>JASEVX010000013.1:26652200-26657200 GCA_031761405.1 Serripes groenlandicus | reverse complement strand
GTAGCTCAGTCGGTAGCGATGCGGGCTGTCAATCCAGGGGTTGTGAGTCCGAATCCCAGCTCGGCCAATATTCTTTCCGACGTTTGACAAAGTCACTGTGACATGCGTCATTCGTCTTTCACCAATGGGCTGTTTAACAGTATATGTGGAAAAGCAGCCAGTTACTTGGAAATTATGTTGTGTGGTGTACTGGTATGGGAAAACCAGGAAACGCATGATAAAGGTGTACTGGTCGACATGAAATGACTGAAAAATTATTGAAAAATGGCGTTAATCCCTAATCAATAAATCAACCAATGACTGCAGACGACTCTGAACACGTTTATGATTAAACTTACGCATCGATCACTCGGCTGAGTGCTTGTTATAAGTTGTAATCTGAATATTTGATTCGGCGAGCACTCGATGTGCAATAAGACTTTTAATACATCACGTGATTCAATGTCTAGATATATCGTTTAAATTTCGTCGGAACTCAAGACTTCAGTCGACTCAATCATGTTAAAAATAGTTGGACCATTTCATTATTCGTTCAAGAGGAAATTTAGTCATATTTGATATCTAAGCCGGGCAAACAGGACCGACAGCTCGTTACCTGAAGAGGAATTTCGTATAACGTTCAAACCAAACACATGATATTATATAGGTTGCATGAGTGTTTATTATTATCACTTTTAATGAACGAGTTTCCTAAGATAATATGCCGCGAGCCTTGGCAAGCGTCATATTCAGCTTAGTTAACTATTTTATTAAAATTGGTAAAAATAAAAAATAAACACGAATGAGATATTCTATTTTTCTCATCAAGTGATTTATGAGGCGTATTTGGAAAACATATGTACCCAAAGTTTACCATATTTATTCAGGTATTTGAAGTTGGCACGAAGTTCGATATTCGGTAATCGATATTCAATACCGATATGAATGTAGAGCTGAAACGAATATAGAGCCAGCACCAGATTCGTGAATTCTGTTACGCATTGAAATATACGTTACCGTCATTGTTTAGTATGACGAATACCGATTTGAATATCGATTTGAATATGGAGCCAGATCGATATTCGAGAAAATGGTGCTATCTTTTTGCTGACTATCTAGTAGAGCGAATACCGATTTGAATATCGATTTAAATATAGAGCCAGGTCGATATTCGTGAAAATGGTACTATCGTCTTCCTGATCATGTAGAAGGGCGAACCCCGATTTGAATTTAGAGCCAGGTCGATATTCGGTAAACTGGTGCTATGGTCTTTCTGACAATGTAGAAGAGCGAATACCGATTTGAATATCGATTTGAATATGGGGCCAGATCGATATTCGAGAAAACGGTGCTATCTTTTTTATGAACATGTAGAAGAGCGAATACTGATTTGAATATCGATTTGAATATAGAGCCAGATCGATATTCGTGAAAATAGTGCTATCGTCTTCATAATCATGTAGAAGGGCGAACCCCGATTTGAATATAGATTTGAATTTAGTGCCAGGTCGATATTCGGTAAAATGGTGCTATGGTCTTTCTGACCATGCAGTAGAGCGAATACCGATTTGAATACCGATGTGAATATGGAGCCAGATCGATATTCGAAAAAATAGTGCTTTCTTTTTTATGAATATGTAGTAGAGCGAATACCGATTTGAATATCGATTTGAATATAGAGCCAGATCGATATTCGTGAAAATAGTGCTATCGTCTTCATAATCATGTAGAAGGGCGAACCCCGATTTGAATATAGATTTGAATTTAGTGCCAGGTCGATATTCGGTAAAATGGTGCTATGGTCTTTCTGACCATGCAGTAGAGCGAATACCGATATGAATATCGATTTGAATTTAGTGCCAGGTCGATATTCGGTAAAATGGTGCTATTGTCTTTCTGACCATGTAGTAGAGCGAATACCGATTTGAATATCGATTTGAATTTAGTGCCAGGTCGATATTCGGAACATGGTGATATCGTCATCGTGACCATGTAGTAGAGCGAATACCGATTTGAATATCGATTTGAATTTAGTGCCAGGTCGATATTCGGTAAAATGGTGCTATTGTCTTTCTGACCATGAAGTAGAGCGAATACTGATTTGAATATCGATTTGAATATGGAGCCAGGTCGATATTCGTAACAAACGGAGATATCGTCTTCGAGATATTGATACGTTCGAGTTATCGATTTGTTCGAGATATCGGTATGTTCGAGATATTTATATGTTCGAGTTATCAATTTATTCGAGTTATCAATATATTCGAGTTATCGAAATATACGAGTTATCAAAATATTCGAGTTATCGAAATATTCGGGTCATCGAGATGTTCGAGATATGTAGATGTTCGAGTTATCGAAATATTCGAGTTATCGAAACATTCGAGTTATCGAAATATTCGAGTTATCAATATATTCGAGTTATTAAAAATATTCGAGTTATCGAAATATTCGGGTCATCGAGATATGTAGATGTTCGAGTTATCGAAATATTCGAGTTATCAATATATTCGAGTTATCGAAGTGTTCGAGTTATTAAAAATATTCGAGTTATCGAAATGTTCGAGCTATGGAGATGTTCGAGTTATCAAAATATATTCGAGTTATCGAAATATTCGAGTCATCGAAATATTCGAGTTATCGAGATGTTCGGGATATGGAGATGTTCGAATTATCGAAATGTTCCAGATATCGATGTGTTCGAGCTCGGTATTCCAGGTCTATATGATCAAAAAGACGAAATCATAATTTTCTCGAATACCGACCTGGATCTATATTTAAATCGATATTCAAATCGGTATTCGCTCTACTACATATTCATAAAAAAGATAGCACTATTTTCTCGAATATCGATCTGGCTCCATATTCAAATCGGTATTCAAATCGGTATTCGCTCTACTGCATGGTCAGAAAGACCATAGCACCATTTTACCGAATATCGACCTGGCACTAAATTCAAATCGATATTCAAATCGGGGTTCGCCCTTCTACAAGATCAGGAAGACGATAGCACCATTTTCACGAATATCGATCTGGCTCTATATTCAAATCGGTATTCGCTCTACTACATGGTCACGATGACGATATCACCATGTTCTGAATATCGACCTGGCTCTATATTCAAATCGATATTCAGATCGGTATTCGCTCTACTACATGGTCAGAAAGACCATAGCACCATTTTACCGAATATCGACCTGGCACTAAATTCAAATCGATATTCAAATCGGGGTTCGCCCTTCTACAAGATCAGGAAGACGATAGCACCATTTTCACGAATATCGATCTGGCTCTATATTCAAATCGGTATTCGCTCTACTACATGGTCACGATGACGATATCACCATGTTCTGAATATCGACCTGGCTCTATATTCAAATCGATATTCAGATCGGTATTCGCTCTACTACATGGTCAGAAAGACAATAGCACCATTTTACCGAATATCGACCTGGCACTTAATTCAAATCGATATTCAAATCGGGGTTCGCCCTTCTACATGATTATGAAGACGATAGCACTATTTTCACGAATATCGATCTGGCTCTATATTCAAATCGATATTCAAATCGATATTCAAATCGGTATTCGCTCTTCTACATGTTCATAAAATAGATAGTATTCGCTCTTCTACATTGTCAGAAAGACCATAGCACCATTTTACCGAATATCGACCTGGCTCTAAATTCAAATCGACATTCAAATCGGGGTCGCCCTTCTACATGATCAGGAAGACGATAGTACCATTTTCACGAATATCGACCTGGCTCTATATTCAAATCGATATTCAAATCGGTATTCGCTCTACTAGATAGTCAGCAAAAAGATAGCACCATTTCCTTGAATATCGATCTGGCTCCATATTCAAATCGGTATTCAAATCGGTATTCGCTCTACTGTATGGTCAGAAAGACCATAGCACCATTTTACCGAATATCGACCTGGCACTGAATTCAATTCGATATTCAAATCGGGGTTCGCCCTTTAACATGACCAGGAAGACGATAGCACCATATTCACCGAATATCGACCTGGCTCTGTATTCAAATCGGTATTCGCTCTACTACATGGTCAGAAAAGAGATAGCACCATTTTCTCGAATATCGATCTGCCTCCATATTCAAATCGGTATTCAAATCGGTATTCGCTCTACTGCATGGTCAGAAAGACCATAGCACCATTTTACCGAATATCGACCTGGCACTAAATTCAAATCGATATTCAAATCGGGGTTCGCCCTTTTACATGACCAGGAAGACGATAGCACCATATTCACCGAATATCGACCTGGCTCTGTATTCAAATCGGTATTCGCTCTACTACATGGTCAGAAAAGAGATAGCACCATTTTCTCAAATATCGATCTGGCTCCATATTCAGATCGGTATTCAAATCGGTATTCGCTCTACTGCATGGTCAGAAAGACCATAGCATCATTTTACCGAATATCGACCTGGCACTAAATTCAAATCGATATTCAAATCGGGGTTCGCCCTTTTACATGACCAGGAAGACGATAGCACCATATTCACCGAATATCGACCTGGCTCTGTATTCAAATCGGTATTCGCTCTACTACATGGTCAGAAAAGAGATAGCACCATTTTCTCGAATATCGATCTGGCTCCATATTCAGATCGATATTCAAATCGGTATTTGCTCTTCTACATGGTCAGAAAGACCATAGCACCATTTTACCGAATATCGATCTGGCACTAAATTCAAATCAATATTCAAATCGGGGTTCGCCCTTCTACATGAGCACCATTATCACGAATATCGACCTGGCTCTATATTCAAATCGATATTCAAATCGGTATTCGCTCTACTACATGGTCAGGAAGACGATAGCACCATTTACCGAATATCGACATGGCTCTATATTCAAATCGATATTCAAATCGGTATTCGCTCTACTACATGGTCAGAAAAGAGATAGTACATTTTCTCTAATATCGACCTGGCTCGACATTCAGATCTATATTCATATCGACATTCGTCATACTAAACAATGACGGTAA
>JASEVX010000013.1:26609700-26647200 GCA_031761405.1 Serripes groenlandicus | reverse complement strand
CGCATTTCAGCGATGTTCAAATAATTCCCTAAAAGGGGACTACCTACAAACCTGGACACAACTTCATCTTTTTTTGTGTGACATTATACTTATAATATCTAGTTGTTGTTTATCGCGTCGATGGTGTTGTGGTAGAGCGTCCGTCCGTCTCTGGTGTTTTTAAAGTCGTCCGTAGCAGATCTGTTGTATATGCGAAACTAGAATCAGACTAAATAATACCGGTAGTACTGATAACGCCGTGAAATAACTGAAATATTGTTGAAAGAGGAGCTAAAAACTCTTTCAAATTAATTCCAACAAAAGTCCTGTTACGGAGATGCAACAAGATCCCTAATCGCCCAGCACTGCTCATTTTACCCTCCCTTTACCTCATACATCAACCTTTCGGCGCATTTACAGCAGACGATTTCAGAAAACATTGTGACAAAAATAGAAATTTCTCGTAATATGCAACTTTTCTCTTTGCAGTAATGTTTTCAACTCTATTTCGAAATTGTCCATACCTTTGCCTAGATGTTTTAAAAGTTGTTTGCATCAAATGTGTTGTATGTGCGAAAGTTTAAAATCAGAAGGTATGTACGATAACACATATGTTTACCTTTTCCAACATCATCATCATCATTATTGTCATCATCGTGATCATCATCAACAGCAGCAGCAGCAGCACTACTATCATCATCATCTTCATTATCGTCATCAACATCATCATCAACATCATGATCATCATCATGATGATGATGATCATCATCATCATCAACATCAGCAGCATCATCGTCATCATCATCATCATCATCATCATCATCATCATCATCGTCATCATCATCATCATCATCATCATCATCATCATCATCATCATCATCATCATCATCATTATCATCATCGTCATCATCATCATCATCATCATCATCATCGTCATCATCATCATCATCATCATCATCATCATCATCATCATCATCATAATTATCATCATCATCATCATCATCATCATCATCATAATCATCATCATCATCATCATTTTCATAGTTTTTATACTGTGATAATAATTTATTTCGATTGCATAATGTAATCGCTTTTAAGCTGTTTGAGCAATTATGGGAAATAACTCCACGAGTCATACTGTTCTCAATAGTCGTCTGCTGCGAAATCGTCATATTGCGTCAGGAAGCGTCGTCATATTGCGTCATGAAGCGTCGTCATATTGCGTCATGAAGCGTCGTCATATTGCGTCATGAAGCGTCGTCATATCGCGTCATGAAGCGTCGTCATATTGCGTCATGAAGCGTCGTCATATTGCGTCATGAAGCGTCGTCATATTGCGTCATGAAGCGTCGTCATATCGCGTCATGAAGCGTCGTCATATTGCGTGAAGCGTCGTCATATCGCGTAATGAAGCGTCGTCATATTGCGTCATGAAGCGTCGTCATATTGCGCCATGAAGCGTCGTCGAAGTACCGGAAACATGATCGATCTGTAGTCAATGATCTGTAAGTTCTTCGTATGTCAAAGGCTATTTAACTATCGGACTAGTCTATCTATATATTGATTATTGATCAGTTGCTTTTAATATATCCGATGATGTGATTTCATTAGTGGACTGTTAATGCGGATGTTTGTATGGTGTGTTAGGGTTTTATTTTTATTTTTTTGTTTGGGTTTTTAATATCGTATGTAAAGAAAATGTTAATATTAATAGGTCTTATTTTTTTTAATTGCTTCAAACCTGAAGCAGAAGATTTAAATAGCATCTCGACACAATTATGGAAACTTTCTCTAAGTGAGATTTCAATTATAAAAAGGAAATGAAATTATTGTGTCAAAATGATAAGCTAAAATCAGGATGAATGATACCGGAAGTACTGCTATCTCTCAAGGTTGAAGACGTATACAGAGTGATATCTTTCTAATTTAACGAAAGACACTATTTAAATAAGAGATACCTATCTTTAACTATTAAAGCTATCTTTTAAACTTTGAGAGATACATTTTCATTTGTGAGAAAATAGCTTTGAGAAATATCCACATTCTTTAGATAGAATCTCTCAAAACTATATATCTAAAATATAGATATCTCTTTAAAAGAGCTTCTCTTTTAACTTTGACAAAGAAGTACATGTGTATATCTCTTATTAGAGATATACCTATCTTACATTTATATCTTCTTGATGATATAATTCTATTAATCAGAGGGAGATCTCTTTTTACGCAAATAAAGTGAAATGTCTTGACATATTTGTTGTTGGAGAGATTCTTTTGTTATTCGATTTCAAACTCTGTAAACAAGCCGTAGATCAAGATGGCGACGAACGAGGACATGTTGAGGAGACTAGAAGATGCAGTAGATATTGTAAGTACTCCTCTTTTAGTCAGTATTCCTCTTTATGTCAGTAGATATTGTAAGTATTCCTCTTTTAGTCAGTAGATATTGTAAGTATTCGTCTTTTTGTGAGTATATTATGTAAGTATTCGTCTTTATGTCAATATATATTGTAAGTATTCCTCTTTATGTCAGTAGATATGGTAAGTATTCCTCTTTATGTCAGTAGATATGGTATGTACTCCTCTTTATGTCAGTAGATATGGTATGTACTCCTCTTTATGTCAGTAGATATTGTAAGTACTCCTCTTTATGTCAGTAGATATTGTAAGTACTCCTCTTTATGTCAGCAGATATTGTATGTACTCCTCTTTATGTCAGTATATATTGTAAGTACTCCTCTTTATGTCAGTAGATAATGTAAGTACTCCTCATTATGTCGTTGGAGTAGTGGTAGAGCGTTCTCCTCGGTGGTGTAGTGGTAAAGTGTCCACCTCGGTGGTGCAGTGGTAGAGCGTTCTCCTCGGTGGTGTAGTGGTGTAGTGATGGAGCGTCCTCCTCGGTGGTGTAGTGGTAGGGCATTTTCCTCGGTGGTGCTGTGGTAGAGCGATCTCCTCGGTGATGTAGTGGTAGAGTGTTCTCCTCGGTGGTGCAGTGGTGTAGTGATAGAGCGTCCTCCTCGGTGGTGTAGTGGTAGAGCGTTTTCCTCGGTGGTGCTGTGGTAGAGCGATCTCCTCGGTGGTGTAGTGGTAGAGTGTTCTCCTCGGTGGTGTAGTGGTAGAGTGTTCTCCCCGGTGGTGTAGTGGTAGAGTGTTCTCCTCGGTGGTGTAGTGGTAGAGCGATCTCCTCGATGGTGTAGTGGTAGAGTGTTCTCCTCGGTGGTGTAGTGGTAGAGCGATCTCCTCGGTGTTGCAGTGATAGAGTGTTCTCCTCGGTGGTGTAGTGGTAGGGCGTCCTCCTCGGTAGTGTAGTGGTAGAGCGTCCGCCTCGGTGGTGTAGTGGTAGATCGTTCTCCTCGGTGGTGTAGTGGTAGAGCGTTCTCCTCGGTGGTGTAGTGGTAGAGCGTTCTCCTCGGTGGTGCAGTTGTAGAGCGTCCTCCTCGGTGGTGTAGTGGTAGATCGTCCTACTCGGTGGTGTATTGGTAGAGCGTCCTCCTCAGTGGTGCAGTGGTAGAGCGTCCTCCTCGGTGGTGTAGTGGTAGAGCGTTCTCCTCGGTGGTGTAGTGGTAGAGCGTTCTCCTCGGTGGTGTAGTGGTAGAGCGTTCTCCTCGGTGGTGTAGTAGTAGAGCATCCTCCTCGGTGATGTAGTGGTAGAGCGTCCGCCTCGGTGGTGTAGTGGTAGAGCGTCCTCCTCGGTGGTGTAGTGGTAGAGCGTCCTCCTCGGTGGTGTAGTAGTAGAGCGTTCTCCTCGGTGGTATATTGGTAGAGCGTCCTCCTCGGTGGTGTAGTGGTAGAGCGTCCGCCTCGGTGGTGTAGTGGTAGAGCGTCCTCCTCGGTGGTGTAGTGGTAGAGCGTTCTCCTCGGTGGTGTAGTGGTAGAGCGTCATCTTCGGTGGTGTAGTGGTAGAGCGTCCTCCTCGGTGGTGTAGTGGTAGAGCGTCCTCCTCGGTGGTGTAGTGGTAGAGCGTTCTCCTCGGTGGTGTAGTGGTAGAGCGTCATCTTAGGTGGTGTAGTGGTAGAGCGTCCTCCTCGGTGGTGTAGTGGTAGAGCGATCTCCTCGATGGTGTAGTGGTATAGTGTTCTCCTCGGTGGTGTAGTGGTAGAGCGTTCTCCTCGGTGGTGTAGTGGTAGAGCGTTCTCCTCGGTGGTGTAGTAGTAGAGCGTCCTCCTCGGTGGTGTAGTGGTAGAGCGTCCGCCTCGGTGGTGTAGTGGTAGAGCGTCCTCCTCGGTGGTGTAGTGGTAGAGCGTTCTCCTCGGTGGTGTAGTGGTAGAGCGTCCTCCTCGGTGGTGTAGTGGTAGAGCGTTCTCCTCGGTGGTGTAGTGGTAGAGCGTCCTCCTCGGTGGTGTAGTGGTAGAGCGTTCTCCTCGGTGGTGTAGTGGTAGAGCGTCATCTTCGGTGGTGTAGTGGTAGAGCGTCCTCCTCGGTGGTGTAGTGGTAGAGCGTTCTCCTCGGTGGTGTAGTGGTAGAGCGTCCGCCTCAGTGGTGTAGTGGTAGAGCGTTCTCCTCGGTGGTGTAGTGGTAGAGCGTCCTCCTCGGTGGTGTAGTGGTAGAGCGTTCTCCTCGGTGGTGTAGTGGTAGAGCGTCATCTTCGGTGGTGTAGTGGTAGAGCGTCCTCCTCGGTGGTGTAGTGGTAGAGCGTCCGCCTCGGTGGTGTAGTGGTAGAGCGTCCTCCTCGGTGGTGTAGTGGTAGAGCGTTCTCCTCGGTGGTGTAGTGGTAGAGCGTCCGCCTCGGTGGTGTAGTGGTAGAGCGTCCGCCTCGGTGGTGTAGTGGTAGAGCGTTCTCATCGGTGGTGTAGTGGTAGAGCGTCATCTTCGGTGGTGTAGTGGTAGAGCGTCCTCCTCGGTGGTGTAGTGGTAGAGCGTCCGCCTCGGTGGTGTAGTGGTAGAGCGTCCGCCTCGGTGGTGTAGTGGTAGAGCGTCCTCCTCGGTGGTGTAGTGGTAGAGCGTCCGCCTCTGTGGTGTAGTGGTAGAGCGTCCTCCTCGGTGGTGTAGTGGTAGAGCGTCCGCCTCGGTGGTGCAGTAGTAGAGCGTTCTCCTTGGCGGTGCAGTGGTAGAGCGTTCGCTTCGGTGGTGTAATGGTAGAGCGTTCGCCTCGGTTGCGCGAGGTCGTTGGTTCGTATCCCAGCCGGGTCATACCAAAGACTTTATAAATAGTAGTATTTGCTTCCCTCCTTTGAGCATACCGACTGACTGGCAAGTGTCAGGATAAATAAACCAGAAGTAATGATAATTTACACAGGAAACGCCGTGATATAAGTGTAAAATTGTTGAAAGCGGTGTAAAAAATGTAGCAAGCGAAAGCAAGTCGTTCGGCTATGCAAACATACGGAAACATGTCTATTGTCCATACTATTGCCTAGATATGTTATGGTCGTTGATTTATTGATTGATTGGGGTTTAACGCCGTTTTTAACAATTTCTCAGTTATATCACGGCGACCAGTTCACGTACTCATGCATTTCCTGGTTTTCTCACACCAGTACTCCACACAACAATCTTCCCAAGCAACTGGCTGCTTTTCCACATAGACTTAGCCCATTGGTGGAAGACGAATGACGCATGTCGCATGGACCTTTCGTCAATCGTCGGAAAGAAAGTTGGCCGAGTCGGGATTCGAACTCACAAACCCTGGATTGACAGCCCGCGTCGCTACCGACTGAGCTACCGGGGCTCGGCCTAGATATTTTATGGTCGTCTTCTGCAGATGTGCCGTTCGTGGGAAAGCGGTTAAAGCGATACATATTGCCATAGTTTCAGGACACGTCTAAAAACATTTTGGCAAAAGGAGAAGTGAATGATAATGATAAATTTTTCCTTTTGCCACAATGTTTTCAACCTTATTCAACTTTATTTTTCCATGAAAAGATATTTTATTTATTTTTGACTAAAAATCGTCAGATCTTTTTTAACCTTTCCCTCATATAGACGCTTTCTGACGCCTCTCCAGCAGACGGCTTTTTGAAAACATAGTGACAAAAGAAGAAATTGTACAAAAGGAGCAATTTCTCCTTTTGCCACAATGTTTTCCACTTTCTTTCATAGGTTATCCATTCAATTATGCAGATTTTCCAATTTTTGACAAAATACGTTCAAAGTCGTCTGCTGAAGAATTGCCGTATGAGGGAAAGGGTTAAACCTGTTTTCCATAGGTGGTTGCTTGGTATAACTCGTTATTACTAAAACCCCAAACAGACGGAACCAGGATACTGGCTAAACAGTTCAAACTCAGTCTGAAGTTTTAAACCCTTATATGACTGCATGTAATTGGCGAGCAGTGCAGAGCTGGTCTGGATATACACTGTCCTCAAATACATTGCGGTATGGTTTTCGCTTATAAATCGGGATTTCATTTCTTGCCAATTCCCGAAGATGGATTTTACCATGACAGTACGCAACTTTACACAATTAAAACAGTTACATACATGTATGATTACTGAGCTAGTATATACCTATGCATTATGTGTATTTTATCCTCAATACTACAAAGTACAAAGTCGTGAATTCTGTATTGTCTGATATATGAATGCAGAATAAATAACAAACGTCAGAGTCGTTCTTTCATAATATTTATAATTATATGAGCCGTTTCGCGAGCAAACCAACATTGTTGACTCTGCGTAAAGTATCGACCCGGATCAGACTAAGCATGCCGCGCAAGCTAACCCGGACAGACTCTTCTCGCCTCCTGTGGATTTTCTGTTTCAGGAATCATTTATCTATACCTCTTTACCCCTGATACGGAATGTGTCGGCCCAGATTAGCCTGCGCGGACTGCGCAGGCTGATCTGGATCGATACATTACGCAGAGACCATAATATTGTTTTTTCATGGTACGAGTCATATTACGTTCACACATGTTATCATTAATACTATTATTAGTATTATCATTTCACATGTATATAAATAAGTGTTGGGATATCATGAATGGTGTGTTTATTTATAAAGTAGTTATTGGTATATTGGTATTTTAAGTAGTTTTCGACTTAATTTCAGTTATATCACGGCGACAGCTGACACTTATTCGTAATCCCTGGGTAAACAAACGAGTATTATGCTCGGAAATGAAGGGCACGTGACCATGACCGGCGCAACTTTGGATCGAACCCTGGACGCCCGGTTTCAAATCTCTGACGCTAACCACTCGTCCACGAATTATTTCAGTTATATCAGGGCAACAGCTGACACTTATTCGTGATCCCTGGGTAAACATACGAGTTCTAGGCTCGGAAAAGTGCCTTGCCTAAGGCCTTAACTATGACCGCTTTAACTGGGGATCAAACAAGGGACACCCGGTTTCAAATCCCCCACTCTAACTGCCTCGCTACGGTGGATTCCCATTCATAATGTACATACGACCGTTCCACGAGAAAACCAACATAATGGTCTCTGTGTAATATATCGACCAATATAGTCCGCGCAGGCTAATCCGGACCGACACATTCCGTCTCCGATGGATAGAGGTATAGAGTAATGATTCCTGAAACAGAAAATAAACAAGAGGCGACAAATCTTTGCCCGGTTTAGCCTGCGCGGCATGCTTAGGCTGATCCGGGTCGAGACTTTATGCAGAGTCCACAATGTTGGTTTTCTCGTTGAACGGCTCATATTGTACTTGATGCTTGTTATTATTCGCCTGTTTTAGGTACCATTCGGCAGTATTCGCCTGTTTTCGGTACCATTCGGCAGTATTCGCCTGTTTTCGGTACCATTCGGCAGTATAATCGTTATTTAAATGGTGATTCAACCAGATAAAAACGTAAACGTTAGCACAGTCGGTAAGAGCACTCTGAAATAGCTATTTCTCATTTACCTAAAATGTTAACCCATTCTACTTACCACGTTCGGTGGTGTAGTGGTAGAGCGTCCGCCTCGTTTTGTCGGGTTAGATCCCCGGCACCAAATACTCTAACAATTGTAGTAATGGCTGCCCTGCTTGGCGCTCGGTTGCAGGATTAGCATAACGACTGACTGGCTTGTGTCAGGATAAATGAACCAGGTACTGGTATCTTGCCCAGGAAACGCCGTGATATAACTGAAAAAGTGTTAACCCTTTCCCTCATACGACAATTCTGCAGCAGACTTTGAACATATTTTGTCAAAAAGTAGAAAATCTCTATAATTGAATGGATAACCAATGACTATAAGTGGAAAACATTGTGGCCAAAAGTCGTCTGCTGTTATTGCGTTAAAATGCGTCTGCAGGTGGGAAAGGGTTAAAGGTGGCGTAAAACACAGAACAATCAATTAATCCGAATATGTAAATAAACAGAACAATCAATTAATCCGAATATGTAAATAATTTTTTGTAAATCTTTTTATACTTTACAGCAGATTGGCAAACCTTTCAGACTTACTGACGCTTTATGAGGCCCTCTTCTGAAAACATTGTGCCAAATGCAGAAGTAGTAGTAGTAGTAGTAGTAGTAGTATTAGCAGAAGTATTCTTCTTCTTCTTATTATTATTATTATTATTAGTAGTAGTAGTAGAAGCAGCAGTAGTAGTAGTAGTAGTAGTAGTAGTAGTAGTAGTAGTAGTAGTAGTAGTAGCAGCAGCAGAAGTAGCAGTAGTAGTAGAAGTAGGAGTAGTATTACTTGTAGTAGTATCAGTAGTAGTATCAGTAGTAGTATCAGCAGAAGTAGAAGCAGTAATAGTAGTAGTAGTAGTAGTAGTAGTAGTAGTAGCAGTAATAGTAATAGTAGTAGTAGTAGTAGTAGTAGTAGTAGTAGCAGTAATAGTAGTAGTAGCATTAGTAGTAGTAGTAGTGGTAGTAGTAGTAGTAGTAGTAGTAGTAGTAGTAGTAGTAGTAGTAGTAGTAGTAGTAGTAGTAGTAGTAGTAGTAGTAGCAGCAGCAGTAGCAGCATTATTATTAGTAGTAGTAGAAGAAGTAGTAGTATCAGTATTAGTTTCAGTAGTAGTAGCAGCAGAAGTAGCAGCAGTAATAGTAATAGCAGTAGTAGTAGTAGTAGTAGTAGCAGCAGTAATAGTAGTAGTAGTAGTAGTAGTAGTAGTAGTAGTAGTAGTAGTAGTCATGTAGTGAAGTGCAGTGTAGTGTACTAGTGAAGGGTAGTGTACATATAGTGTAGTGTTTTTAGATATTTGTTAATGTATGCCAACAGCTATACGTGGCCTAATTTCTGTAGTAATTACGCTTCAAACAATAAAGAAATATTGCATTGAATTAAATTGTAATAACCAAGATCTAAAATGTTGATTGATAATTTGTGCCAAATGCGCTGAATCTATGAATAAAATCCAGCTGCACCGAGTCGGGTAAAAGTTCATTATATGACTGTCAAGCAAATTGGGTTACCCTTCTAGGGTTTTGTCTATGCCTTATTTTAATGTAGACGGATAACTCTGGTGACACTGTTCTCACGTTAACCCTGTCCAACTTGCAGACGCGTTTGGACGCCTATGCAGCAGACGACTGTGAAAACATTGCGGCAAAAAAAGAATGGCTCATAATAAGCAATTTCTCCTTTCGGCAGACGCTTCCAGACGCCCCTGCAACAGACAACGTTTGTAAACGTTGTGATAAAAGGAGAAATTGCTCATGATGAGCAATTTCTCCATTTGCCACAGTGTTTTCAACTGTATTCGATACATATTCTTTCATTTACAGAGAGGTATGTTATATTTGCCTATATGTTTTCAAAAGTCGTCTGCTACAGTATGCATGTATATGGGAAAAGTGTTACGGAGACTAATTAAAGTTGTGCATAGACGTATTCAAAGTCGTCTGCTACAGTATGCATGTATATGGGAAAAGTGTTACGGAGACTAATTAAAGTTGTATATAGACGTATTCAAAGTCGTCTGCTACAGTATGCATGTATATGGGAATAGTGTAACGGAGGCTAATTAAAGTTGTGCATAGACGTATTCAAAGTCGTCTGCTACAGTATGCATGTATATAGGAAAAGTGTAACGGAGACTAATTAAAGTTGTATATAGACGTATTCAAAGTCGTCTGCTACAGTATGCATGTATATGGGAAAAGTGTAACGGAGACTAATTAAAGTTGTGCATAGACGTATTCAAAGTCGTCTGCTACAGTATGCATGTATATGGGAAAAGTGTAACGGAGACTAATTAAAGTTGTGCATAGATGTATTCAAAGTCGTCTGCTACAGTATGCATGTATATAGGAAAAGTGTAACGGAGACTAATTAAAGTTGTGCATAGACGTATTCAAAGTCGTCTGCTACAGTATGCATCTATATGGGAAAAGTGTAACGGAGACTAATTAAAGTTGTGCATAGATGTATTCAAAGTCGTCTGCTACAGTATGCATGTATATGGGAAAAGTGTAACGGAGACTAATTAAAGTTGTGCATAGATGTATTCAAAGTCGTCTGCTACAGTATGCATGTATATGGGAAAAGTGTAACGGAGACTAATTTTAAAAAGTTGTGTATAGACGTATTCAAAGTCGTCTGCTACAGTATGCATCTATATGGGAAAAGTGTAACGGAGACTAATTAAAGTTGTGTATAGACGTATTCAAAGTCGTCTGCTACAGTATGCATCTATATGGGAAAAGTGTAACGGAGACTAATTAAAGTTGTGCATAGACGTATTCAAAGTCGTCTGCTACAGTATGCATCTATATGGGAAAAGTGTAACGGAGACTAATTAAAGTTGTGCATAGATGTATTCAAAGTCGTCTGCTACAGTATGCATCTATATGGGAAAAGTGTAACGGAGACTAATTAAAGTTGTGCATAGACGTATTCAAAGTCGTCTGCTACAGTATACACGTATATGGGAAAAGTGTAACGGAGACTAATTTTAAAAAGTTGTGTATAGACGTATTCAAAGTCGTCTGCTACAGTATGCATCTATATGGGAAAAGTGTAACGGAGACTAATTAAAGTTGTGTATAGACGTATTCAAAGTCGTCTGCTACAGTATGCATGTATATGGGAAAAGTGTAACGGAGACTAATTAAAGTTGTGCATAGACGTATTCAAAGTCGTCTGCTACAGTATGCATCTATATGGGAAAGGTGTTACGGAGGCTAATTAAAGTTGTGCATAGACGTATTCAAAGTCGTCTGCTACAGTATGCATGTATATAGGAAAAGTGTAACGGAGACTAATTAAAGTTGTATATAGACGTATTCAAAGTCGTCTGCTACAGTATGCATGTATATGGGAAAAGTGTAACGGAGACTAATTAAAGTTGTGCATAGACGTATTCAAAGTCGTCTGCTACAGTATGCATGTATATGGGAAAAGTGTAACGGAGACTAATTAAAGTTGTGCATAGATGTATTCAAAGTCGTCTGCTACAGTATGCATGTATATGGGAAAAGTGTAACGGAGACTAATTAAAGTTGTGCATAGATGTATTCAAAGTCGTCTGCTACAGTATGCATGTATATGGGAAAAGTGTAACGGAGACTAATTTTAAAAAGTTGTGTATAGACGTATTCAAAGTCGTCTGCTACAGTATGCATCTATATGGGAAAAGTGTAACGGAGACTAATTAAAGTTGTGTATAGACGTATTCAAAGTCGTCTGCTACAGTATGCATCTATATGGGAAAAGTGTAACGGAGACTAATTAAAGTTGTGCATAGACGTATTCAAAGTCGTCTGCTACAGTATGCATCTATATGGGAAAAGTGTAACGGAGACTAATTAAAGTTGTGCATAGATGTATTCAAAGTCGTCTGCTACAGTATGCATCTATATGGGAAAAGTGTAACGGAGACTAATTAAAGTTGTGCATAGACGTATTCAAAGTCGTCTGCTACAGTATACACGTATATGGGAAAAGTGTAACGGAGACTAATTAAAGTTGTGCATAGACGTATTCAAAGTCGTCTGCTACAGTATGCATCTATATGGGAAAAGTGTAACGGAGACTAATTAAAGTTGTGTATAGACGTATTCAAAGTCGTCTGCTACAGTATGCATGTATATGGGAAAAGTGTAACGGAGACTAATTAAAGTTGTGCATAGACGTATTCAAAGTCGTCTGCTACAGTATGCATCTATATGGGAAAGGTGTTACGGAGACTAATTAAAGTTGTGTATAGATGTATTCAAAGTCGTCTGCTGCGGATTAGTTGTATGTGGGAAAGGGAGGTAAATATTCATTGTTTGTTGATGCATCAATATCCCTTGTTGAGCCCGTACATAGAACAGAGCTTAAAGTTTATCTTTTGTGAACAGTTTAGATAACTCAGATAAGGTACACAAGCTGATCTGAACCTACACTGTTCAGAAAAGACAACTTGGAACTTTTTAAATCAACTGGCTCATTTGCTTTATCGGTATTTAAATTGACCGTGGCTAGAGATTTGGAGTCATCAAATATATACAGTGGAACCTATGTTAATGACCACCTGGGAGTCCCATTTTGCTGCCATTTCACTGTCTATAGCGACCATACTTTTAGTTTCTCAGACACCCATTTACTGTATAAATGACCGACTGTGAGCAAAGACCACCTGTGAACAAAGACCACATGTGAACAAAGATCACCTGTGAGCAAAGACTACCTGTGAACAAAAACCGCCTGTGAACAAAGACCACCTGTGAAAAAAGACCAGATTGTTTGACTTCCCGTGGGTGGTCTTTAATCGCAAGGTCGGCTGTACGTTCAAATGACTGCATCTCTGTCCGTTTACATGCAATATAATCCCAGATGAAAATTTTGACCAAACAAACCTAGCACTTTCTACCTACTAGTTTTAATGCAATGTTTACCATATTTAAACGTATATGACATCTCTGCAGCAGACAAGATTTGAAAACATTATGGATATAGAAGAGATTAAAGGATGATTTTAAAGATTTTTAATACCGTTTTTAAAGTTATTGTCATACATCGACGGATAGGTCACCCAACAACTGTCTTAAGTTTCAGGTTCATACTGATCTTGATCTTTGATTAATCTTTACCGCATACAAACGCTTTCCGACGCTTCAATAGCAGACAACTAAGAAAACATTGTGACAATTGTAAGGAGACTTTGCTCAAAACGATCTATTTCTCCTTTTGCCACAATGTTTTCAACAACTTCAATAGCTAAAATCATTCTAAGAGATTTTCTCTATTTTTCCCGAAATGTTTTCAAAGTTGTCTGCTGCAGATGTGTTGTTTGTGCCAAAATGGTTAATTGAGGCAACATTAGACAGTAAACAAGACCGGCTCAATTAATGGCGTCATTTCTTATGAGAGAGGTGCTTCATGAATCAACCGTCTTTGAAGGGTTTGGGATAACCTGGTCGGTGTTTGAACCCGCGACCTCACGCACCCGAGGCGAACGCTCTACAACCACACACTCAAGGCGGTCCGATCGGCCCAACACCTTCTACAGAAGGCATACGCCGATAATGAGTTTTTAACAAGTTGTACGTACGAACTTGTTTCTCATTAACATAAGTTTGAATTAAAATAGGGAAGACGAGAAACACATCTCTCGCTGACGCGGGCTGATTTGTTCGATTAACATGAGCGACATAGGTTTTGTGTGTTTTGGAAAGATTCACACTTGCGATAACGGACATAAAGCATATAACAATAGTCAGGACCATTAACCACCTTTTACAACAGAAGGACGCTTCCTTTTCTGACGCATCACCAGCAGACGACTTATGAAAACGTTGTGGCAAAAGGAGACATTGCTCATATTGTGCAATTTGCCACAATATTCAAAACGTTATTCAATAATCATTCTCTTTCATTACTAGATCTAGGTTCCATGCTTTGACTAAATGTTTTCAAAGTCGTCTGCTGAAGATACTTTGTGCGTGAGAAAGGGTTTTACGTCATATTTCGTCATACCAGTCAATGCACATTGATACTGTATCAATATATACAACACAAGGAATAATACATCAAACGAGGTAAGTCATTATCTTTATTCAATGTATATCTATTACTTAGGCCCACTAAATTATCATCTTCGAGAACTGGATACTGAAGTTCGATGCCCGATCGGGTCAAACAAACGACTTGTAGTGGCTAGTTCGATCCCCGATCGGGTCATACCAACGACTTGTAGTGTTTTGCTTTCCTTCTTGATGCTCGAGGTTGCGGGATAGTATCTGAACAAGCTGAGAACAGATAGAATGGTTCACGTCATTTTAGTGGAATTATTGACGCCGCGTGAAAGCGCGGCGTCAGTATGGGATAGGTTTTAATTTTTGTACCATGGGGTGACGTAATCGAAAAGGGAGAAATCAATGTTATTATTGTTAAAAAAACCTCTGTTGTTTGTTTGAAAAAAAACCAACCTTTATGAATCAATAAATTGTATAAAATGATTTAAGACACAAAAATATACAAAATAGGCATGTCTTCTACCGTTATTATCAAACTTTAGACACATCTATTGAATTTTTAATAACTTTTCCGTAACTTTCTAGGCTACGTTTTTTTTTTATAGTTTGGTTTACGACACGTTTCAAAACTCAGAAAAAAGTTTCTGGCGATGTTTTTGCCTATTTACAATATTGAGATTTTTAAATAAATGGGTAATCTTTAAAAAATCAATGATGATTCATTTTCATTACTACATATTACAGCATAATTCTAGAAACTGTAAAAACAACGTTAACCCAACTATACAATAGGCATGTCCGTAACGTGACCCGTTCTATTTGTAAATGCAGCATGTCATCGCTTGGCGATTTTGGTCATCCTTATTGAATAGACGACGAGGTGTCATCGGTTCCCATAGAGTAATCAAGTTGTCTCTGCTTCCTTCCGTTATAAATACTTCGCTGTTTTCACGATTTCATCCGATTTCTAAAATTCATTTGATTCGTACACGGTTTTTCATGTTTCGTTCGAGATGAACGATTCGTACCAACTTGTTTTCGCTCTTTGCTCTTGGGGAACTGACTTAACCATTTTCTTTTGTTTATTTTTCAGTTTTGGTTTCTACTGGCATGTTCAAAACCATTAAAGTGACATTACAAACAAACAAAACAGATTGAATAATTCTTGCTATATGTTGACTATACATGTGAGCTTTCATAATGCTCAATCTTGATCATAAATATCTTCTTTTTTTTTTTTTAATTACTTCGTATTTTTTGTTTATATACTCCCGTTTTTGCTATCATACTTCTGCTAAACCGGAAGGAGAATAGACTTCCCACTCTCCTTCCAAAGCTTGTGTCACACTTAACTTATAACTAGAGGCAAAAAACCTTAATATATATTAATATTTAAGCTCTTATGTTTGATTTTTATCTAATGGATCTAGTCAGAGGAACAGTTTATTGGTAAAAAAAACCTTGAGAAACTTCAGCTTGTATGACACATTATAGTTGCAGTGAATGTTAAGCAAACCGTAAACCAAATGGTTTCAGGACTAAACTTGTCATTTCATGACTAAACTTCACATGCTGAATATCACATAGATCGTAGCATATAAAACGTTTAATCCCTACGTCAGTATTGACTCTTTCTGCTCTTGGTAACCTTTTTATATAGGCTATGGTAGCCAGGTGAGCAATATAGGCACATCTTGGCCTTCTTGTTTAAAATAAAGGGACATTTGGCCTTCTTGTTCGAAATAGTTACTTCCTGTCTGCTTGCACAGGTTATTTAAATGTACTGAACTGCATCATGCTTCAAAATCATGCGCGACGTCTTTGATGCTTTACATCAAAATTCTTCTTGTATACTGTTAGAATGAAGCATGTAGTTTTGGGAGACATGATAGATTGGTTCACGTCATATTCAGGGAATTATATTATGGTTTTCGTCTTTTAATTGGAACGATAGAATGGTTCACGTCATTTTAGTGGAGTGCCTTATTTGTCTGTAGAAATGATAAATTGGTTCAAATACTTTGTTAAGAACGGCGACCGAAAACTCGACAACATAGAATTGTCGATGGCAATTGGACGAAAACGCCATGATATGATTGAAAAACTGATGAATATGGAGTAAAGTGCCATACAAACAAAAGGGACCGTCCGGATGCCGTGTTGAGTGGTTGAGCATTATCCTCGGATGCGGAATCTCGCGGGTGCGATCCCCGGCCGGGTCAACATAACCTGGTTGTAATGACTTAACCTTTTTGACGCCCAGGAGTGTAGGGTTAGCACTACGACTGGGTCGTTGGTGTCAGAGCAAATGGACCAGTATAACTGGTAGCTTACCCGGGAAACACCGTGATTGGACCAGTATAACTGGTAGCTTACCCGGGAAACACCGTGATTGGACCAGTATAACTGGTAGCTTACCCGGCAAACACCGTGATTGGACCAGTATAACTGGTAGCTTACCCGGGAAACACCGTGATTGGACCAGTATAACTGGTAGCTTACCCGGGAAACACTGTGATTGGACCAGTATAACTGGTAGCTTACCCGGGAAACACCGTGATATAACTGGTAGCTTACCCGGGAAACACCGTGATATAACTGAAGAAACATTGCTGAAAGCCGCTTAAAACACCGAACAATCAAAGCGAATTGAACCAAAGTACGTGACCTATATATATGATGGTTGATCGTAGAGTTCTATTTGAACCAGTCTATATGTACGTGCATATACCTAGCAGGCACCAGGTTATCAATTAGCAAGGTTCGAGTTAGCGACGTGTTCTAGTTATTGGCATGGTCGACTTATCGATATACGAGTTATTGGTGTGTTCGAGTGGTCAACTCATTCGAGTTATTGACATATTCGAGTTATCGACGTATTTGAGTTACCGACGTATTCGAGTTATCGACATATTCGAATTATCGACGTATTCGAGTTATCGACATATTCGAGTTAGCGACGTATTCGAGTTATCGACATATTCGAGTTATCGACATATTCGAGTTATCAACGTGTTCGAGTAATCCCTGTCAGGAAGGATTACCACGATCTTCACATAGCCGTACTCGTTGCGAATTAAACTACTTAGGTCTCCAGGAAGCATATATCGGGCGAGATTAATTTAAGCCGACAGCTTGTTTCACTATCTATGTACACTATATTAGTAAAGACGTATACTTTGTTCAGTTTAAATCTATACATACGATATGCGAACATAAATATAAATGTATAATATGCATTCATATGTCAGTAATCTTAGTATATTTAATTTGGGAGATGCGTTAGGTAAGGCACGATGGTATGATTGTAGATGCCAGCGATTCAGATAACATTAACATTTTACATTAATGCAGTTCAATATCAAGTTAGAAACACCTGCCAACTGCGGCGTTCCACATTGAGATAGAGACTGTAGAAACGATGACATCCCGTTATTGTAACGTATACATCATATATCCATGCGCTCAATTACCTAACTGTACTCTAAGGCAATTTAAACAAGTCAACAAAAATTAATGAATGAATAGTTGACCTTTACCTTCAGGTGCGTAGCTCCCTTAAGGCACTGTAGGCACGTGCCTACACATTTTTTCTCAAAATGACCCAAAATTCAGCTGCGGCAATAGACATCAGCATTAATGTATCGACCAGATCAGCCTGCGCTGTCCGGTCAGACTGATCCGGCCGACACATTCCGTGATAGGGGGATAGATGTATAGAGTAGTGATTCCCGAAACAGAAAATCCACAGGAGGTGAAAAGTGTCTATCCGGGTAGGCCTGTGTGGCATGCCTAGGCTGATTCGGGTCGATAATTTACGCAGAGCCCACATTGTTGATTATCTCACGAGACGGCCTACACATTGATTAGTGCAAAGCTACGCCCCTGACCTTGACATATGGATCACATTCTAGTAACCCAATTTCCACATACAGAGTACACTTTCTGACGACTTTTGAAAACAATTTCGGAAAATGGAAAATTCGATGGTAATGAACAATTCCTTCATTTGCAACTATGTTTTCATATGACAGTAATCGTAGTAGTTTTAATTTGGGAGATGCGTTAGGTAAGGCACGATGGTATGATTGTAGATGCCAGCGATTCAGATAACTTTAACATTATACATTCATGCAGTGCAATATCAAGTTAGCAACACCTGCCAACTGATGTGTTCCACAGATAGATAGACTTTAGAAAATATGTCATACGGTTATTGTAACGCACAATGAAGGATAAATGATACCCATTCGCTCTATAACCTAACTTTACTCTGACAAAATCCATTCACAACATCTTCGCGTTCCACATAGAAATAAGGCTGTAGAAAAGGTGGCATACGGTTATTATGCCCCCGGAATCATAGATTCGGTGGGCATATAGTTTTTGGCCTGTCTGCACGTCTGTCTGTCTGTCTGTCTGTCTGTCTGTCTGTCTGTCTGTCTGCACGTCTGTCTGTCTGCACAAAAAAACCTTTAACCTTGACCACTACTTTTGAACCATAACAGGTACGGCTACCATATTTCACATGTGCATTCCTTGTGACATGACCTTTCTGTCAGTACCAACATTTTTGAACTACCGACCTTGACCTTTGACCTAGATGTTGCCATTCTCGAAAAAAACTTTAACCTTGGCCATTACTTTTGAACCATAACAGGTACGGCTACCATATTTCACATGTGTATTCCTTGTGACATGACCTTTCTGTCAGTACCAACATTTTTGACCTTGCGACCTTGACCTTTGACTTAGATGTTGCCATTCTCGAAAAAAACTTTAACCTTGGCCATTACTTTTGAACCATAACAGGTACGGCTACCATATTTCACATGTGCATTCCTTGTGACATGACATTTCTGTCAGTACCAACATTTTTGACCTTGCGACCTTGACCTTTGACCTAGATGTTGCCATTCTCAAAAACAATTTTAACCTTCACCATTACTTTTGAACCATAACAGGTACGGCTACCATATTCCACATGTGTATACCTTGTGACATGACCTTTCTGTCAATACCAAAATTGTTCCCTTGCGACCTTGACCTTTGACCTAGATGTTGCCATTCTCGAAAAAAACTTTAACTTTGACCACTAATTTTGAACCATAACAGGTACGGCTACCATATTTCACATGTGTTTTCCTTGTGACATGACCTTTCTGTCAGTACCAACATTTTTGACCTGGCGACCTTGACCTTTGACCTAGATGTTGCCATTCGGGGGCATCAGTGTTTCACAAACACATCTTGTTTTAAGGTACAATGATGGATAAACGATACCCATGTGCTCAAATGCCTAACTTTACTAGTAATGAACAATTTATTCAATAACTTAAGATTCATATATTTTCCATTTGTATATTTCCAAGTTATATGCTACATATGTGTTGTATATGGACATAGGTTAAATTAAGTATTTCGCTGCCAAAGGCAATTAACGGCTTTAGCAAACAGTGCAGATTCCGGTGAGACAGCTGTTAACGAGCTGTCTCTCCTGCAATATGAATTGTTTGCTACTTACATATTAAATTTTACTGTTGGACGAAAAAATGAAGTAGTCAGAATTTCAACATTAAAGAGTCGACTTTGTGAAATTTAAACTAATCTCACAGTCATAGAAACACAGACCATTTTTTTCTTCAGAAACACAACTATTCTCGGACAACTATATCAGTTTTGTCAGGATGGCCAAACAAAGCAAGCAAAGCGAAGATAATGAAAACCCTTTGACAGAACAGTTTAAAGAAAAAGACGAAAAACCCAAGTTTTCAGCGCAAGATGTGTCGGGTACGTACTAGATTACTAACAATGGGTCTCAACGGTTAACGTTTTGACTGACCAGTTAAACGTGCGATTGTACAATTAGTTAACCGCTTTACCAAACAGAACAGATCAAAACATTTTATTACATATCTGCACATTTGCATACAAACATGCATATGTATTAAATACCCGTATTTAACTAGGTAAAAACGGTACCAAATACGGTATATGGTACGTCACTCAAAAATGATGTGACGTCATTGATATATGAGTAAACGTTATTCAAACTGTGGTAGTTGGTCGTGGTTCACCCGTCAATTATAAATAATGTATTATGTGTAAATAATGTTACTTCTTTATTTAAAAAGAGGTGCGGTTCTTTCAAAAAAGACGTCTGTTACACTGCGCATATATCCAGGCTGATCTCGGTGTTGATTGGTCACACCTGTTTAAAGTAGAATTTAGTCGGACAAGCGTTTTGACACCAAGAGGGAACTGAACAGGGGCGTAGCTTTGCAATACTCAATGTGTAGGCCGTCTCGTGAGAAAATCAACATTGTGGACTATGCGTAAAGTATCGACCCGGGTCAGCCGAAGCATGCCACACAGGCCTACCTGGATAGACACTTTTCGCTTCCTGTGGATTTTCTGTTTCAGGAATAACTGCTCTATACATATATCCCCCCTAAGACGGAATGTGTCGGCCGGATCAGTTTGCGCGGATAGCGCAGGCTGATCAGGTCGATACATTACGCAGATCTCTATCGCCGCAACTCCATTTTGAGGCGTTTTGAGAAAATATATGTAGGCACGTGACTACAGTGCCTAAAGGGAGCTACGCCCCTGCTGAATACTTTACTTAGAACAAAGGCTATTAGACACTTTCCATGAGAAAATGTACAAGTTGTTTTGTATGAACAGTATAGATCCAGATCAAATCTGGTCAAGCTCTACAATATTCACATATTATTCAAATAAGCTTGGTAGCAAATGCGTAATTCTTTATACATTCTTATAAGAAAGAGCAGATACACAGGCTAATCTAAAGCCACACTCTAAAGAAATGAAAAGTAGTTCATCTACCCATGAACCCGATCATAAAACATATTTTCAGCAGACATCTTTTGAAACATTGTAACAAATTGTAGATTGTCTATAATCTTTTCCCACTTGCAGAAGTCCCTACTCCCATTCATGTTAAAGGATTTTTTCAAATTAAAATATGCGTTCACGTCATTAAAAATGAGGTAGAGGGGCGTGGTTCACCCATCAATCATACATTTTATTTTTGTTTAAATTGAGTTAATTCGTTATTTAAAATATATAATTCTGTATATTTTTCTTTATTTTGTACGAGATATATAATTTTGTATATTTTTCTTTATTCTGTACGAGATATATAATTTTGTATATTTTTCTTTAATCTGTACGAGATATTTTTCTTTATTCTGTACGAGATATATCATTTTGTATATTTTTCTTTAATCTGTACGAGATATATACTTTTGTATATTTTTCTTTAATCTGTACGAGATATATAAAGAAAGGAAAATGATGTTACAGGAACGATATTTGGTTTTGTATTGTCTTCTAGGGGCGTGGACAGTTTGACACCTCTCTCAACCTTTGGTTTCGCGATATTTCGATTTTCCTCGCCCCTTTTCATTTTCTTATCCAATAGTTGTCCAATCGTTTGTTTTGCATTTGTAATCGCGAAAGAGTCCGTAAACTATTGTATAAGTCCCATGAGAACAGACCATTTCTGCGGTTTATGAAACAGTTATGATTTTCACGGTTCACATCATTGAGTGGAATGGTAGAATGATTCGCGTCATTTTAGTGGAATAATAGAATGGTTCACGTCATTTAAGTGGAATGAAAGCATGGTTCACGTCGGTTTTTCTTTTAAATGGAATGATAGAAGGGTTTACGTCATTTCTGGAATGATATAATGGTTTACATCACTTAAGTGGAATGATTGAATTAGGAAATATATCTCATTTTGAGTGATATACCGGCTAGTATATCACGATTTAGAGTTCAGGTGTGTAGTCATTATTCACGAAGGCCGAATGGCCTGAGTGATTAATTTATACACACCTGAACGACAAATAAGGATACAAGGGATACACATTAAGGTCGAATTATGTTTTGACATGACGTTGATCACGTGTAGGCTATTCTATCTTTACTCCCCATTGTATTTGTTTTGGAAATATTCGATGTTTTCAACTAACAAAACATTTTGAAATCAGTTATATATATTAACAGTCAATTTGTTACTGTCTCATTCTAACACAACGTTTTCGACCGCGCCAAAAATGTTGGTAAACCACGTGAATGACGTCATTTATAACAGTTACGTCACCGTTACAATTCAGATTTCCAAACGGCATTTACAACAGAAGCTCGTTACTTCATTCATAAAATGTCAAGCCCAACGTAGTAACGCATGCGCACTAAGAAACGTTGTATGAAAAATACGCGGGGGGGAATTTCAACAACCAAAAATAGTTCCGGAAATTTAGAGTGATATACTGCATTTAGATCACGCTCGAAATTCCTTCTTTGTGTATTGAATAGAAATTTTCAATAGTGTTAGAATGGTTAACATCATTCTAGTGGAATGATAATATGAGTATAGGTGCTACCTATTTCGGGTAAACATTTATAAACTTTTGTGATCGGTAAATAATTCCCTGCGAACTGCAGTTAGTCCTTTGCTTGCAGCACGATCAGTTATTTACGTCAATTACGAGTCCTACCGACCTAAGCAAAGAAAATAAAAATCATCATCAGGTTAAGCCTACGCCTATATTTAACTTTACAATATAGCCAATATTTTAACTCCATGAAATTTTGATGACAGGTACAACAAATAATCAACTTGCCCTTGATAACGTACTCTGGACACAATTTTTGGAAAGATGGTATAGCAAAGTTTTGCAAATTTCATACACATTACCTACAGTATTGTCGGGAAACATCGCCGGCTTCGCCGTCGATTTGTTTACCCGTATAAATGGTTTACGCCAAGTTAGCGGAATGATATAATGATTTACATCATTTTAGTGGAATGATTGAATGGTTTACGTCATTCTAGTGGAATTATAGAATGGTTTACGTGATTTTTAGTGGAATGATAAAATGGTTTACGTCATTTTAGTGGAATGATTGAATGGTTTACGTCATTTTAGTGGAATGATTGAATGGTTTACGTCATTCTAGTGGAATTATAGAATGGTTTACGTGATTTTTAGTGGAATGATAAAATGGTTTACGTCATTTTAGTGGAATGATTGAATGGTTTACGTCATTCTTGTGAAATGTTATAAATGATCACGTCATTCCAGCGAAAAGATAGAATGGTACGTATTTTGTATTGTTTGTAGAAATGATAGAATGGTTCAAGTCATATTAGTGGAATGATGTAATGATATAACGTTGCATTTTGTAGAAATGATAGAATGGTTCACGTCATAGTGTAGGATCGATATAATGGTTCAAGTTGTTTAATTGGAATGATATGTCAATATAATATAACATTTTTGGTTGTAGAAATGATGGAATGGTTTCATTACTTTGATAAGAACGGTGACAAAAAACTCGACAACAATGAAATGTCGAAAGTATTCGCAGCACTTGGATGGAATCTTACAGACGCTGAACAAGAAGAACTATTTAAAATCCATGACACAGACAGTATGTCTTTACACAATTATCCGTTTCTCACTTGCAGATGTAGTTTGACGCATCTTCAGCAGATGACCTTTGAAAACATTGTGACAAACAGAGAAATAGCTCATAATGAGCATGGATATATTCCTTATTTAAGTCTCATTGTTTTCAAAGTCTTCATCTGCTGATTTGTTTTAGTGTGGAACGGATTAAACTATGTTTACTTAATTGGTGTTTATCTTTAAAAAGCGTCTGATTAGATGAACATCTGATACACAAATCGTACCACAGGTCCAAGGTTCGAATCGATCTCGTGATGAGTGGGTTTTGGCTTTGGGAGTTTTGCGCATGCGGACAGTTAATACCCGGTCGAGTCTGTAATTTCGCACAGTTTCATCAGAACCTTCAACGCCCGATTACATGTACATTAAAAAAATGAAGCCAGGGGAGATAACTATTGTAGATCTGGGAACTAAAGTTTACTCATTTGGCTCCATTTGACCTGCATTAAAATGTATAAAATAAATCTCTGTGCTCACACGTTGTGCTCCGACATTTGATTTGACAGAGGCGAAGTTATCAACAGAGTTGTCAATCAAAAGTCTTTGTTTTGAGAACGGAGTTTGTATTTGATCACAGAGAACGTTATCAAGACTTTATGGTTTCGGCGCCGAAACACTTAAAATCCGAAACCGTTCTCTGTTTCAAAAAACTAACCCCACTTTAAACAATTGTTGAGTAAATAGTTAACCCTAAAGGTCAAGAACTATAAAGAATAGATAGTATAGTCAAAGTTTTAAAACTGTTCGAAAGTTGTCTTGAAATATTTGAAACATAATTCTGGGATAAATTAAGAGTAATAATTTCTCTTTCCAGTACATTAGACATCTAAATATCGATCGTTGATGCTTCATTTTTACTGGGTAAACATACCGAGTAAGCCAACTTTTGTACATTTTCATGACTTTCAATTGACTTTTTTTTTCAACATGGACTTCAAAAAAAGGTTTTGAACTATTTATTTCTTACTTTCTTGTCACAATTAGCAATATTTGCAGAAGTTTCAACATTTCAACATTTTGATCTTCATCTGGAGTTCAGCACCTTTAACGGTTTTTGGAGCCTGACCTTTCTTTTCCAGAGAGTGGGTTTATCGAAGAGAAAGAGTATGAACGGTTACTGAGAAGTTTGCAGAAAGACAAGAACACCGAGAAACTGGAGCTTTTAGAGGCATTTCGGTAAGGTCTGAGTTGGTCAACCCTTTCCCACATAACTACAGGGGCGTAGATTGGCAATGATCAATGTGTAGGCCGTCTCGTGAGACAATCAACATTGTGGACTCTGCGTAAAGTATCGACCCGGATCAGCCTAAGCATGCCACAAAGGCGTACCCGGATAGACACTTTTTGCCTTTTGTGGATTTTCTGTTTCAGGAATCACTATTCTAGCTATCCCCCTTTAGACGGAATGTGTCATAATGATCAAGTTATTCTTTTGTCAAAATAGTTTGAAATCTAATTTGTCAAATCGTCTGCTGTAACAAACTTGTTGCTTGTTGTATGTGGGAAATGTTTAAACATTTATTTCAGTACTAGGCCCTTTCGTTGCGTCTATCGTTTTATGTCATTATGTAGGGTTTCACGTTACAGCTTCGTTCGTTTGCTACTCATGAAAGCGTGCGCATAGACAGTGTCTCGCCCATCTTCCCTAGCTAAGGCTACTGTGTACATAATCATTCCCTTAGTACTTTTGGCTGACTGCTTCGTAAGAAATCGAAACCCCCGCTCTGCAATTTGATTGGATGCGCAAATAGTTAGCCAATAAGCCCTTTCCACATATGACTGCAGACAAGCCCCGGTAGCTCAGTCGGTAGCGATGCGGGCTGTCAATCCAGGGGTTGTGAGTCCGAATCCCAGCACGGCCAATATTCTTTCCGACGTTTGACAAAGTCACTGTGACATGCGTCATTCGTCTTTCACCAATGGGCTGTTTAACAGTATATGTGGAAAAGCAGCCAGTTACTTGGAAATTATGTTGTGTGGTGTACTGGTATGGGAAAACCAGGAAACGCATGATAAGGTGTACTGGTCGACATGAAATGACTGAAAAATTATTGAAAAATGGCGTTAATCCCTAATCAATCAATCAATCAATCAATCAATCAATGACTGCAGACGACTTTGAACACGTTATGATTAAACTTACGCATCGATCGGCTGAGTGCTTGTTATAAGTTGTAATCTGAATATTTGATTTGGCGAGCACTCGATGTGCAAGAAGACTCTTAATACACCACGTGATTCAATATCGTTTAAATTTCGTTGGCACTCAAGACTTCAGTCGACACTTTCATGTTAAAAATAGTTGGACCACTTCATTATTCGTTTAAGAGGAAATTTAGTCGTATTTGATATCTAAGCCGGGCAAACAGGAACGAAAGCTCGTTACCTGAAGAGGAATTTCGTATAACGTTCAAACCAAACACATGATATTATATAGGTTGCATGAGTGTTTATTATTATCACTTTTAATGAACGAGTTTCCTAAGATAATATGCCGCGAGCCTTGGCAAGCGTCATATTCAGCTTAGTTAACGATTTTATTAAAAGTGGTAAAAATAAAAAAATAAACACGAATGAGATATTCTATTTTTCACATCAAGTGATTCATGAGGCGTATTTGGAAAACATATGTACCCAAAGTTTACCATATTTATTCATGTAATTTGCCGGTTTTGGCGCCAAAGTGACTAACGTTATAACGCGTGAAACCGCTGACGTGACGTTTCTTCCATTGTTTAGTTTCCGCGTTGTAACCAAGACTTGAGCGTTACACTGAAAACCAAACTAGTAGTGTCATATGATATTTTGACACTCCCAGAGACGGCTTCATTCTAAATTTCTAAAATTTCAAACTTGTCTTAAGCAGCCACCTTGGGGATAATGAACATTTGGCTGCTGATCACAGGTGGCTGCTCAATTCAAGTAACGAAAATAAAACCTTGTTTAGGTTAATCTTCAAGTGGCTGCTTTATACAAGTTGGCTACTTAACATAGGTGACCGCTAACTCAAGTTTGACTGTACAGTCACACCTGCACTCAAGACCACATTGTAATAGCAATTCGCTGTCAATAGCAATCACAGTTTAAGATTCCCAATTACTCATTTTCTGCATGAATAACCCTGCAATTAAAGAGCACCTGTGAACAACGACCAGTTTGGTCTCTTTCAATGGGTGGTCTTTAAACACAGGTTCCTCTGTATTTACGCTTCAGAAAATTTGACACGAACCGAGACGGGACGATGGGTAAGAAAGAACTACAGAGATTTATGCTCTCCAGGGACATGGCGTTCACTTCAAAGGACACAAATGCGCTGACGGCGCTGATGGAGAAAGCAGACAAAGATAAGAGCGGTGATGTGGACATTGAAGGTTGGTAGTCTTGACCCAACTAAACGCAAACAAACACCTTTTGCATGGGCAAAACTGCGATAGAACTATTGTAAACAAATGTTACATCTTTTACCTTCTTGCATATTGAATATAGAGTAAACTACACTGCGCTATGTCCCACGCTGATGTTTAGGCAAAGAGTACTGGACTTTCCTATTGCTTGTTTTGAACAATTCAGTCACATTCCTTGAAGAACGGTGTGAATAAAGTCACACCGTTAGCGCATTATTGATTGATTGATTGACTGTTTGGTGCTTAACGCCCCCTTTAACAAGTTTTTAGTTATATCACGGCGTTTCATTGGTAATTTACGAGTACTACTGGTCCATTTAACCTGACACCAGCCAATCAGTCGTAATGCCAGTAATGCCAACAACCCCACAACCCTAAGCGCAAAGGAGGGCAGCCATTACTACCCTTTTTAAAGTCTTTGGTATGACCTTGCCGGGGATCGTACCCGCGACCCCCGCGCTCGAGACGGGCGCTCTACCACTTCACCACCGAGGCGGTAGCACATTATTGCTTCGCTTTTCGAAATCATAGAGATAAACCGTGAAATCGACTTGTTTGAAGCCGTGGCTGTGCTTTATCAGTACAAACTCAGAGGACTGGGTAAGGGGGAGTAATCTTGTAATTTCCTCCAAAGTATCTTTCCTCACTAATATCTCTCTTATTACTCATCCAGACCATATGTTGTGGCAACTGAAACGAGTGGTAGGTTCGAGTGCCAAATAGGGATGATTTTTAAATATCATAAATACCCCTTATATCGAGGGATTGGCGTGAAACGGTTGTAACTGAAAACCTATTTTTAAAACCCTGGTTTAGTGGAATTTTGACCCTTTGTAAACAATGCAAATTTAGATGCCATTACTCAGAACGAGCAATGGCACCTAAATTTCCATTGTTTACCAAGAAAAATGAGTTAATGCTTATAAAGACTTTATGGCGAGGTGATTAACCTTGGTAAAAATTAACCTTGGTAAAAAAATACCAATTTTAGATACAACCGTTTCACGCCAAGCCCTCGATATCAAGAGCTCTCCCATCTTGTACATTGTCCTATGCACCGGTTCATATGGTATTGCAAGATGGTTCCTGGCATTTCGAACACCATCAGGCTGGGCCAAAACTGGGTTTACACATACTCTAGTTGCACTCTTCAGACAAGGTCAAACTACAAAAAAATGATAAAATCAAACAATTGCAGAGCATCCTTTACATATTTACAATGAATTATTTAAAGAAGCTGAACTGCAGAAAAAACTTTCCAGTACCATAAACATCTAAATATTGATCGTTTATGCTTCATTTTTACTGGGTAAACATACACAGTAAGCCACAATTTTGTACATTTTCATAACTTATGACTTTAAATTGAGAGTTTTTCAACCTTTACTTCCAAAATAGCTTGAACTATTTATTACTTACTTTGTTGTCACTATTAGCAATAATATTTGCAGAACATTTAAAAGATTTCCATCTGGAGTATAGCACTTTTCAACTCAGTGTCACAAATGCAATGCCTTATTGTGAATATAGAATATACAAATAGGCAAAAACAGGTTGCTTATAAATTACTTTGATCATATGTGCCCGCGGACGGATTTTGTATAATTTGACCTACAACCTATAAATGACTATTTTTTTTATTTTTCAGAATTCGTCACCCTCCTATTAGAGGTTCCCAATTTAGAACTGCTAAAAGCACAACAGATGAACATTAAATGAACTAAGTGTGTCGTGTCACCATATTGTTATATATAATTGCTAAAAGCACAACAGATGAACAGTAAATGACTAAGTGTGTCGTGTCACCATATTGTTATATATAATTGCTAAAAGCACAACAGATTGAACATTAAATGAACTAAGTGTGTCGTGTCACCATATTGTTATATATAATTGCTAAAAGCACAACAGATGAACATCAAATGAACGAAGAGTGTCGTGTCAACATCATATTGTTATACATAATTGCTAAAAGCACAACAGATGAACCATCAAATGAACTAAGTGTGTCGGGATTCCATATTGATATATATAGGAGCCGTTCGCTAGAAAACCAACATTGTGGTTTGATTGATTTAACGCCGTTTATAACAACTAGGCGGCCAGTTCACCTACTCATGTGTTTCTTGGCTTTCTCACACCAGTACTTCATACAACATTCTTTCCAAACAACTGGCTGCATTTCTACATAGACTGATAGCCCATTGGTAGAAGCCGAATCACGCTTGTCACAATGACTTTTATCAAACGTTGAAAGATGTTGGCCGAGCAACCCCTGGATTGACAGCCCGCGACTGAGCCACCGGGGCTCGGCGTAAAGTTTCGACCAGGATTAGCCTAAGCATGCCACGCAGGCGCGCAGTATGATCTGGATCGATACACTACTCCATCATTATGGTTTCCTCGAGGAATGGCTTATATCCACTAACTATTTCAATGTAATTTCATTTTTTTTTTTCAAATTGGATGGAATAAAAAAACAGAGAGCTAAAATAACATGTTTCTCTGTTCACAGGTGTTCTTTAATTACAGGTTCATTTATGCAGAAAATGAGAAATTGGAAAATAAAAAGTGTGTGGTTGTTTTAGACAGGAGACTGCTAAACAAAGGTGGTCTTAAGCACAGGTTTGACTGTACTTGAATGGTGTATTAACTATTCACATGTGTTCTCCCGTTGTGTATACACTAATTACGTCTTTTATTGACTCGGTGTTATCGTATACAGGGGCGTAGCTTTGCAATACTCAATGTGTAGGCCGTCTCGTGAGAAAAGTAACACTGTGGACTCTGTGTAAAGTATCGACCCGGATCAGCCTAAGCATGCCACCCGGATTAGACACTTTTCGCCTCCTGTGGATTTTCTATTTCAGGAATCACTACTCTATACATCTATCCCCCTAAGACGAATGTGTCGGCCGGATCAGTCTGCGCGGACAGCACAGGCTGATCTGGTCGATACATTACGCAGATGTCTATCGCTGCAGCTGTATTTTGGGGGGCATTTTGAGAAAAAATGTGTAAGGCACGTGCCTACAGTGCCTAAAGGGAGCTACGCTATAATTGTGCCTAATCCACTCAAAGGCAACCACCATGAAAGCTGCATTTGGGTTCAAACCCTGGACGTCAGCAATTTAATTGTCGGCTTACCACAGAGAGATTAGGCCACCATATAGCTGTGTCTTTATGTCTGTCTGTATGTCTCTCTCATCTCTCTCTCTCTCTCTCTCTCTCTCTCTCTCTCTCTCTCTCTCTCTCTCTCTCTCTCTCTCTCTCTCTCTCTCTCTCTCTCTCTCTCTCTCTCTCTCTCTCTCTCTCTCTCTTCTCTCTCTCTCTCTCTCTCTCTCTCTCTCTCTCTCTCTCAGAAAATATTTAATTGTCGGCTTACCACATACCTGTTGCGGATTACAATATCACAATGTGAAGAAAAGGTGTTGCATTGTGGATTACGCCGCTTTTAAATACGTTTTCAGTTATAGTGCAGCTGTTTATGTTTTAAGTTACCAGATACGACTGTTCAATTTGTCCTGACACCATATTGTCAATCGTTTTGTAAACCCCACAATCCTGAGCGCCAAGATTGGAAAGGCATAACCACCTCTTTTAAATATTTGAAATGTCTTGCTCGGTGATCGAACTTACGACCACATATACCCGAGACGGACCATCGAGGCAGTGTTAAAGAAAGACCGCATTCCATCGATGCTCAAATAATTCGTTAAAATGGGACTACCTACAAACCTGGACAAATCTTGATCTTATTTGTGTGACATTAGGCTTATAATACCTAGTTGTTGTTTACCGCCTCGATGGTGTTGTGTTAGAGCGTCCGTCTCTGGTGTTTTTTAAAGTCGTCCGTAGCAGATCAGTTGTATATGCGAAACTAAAATCTGGATAAATAATACTGGTAGTACTGATAACGCCTTGAACTAACTGAAATAGCGTTGAAAGAGGTGCAAATTACCTTTCAAATTAATTCCAACAAAAAAGTCCTGGTACGGAATTGCAACAAGATCCCTAATCGCCTGTCAATGCTCATTTAACCCTTTACCTCATACATAAACCCTTTAACGCATTAACAGCAGACGACTTAAGAAACATAATGACAAAAAGGGAAATTACTCATAATGTGCAGGTATTCTTTTTGCAGCAATGTTTTCAACTTTATTCAATAATCAGTCTTTCCATTTGTAGAAATTTTCCATATTTTTGCCTTGATGTTTTCAAAGTCGTCTGCTGCAAATGTGTTGTATGTGCGAAAGGCTTAATTCAGAGGTGTGTGAAGTTAGCGCGTAGATCGTAGATCGTAGCTCAACCAAAAATGTAATTGGCTGACCTGGGTCGTAGATAGTAGCTCAACCACTTTAAAAACATTGCGAATTGGTTGTGCTGGGTCGTAGATCGTAGCTCAACCACTACAAAAACATTCAGAATTGGTTGAGCTGGGTCGTAGATCGTAGCTCAACCACTTTAAAAACATTGCGAATTGGTTGTGATGGGTCGTAGATCGTAGCTCAACCACTACAAAAACATTCAGAATTGGTTGAGCTGGGTCGTAGATCGTAGCTCAACCATTTTAAAAAACATTGCGAATTGGTTGTGCTGGGTCGTAGATCGTAGCTCAACCACTACAAAAACATTCAGAATTGGTTGAGCTGGGTCGTAGATCGTAGCTCAACCATTTTAAAAACATTGCGAATTGGTTGTGCTGGGTCGTAGATCGTAGCTCAACCACTACAAAAACATTCAGAATTGGTTGAGCTGGGTCGTAGATCGTAGCTCAACCACTACAAAAACATTGAGAATTGGTTGAGCTGGGTCGTAGATCGTAGCTCAACCACTACAAAAACATTCAGAATTGGTTGAGCTGGGTCGTAGATCGTAGCTCAACCACTTTAAAAACATTGCGAATTGGTTGTGCTGGGTCGTAGATCGTAGCTCAACCACTACAAAAACATTGAGAATTGGTTGAGCTGGGTAGTAGATCGTAGCTCAACCACTTTAAAAACATTGTGAATTGGTTGTGCTGGGTCGTAGATCGTAGCTCAACCACTACAAAAACATTGAGAATTGGTTGAGCTTGGTCGTAGATCGTAGCTCAACCACTTTAAAAACATTGCGAATTGGTTGTGCTGGGTCGTAGATCGTAGCTCAACCACTAGAAAAACATTCTGAATTGGTTGAGCTGGGTCGTAGATTGTAGCTCAACCACTTAAAAAAAAATTGCGAATTGGTTGTGCTTGGTCGTAGATCGTAGCTCAACCACTACAAAAACATTCAGAATTGGTTGAGCTGGGTCGTAGATCGTAGCTCAACCATTTTAAAAACATTGCGAATTGGTTGTGCTGGGTCGTAGATCGTAGCTCAACCACTACAAAAACATTCAAAATTGGTTGAGCTGGGTCGTAGATCGTAGCTCAACCATTTTAAAAACATTGAGAATTGGTTGAGCTGGGTCGTAGATCGTAGCTCAACCACTTAAAAACATTGCGAATTGGTTGTGCTGGTTCGTAGATCGTAGCTCAACCACTTAAACACATTGTGAATTGGTTGTGCTGGGTCGTAGATCGTAGCTCAACCACTACAAAAACATTGAGAATTGGTTGAGCTGGGTCGTAGATCGTAGCTCAACCACTTAAAAAAATGCGAATTGGTTGTGCTGGGTCGTAGATCGTAGCTCAACCACTTTAAAGTCATTGCGAATTGGTTGTGCTGGGTCGTAGATCGTAGCTCAACCACTAGAAAAACATTCTGAATTGGCTGACCTGGGTCGTAGATCGTAGCTCAACCACTTTAAAGCATTGCGAATTGGTTGTGCTAGGTCGTAGATCGTAGTTCAACCACTAGAAAAACATTCTGCATTGGCTGACCTGGGTCGTAGATCGTAGCTCAACCACTTTAAAAACATTCTGAATTGGCTGACCTGGGTCGTAGATCGTAGCTCAACCCCTTAAAAAACATTGCGAATTGGTTGACCTGGGTCGTAGATCGTACCTCAACCACTTATAAACATTGCGAATTGGTTGTGCTGGGTCGTAGATCGTAGCTCAACCACTACAAAAACATTCTGAATTGGCTGACCTGGGTCGTAGATCGTAGATCAACCACTTTCAAAACATTCTGAATTGGCTGACCTGGGTCGTAGATCGTAGCTCAACCACTTTAAAAACATTCTGAATTGGCTGACCTGGGTCGTAGATCGTAGCTCAACCACTTTAAAAACATTGCGAATTGGTTGTGCTGGGTTGTAGATCGTAGCTCAACCACTTTAACAACATTGCGAATTGGTTGTGCTGGGTCGTAGATCGTAGCTCAACCACTAGAAAAAACATTCTGAATTGGCTGACCTGGGTCATAGATCGTTGCTCAACCACTTTAAAAACATTCTGAATTGGCTGACCTGGGTCGTAGATAGTAGATCGTAGATTCCCACTGACACGTAATGCAGAGTATACGCATGCATATAACACATATATACATACCATACACACGCAAACACAGAACAAAACATGTCAGTAAGGATGTCCTTCGTAGTTGACCCGGACATTCCCACTGACATGTAATGCAGAGTATACGCATGCATATAACACATGTATTGTTCTGTGTCCCGTGAACAAAACAAAAAAAAAGTGTTCCACTCCATTGTGAAATGTTCGTGCTTCGACTGCCTTGACTAAGGCCTCTATGACGGAGTGCTCCCTTTAAATTATGCGGTAAATTCAGGTAGAAATTCGACTTACGGCCCTGGTAGCTGTCACGTGAAAAAAAGAAAAAAAAGTGTTCCACTCCATTGTGAAATGTTCGGGCTTCGACTGCCTTGACTAAGGCCTATAGGACGGAGTGCTCCCTATAAATTACGCGGGTAGAAATTCCACTTACGGCCCTGGTAGCTGTCCGGTGAAAAAAAAAAAAGTGTTCCACTCCATTGTGAAATGATCAGTCTTCGACTGCCTTGACTAAGGCCTCTATGACGGAGTGCTCCCTTTAAATTACGCGGTAAACTCGGGTACGGCCCTGGTAGCTGTCCCGTGAAAAAATAAAATGTGTCCCACTCCATTGTGAAATATTGGTCTTCGACTGCCTTGACTAAGGCCTCTATGACGGAGTGCTCCCTTTAAATTACGCGGTAAACTCGGGTAGAAATTCCACTTACGGCCCTGGTAGCTGTCTCGTGAAAAAAAAAAAAAAAGTGTTCCACTCCATTGTGAAATGTTCGTGCTTCGACTGCCTTGACTAAGGCCTCTATGACGGAGTGCTCCCTTTAAATTACGCGGTAAATTCGGGTAGAAATTCCACTTACGGCCCTGGTAGCTGTCTCGTGAAAAAAAAAAAAAAAAGTGTTCCACTCCATTGTGAAATGTTCGGTCTTCGACTGCCTTGACTAAGGCCTCTATGACGGAGTGCTCCCTTTAAATTACGCGGTAAACTCGGGTAGAAATTCACCTTATGGCCCTGGTAGCTGTCCCGTGAAAAAAAAAAAGTGTTCCACTCCATTGTGAAATGTTCGGGCTTCGACTGCCTTGACTAAGGCCTCTAGTACCGAGTGCTCCCTTTAAATCATGCGGTAAATTCGGGTAGAAAGTCGACTTACGGCCCTGGTAGCTGTCCGTGAAAAAGAAAACAAAAAAAGTTTTCCACTCCATTGTGAAATGTTCGTGCTTCGACTGCCTTGATTAAGGCCTCTAGGACGAAGTGCTCCCTTTAAATTACGCGGTAAACTCGGGTACGGCCCTGGTAGCTGTCCCGTGAAAAAATAAAAATGTGTTCCACTCCAATGTGAAATATTGGTCTTCGACTGCCTTGACTAAGGCCTCTATGACGGAGTGCTCCCTTTAAATTACGCGGTAAACTCGGGTACGGCCCTGGTAGCTGTCCCGTGAAAAAATAAAATGTGTTCCTCTCCATTGTGAAATATTGGTCTTCGACTGCCTTGACTAAGGCCTCTATGACGGAGTGCTCCCTTTAAATTACGCGGTAAACTCGGGTAGAAATTCCACTTACGGCCCTTGTAGCTGTCTCGTGAAAAAAAAAAAAAAAGTGTTCCACTCCATTGTGAAATGTTCGTGCTTCGACTGCCTTGACTAAGGCCTCTATGACGGAGTGCTCCCTTTAAATTACGCGGTAAATTCAGGTAGAAATTCCACTTACGGCCCTGGTAGCTGTCTCGTGAAAAAAAAAAAAGTGTTCCACTCCATTGTGAAATGTTCGGGCTTCGACTGCCTTGACTAAGGCCTCTAGTACCGAGTGCTCCCTTTAAATCATGCGGTAAATTCGGGTAGAAAGTCGACTTACGGCCCTGGTAGCTGTCCGTGAAAAAGAAAACAAAAAAAGTTTTCCACTCCATTGTGAAATGTTCGTGCTTCGACTGCCTTGATTAAGCCCTCTAGGACGAAGTGCTCCCTTTAAATTACGCGGTAAACTCGGGTACGGCCCTGGTAGCTGTCCCGTTTAAAAATAAAAATGTGTTCCACTCCAATGTGAAATGTTCGGTCTTCGACTGCCTTGACTAAGGCCTCTATGACGGAGTGCTCCCTTTAAATTACGCGGTAAATTCAGGTAGAAATTCGACTTACGGCCCTGGTAGTTGTCACGTGAAAAAAAGGAAAAAAAGTGTTCCACTCCATTGTGAAATGTTCGGGCTTCGACTGCCTTGACTAAGGCCTCTAGTACCGAGTGCTCCTTTAAATTACGGTAAATTCGGGTAGAAATTCGACTTACGGCCCTGGTAGCTGTCCCGTGAAAAAAAAAAAAAGTGTTCCACTCCATTGTGAAATGTTCGTGCTTCGACTGCCTTGACTAAGGCCTCTATGACGGAGTGCTCCCTTTAAATTACGCGGTAAACTCGGGTAGAAATTCGACTTACGGCCCTGGTAGCTGTCCCGTGAAAAATAAATAAAAAAGTGTTCCACTCCATTGTGAAATGTTCGTGCTTAGACTGCCTTGACTAAGGCCTCTATGACGGAGTGCTCCCTTTAAATTACGCGGGTAGAAATTCCACTTACGGCCCTGGTAGCTGTCCCGTGAAAAAAAAAAAAAAAGTGTTCCACTCCATTGTGAAATGTTCGGGCTTCGACTGCCTTGACTAAGGCCTCTACAGAACAAAACATGTCAGTAAGGATGGCCTTCGTAGTTGACCTGGACATTCCCACTGACACGTAATGCAGAGTATACGCATGTATATAAAACATATACACATACCATACACACGCAAACACAGAACAAAACATGTCAGTAAGGATGTCCTTCGTAGTTGACCTGGACATCCCCACTGACACGTAATGCAGAGCAAACACAGAACAAAACATGTCAGTGAGGATGTCCTTAGTAGTTAACACGGACATTCCCACTGACACGTAATGCAGAGTATACGCATGTATATAAAACATATACACATACCATACACACGCAAACACAGAACAAAACATGTCAGTAAGGATGTCCTTCGTAGTTGACCTGGACATCCCCACTGACACGTAATGCAGAGCAAATACAGAACAAAACATGTCAGTGAGGATGTCCTTAGTAGTTAACACGGACATGCAATGCAAAGCATACGTCTGCATATGGACACATATACATGTATATATAAAAAATTGTATACCCATATAAGTGATGTGATATCCATGAAAACAATCTGGGAACAGTAAGAGTCACTCTTGGGGAGAGAAAATATCCTTTTCTCAAATTGTTATCAAGATATATTAAAATATGTCACATGCTCATTTACCAGGGACGGATCAAATATAGTATATGCATGACTAAATGGTGTTCTAGTGGTTGAGCTACGATCTACGACCCAGCTCAACCAATTTGCAATGTTTTCTAGTGGTTGAGCTACGATCTATGACCTAGGTCAGCCAATTCAGAATGTTTATTCCATTGGTTGAGCTACGATCTACGACCCAGCACAACCAATTTGCAATGTTTTTAAAGTGGTTGAGCTACGATCTACGACCCAGCACAACCAATTCACAATGTTTTTAAGTGGTTGAGCTACGATCTACGACCCAGCTCAACCAATTCTCAATGTTTTTGTAGTGGTTGAGCTACGATCTACGACCCAGCACAACCAATTCGCAATGTTTTTAAAGTGGTTGAGCTACGATCTACGACCCAGGTAAGCCAATTCAAAATGTTTTTAAAGTGGTTGAGCTACGATCTACGACCCAGGTCAGCCAATTTAGAATGTTTTTCTAGAGGTTGAGCTACGATCTACGACCCAGGTCAGCCAATTCAGAATGTTTTTCTAGTGGTTGAGCTACGATCTACGACCCAGGTCAGCCAATTCAGAATGTTTTTCTAGTGGTTGAGCTACGATCTACGACCCAGCACAACCAATTCGCAATGTTTTTAAAATGGTTGAGCTACGATCTACGACCCAGGTCAGCTAATTCAGAATGTTTTTCTAGTGGTTGAGCTACGATCTACGACCCAGCACAACCAAGTTGCAATGTTTTTAAAGTGGTTGAGCTACGATCTACGACCCAGCTCAACCAATTCAAAATGTTTTTGTAGTGGTTGAGCTACGATCTACGACACAGCACAACCAATTCGCAATGTTTTTAAAATGGTTGAGCTACGATCTACGACCCAGCTCAACCAATTCTGAATGTTTTTGTAGAGGTTGAGCTACGATCTACGACCCAGCACAACCAATTCGCAATGTTTTTAAAGTGGTTGAGCTACGATCTACGACCCAGCACAACCAATTCACAATGTTTTTAAGTGGTTGAGCTACGATCTACGACCCAGCTCAACCAATTCTGAATGTTTTTGTAGTGGTTGAGCTACGATCTACGACCCAGCACAACCAATTCGTAA
>JASEVX010000013.1:26554700-26604700 GCA_031761405.1 Serripes groenlandicus | reverse complement strand
AGTAGATATTGTAAGTATTCCTCTTTTAGTCAGTAAATATTGTAAGTATTCCTCTTTTTGTCAGTAGATATTGTAATTATTCCTCTTTTAGTCAGTATATAATTGTAAGTATTCCTCTGTTTGTCAGTAAATATTGTAAGTATTCTTCTTTTAGTCAGTAGATATTGTAAGTATTCCTCTTTTAGTCAGTAGATATTGTAAGTATTTCTCTTTTAGTCAGTAGATATTGTAAGTATTCCTCTTTTAGTCAGTAGATATTGTAAGTATTCCTCTTTTAGTCAGTAAATATTGTAAGTATTCCTCTTTTTGTCAGTAGATATTGTAATTATTCCTCTTTTAGTCAGTATATAATTGTAAGTATTCCTCTGTTTGTCAGTAAATATTGTAAGTATTCTTCTTTTAGTCAGTATATATTGTAAGTATTCCTCTTTTAGTCAGTAAATATTGTAAGTATTCCTCTTTTAGTCAGTAGATATTGTAAGTATTCCTCTTTTAGTCAGTAGATATTGTAAGTATTCCTCTTTTAGTCAGTAAATATTGTAAGTATTCCTCTTTTTGTCAGTAGATATTGTTGTAATTATTCCTCTTTTAGTCAGTATATAATTGTAAGTATTCCTCTGTTTGTCAGTAAATATTGTAAGTATTCTTCTTTTAGTCAGTAGATATTGTAAGTATTCCTCTTTTAGTCAGTAAATATTGTAAATATTCCTCTTTTTGTCAGTAGATATTGTAATTATTCCTCTTTTAGTCAGTATATAATTGTAAGTATTCCTCTGTTTGTCAGTAAATATTGTAAGTATTTCTCTTTTAGTCAGTAGATATTGTAATTATTCCTCTTTTAGTCAGTATATAATTGTAAGTATTCCTCTGTTTGTCAGTAAATATTGTAAGTATTCTTCTTTTAGTCAGTATATATTGTAAGTATTCCTCTTTTAGTCAGTAGATATTGTAAGTATTCCTCTTTTAGTCAGTAGATATTGTAAGTATTCCTCTTTTAGTCAGTATATAATTGTAAGTATTCCTCTTTTTGTCAGTAGATATTGTAAGTATTCCTCTTTTAGTCAGTATATAATTGTAAGTATTCCTCTTTTTGTCAGTAGATATTGTAAGTATTCCTCTTTTAGTCAGTATATAATTGTAAGTATTCCTCTTTTTGTCAGTAGATATTGTAAGTATTCCTCTTTTAGTCAGTATATAATTGTAAGTATTCCTCTTTTTGTCAGTAGATATTGTAAGTATTCCTCTTTTAGTCAGTAGATATTGTAAGTATTCCTCTTTTAGTCAGTAGATATTGTAAGTATTCCTATTATAAATCAGTTAAAATTACGCCAAATACATCTGCTGTCATGCTGATCTACACCCAAATAGTCTCTACAAAAATGTGTATAGGATGCACTGGAAATGATTGATTTGATAACTTTTGAAAGTGAAAGTAGAGAATGCTAAACACCGGTTTTGTCCGGGCCCGATTTGGTCCAAAATGACGGCAACCATTTTCGCCTGGTGAGTTATTTTTTTGCATAATGGATGACCCCTCATTTTCTTTGGATTGTTTTAAATCTTAGAGGTTACTCTTTTCAATGATATATGGTGTTCTACATATGAAACGCTTAGAAAGTGTGACAATTGAGCACTGAAACTGGTCGATTTACATGGAAACAAAGAAGGAATTTATTTGATGTATTGTAACCTATACAGTAATTTTGTTATATAACGGCTTTTCCTATGTAATAAACTAGAACAACTGGTATTCTTTTCCTAACACCGATGTATCAGTTGTATTGCTATTCTCGTGCACTGGCACAATTTATTTTGTTTAACCTGACTATATAAATGGTGCCCTGGTCTCTCGCTTTTAACTAGGACAACCTAGCTCTCACAGCCCTTAGTTTATCCTCGCTTTCAACAACAAAGTGTACGAATTATTTCAACTTCATACGACGTGTGACCGGTTGCAATTGGTCCTGCGGCCACTTTTAATGTATACAGGTAACTCGGCATTCGTGGAGTAAATGTTGTAGCAGGTCATGTTGGTGTTTTGTTTTCAATGAATGAAGGTTTGAACTAAACGAATGTACGAATGGAATTCACAATCATCGGAGATCAGATAATTTTATAATCAAATATAATCGTTGGCGTTTCCTTTAACCAATGTCAGATTGATTGATTTATTGGTGTTTTACGTCGCTTTCACCGATTGTTCAGTTATATCAAGCTGTTTCATGGGTCCAGGGGTTGTGAGTTCGAATCCCGGCTCGGCCAACTTTCTTTCCGAGGACTGACAAAAGTCAATGCGACATTCGTCATTCGTCTTCCAACAATGGGCTAAGTCTATGTGGAAAAGCAGCCAGTTGCTTGGGAAGATTGTTGTGTGGAGTACCGGTGTGAGTAAACCAGGAAATGCATGAGTAGGTGAACTGGCCGCCGTGATATAACTGAGAAATTGTTAAAAACGGCGTTAAACCCCAATCAATCAATCAATCAATGGTTCCTGGGTAAGTCACCAGTTCTACTGGATCCATTTATCCTGAGACCTGCCAGTCAGTCGTAATTCTAACCCCGTAACCCTGAGCGCCTAGGAGGGCAGCCACTGCAACCATTTTAAAGTGTTTGGTATGACCCGGCCGATGATCGAACCCGCGACCTCCCACTCCCAAATTTAATTCAGAGGGGCGTGCGAAGGTCTTGCGACTTGTAAAATAAAACAACAGCAAGAAGCTGATCGATGAGTTTTTATTAGCAGATTCGGCCTTTGAGTGGCTTTTGTTGTGATAAACATCGAATTATCATTAAGCGACAGTCTATTACCAATTAAGTAATCTACAATATTTATGAAATTCAAATATTCATTAAAACTAAATCATTCTTTGACATTTTTTAAAATAATGATACTAAAATCCCCTTCACGATCGAAAAAGTTCGGTCGATCATCCACGGATATCTAAGATGAATGGCGATCCTGTCGCATGCCTTTTTCGAGATTTTCAAAGATTCTGGCACGAGACGGAAATTATCATTCGAACTGTTTCCCGAGAAAATCAACGGTATGAACTGCGCGTAATGTATCGACCCTGGTCAGCCCGTGCAGTCAGCGCAGGCTAATCCGGACCGACACATTCCGTCACAGGGGGATAAAGGTATAGAGTAATGATTCCTGAAACAGAAAATCCACAGGAGGCGAAAAGTGTCTGTTCGGCTTAGCCTGCGCGGCATGCTTAGGCTGATCCGGGCCGATACTTTACACAGAGTTAGTTTACAATGTTGGTTTTCCCGTGGAAAGGCTCATTTGTAGGTATTTGCAATATGCTTTAAACATTGCAAATTGGAAGTGAAAACACTTCTATTTATTATCAAAACTTTTTTCCCTTCACAGTTCGTTTCCAGAATTTTCTTTTTTCAAGATGTTTGTGTTGTCTTTTCTATTTCTTCACTAATTAATCTTCTTTTGAGCCTTTTTGTATAATTTTCAACAACTGAATAATAACGTACGGAGTTTCATAAAAATATCATCACAAACAGTTCTATAACGCTAAGGATAAATTAATTTGAATTGATTTTAATAGAGTATGATATGTTAGATGTGCGCACGTCGATCGAGTTACATGACTTTGCTTCCGCTCGATTAGACACCTGTATAGGATAGCACCGAGTCAATCAAAGACGTAGTTAAACCTTTCCCCTCATTTAGACTCTTTCTGACGCCTCTTGCAACAGACGGCTTTTTGAAAACATAGTGACAAAAGAAGAAATTAATCAAAACGAGAAATTTCTCCTTTTGTCACAATGTTTTTTTACTTTTAGTCGTAGGTTATTTATTCAATTATAGAGATTTTCTACTGCTGCAGAATTGTCGTATGGGGGGGAAGGGTTAAGGTATACGCAATGGGAACACATGTGAATAGTTGATACGGTGAAACCTGTACTTAAGACCACCTTTGTTTAGCAATTCCCTGCCTAAGCAACCACACTTTTAATGTTCCAATTACTCATTTTCTGCATAAATAAACCTGTAATTAAAGACCACCTGTGGACAGAGACCAGATTGTTTTCTTTCAATGGATGGTCTTTAAATACAGGTCGGACTGTAGTATACAATTTCCTTTTTCAAAATTATTAAATTCCCTTTCGAAGAAAACCCCACAAATTCAAGTGACCTTAAAGAGGTCAGTGTTTTAGTCACTGTTTATGGCAAATGATATTAAGTTGTACAAAGCAGCACGAGAAGTGCTTGTTATGATAGCTCTATACATTTTTTGTAATCTATTTAAATAAAGTAACTTAAATGTTTATGTCAAAGATTGCTGTTTAATTTGGTGGAAGATATATCGACGACATACAATGGAATCTGTGTATAAAGACCATCAAAAAGGACTATGGTCTTTGTTCACAGGTGGACTTTGTTCACAGGTGGTCATTTATGCAGAAAATGAGTAATTGGGAAACTTAAAGTGTGGTTGTTGTATGAGACTGTGCCAATGTGCATTCTGAACTTGAACTACATTGACTCGAGTACACCATTTTCTCCCCTAAAAGCTCTATCCAACATACAACAAAGTTGCAGTGGACGTTCTTGAAAACATGTAGAAATTCATATTAAAAATATCTTTAAATGAAATTATCAATATTGAATAGAGTTGACAACATTATCTCCAAAGAAGAATTTTCTCATTTAACAACAACATTGCATATGTCTCCCAATGCAGATGAGTCAAAATGGATCTGCAAGTATAGTTTACATTCTTTTTGTTTTGACTAATTACCTCAGAAGAAATAAACAGATTTTGTGATGGACAAAACAAAAGATCCATTGATATCTTTACCCTAGCTTCATGTTACACGTGCATAACGGTTAGTTTATTATCTTATGTTATCTGAAGCGTACTGAAACAACTATCGCTGAATCTTATACCATATTTAGGCTAACAATCTATGTAATAATTATTATTATATATTTATTATATAACTGCACATTTTGCAGCGCAAATACATGCAGATGGTCCTGCGCATTTTTAAACATGACGGATCAAAATTCCTCTTTTGACTAGGTAAAATACGTGATGAAATATTGTAATGGAACGTCACTGAAATATGATGTGACGTAACATAAAAATGAATGTACGTCATTCAAAATGAGGTAGTGTTGCGTGGTTCACAGGATAATCATAAATTTGAATTCATGACTTAATTCAGTTATTTCGTTATTTAAAATATTAAAAAAAAAAAATTGTTTTTCTTTATTCTCTCTTACAATGTATACAATAAATAAAATAAAGGGAACTATGTTGTTGTAGCAATATCTGGTTTGATATTGTACTACGAGGTACGTGGACAATTGATATCTCGCGAGACCTGCCTTACTACTCACGGTTTCGGGGATATCGAATTGTCCACGCCCCGAGTATATTCCCTATTTATACATTTGATATAAATACCGGTTAGCTTACATACCGGTCCAAAATGTTGCGTGTCTATTTGCAATGAGTGCATAACATGAACAAGTTGCATGGCGAAGCGTCAATGATACGTTAAATTAATAGCAACCGACGTTTGAATTTGATCATTTTGAATAGAAAATTAGTATTAAATATGACCGATTGAAAATATCAATTACAAGACAAAAGTACACTTTATTGAGGGAGAAGAAATTGCTATTTATGATACTGTGTTTTCAAAACATTTTGCAAATGGTTAATCGGCATTTCCGATGTTACGCTGCTGCTAATCTTCCCCCTTCCCACCACATACAGACGCTTTCTGACGCCTATGCAACAGACGACTGTTGAAAACATTGCGGCAAAAGTAGTAATTGATAATAATAAGCAAGTGTTCCATATGCCACAATGTTTTCAACTCTATTTATTAATTAAACTGGCATTCATGGAGAATTTTCATTGTTTTGCCAAGATGATTTGAAAGTCGTCTGCTGCAGATTTGTCGTATGTGGGAATGGGTTAAAGGACGTGACGTAGGTTAAAACAATGTGTTTATAAAAAGGAAACTAATTTTAAATAGTGAGTGAATACCATTGTATATATTTCGTTTCTATATATCACAAAGCTAGAAACCAACCAGTGTATTCTTCTCCCGCAATGTATTCAACTTGGTATCAACCGTGTCCATCTAATTGTCGAGATATCTGTTCTGAATAGGCGCCGCTTGTCTTAAAGTCTGCGATAAAGTCGGTTATAATCGTATGGTGTCCAATCCTTCATGTACACTTAGCCTTTTTCCACTTACAGACACATGTTGGGGCAACTGTAGCAAATGACATTTTTACAAAATGAGTAATTGCTCAAAATGAGCAATTGCTGAAACTAAGCAATTGCTTAAAATGAGCAATTGCACCATTTGCCACAGTGTTTTCAACGCTATTACAAAATTACACTTTGATTTATATTTCTGCCTAGACGTTTCAAAGCAGTCTGATATGTTTTATATGGTTAAAGTTTGTCAGGCTGAAACAGATTTATCTACAACGACTATTTTTATTCTTTGTTTTTCTGATCGGAAAGGGTTGTGTTATTTGATTATAATGACGTTGTAAAGAAACGAACAATCTGATTAAAGTGGGTTATTCTCGGGGTTAGGGGTGTTCTTAACCTTTGTATACTATATTCCATCATTGTCAGCCATTTGAGTTGTAATATATTGAAAGCTGGAGAGGGATATAGTTAGTATCGCACTATCGTGTCAATCCAAAAATGATGTATTGTATACATGTTATACGTTTCAGATATGGAAAATACAATTTATTTAGACTAATCACATTATACAATAGTCAACAATGCGTATACAACGATACTCCGCGAATAATATACTCGTACGGTATTTGCAATCAGTTTAGATCCAGGTCACCCAGAGCACACTTTACACTGTTCGCAAATAAGACTAATACATTAAGAAAAGAATCTTCTGTGAAACAGTATCCACTTGGATCCTTTACTGTTTTTTTACACAGCTCTATTTTCACACATACAGCTCTATATTTACACATTTAGCTGTATATTCACATTTGCAGCTCTATTTTTACATATACAGCTCTATATTCACATATGCAGCTCTATTTTTGCAAATACAGCTCTATATTCACACATGTAGCTCTATATTCACACATGCAGCTCTATATTTACAAATGTAGCTCTATTTTCACACATACAGCTCTATACTTACACATGCAGCTCTATATTCACATATGCAGCTCTATGTTTAAACATACAGCTCTATATTCACACATGTAGCTCTATATTCACACATGCAGCTCTATATTCACACATGCAGCTCTATATTCACACATGCAGTTCTATATTCACACATGTAGCACTATATTTACACATGCAGCTCTATTTCCACACATGCAGCTCTATATTCACACATACAGCTCTATACACACATGCAACTTTAAATTCACATATGCAGCTCTATGTTTACACATGCAGCTCTATATTCACACATGTAACTCTATATTCACATATGCAGCTCAATTTCTACACTTTCATCTCTATTTTCACACATGCAGCTCTATATTCACACATGCAGCTCTATATTCACACATGCAGCTCTATATTCACACATACAGCTCTATATTTACACATGCAGCTCTACATTCACACGTGCAGCTCTATTTGCACACATACAGCTATATATTCACACATGCAGCTATATATTCACACATGCAGCTCTATATTCACACATTCAGCTCTATATTCACACATGCAGCTCTATATTCACACATACAGCTATATGTTCACACATACAGCTCTATACACACATGCAGCTGTATATTCACACATGCAGCTCTATATTCACACATGCAGCTCTATATTCACAAATGCATCTTTATCTCCACACATGCAGCTCTATTTCCACACATGCAGCTCTATTTCCACACATGCAGCTTTATTTCCACACATGCAACTCTATATTCACACATGCAGCTCTAGCTCCACACATGCAGCTCTATATTCACACATGCAGCTCTAGCTTCACACATGCAGCTCTATTTCCACACATGCAGCTCTATATTCACACATGCAGCTCTATCTCCACACATGCAGCTCTATCTCCACACATGCAGCTCTATATTCACACATGCAGCTCTATTTCCACACATGCAACTCTATATTCACACGACCATATTATATGTGAATGTTGATCTCGATCAGATTGTGAGTATGTACACGCTAATCTGGATCTATACTGTTAATAAAAGCCAACTTGTACCTTTTCCCAAAGCTAAGACAGTGTTCACGGACTTGCCAGTCACGTGCCTGTGGTCATTAATACCATTTGTGCCCGTCTCTACGACTGCAACCGTAGAGCATTTCAAAATGCGCATCGCTGCAGCTGGATGCGTGACTGAAAAAATATATCACGACTTTTCTTTGGTTAGTTACCAGTACTTCTGGTCCATTAATTCTGACACCAGGAACAACAAAGTAAGAAATGAATAGTTCAAAACTATTTTTGCAATAAATGTTGAAAGAACAGTCAATTGAGAGTGATGAAATAGATATATGAATATGGGTACCCAGTGGAAATGAAGCATAAACGATCAATATTTAGATTTTTATTATACTGGATTTAGTTCAATTATTACTCTAATGTTATACCAGAATTATGATTCTATTATTTCAAGACAACCTTTGAACAGTTTTTAAACTTTGTATATACGATCTATATATAATCTGAAGTTCAGCACCTTTAAATGACTTAAGGCTTTCCTACCAGCAGACGCATGTTCTCGCATTTGCAACATACGGCTCTTGTGTGAATAAAGCGGACATTTTCATACGGACTCATTACGAACAATTTCTCCTTTTACCGCAATGTTTTCAGCTTTATTCATTTTTTTTTCTAGATAGGTTTAATATTTTGCTACATGTTTTCAAACTAGAGTAAACTTGATACTCGTTTTGAGCAATTTCTCCTTTTGTCACAATGTTTTCAAAAGTTTTCTGCTGCAGAGGCGAGAGAAAGCGTCTATATGTGAGAAAGGGTTAAACTAGATACTCGATACATTAAATCTAATCAAATATAATTGGATTGGAACCAAGCGTCACATACATCATGTGTGGAGTTAATGCCAGCTATCAGATAGATGATTTAACGCTTTTCCCAAATACAAACGCATTTTGAAGCGATCTGAATTAGACGACATTTGAACAAAAATTGTGACAAAATGAGTAATCGCTTAAAATGACCAATTCCTCCTTTTGCCACAATGTTTCAAACTCAATACAATAATTATATTTTCATTATAAGAGATTTGTTTATAATTTTGTCTAGAAAATTTAAATGTCGTCTGCATCAGGTTTTGTGTATGCAGGGAAGGGTTAACAATCTATTTTTACCTCGTCGGAATGAATACGATACATTGAATATTAAATATAAATGTTTATATATAAGTATCAGTTTGTGGATTAACATGTATAAATGATATAATCATGGAGGAAATAGAAGCGATACGGAAACTTGAAGATACTGTCGATATTGTAAGATTATTTGATATTATTTAGATCTGCTAAATTAAGTACAAGTCTTTAAATCGGATTACTCGATCGCTTGAGCTTTTTCACGAGATTACCAACATTATGGACTCTGCATAATGTATCAACCCAGATCAGCATGCGCAGTTCACGCAGGCTAATCCGGGTCTACACATTCCGTTTTAGTGGGATTAAGGTGTAGAGTAATCATTCCTGAAAAAGAAAATCCACAAGAGGCGAAAAGTGTCTGTATGCTTAGGCTGATCCGGGTCGATACTTTACGCATAATCCAAAATGTTTTTTTTTTTTTATTGGGTTTTGAAGCCGCTTTCAACAATATTTAAGTTATACACTATTGGTTTTCTCGTTTTTCGGCTCATTTATGGCATATTACCAACATGTGTTCAAGGGATATGCCAACAAACATATGCTATATTGTATTTGTTATCAATGTTAGCATCTAAATTGTGGATTTACATGACAAGTATAGATCCAGATCTATACTGTTCGAACTTGTTAACCCTTTCCAACCTGCAGACGCATTTTGACGCAATAGCAGCAGACGACTTTTGAAAACATTGTGGCCGAAGGTGAAATTGCTCATGATGAGCGATTTCTCTTTTGGCCACACTTATTTCAACTTTATTTAACAATTAAGTTATCTTTTATGGAGATTATTCAGATTTTGGTCACTATATTTTCAAAGTCGTCTGCTGCAGATTTGTTGTATGTGAGAAAAGGTTAACTTGCAAAAAGGTACAAGTTGGCTTATGTTATGCACATTATGTCAATCGGGTCAGAAGGGTCTGTCACTGTGTGTAGCATCTATAAATCTGACCAGGTGGACAAGGTGATCTGAGAAATGCCAACTTGTACCATTGCTTATGTATTGGCTCTTTTGACCTTATTAAGATATATTAACCCTTTGATTTTTGCAATATTTTTATAACTCACAGCCAAACAATGCAGATTTCAGGTGAGACAGCTCGTTACGAGCTGACTCACCTGAATCAGCATTGTTTGCAAAAAGTTCAATATTGCCTTTGGCGCTGAAAGAGTTAAATAAAGTACAAATATTTTATTAAGAATATGTGATTATTTGATTGATTTAACACCGTTGTAAGACTTTAAACTGGTAGTAATTGTCGCTACTTGGTGCTCAAGATTGCGGAGTTAGCATTACGAACGACTGACTGGCTGATGTCAGGATAAATGAACCAGTAATACTGGTACCTTACCAAGGAATCGCCGTAATATAATCGAAAACTTGTTGAAAGCGGCGTAAAACACCAAACAATCAGTCAATCAATCACCAACGTGGTTTTTCAATTGTTTTTCAATTATATCATGGTGGCCAGTTCACCTACCGTTAGCTTTCTGGTTTCTTCAACTTGTACTCCATACAAAATCTTACCAGGCAACTAGCTACATTTTCACATAGACTATTTAGCCCATTGGTGGAAAAATAACGACGCTCAAATTTCAAATATTTATTGTATTTTTCAGGCCACCGGCCCATATTACATACAACATACATACATGTAATTACATTGATGGGTTATTACAATTATATACATTATTTAAGGCTGTATTTCTTTTCCTACAGGAGAAGTAAATATACATAGACAAGTTTCTTATAGTTGTTGTATCTGTATTTGACATCAACATATGGAATTTACTCATACTAGGATAAAGATAATCTTTTTTGGGATAAACTTGGAACGCAAATCTGTATATAGTGGACATACCAATGTGAAGTGATATTCATATTCAATGATATTTCCACAATATACACATTTTCTCAAATCTCTTTCCAGTCCAATATGGCGCCCTTTTTCTATCATTAGGTTGTGTGATGAAGATCTGAATGAAGAGAGGCTCTTTCTAAATTTAGGGATAACTACTATTGACAAGTAGGATTCAACACAAAAATTAGGTTTAAAATACATATAAAGGCAAAGTGTACTTGTACGTGAACAATATTCATGCCATGTTTGAATGAATTGATCCCTTAATCTTCTTTCATAAGACTTTAGGAAGGAAGTAGTATTGGCAACATTTTGGCTCTCCCAAACGTAACCATAACCATTCACGAAGAGGTTATTTTTAACTTGTGTCACCCAATTAGAATAACCCTGCTCATCAAAGTATTTCAGCATATTATAGCACTTTTTAACATATCGTTTATCTGGCATTTTAAGAATCTTTATCCAATACTTTATACACCTTTTTGAAGCAATAATATACAAGGGAAATCTACCACAGTCTCCGAGAACTGCAAAATTGACGGAGTTGGAAGGGGCACAAACAAAGCGTTTACATGCATATGTGTGTACCCTTTCCACAGTTTCCATTCTTTCTAGACCCCATATTTCTGAGCCGTACAGCAGTATAGGCGCCAATTTAGCATCACAAATCTTGAAAAAGGTTTTATGAGACATTGGTAGAAAACTTTGCATTTTTTTAAGAATACCTATCATAACTTTCTTACCCTTGCTTGCCATGGATTCAGCCATTTTATGATAAGATAACTTACTACTAAAACAAATCCCAACATATGAAAAATAATTAACAATATCAATTTTAACATTATTATAATACCAGCGTTCCTGCTTTGTTATTCTACCACCATTTTTAAAAACTACTACATTTGTTTTCTGTGTATTGACCTCCAGCCGCCAGTCAGTGCAGAACGTGTGTAATGCATTGAGCTGCCGCTGGAGACCAACAACAGTATAACTCATCAAGGCTACATCATCGGCAAACATAAGAGACAATATTTCAGTTATATCAGGGAAAACTTGAATTCCTCTTGATCCACAATTTCTTAACACTATTTCAAGTTCATTTATAAATAGGCAAAACAGAATAGGGCTCATTTTACAGCCTTGCCTCAAGCCAATTGGACAAGAGAAGGCGTTTGATAAGTAATTAGTATTCTTATCTCTGACAAAAGCTTTAACAACTTTATAAATACTGGTAATGGAATTTAATAATTTACCATCTAATCCGTTATTTTTTAAGGCAGTACGAAAGCTACATACAGCTTCTTGCCCCTCCTACAAAGATATTTACTTATTAAAGCTTGGAGAATAAATGCATTATCAACGGTATAATAACCATGCCGAAAACCTGCCTGCGATTCTGCTAACTTATCATAAGCATTTACAAAAAAAGTGACTCTAGAACTTAAAATACTAATATAAAGTTTACTAAAACAATCTATTAAGCTAATGCCTCTGTAATTTTCGGAATCGTTTACATTTCCTTTTTTATGGATTGGAACAATGATACATTCAGACCATTTACTAGGAAATTCTCCGGTACTAAATATTCGGTTAAATAAAATTCTAATATAAGGTAATAATATCTTAATTCCATATTTAAAATGGTTTGGTACTAATTTACCTACACTTGCTTTGTTAGGGTCAATGTCTTTAACCGCTCTCATTATCTCGTCATCAGTAATTTTACCATTAAATAATTCAGTGATAGAGTCGTGAATATCAGGATTTACAGTTGTGTTTGTATCATTATCGTCAACACTATCAGCATTATCCTCCGCTAAAGTAAACACATTTGTGAAATGATCAAACCAATCTTCAACGGATATATTTACATGGTTATTTGGCTTATCTGCCATTGATTTCAGTCGTTGCCAAAACCTTTTTGAATCATGGATACTAGCATCGATTTTGTTTAAACACATGTTTGCATATTCCTTCTTTTTAAGTTTGCACAAAGCCTTATATTTGTGTTTACATTCGATATATTTTGCCAAAGTATGATCTGACTTATCTATTCGGAAATATCTTAGAGCCCTATTTTTTTTCAACCTTGAGTCTGTGGCACTCTAAGTTATGCCAATAATGGTCATTTGTACGGGTGACTTTTCTTACACCTTTTTTAACACTTTTTGCAGTATTACTACATTTCTGAACTATATTTTCAAAGCACAATACAACAGCATCAATGTCATTACTATATGATATATTATTTTCCAGTAAAGAAAACGAACCCAGCTGAAAATGATCGAAAAGATTAGTTTCATACTTTTCTATTTCAGAGTCATTAAAAACATACGTAACACTCTCTTCTATACATTCTTTCGTTCCATTACTATAACTATTATTTTCTTTAACAGGTAAGTCGGAGTAACAAAATGTACATAGTGATAAACGTAAAGGCAAATGGTCACTTAATGAGCGTGTTTCGATGTCAAAATATTGTATGAAGTCTATCAATTTACTCGAAACAATAACATAATCAATAACACTACAGCCATTGGCATTTATAAATGTGAAGTCGCCGACAGTTTTATCTGATCCAAATCTGCCATTGACTATGAAAAATGAATATATGTTACAAACATTTACAAGATCTCTACCAAATCGGTTTATACCACAGTCACTAGTAACTGCACCTTTTGTAAATCGACGGGAACAGTAAATGACCGAGCTTTGGTTCGAACTCACGACCCCTGGATTGGCAGTCTACGTCGTAACCGACTAGGCTATCTGGACTATATGTGACATTTACCTGGAGAGATATTCAACTAGTTCCCACATACAATGAATACTTCTTTAGCAGACGACTTTGAATTAATCAAGTCCAAAATATAAAAAAAATCTCTTTGCTTCAATGGCTTCAAAAGTCGTCTGCTGTAGGTGCGTCAGAAAGTGTATGTATTTTGGAAATGTATAAGGCCACCATCATTGAACTCATCGGAGAAAGAGGTTATCTTTGACAAAGATTTGAAAACATTTAGGGAAAAGAAAAACCAATGAACAATTTTTCAATGAAACCAAAATGACGTCTTTTGTAATCACGTTGGGCGCCAATGTAAACAAGGACTCGAACCGGGACCTCTTATTCCGGAGGGGAACAGTCTACCACGTCGCAACAAAAGCTAGGCCAATAGCAAGGCAGTATAAGTATCCCCTTATACGAACATATAGCTGCATTTTGTCTATCTATGGGACAGACCACTCTACTACACATGTCTAGTCAAATTACAATTTTCTTAGAAGATAAAGAGCATTTGTTCAACTCAACTGTGTTGGTTTAACAAATCATGAAGATATATTTGGCTCAGTAACTCTAAGATATAGTTCCGAGAAAGAAGTTTTAAAACGATAAACAATGTGAAAAAGAAACATAACAGTAGTCTTTGTACCCGCGTTATGTCTATGAATTGGTTACTTGTATTTGTGCATGCATGCATTACGCGGTTTCGTTCAATAGACGCTAACACATTATCGTTTAGCGTGAAATTCTCACTCGCTTCATTTTGTTACGACAAACCGAAGCTGGTTTTCACGGAAAAGTACTGTAACGTACTAGGATTCTGCGAAGTGTTGCGTCCGCCTTAGAGGGTGAAAGAATAAGGGTTCAATTCCTGGTCGAGTCATACTTAAGACTTTTAACATGCTAGTAATTGTTTCCTGCATTAGCACTCAGAATTTCGGGGATAACATGACGATTGCTGCATCGGTGTCCTGATAAATAATACCGGAAGTACTGGTGTATCGAGGGCTTGGCGTGAAATAGTTGTAACTTAAATTGGTATTTTTTTACCAAGGTAAATCACATCGCCATAAAGTCTTAATAAGCGTTAAATCATTTTTCTTGGTAAACAATACAAATTTAGGTGCCATTGCTCGTTCTGAGCAATGGCACCTAAATTTGCATTGTTTACAAAGGGTAAAAATTGCCCCTAAACCAGGGTTTTCAAGATAGGTTTTTAGTTACAACCGTTTCACGCCAAGCCCTCGATATAAGTCAGGACACTCCGTAGTATGACTTAAATAGTGTTGAAAGCGGCGTATAATCACATTCTAACAAAATATGTACCCTGGTGGGATGGATTAGTGTACTGACAGCCTGATAGTATTGAACGGCGTTAACCCCAAATAAAGCAAACATGATGTGACCTCGAAATAGAGATACATCTCTGTTTTGCCTAAGCTGTAAATGCTGTTTAAACAAAAGTAACTTATAGGCCTTACGCGGCCGGGTTTTTATATTGTTTGATGTCTGTTTTTTGTATAATATGTACACATGTAACTATATTAATATTTTACTTACTTACTTACATGTACCAATGAGACAGCCACCTCTCCGCCTTTCGTGGCCCATGTATCACAATTTGAAAATCCAACATAAATCAATATAAGAATGAAGGTAAACCAGCTGTAGAAACATTCAGACGCATCTGCAACAGACCATTATTATAACATTGTAGCAAACGAAATTTCACTGAATGAGTTATTACGCCTCTTGCTACAGTGTTTTCAAATCTTTTCAACGCTTATATCTTCATTTATAAAGATTTCCCATGTTTTCAAAGAGGTTTGCTACAGATCTGTTGTACATGGTAATTAGCTAAAATCTTTTTTTGTTTCAGATGACAGATATGTCGACCATAAAACGAAGTCAACATACGGTAAGTTACGGGTAATTGACTGTGAGCCTTGCCACCCTTAGAGAATATAGGACAAATGTAGAACAATATTAATTAGCAAATCAATACTTAGTGATATAACCGATCTCTCTCATTCTCTCTCTCTCTCTCTCTCTCTCTCTCTCTCTCTCTCTCTCTCTCTCTCTCTCTCTCTCTCTCTCTCTCTCTCTCTCTCTCTCTCTCTCTCTCTCTCTCTCTCTCTCTCTCTCTCTCTCTCTCTCTCTCTCTCTCTCTCTCGCTCATTCTCTCTCTATTGTTCTCTCTCTCTCTCTCTCTCTGTGTCTGTCTGTCTTTCTCTCTCTCTCTCTCTCTCTCTCTCTCTCTCTCTATATATATATATCTGTCTATCTGTCTCTCTGTCTCTCTCTATCTCTATTTTTCTGTTTATCACTGTATATATGTCTGTCTGTCTGTCGGTATGTATGTCTGTTTGTATGTATGTATGTATGTCTGTCTGCCTCTGTTTCTCTCTGTGTGTGTCTCTCTATCTTTCTCTCATTCTCTCTCTATATATATCTATTTCCTTTTAAACCCTTTGATATTGTATCAATAGGGTTCTATCCCCGGCCGGGTTATACCAAATACTTTAACAATGGTATTTAATGGCTTGTCTTCCTTGGCGCTAAGAAAGCGGGGTTATCATTAAGACTGACTGGCTGGTGTCAGAATAAATGGTCCAGGAGTACTGGTAACTTAAACAGGAAACGCCGTGATATATTAAGTTTTGTTGAAAGCGACGTAAAACAGCAAAAACAATCAATCATGTTATCAAGTATGCAAATTGTAATAATAAAGAATCTTACATGCATGCTATATACTTAATTGTAAATGTAACCAAATATATGATTAGAGTTAGTATAAATGTAACAAGCTTCTTGAATATGTTCTTTGACTTACAAGCCAAACGTGTAGATGAAGATTAGACTGCGTGGATGTGCCCGGTCATCTGAAATTGCACAGCTGGATGCAAATGACGTTGTTTTGTTTTTTCTGTAGCACAACTCATGTTTCTACATTTAAGTATTTTAAAACATGTACACGTTAATATTTATACGTATAACATATCGAATGAAAATTTACCCTATCCCACATACAACGAATTTGCTGTAGACAACTTTAAAAACATCTAGGCAAAAACTTGAAAAATGTCTTTGCAAATGAAAGTATACTACTTGAAAAGAGTCAAACACATTTTGATAAAATGATAAATTGCTCGTCTTGAGCAATTTCTTCTCTTGCAACGATAATTTCAAAATTCATCAGCAGTAGAGGTGTCAAGGAAACCTCTGTATTAGGGAAAAGGTTAAGAAATTTATAACGTGGGATTCGTGCAAAACGGTTGTAACCATATCCTGTTACAAAGTGTAGTTACAACCTTTTTGCATGAAACCATGAATTAAGTAGTTTATCTGTCTTTGATCACGAACCCTGTTATTGAAGATGAGTATTTTAAATAGTTCGAACAATTCATTCATATAATCTACTATGTATGATCTGTTATGGATAGGCAAAAATGGTCCCTTCGTGCGATCTCATGGTTTAATAATCTTAACGACACGACTGACGAAACTGATTATATCTTCTACTGCTAATACTAATAGTGTTACAAAAATAACAACAACTACTACTACTACTACTGCTACTACAACTACCACTATTACTACTACTACTACTACTACTACTACTACTACTACTACTACTACTACTACTACTACTACTACTACTACTACTACTACTACTACTACTACTACTATTACTACTAATACTACTTGTACTACTACTACTACTACTACTACTACTACTACTACTACTACTACTACTACTACTACTACTTCTACTACTACTACTACTACTACTACTACTACTACTACAACTACTACTGCTACTACTTCTTCTTTCTCTATTACTGCTACTACTGCTACTACTTCTACTACTACTTCTACTATTACTACTTCTACTACTACTACTACTACTACTACTACTACTACTACTACTACTACTACTACTACTACTACTACTACTACTACTACTACTACTAGCAAGACGCATCACTTAAATTGTCTAATAGAATAAAAGAAAGATGTCAAAAAGGTAAAAATGCATTCTTTGCATTAGCCGATGTAGGTATGCGATCTGATGCGCTTAATCCTATTACGTCAGTGAAACTATACAATAGTATCGTAGTTCAAACAATACTATACGGTAGTGAACTCTGGAACAACATGTCACAGTCTGATATAGATGCAGTCAATAAGTTACAGCACTATGTTGTAAAATCCATCCAGGGTTTTAAAACCAGAACAAGATCCGACATGTGCGAATCTATGGTCGGCACTTATCGTCTGTCATCTAGAATCGACATAAGAAAACTAAAGTTCTTACACAAACTACTCAGTTTAAGAAACGGTTCACTGAGTAAAAACTTGCTACTCAAAAAAGCTTTAGCTTTTATACAAAATCCTAGAACGGTCTTAAAGGGCTTTATCCCTGATATTTTTAGAATATTGAAATTGTATGGTCTCTCAAATATGATCAATGCATATTTGAACAATGCAGGACTTCTGCCGTCTAAGACTAGCTGGAAATTAACAGTAAATACTGTTGTCAATGCATATGAATCCGACAACTGGAAATTGAGAATAAGTGTCGACCAAGATTTTTCTAGATTTGAACGGTTGCACACTGCCATCTACCCAAGTGTTATTTACGATGTGTTTACAGAGGTTAAGCCTAATATTGCCAGAACAATTGCTAAAATATGGGTAAACATTCCGGATGCTGACAATCTGTATTGTAAACTGTGCTATGCGTTTACCAGCGATAGTATCAAACACGTTTTTTGTGAGTGTCCATGTTTGACGTCGCAGAAAACGTCGTTCATACTAAGCATACAACATAAGGTTAATGCTGGTATTGCGGAAGAACTTAGCTCGGACTCATCTGAAAGTTTCATGTTGAAGATTCTAGGCTCAAAACTGGAAACCGATATTTCACATGAAACAGAAAGACTAATGCTCAAGCGCTCATTGGTGTATGCCTATGGCTGCCTTAGGAACCTAGTGTGATCTCTGTGAGTCGGAAATCACACATAGTTCCAAAATGCACTTAACTGCGTTCTGTGCTCGAACCTTAAAGATGAAACACGGTCATAAAGCACATATCAATGAAGGAAAGCAGTAAATCTCACTATTCAACAGTGTATATATTCATATTATTATTTGTACATGAACTGCATAACGATGCTCTATATCCATACTATTTGTTAATTTAACTTAAACTTGTGATTATTTGTTATTTATCAATCTCCACTAGGAGGAATTAAAATGAATAAATAAATAAATAAATACTACCACTACTACTACTACTACTACTACTACTACTACTACAACTACTACTACTACTTCTACTTCTATTTATATTTATACTACTTATACTTCTACTTCTACTTCTAGTACTACTACTCATAATACTACGACTACTACGACTACTGCTGCTACTTCTAACAATAATACTTCACATTCCTCTACTACTAATACTACTACCACCACAATGATACAATCAATAGTTATAATTATAATGATAATTATGATAATAATGATGCTAATAACTATCATATGAATACTACGTATTCGTCAAAATATATCTGCAAGTAGGTACATGTAAGGGTTATTAATTAAACAATTACTGAAATATCAAATTAAGTCATTGGTACATTAATAGTTTTTATATTTTATATGACATTTTTAATATTGTTTATACTTTATATTTTTCTTTATTATTGCAGAAAGAAAATGAAGAAAAAATAGAACTAAGTCCGGCATTGGTCAAAGGTAGGTAAAGTAAGACAATAGGGGGAGCACATAACAACACAATCTACCACAACATATTACACCACAATACAACACGACGTAACATAAGACATAACGCACAAAATACATAACAGCACATCACAACACAATTTACCACAACAGATTACACCACAATACAACACGACGTAACATAAGACATAACGCACCACAAAATGCATAACAGCACATCACAACACAATTTACCACAACATATTACACCACAATACAACGCGACATAACATAAGACATAACGCACCACAAAATACATAACAGCACATCACAACACAATTTACCACAACATAACAGCACAATCTACCACAACATATTACACCACAATACAACACGACATAACATAAGACATAACGCACCACAAAATACATAACAGCACATCACAATACATAACGTTACAACACAAAATATCACATCACAACATAACTTGTCTAAAAACATCACAGCATTACATTATACATTATACATATGACCATTACGAAGGCGAAAGTACATAGATGAATTCAACATACACCCAGGGCTCACTCGAACAGTCAATTAACTCGAAACATTGCAGGGGTCACTCGAACAGTCGATTAACTCGAAACATTGCAGGGGTCACTCGAACAGTCGTTTAACTCGAAACCATGCATGGGTTACTCGAACAGTCGATTAACTCGAAACAAAGCATGGGTCACTCGAACAGTCGATTAACTCGAAAAAATGCATGGGTCACTCAAACAGTCGATTAACTCGAAACATTGCAGGGGTCACTCGAACAGTCGATTAACTCGAAACCATGCATGGGTTACTCGAACAGTCGATTAACTCGAAACAATGCATGGGTCACTCGAACAGTCGATTAACTCGAAAAAATGCAGTGGTCACTCGAACAGTCGATTAACTCGAAACAATGCACGGGTCACTGGAACAGTCGATTAACTCGAAACAATTCATGGGTCACTCGAACAGTCGATTAACTCGAAACAATGCATGGGTTACTTTCGCGAGCGCACTGTAACTTAAAGATACACTATTTGAGTTCAGCTGATTAAATAACGTATTTATATCAAAATAAGCTTGTTTGAATTCATATCTGTGTTATTTCTTTATCTGCGTAATTTCGCAAAGTCGACTCTTCCATGTTGAAAATTGGACCGCTCCATTTATCGTCAAACAGGAAATATGGTAAAATTTAATGTCTAAGTGGCAAACAATGCAGATTTAAGGAGAGACAGCTCGTCACGAGTTGTCTAGCCTGAATCTTTATTGTTTGCAAAAGTCCTTAATTGCCTTTCGCAGCTAACGAGTTAAGTTTTATCAGACTGATATTTTCCGATATTACATCACCGATCCGTAAATCAAACTCACGTTTATCTTTATTACGAAAAAAACAACATAAATGGTTTTTTTCGCTTATAGGTAACAGGTGTGAGACTTTTTTTTTTTTTCAATAACCCATGAAGCTTTCTGAAATGAAACTGGAAAAATCCATGGGGGCCGCCATTTTGGATATGTATAAAAAAGCAGACGTAAAACAAAGATTGAATATTATTGTCGGCTTTTTAATCATTTTTTTTTAAATCGTTTTTTTGGGTATGTATAAAATGAGCAGAAAAACACGGATTGAAAATTATTGTCGTCTTTTTAATCATTTTTTTTAAAATCGATACTAAAGATCATTAAAGTGCTGTGTTTGTGGGAATTAACATTTGTATGAAAAGTTAAAAATAAATAAATCTGTAAGAAATATGTTTTCCCGTTCGTCAAAAAAACGACAGCATTAGCCTTCTACGCCCGAAACTAAATTGTGACTGTATCGTAGCCAAAGAAGGACGTGACGTCATTTCCGTTACACTTCATCTTGGCGTAACGTCAATGGAGCGACGTCGTTTCCCGCAACAAAGTGGTATCAACATGAAAGACCCCAAATTCCTATACATGAGCTATTGACTCTCTCATTCAAAGTATAATTATTCATCAAACATTTTGGCAAAAGGATAACTTTCTCATAAGGAGCAATTGTTCTTGTGGCGACAATCTTTTCCTAAATGGTCTGTTGCATAGGCCCCAGAAACCGTCTCTAATAGGGAAAGGGTTTAGCAGAAATGTGACCCCTTACATAATTTGTTCCAGTCATATTGACTGGTTGAAAAAGGCAGTCGCCAGGTGGCATCAGAAAAGGGCTGATCTATTTGCTTCTTTACCATAATGCAGGTGATCGATTAAGGATCATCTTGGCCCTCATGTTTTAACCTCGTTTATTATAAATGTATTCCTTGATTTTCAGAAAGTCTTTACTTTATTATTTTCTGTTCAAATAATAGACAACAACAATACGAATTCCAAATATGTTTTGATAATGCAAGAAACATGACATTAACATTATTATTGTCTAGGTCAATTACTTATAAATCCTTTTTTATGGCCAAAGTATGCTCTTTAATTTTGTTTATAATTATCTTGCGTTTTTTTTTTCGTAAATAGTAGCACCTATATATATATTAGAGGCTATAATAACTAATAACCCATGTTTATCTTTATTAGAGGCTATAGAGGCGTACAACCTATTCGACAGAGACAACCAGGGGATAGATATACAGGAGTTAGCCACAGTGTTCAGGGCAGTTGGGCAAAATCCGACGGATGCCGAACTTCGAGTGATCATGAAAAAAAATGACTTAAATTGTATGTATCCTCTATTCTATTCTGCATGTTAACCAAATATACCGCGCATGTCGGTTGTTGATATAAGATGTTCAATTTCTCTTTATATACATAGGATCTGTCATGAGTTGTCATTTCATGTTAAGTTTCATTAAACGAGTTTAATACATTTGTCATTAAGCGATCCTTTGGCGCGCTATTTACACATTTCTTGGACGATTTTAATAAAACTTAATATGAAATGACAACGAACGTCAGATTCTTTTCATCACATGACGAAACACAAAAAGAAAATCGGGTTTTCGCGGTAGAAAAATAGTCTTAATATGTAATACTTAATAAACTATTTACTAATCATAAAAAGCCATTTGGTAAACATTCGCGGATGAATACAAAAATAGTGATTCGGTCATGTTATGTTACACATGTTACATATAAATAAATACGTAATGGATATATTAGATCGGATACAAGCATTGTTATGTGATAAAAATGTATATACTCAACAATCAGAAAAGGAATATAAACAAATAAAACAAAAACTAATACTTATTATTTTTCTAATAGCTTCAAACAAATCTACCAATCGATGACCTCACGCGAAACGGTTGTTCTAATATATTTTCGTATATTGTTATAATAGTTACAATAATGGTAACTACCGCTTTGTGAACGACTCGGTGGTGTAGCCTTCGAGCTTTAGCATTGGATGCGGGAGGGCGCGTGTTCGATCCTCACCGGGGGTCATACAAAACAAAGTAATAATGGTAGTAGTGGCTTTCCCGCATTGGTGCTTAGGAGTGTATGGTTAACCTTTTCCCTCGTGTAGACGCTTTCTGACTCCTCTGTAGCAGACGGCTTTTTGAAAAACATTGTGACAAAAGAAGAAATTGCTCAAAACGAGCAATTTCTCCTTTTGCCACAATGTTTTTTCACTTTTAGTCATAGGTAATCCTTTCAATTATAGAGAATTTTTTTTTTTTACAAAATATGTTCAAAGTCGTCTGCTGCAGAATTGTTGTATGAGGGAAAGGGTTACGATTACCACTTACTCGCTGGTGCCAGGGTTCATGGACCAGTAGTACTGGTAACTTACCAGGGATCGTAGTTATATACCTGTAACATTGTTAAAACCGATGTTAGTCACCAATACCAAGTTTGCCAAGCCTGAATAAACTGAAAGATGTAATTTAGCCTTTAGAATCTGAATGTAATTGAGTAAAATATAAACGTATTTCAGAAAAATAAATTTAAAATGTTGGAAGTATTGAATTGATTAGAACCGCACTCTTCTAAGTTCCTTTTATATTTTCGACAGAAGATAAATAACATCTTCAGTTCGAATTCTATGTGAAATTGTGTTATTGGGGTTATAAGCCATTTGTCAGATTAGTTCAGTTATATCACGACGACAGAACACTTATGAGTGCTACATTGGTAAACAATCCAGAACTAGGCTAGGGTATTCTGTGTGAAGGTAATCTGACGTATGGAAAGATTATTATGTGGAGTACAGGATCAAAAAGTATCGGACACATATTTTGATGTTAATTGACCTCCGTGAAATACTGTTAAAACGATGATAAACTCAACTCAATAATGAATAATAGTGTTCTGTTGTCTTTTCCCATGCGTTAAACTCAACTCAATGATGAAATAGTGTGTTCTGTTTTCTTTTCCAATGCGTTAAACAGAACTCAATAATAGAATATCGTGTTCTGTTGTCTTTTCCTAGGCAGCGGACGACTTACCCAGGAGGAGTTCGAGTTAATGATAACATCATATATGAAACCCATGTGGCAGGTGCAACAAGAGTTAAAGGACGCTTTTAGAATATTCGATAGGGATGGAAACGGTACCATTGATACGGCAGGTATGTGTGTAATAGTCAACATAATTGACTAGGTATGTCTGTGATATTCAAAATAATTAACTATGTATGTTTGTAATATTCAACATAATTGACTAGGTATGTGTGTAATATTCAACATAATTGACTAGGTTTGTGTGTAATATTCAACATAATTGACTAGGTATGTTTGCAATATTCAACATAATTGACTAGGTATGTTTGTAATATTCAACATAATTGACTAGGTATGTTTGCAATATTCAACATAATTGACTAGGTATGTTTGCAATATTCAACATAATTGACTAGGTATGTGTGTACTATTCAGCATAATTGACTAGGTATGTGTGTAATATTCAATATAATTGACTAGGTACATGTATGTGTGTAATATTCAACATAATTGACTAGCAATGTGTGTAATATTCAACATAATTGACTAGGTATGTGTGTAATATTCAACATAATTGCAATATTCAACATAATTGACTAGGTATGTTTGCAATATTTAACATAATTGACTAGGTATGTTTGTAATATTCAACATAATTGACTAGGTATGTGTGTAATATTCAACATAATTGACTAGGTATGTGTGTAATATTCAACATAATTGACTAGGTATGTGTGAAATATTCAACATAATTGCAATATTCAACATAATTGACTAGGTATGTTTGCAATATTTAACATAATTGACTAGGTATGTTTGTAATATTCAACATAATTGACTAGGTATGTGTGTAATATTCAACATAATTGACTAGGTATGTGTGTAATATTCAACATAATTGACTAGGTATGTGTGTAATATTCAACATAATTGACTAGGTATGTGTGTAATATTCAACATAATTGACTAGGTATGTTTGTAATATTCAACATAATTGACTAGGTATGTGTGTAATATTCAACATAATTGACTAGGTATTTTTGTAATATTCAAAATAATTAACTAAGTATGTTTGTAATAGTCAACATAATTTACTAGGTATGTGTGTAATATTCAACATATTTGACTAGGTATGTTTGTAAAAATTCAACATAATTGACTAGGTATGTGTGTAATATTCAAAATAATTGACTAGGTATTTTTGTAATATTCAACTTATTTAACTAGGTATGTATGATATTCAACATAATTGAATAGGTATTTGTAATATTCAAAATAATTGACTATGTGTGTGTGTGATATTGTGTAATATTCAACACTGTTGACTCTATTCAATTAAATATGATTTGTTAAATTGATAATATAATATATTATATGAAAAATGACATACTGTTCAGATTTGATTCAAATACCTGCTAATTACAAGTACAAACATTGCTGAAATAAGTAGCTAGCAGGGAAGGCCCGTTGCGCAATGAAATGTTATAATGTGAAATCACAGAAAACACAAGATGAGTGAATTTAACGGAAAACATCAGACCAGCCCTTGTCAGCACACTATCCTCTAATTAGAAATCCGCCGTGGCCGAGTGGTTAGCGTCGAAGGTTTGGAACCGGGTTCGAACCCAGTCGTAGTGTGACGGTCATTGTGGATTGCCCTTGGGCAAAGTACATTGTTTAGCCTAGTACTTGTTTGTTTACCCAGGGATCATGAATTAGTGAACTGTCGCTGTGATATAACTGACATAATGTTGAAAGCGGCGTAAATAAAACAAAACAAAACGAACAAACAAACAAACAAACTATCGTCTAATTGCACAGTTTACTGTAGCCAATCAGATCTCCGGTAGCGACGCGCGCTATCAATCATGGGGGTTCAAACCCTAGCTCGGCCAATAACTTTTCCGAAGTTCGAAAACAAACATTGCGGCAAGCGTCATACATCTCCCACAACTGACCTAACAGTCTATGTTGAAAAGCAGCCAGTTGTTTGGAAAGTTGTGGTTCAGATCAGAATATACATATTCTCCGTTTTATCAGAATATACAAAGGTTAAGAACATTGAAACAAGCATGTGTAAATAATGTGTGAACAGCGAGATGCGGATGCACATACTGATCTGGGGCTGTACTGTTCACAAATGCAAACTTCTACATTTTCCAACGGATCGGTTATAATGTCATAAAGACATAAATGAATCTTCTGGCGAAAATTAAGCAATGGAGCACAACTAGTTTAACGCCAATGTAACTTGGCTCTTTTGTCATATAGACATTAATGCATCTTATGGTTAAACATTAGCAATGGAGCACCCCTAGTTTAACGCTACTATAACGTGGCTTTAATGTCATAAAGACATACATGCGTCTTTTGCTGAAAGTTTAGCAATGCCGCACTTCTAGTTTAACGCCAATGTAACTTGCCTCTATTGTCATAAAGACATTAATGCATCTTCTGGCGAAAGTTTAGCAATGCAGCACCACTAGTTTAACGCTAATGTAACTTGGCTCTAATATCATTAGACAAATATGAATCTTCTGGCTAAAGTAAAGCAATGCAGCACCACTCGTTTAACGCAAATGTAATTTAGCTCTAATGTCATATAGATATTAATGTATCTTCTGGCGAAAGTTTAAAAATGCCGCACCATTAGAATAACGCCAATGTCACTTGGCCCTTATGCCATATAGATATTAATGCATATTCTGGCGAAAGTTTAGCAATGTAGCAACATAAGACTAACGCTAATGTTACTTGGCTCTAATGTAGACATACATGCATCTTCTGGCGAAAGTTTAGCAATGTCAAAACAATATTTTAACGCTAATGTAACTTGGCTCTATTGTCATATAGACATAAATGCTTCTTATGATGAAAGTTTAACAATGCAGCCCCACTAGTTTAACGCTAATGTAACTTGGCTCTAATGTCAAATAGACATAGATGCATCTTCTGATGAAAGTTTAACAATGCAGCCCCACTACTTTAACGCTAATGTAACTTGGCTCTAATGTCAAATAGACATAGATGCATCTTCTGATGAAAGTTTAACAATGCAGCCCCACTAGTTTAACGCAAATGTAACTTGGCTCTAATGTCAAATAGACATAGATGCATCTTCTGATGAAAGTTTAACAATGCAGCCCCACTAGTTTAACGCAAATGTAACTTGGCTCTAATGTCAAATAGACATAGATGCATCTTCTGATGAAAGTTTAACAACTAGTTTAACGCAAATGTAACTTAAAATATTTCCAAATCCTTGAGACAATAAGATCCAAAGGTAACGTAAGTCAAATCCTAGTTCAATACACACTCTCCTTAATTATATCACCCCATCATTGTAATGTCTACTCCTTAAATTTTACTTTAGCATTTTCTTTACCTTTCGACTCCAATCACTTAAAAGAAACAGCATTATATATAAGTGTTGCATGATATGATATATATAAAGTATATGATGTATTGATTAGTATTGTAAAGTTTTCGGTGTATATATATACATATTGTAACATGCATTATGTCTATTTTGTGATAAATGAATGAAAATTGCGGCTCATATATTTACCTATATACCTACCCAAATTGCCTTTAAAACTCTTTCAACGCCATAGGCAATATTGAGGTTTTTGCAAACAATGCAGATTCAGGTGAGTCAGCTCGTAACCAGCTGACTCACCTGAAATCAGCATTGTTTGCCTTTTAGTTACGAAAATAGTCCAAAACTTTCATAAATTGAGAAATGGACACACCCGATTTTGAACATGGGAGAGTCTACTTTAAACAATTCGGTGCTGAAATAGTTAAGTTTCTATGTATTACAGAGTTAGAAATTGTGTTAAAGAAGTTCGGAGAGCCCTTGACACACCGACAATCTAAAGAACTGATAGAACTCATGGATAAAAATGGAGACGGACAAGTCGACATGGATGGTAAGATGGCGTTGTAATCAGGCCGACATTGGTGCAGTGGTAGAGCGTCGGCTTGATGAGTATATACATTGTTATCACATGACAATGCTTGTATCCGATCTAATATATCCATTACGTAACATGTGTAATATAACATGACCGAATCACTATTTTTGTATTCATCCGCGAATGGTTACAAAATGGCCTTTTTGTGATTAGTAAACAGTTTTATAAGTATTACATCGGCCTCTCGTACTGAGGGACTCGGGTTCGAATCCGTTGATATGTGTGTTCTGCCTTTGGGATTTTCCCCCCACAAAGGTCGTGAGTACTGGTTGGGTCTCCAGAAAGCAGACATCGAGCAGCTGAAAGCTTGTTTCGTAATCGATGTAGAATGAATAAGTTCAAACTAAAACTAAGGCTTCAAAACTATAAAGGTGTTAACTATGTGCTCAGACTGTGTGGTCGATTATCTGATTGGTCAAACTCATTCTCCACATTGACCAATCAGAAATCTTTTTTGGAGCATGGTCTTCAATTTTGACCACATATCACGTTTTCATAGTTTTATTGTTTCGGATTCAGCTACAGCTGCTCCACCCAACACCGTTGGGCCGTATGATAGCACGGTGACCAGGTGTGACAATTGTGTGTATAGGTACTACTTTCCCCCATGCAGACGCTGCTTGCCGCCAATGCAGCAGACGTCATTTGAAAACATTGTGGCAAAAGAGGAAATTGCTCACATTGAGCAATTTCTCCTTTTGCTACAATGTTTTCTACTATTTTCAACAATTAACTTTTCTTATATTTCACATTTTTGCCGAGACATTTTCAAAGTCGTCTGCTGCAGTTATAACTGAAATAATGTTCTGAACGGCGTAAACCACAGTAAAACGAGGACGTTTTTGTAAAAGTTGGCTTTAGTGAACATTGTAGATCCAGATCTACTCTGTTCACCTATTACTTACATAAACTCGATAGAAGTTTCTGACACCTTGTGTAGATTCTGCTAAGACGGTGCACATGTGCAGGCTGGTCTGAGCTTACACTGTTCAGAAATGGTGCATTTTGTGATGGACGGACCATATATCATAAAACAGCATATAATTTATCATATCGTAAAACCCTACATGTATTGTTTCTATTAACGCCCGTGCTTTCTTCATCCAGATTTCGTAAAGTTTCTCTGCGAGGTCGACCAGCCGGACTATTTTAAGAAACACTACCCAGACAAGCGGAGAGGGCAATCGAACGTCAGTAAAGACAAGAAGTCAGTTAATATTGACGCAGCGGGACGTGTGGATGAACGAAATGCGACGAATGGTCATGCTAACGAAATTGTCACGGGAGATGGATGTGACGATGATCAAACCGTGGTCAAAGAAGGACAAGTTGATGATCAGATTGTGACGAAAGGACCTGATCAAACCGTGACGAGCGGACATGTTGACACACTTGTAACGAAAGGACATGATGATAAACTTCTGACGAAAGGAAATGATCAAATCGTGACGAAAGAACATATTGAACAAATCGAGACAAAAAAACATGATGATCAAATCGAGACAGAGTCCTGATGATCACATCGTGACTAATGAATATGTGAATGATAAAATCGTGACCAAAAGTGGGTTGAAATCGGGTAAGAACAAAACATGAATTTTGGCGGTTGCTTTTGAGGTTAAATAACAGAACAAATTGCAAAAAAGAATTGGCAATTGATTCCATTGTGAAAATTCATGTTACGGTTCAATAGATATAGAAGTACAACCTCGTGACCTTGAATCCCTGTGTGTGACCTTCAGACACTAGATGTGACATTGACCTGAAAATGAATTACTAATATAATGACTAAATAAACGATGTCATCCCGGTTTATGTAATCTCTCGTGATGTCTACTTTGACATATTTTTTTTTCCAACGTGAGTTATAGAAATATTTGTCAAATTTGATGCTACTGTTCATCAGCCTATATTTTAAATAAAAAGCATAAATTAGTCGCATCGGTCGACATTGGCTTGAAAACAGTTATGAATTAAAACTGGATTAAAGCATTATAATTGAGGGTTGAAATTTGTTGTTTTACTTTGAAATAAAGAAGAAATTTGATTACTCTACCCAGTAACACTATACCAAAAGATATAACGTTTTGCTATTTTCACCACACAATGTTTGCTGGGTCCATCAAAATTAAGTTTAAAATAAATGGAGAGAAAATAATGCAAGATAGAATGAGATTGAAACTATTGTGACAAAAGAAGCAATTTCTCATTTTGTCACAATGTTTTCAAAAAGTGGTCTACTGCTGCGGTGTCGAAATGTGTCTCTTGTTGTAAGGGTTGAGGGTTGCATGCCATTGCAGGGGGTCACACTGGCTTGGTATTTTCGAGAGCCACTTTTTCTTGCTGCGCAAACTTTGCGCCAATACAGTTCTTACTACTGACCAATGGCTCTAAAGTCGATTCTTCAATGTTGAAAATAGGACCACTCCAGTTTTCGTCCAACAGGAAATTCGGTATAAAAATAATGTCTTAGTGGCAAACAATGCAGATTTCAGGAGGGACAGCGCATTATGAGCTGTATCACCTGACTCTACATTTTTTGCAAAAGCATTTAGTTGCCTTTGCCAGCGGAAGAGTTAATAGGCAAATTAAGAAGTTTAGGTCATAATCTTGAACCGGAAAAAAATGGCTTCCATTTTAATTTCCACAGATGTGTTTTGTATTCATGTTTGATGAATTTAATTTTCTTTCAAGCTGTCAATTGAAGGAAAGAATATATTTCTCATGGGCTAGGCATAATTGTAGGTAATTGTGTCACATGACCACTGAATTCTGTCTTTATCAAGTACAGATGTAGCCAATGGGGGTAGTTTGTTTCTGTATGAAATATTGTATTTTATTGTTTTACTCTGAAAACTATTATGAAAATGAAAATGACTGAACAGATATATGAAGCAAAAATGTCATTCCACAGAAAAGACTAAACATTTGACGGGGTAGCCTATAACGCACATATCGAGGGCTTGGCGTGAAACGGTTGTAACTAAAAACCTATTTTAAAAACCCTGGTTTAGAGGCAATTTTTACCCCTTTGTGAACAATGAAAATTTAGGTGCAATGGCACCTAAATTTCCATTGTTTACTAAGAAAATGAATTACCGCTTTTAAAGACTTTATGGCGAGGTGATTAACCTTGGTAACAAAATACCAATTTTAGTTACAATCGTTTCACGCCAAGCCCTCGTTTTGATGTGTGCGTAAAAACACATTCTTGGGCATTCATACCAGTAATTCATAAGAGCCGCTCTTCGAGAAAAACCAACAATATAGAGCGCCGATCAAATACCAATGCTCCAGCGCGGTGCTGCATTTAATCAATGCACATTGTATTAACTCTATCACTGCCGAATTTCACAACAAATCTTCTATGTTAACAAATTGGACCACTCCATTTTTCGTCCAACAGGAACATTTGGGTAAAATGTCATGTCTAAGTGGCAAACAATGCAGATTTTAGGAGCTAACTCACCTGAATCTGCATCGTTTATAAATGCCTTTCATTGCCTTTTGTAGCGAAATATTTAAACCAAACAAATTAGACTAACTGCTCCTTAACCGTTTCCCACTATCGAATCAACACAGAGAATCAATTCTGAAGAGAATATCAAATTAATAATAAAGGCATATATTGCATGTGTCTGTAGGCAAGTATGAATGTTGAGTTGTACGCCCATTGACTAAGTGAGTGACGTAGTTAACAGGTGCCCATTATGTAACGCTACCAAACCTGACCTTCGACCCAACGCTGTAGAGCAATGTATCTGCAGAGCTCCAGATAAGGTTCGTGAATACATAATCACGCATTGAAATGCAGGAAAGACGAATGAAAATATTTGCTGTTCGTCGTATCACGCATTTAAACCCGGAATAACGTATACAAAACATTTTCTTTGCGTCGTTTTAATCGTAAGACAAAATGAAAGTGACGCATTTTCCAGAGAAATCCGGATCGTTAAATATAATCGCGGTCGAATAAATTACCCTAACACCGTATGTAATTTTGACGCTTCACCGGTATGTGCAGTTCTTACGTAACAACGAGTTCTCACGCGTCGGAATTGATACACAAATAATGTCTGCTCGCAGGCGAAAAAGATCCGTCTGCACAACCAATTAAACCTGGTTCGTTATTAAAATATATCACAGCGGAAGAACTGCCGAGTTCTGCAATAGAAGAATACTATTTTAATCATTTAATAGATGACGTGGTAAATAAACAACAGCCAATTAAAAGAAAACATCATGAAAAAGTTTCCCCCAAAACAATCGATCTTTGAATACGGGAATTCCCGTGGTTGATTTGACTGATGAAGTTATGTATTTTGTCTTTTCTTCCCTAGTTATACACAATGTGTCCCTCAAATAATAGAGTTTATCAAGATTAAGTGATTTACCAATATTATTTAATATTTAATTCGCATACCAATGAATCATTCTGGAGACCTGACTTTAACCCATCGGAAGGGTCTTTTAGGTGTGTTCAAGTAAGAATAGAGTTGTTAAACAATAGGTTAAAAAACATTAAAAATTACCTTTAGTAAAGCAAGCATTTTGGACAAATTTGAAGTTGTACAAACAATTGATTTCATTTTATAATGACGTTGCGTATGGAATAGATCCCCAAAACCAGGGACGTCCCTGTCAAAACAAATCACAATATTTCACACTATGAGGCGATCAAACATAAGCTTTTTGAGATACTTACAGACATAAAATCCATTTGATATGAGTCTAGAAAGTAACTTATTTTGTCTTGAAATGCATTGTATACTTAAGTAGGTAAAGGGAAGTAATTAAACAAGATTTATAAACATGTATAGAAAGTAACTTATGCATTGTATACTTAAGTAGTTAAAGGGAGGTAATTAAACATGATTTATAAACATGAATAAAATGTTTAAATCGTAAATTCAAAATAGTGCAGTAAAAGGAACAAATGCTTATATTGAGCAGTTTTTCACTTTCTAATAATGCTTCCTGCTGCAGTATCATCAACATGTTGTCATTATGATGAGCATTTCTCTTTCAAATTTACTCTTTTGTGTTCATGGATACACAGCAAGTGTATATTGGTAAGAGTTTTTAATTTACTGTTTAATTTGTTACATGGATACATAGGCAGTGGAATGTCTATTTAAGGTTAGAAGCATAATACATAGGTTAAAAACATGTTGGCCTTCCTTATTTTGTGGTGATGGGCTTCCTGTAGTGATTCACTCTTTAATAATCATTTTAGGGAGTGAAACATATTTGACCCAAGTAATTATCTGGAGCTCTGTATCACAGAGATGCCAACATATTTGTGGAAGTATCGTTGTGCATTTTTATTTGTTTCCTTAAGATGATAGTAGAAAAATAAAATGACAAATAACACTTAAACGCACACAGGGAAATCTCACCGTTTTGTCTCCGTTTCCAACTTGAAAACGATGTTCTAATTATAGAACATTCATTTATATTTATCAGCCATTCGGGCAAAGGTGCGCGTTAAAATGCTTGTTTTATAAAAAAACACGTCTATTTGTGGGAAAGGGTTAAGTATGCTTGTCATTATCTATTTGTGTTACCCAGTATATAACAGTATATATTGAACATTTCCACTTTGAAAATATTATGTTAACAAAGGAAAACTAGCTCATAATGAGCTATTCTCCATTTGCCACAATGTATTGATCAACATACAAGTTCCTCAGTAATTAAAATTTTAAGAAATGTTTACTATTAACATGAAACTATTAGCAAATAATCACACATTAAGAAAGTCTGCCCCAAAAACCTGTCAAACGATGAAGATGTCTCTTTTAAAATATATATGGACAGAGATTATTTATAATCATGAATTAGAGTAGATTGTCTAACAAGAGCTGTCCGCAAGACAGCATGCTCAACTTTTTGGCCATTTGATACTATAGAAACAGTTGTTACTGAGATAGTAGCTTGATAGTATAGAACTATAAATCAAGTTGGATAAGTCTTGTTTGAATAGCATCTGCTGTTTGTGAGAAAAGGCCTAGCATGCAAAACTTCAACCCAAAAATGTAACTTCACAAAGGGCCATAATTTATAATAAATTCAGTCAGGAGTTACCTTATCTGATTGTTTGATACCTTTAAAGACTATGTTGAAGCTTTAAATCAATCTCTGAGTGGTTACTGAGATATGTGCATGATCGTGCCATGCATGCAAAACTTTAACTAAATTTTAAAAGTCAAACAAGGGCCATAATTTGTACTTAATTCCTACAAGAGTTATCTTACTTGACTGTCTGACATACCGGAAGACATGAATGAAGTTTCAAGGCAATATCATTAGTGGTTACTGAGATATATCCATGAAAGTACCTTGCATGCAATACTTTAACCAGAATTTCTAAGTAAAAAAAGGGCCAGAATTTGCATTATATGCTGGAAAGAGTTATCAAACTTGATTGTTTATATAGGTGTGATGGTAAGGAAGGGTTGTATAAAATTTCAATGCAATGCATCAAGTAGATACTAGGATATGGACTCTTAATGTTGTTGCACGCAAAACTTTAACCAGAATTTCTAAGTAAAAAAAGGGCCAGAATTTGCATTATATGCTGGAAAGAGTTATCGTGCTTGATTGTTTATATAGGTGTGATGATTAAAAGGGTTGTATAAAGTTTCAATGCAATGCTTCAAGTAATTACTAGGATATGGACTTTTAATGTCGTTGCACACACTTTAACCATAAATAATTAGTTATAAAAGGGCTGTAACTTGCAGTAAATGCAAGAGTCATTTTACTTGATAACATACATAGGTGTGATGGTTGGGAAGCGTTGTATAAAGTTTCAATGCAATGCTTAAAGTAAATACAGGGATATGGACTCTTAATGTAGTTGCACGCAAAACTTTAACCAGAATTTCTAAGTCCGAAAAGGCGCATAATTGTGTCAAAATCTGATATAGAGTTATAGGACTTGTCCTGCAATGTCATTTGATGATGTCCAATAAGTGTGGGAAGTTTCAAAGCAATAGCATCTGTGGTTTGTGAGAAAAAGCCTTGCCTGCAAAACTTTAACCAAAGTTGCAACGCCAACGCCGACGCACAAGTGACTGTAATAGCTCTCATATTCTTCGAATAGTCGAGCTAAAAAACTACTAAGTTTTAAAGCAAGTTTAAAACAAACAAAAAACATGATCAAATGCAATTATTAATTACATTTTCAAAATAATTCGTTACCACTACTTTCAGTACTTTGATTTCCAATGCATTCGTGTCAGGCTAAATAAAACCTATAATACTGGTAATTTAATCAGGAAACGCCATGACATAACTGACATACTGTCTCAAACGGCATAAAACACCATTTAAACAAACGTTCAATTAACTGCGAGGGAATTATAGGTAAACCAGTGTACGTGTTATTATTAAATAACACGATAATAGTTTAAACCAATATTGACAATACTTGCATTTAAAATAGCACTTATTTTTTCAAGTGCTATTGAAGCGGGTTTAACCGCGGATTAACAGTGGCCTTTCAATCAGCAGAATAGGCAATTACCGTATAGCTTTTATACCCTTATAAACGACTTTTTAACACTTTCAGAGCAGAAATGCCGTAATGTGTTCAACTCTATTCAATGATACAACAATTGTTTTTAGACTGGCGACATTCGACCAAAAGACTGCCGACCCTTTCGTTGGTATAGTCGTAGAGCGTCCGCCTCGGAACGGCCGGTCATATCAAATACTTTACGAAATGGTAATAATGGCTTTTCCTACTTTGCGCCCAAAGCTTTGGGGTTAGCATTACGACTGACACGCTGGTGTTGGGATAAATTGACCACAAGTACTGGTCAATTACCCAGGAAACGCCGTGATATAACTTATAAATTGACAAGAAGTACTGGTCAATTACCCAGGAAACGCCGTGATATAATTGATACATTGACCAGAAGTACTGGTAAATTACCCAAGAAACGCCGTGATATAACTGATAAATTGACCAGAAGTACGTGTAAATTACCCAGGAAACGCCGTGATAGAACTGATACATTGATGAAGACGGGCGTAAAACACCACACAAACAGACCAATAGACAGCCAATTGGTGTGGAAAGGTAGCAAGCTGCCTTGGAAGAATGTCGTATAGAGTATCTAAAACACTGCTGTTGGTTTGGATAGTTTTCTTAGACAGCTTTCTACAATATTTCAGTTACACGGCGTTTCCGGGGTAAGTTACAAGTTCAACTAGTCCAATAACCATGACTACAGTGAGTCACTCGTAATGTTAAACCCACAATCCTGAGCGCAATGGAGGGAAAGCCAAACTAGCTGACAGCGTGGTGAAACACCACACCAACAACCAGCAGTGTTTCAGTTACGCTATTCAATCTATAATAAAGATAACATTGGTTTTACGACATACACCAAACGTAGTAGCTTATAAAGGCATTGGTCCGACTGATGGATTCATGAGTCCGCGGTCAATTATTTTTTCACAATTCACATATTGTAGGGTAGTAAATCTCATGTAAAGACGCTCTCTGACGCCAATGCATCGGACGACGTTAGAAAACAGTGTGGCATAAGTAGAAATTGCTCTTACTCTTTTTGCAACAATGTTTTCAACCCTATACAATGATTTAAATCTTTCCCTATATAGAGATTTTCATTATTCCACCTAGATATTTTGAAAGTTGACTGCTGCAGATTTGTTGTATGCGGGAAAGGAAGATAAACTCGTTTCGTAAGAATGATTCTTTTTTGTTACTCTCGGTTCGTTTTCAGTATGAGGTAATATCAAAGTCTACTATCAGGGGCGTAGCTTTGCAATAATCAATATGTAGGGATATGGCAGTAACATCCAGGGGCGTAGCTTTGCAATAATCAATGTGTAGGCCGTCTCGTGAGAAAATCAACATTGTGGACTCTGCGTAAAGTATCGACCCGGATCAGCCTAAGCATGCCACACAAACCTACCCGGATAGACACTTTTCGCCTCCTGTAGATTTTCTGTTTCAGGATTTACTACTCTATATATCTATCCCCCTAAGACGGAATGTGTCGGCCGGATCAGTCTGCGCGGACAGCGCAGGCTGATCTGGTCGATACATTACGCAGATGTCTATCGCCGCAGCTGCACTTTGGGGCATTTTGAGAAAAAATATGTAGGCACGTGCCTACAGTGCCTGAAGGGAGCTACGCCCCTGACTATTACGTATAGTATGGGAACAGAACAGGTTATGAGGTAACGTATAAGAAAAGTATATGAAATACAATAAGAAAAAATATTGATTAAAAAAACCCAACTCCATACAATAACAACAATACAGAGATGCGTCAAATACTATGGTACATACATTTATAGGTAATAACCTTAAATGAACCGTTTCAAGAGAAAACCAACGTTATGGAATCCGCGTAAATTATCGATCCAGATCAGCCTATATAGGTATAGAGTAATTATTATTGAAACAGAAACTCCACATGAGGCGAAAATTGTCTGTCCGTGTTAGACTGCGCCTCATACTTAAGGTGATCCGGGTCGATAATGTTGGTTTTCTCGTGGAACGGCTCAAATACAGCTAGCCAGTCTGCGAAGACAATATGATTTTGATAAGGATTTTGATTGTTTTATGCGAAATTGCATGCATTCGAAGTGGTTTTTGAACCGGCAGTGCGTTAAATCAAATATTACATGACCTTACGGTGCTCAATTCACCAATCAATTGAATGATTGATATTTTACGCCGCTCTCAACATTACTTTTATGTTATATCGCGGGGTTTCCTGTGTAACAGTTCTACTAGTCCATTTATTCTCACACCAGCCAGTCAGTCGTAATGCTAACCTCGCAACCCTTAGCGCCTCGGAGGGCAGCCAGTTATACCATTTTCAAAGTATTTTGAAATGACCCGGTCGGGGATCGAACCCGCGACCTCCCGCACCCGATTGCGGATGCTCTACCACTACAACCACCGAGGCGGCTCAATTAACCAATCAAAAAGCGGCTCATACAAACCCCTGAAACGAGTCGTATTTTAGGGGAAATAACCGTGAAATAAATTAATTGAACGACCCGTTTTAACACTTTCCCTCATATAGACGCTTTCTGACGCCTCTGCAGCAGACGGCTTTTTGAAAACATAGTGACAAAAGAAGAAATTGCACAGAACGAGCAATTTCTCCTTTTGCCACAATGTTTTCCAGTTTTAGTCATAGGTTATCCATTCAATTATAGAGATTTTCTATGTTTTGACAAAGTATGTTCAAAGTCGTCTACTGCAGAATGGTCGTATGAGGGAAAGGGTTAAAGCAGACGGCGTTTTGAAAACATAGTGACAAAAGAAGAAATTGCACAGAACGTGCAATTTCTCCTTTTGTCACAATGTTTTCCACTTTTAGTCATAGGTTATCCATCTGACAAAATACGTTCAAAGTCGTCTGCTTCAGAATTGTCGTATGAGGGAAAGGGTTAAAGCAGACGGCGTTTTGAAAACATAGTGACAAAAGAAGAAATTGCACAGAACGTGCAATTTCTCCTTTTGTCACAATGTTTTCCACTTTTAGTCATAGGTTATCCATCTGACAAAATACGTTCAAAGTCGTCTGCTTCAGAATTGTCGTATGAGGAAAAGGGTCAACCCAACTTGGATATGACTTAACACATGTAGACAGATTTCCACGCATATGACAGCTACGACTTTTCAAAAAACATTTTGGTTGGTAAAAGAAGAAACTGCTCGAAACGATGTCTTCTTTTGACACAATGTTTTCAGCTTTATTCAACTATTATACTTTAGTTACAAAAGATCAACTTTATTTTTTAACTCAGTTTTAAAGGTTTTAAAAGCGTTTACTAAATAATACCAATTTATTGGATATTTTTTATCTTAAAACATTTCAGGAAAAGCATATGTTATCTATTAAACGGAGAGTTATATCTTTAATACATTATTGAAAAGGGAGACCTTTCTCTAAAATAGCATCGTCCCTTTTTCCCTCAATACTTTCCAAAAATCTACCAAAATCCAGCTCTAAATTTTTAAGACAGGCGTTATATGACGTATGTATGGAAGGAAGTAGTCTATGGTTTTTAGATCCTAGATTAATACTTTCCCTCATACGAGAATTTTGCAGCAGACGACTTTAAACAAATTTTGTCAAAAAATAGAAAATCTCTATAATTGAATGGATAACCTATGACTTAAAGTGGGAAACATTGTGACACAAGGAGGAATTGCTCGTTTTGAGCAATTTCTTCTTTTGTCACTATGTTTTCAAAAAGCCATCTGCTGCAGAGGCGTCAGAAGGCGTCTATAGGAGGGAAAGGGTTAATACTTTTCCACATGCAGACACATTTCTCGACTTATACGCATCAGAAGAATTGTAAAAACAATGTGGCAAAGGAAAACTTTCTTTTAATACGTGTGTACTTTTCTCACAATGTTTTCAATTGCTCTCCATATATGTATTCGTTCTACTGAAAATTAATAGAGAAATTCTATAAGTTTGCCACTGTGTTTTCAAAGTTGTCTCTTGTAGATAATTCGAGGGCTTGGCGTGAAACGATTGTAACTCAAAACCTATTTTGAAAACCCTGGATTAGGGGCAATTTTGACCCTTTTGTAAACAATGGAAATTTAGGTGCCATTGCTCAGAACGAGCAATGGCACCTAAATTTCCATTGTTTACCAAGAAAAATGATTTAACGCTTATAAAGACTTTATGGCGAGGTAATTAACATTGGTAAGAAAATACCAATTTGAGTTACAACCGTTTCACGCCAAGCCCTCGAATATGCTGTTTATTGGAAAGGGACTAAAGAGTATACGCGACAGTTGAGTAAAGGGTGAAAGGTTAACCTTAAACTTGTAAATCGTTCAACGGAAAAACATATACATATATATTATACATAACAGCTTGAAATATAAGTCTAACGTCAATCAAAGATTTTTAAAAAGTCATTCGTCGTAAAAGGAGATCAACGAAATGAATTTTGAATATTGATATACTTCGATTATAAAATGTGAGTCCATTTCAATTCCGATTGTTTTATTTGATTATGTATATATTAAACTGAGAGTTAATTTTATTTATAATATATGTTGCTTTCGATTTATGCTTTTTAAATGTGCAAGTTCATTTTAATTATCTTTGTATTACAATCGATTATATTTTTTTCATACAGTGGGATTTTGTATGAATTTAAAGAAGGTTGTTTCGGAATATATATGTAATTAGAAAATATCTTAAGCGCGAGTTCATTTTGTTTTAACGACGCGGGCTGTCAATCCAGGGGTTGTGAGTTCGAATCCCGGTTCGGCCAACTTTTTTTTCCGACGTTTGACAAAAGTCATTACGACATGCGTCATTCGTCTTCCACCAATGGGCTAAGTCAATGTGGAAAAGCAGCCAGTTGCTCGGGAAGAATGTTGGGTGGAGTACTGGTGTGCGAAAACCAGGAAACATATGAGTAGGTGAACTGGCCGCCGTGATATGACTGAGAAATTGTTAAAAACGGCGTTAAACCCCAATAAATCAATCAATCAATCATTTTGTTTTAAATGTAATTGTATTTGATAATAAATAATATTTTATGTATATATGAATTGATAGATACATACACATATATTACAGAAGATATACGATCTGTGTATGCTTCTCTCCGTATTTATATCCGTTTTTGTGACTCTTTCATATTTTCTATATCTATCTCTATATATATTTTTTTAAAAGTGCAGGTTCGTTTTTAGATTATACTTCATTTAAATTAGTTTGTACTTTCTTAATCCAAGTTGGTGGGTAGTAATTACAAATGGAATCGGGATTTTTTTCTTATTCTTATCGAAATATCCAAGTATTGTAAAATATTGGTCATTTGTTGCTCAGCGAGTCGCTAACCTTATGTACTAAAAGACGGAATGTTTGAAATGCAGAAGTCCAAACATACAGTCGAATCTTACGTTTCACGTAATTTGGACTGTCATGATATTAACACAGCTAGATTGAAATTTAATATCATAATTACGGGACATTTTGTTCATGATACTCCACCTATATTGTATAACCTTGATGGTTATAATTATGCCAGTATTCTACTCGGCACCCCTTGTTATCCGCTTTACTCTGTTCTTGGGAATCGATACGATGTTTTCATAAAGCTCTGCTTCAGATGTGTCCACCATACGAGCAAACTTTATACTCGTAATCAAATATGAATTTTGTTTTTCATAGCACTTACACGGTCCATAAATGATTCAACTATATTTTCGCTTTCGCTTAAGTATGCAGCGGCTAGTGTGAGTATTTATCTCTATTAAACCGCTGCAATATGATAACATTATTCTCATAACCACTTAATTGCGAATTGCATGTATGTGCTTTTGAAAAATCTTCAATTTATGGAGGAAATAACAGACATTTATATATTGGATATTTTACTTTTAAAATTACATTACAATCCTTTTTTTCCCCTTGTTCTTTCGTCGAGCTTTATCCTGTCCTGTAAAACAACCAATTTAAAACAGACGCGTGTATGGGGCGGCAGATCGTGTCTGGGAGCCAGAGAGTGTCTGGGGTGCAGAGTGTGTCAAGGGGGACAGAGCGTGTCTAGGTGGGGGACAGAGAGTGTCTGGGGGCGACAGAGAGTGTCGGGGGGGGGGGGACAGAGAGTGTCTGGGGGACAGAGAGTGTCTGGTGGGACAGATAGTGTCGGGGAGACAGAGAGTGTCTGGGGGGGGGACAGAGAGGGTCTGGGGGACAATGAGTGTCTGGGGGTCAGAGAGTGTCTGGGGGGGGGGGGGGGAATGAGTGTCGGGGGGGGGGGGGGGGAATGAGTGTCGGGGGGGGGGGGGGGGACAGAGAGTGTCTGGGTGGACAGAGAGTGTCGGGGGGGGGGGGGGGACAGAGAGTATCTGGGTGGACAGAGAGTGTCGGGGGGGGGGACAGAGAGTGTCTGGGTGGACAGAGAGTGTCGGGGGGGGGGACAGAGAGTGTCTGGGTGGACAGAGAGTGTCGGGGGGGGGGGACAGAGAGTGTCTGGGTGGACAGAGAGTGTCGGGGGGGGGGGGACAGAGAGTGTCGGGGGGGGGGGACAGAGAGTGTCTGGGTGGACAGAGAGTGTCTGGGTGGACAGAGAGTGTCGGGGGGGGGGACAGAGAGTGTCTGGGGGGGGGGGGACAGAGAGGGTCTGGGGGACAATGAGTGTCTGGGGGTCAGAGAGTGTCGGGGGGGGGGAATGAGTGTCGGGGGGGGGGGAATGAGTGTCGGGGGGGGGACAGAGAGTGTCTGGGTGGACAGAGAGTGTCGGGGGGGGGGGGGACAGAGAGTATCTGGGTGGACAGAGAGTGTCGGGTGGGGGGGGAGACAGAGAGTATCTGGGTGGACAGAGAGTGTCGGGGGGGGGGGACAGAGAGTGTCTGGGTGGACAGAGAGTGTCGGGGGGGGGGCGGACAGAGAGTGTCTGGGTGGACAGAGAGTGTCTGGGTGGACAGAGAGTGTCGGGGGGGACAGAGAGTGTCGGGGGGGGGGGGCAGAGAGTGTCTGGGTGGACAGAGAGTGTCGGGGGGGACAGAGAGTGTCTGGGTGGACAGAGAGTGTCGGGGGGGGGGGGGGGACATAGAGTATCTGGGTGGACAGAGAGTGTCGGGGGGGGGGGGCAGAGAGTGTCTGGGTGGACAGAGAGTGTCGGGCGGACAGAGAGTATCTGGGTGGACAGAGAGTGTCGGGGGGGGGGGACAGAGAGTGTCTGGGTGGACAGAGAGTGTCGGGGGGGGGGGACAGAGAGTGTCTGGGTGGACAGAGAGTGTCGGGGGGGGGGACAGAGAGTGTCTGGGTGGACAGAGAGTGTCGGGGGGGGGGGACATAGAGTATCTGGGTGGACAGAGAGTGTCGGGGGGGGGGACAGAGAGTGTCTGGGTGGACAGAGAGTGTCGGGGGGGACAGAGAGTATCTGGGTGGACAGAGAGTGTCGGGGGGGGACAGAGAGTGTCTCGGTGGACAGAGAGTGTCGGGGGGGGGGGACAGAGAGTGTCTGGGTGGACAGAGAGTGTCGGGGGGGGGGGACAGAGAGTATCTGGGTGGACAGAGAGTGTCGGGGGGGGGGGGACAGAGAGTATCTGGGTGGACAGAGAGTGTCGGGGGGGGGACAGAGAGTGTCTGGGTGGACAGAGAGTGTCGGGGGGGGGGGACAGAGAGTGTCTGGGTGGACAGAGAGTGTCGGGGGGGGGGGACAGAGAGTGTCTGGGTGGACAGAGAGTGTCGGGGGGGGGGGCATAGAGTATCTGGGTGGACAGAGAGTGTCGGGGGGGGGGGACAGAGAGTGTCTGGGTGGACAGAGAGTGTCGGGGGGGACAGAGAGTATCTGGGTGGACAGAGAGTGTCGGGGGGGGACAGAGAGTGTCTGGGTGGACAGAGAGTGTCGGGGGGGGGGGGGGGACAGAAGTGTCTGGGTGGACAGAGAGTGTCGGGGGGGGGGGGGGACAGAGAGTATCTGGGTGGACAGAGAGTGTCGGGCGGGGGGGGACAGAGAGTGTCTGGGTGGACAGAGAGTGTCGGGGGGGGGGGGGCAGAGAGTATCTGGGGGGAGAGACTGTCTTGGGGGACGGGACAGAGAGTGTCCGCGGGTCAGATAGTGTTTGGGGGGACAATGGGTGTATGGGAGGACAGAGAATGTCTGGGAGGACAGAGCGTGGCGGTAGGATGCATCTAATCAATAAATCAATCGAATGTATACTTGGGTGCTTGTATGACTTAATGGGGAACGGGGAAATAAATGATTATTTTCCTATCAGTACATACGCATTGTAAAAAATAATTAATTTTCAAACGGTACATATGCATGGTAAAAAATGATTATTTTCCTATCGGTACATACGCATGGTAAAAAAATGATTATTTTCCTATCGGTACATACGCATGGTAAAAAATGATTAATTTTCAAACGGTACATACGCATGGAAGAAAATAGTTATTTTCCTATCGGTACATATTCATGGGAGAAAATAGTTATTTTCCTATCGGTACATACGCATGGAAGAAAATAGTTATTTTCCTATCGGTACATATTCATGGAAGAAAATAGTTATTTTCCTATCGGTACATATTCATGGAAGAAAATAGTTATCTTACCAATACGCATCCTACACCAATAAATCCCTTTCCCACTTGCAGACGTATACTCGACAGGCAACTTTTTTAAAAAAAAATGCGAGAAATTTCCCCATTTGCCAGAGTTTTTCAACTCTTTTCCTATACTGTCCTATCATTTAAAGAATTTTCTTTTCGATCGGTTGAAAACACACCTATTTAACACTTTCAATCGTTTCCATCGCGCATCTTTGACAGAAAACTTTGAACAATATTCTGGCAAAAGGAGAAATTGCTCATCATGAATTAATTCATGAGTGTTCGAACTCTTCTCCTATCGTATAAATATCGTATGTACTTTGTACTCGCTAATAGTAAAGTGTCATGTCTGCCGTCTGTCTGTCTAAGTCAAGTTAAGCCTTTAAAGCAATATAACCGTTTTGATTTACAGAGTTGTTATCTAAGACATAGGCATGGAAGCTGATCACGTCATTATGGAACGGGCCAAGTACAGACTTGAAGTAGCAACAGATTTGGTAAGTTTCATTGATTGATTGGGTGTTTACGTCGTTTTCAACAATTGTTCAGTCATATCATGGTGGGCCAGCTCACCTACTCAGTCATGTCGAGGGCTTTGCGTGAAACGGTTCTAACTAAAATTGGTAATTTTTACCAGGGTTAATCACCTCGCCATGAAGTCTTTATAAGCGTTAAATGATTTTTCTTTGTAAACAATGGAAATTTAGGTACCATTCCTCGTTCTGAGCAATGGCACCTAAATTTGCATTGTTTACAAAAGGGTCAAAATTGCCCCTAATCCAGCGTTTTCAAAATAGGTTTTGAGTTACAACCGTTTCACGCCAAGCCCTCGATGTGTTTCCATGCTTTCTGAGACCAGTACTCCACACAACAAGACGAATGCAGCTTGTCGCAATGACTTTTGTCATAAGTAAGTCGGAAAGAGTGTTTCCCGAGCTAGGGATCGAAGTCACAACCCCTGGATTGTTAGCCCTCGTCGCTACCAACTGAGCTTAGTTTCAACTCCTAATCTGCTGGTTAAAATAGATGGGTATTTGTTCGGGGTTTACACCGTTTACAACATTTCGCTTCTTGAATTTTCTGTTTCAGGAATCATTACTCTATACCTCTATCCTCCTGAGACTGAATGTGTCGCCCGGATCACCCTGCTTGGACTGTGCAGGCTGATTTGGGTAGATACATTAAGCAGAGTCCATAGTTTTCTCGTGGAACGGCTCATATATGGAATAAGTAGCGATATCTCCCAGTTGTTTCAATAGTGTTCTTATATCACAAACGGACAACGGACCACTTCTCGTAGTGTTGGTATATCAATGAATAGAAACATTAATCCGCGTAAACTTTCCATTGCTTCTCTATTTTCAATGAATAAGTGTGACCAACCCGTAGTCTTATTTGTCTATGACACATGCTATAATTAACCTTTTCCCTCATACGACAATTCTGCAGCAGACAATGAACATATTTTGACCAAAAAAATGGAATATCTCAATAATTGAATGGATAACCTATGACTAAAAGTGGAAAACATTGTGGCAAAAGGAGAAATTGCACGTTCTGTGCAATTTCTTCTTTTGTCACTATGTTTTCAAAAAGCCGTCTGCTGCAGAGGCGTCAGAAAGCGTCTATATGAGGGAAAGGGTTAAGGAATTCACCGTGTCTCGTGCATTCTCGTTTTGACTAACACCGGTAACGTTAAATTGGTACAGGTAATTAAGTGATTCATTATCGGTCCTCCACACTGTCAAGGAATCCGCGGTCCGATGTGGTTAGCGTCGGGTATTAGGAACCGAATGTTGCGGGCTCGATCCCCAGTCACGGCGCGGCGGTCATGGAGGAGTGCTCTTGGGCAAGGCACATTTCCTAGTCTGGTACAAGTTTGTTCACCCAGGGACAATGAATAAGTGAACTGTCGCCGTGAAGTAACGGAAGTCATGTTGAAAACGTCGTAAAACCCCAATAAAACAAAACAAACACTGTCATTGTTATAACATTCAAGTCAAATTTGAAACCAAGCGAAAGTTCTCATTGCGAAACGACAGTTTGTGTATACCACGTGACTTTGACGTCATAAATGCTACGGCGGACAGACATATTTTATTTCAGTTTAGAAGTAAAAAACAAGGTAACTTTTTAATTTCTTTATCAATTTTAATGAAACATGGCGCAGTCTACGCGCTTACAGAGCCCTATCTCCGGTTTTTCAACGGAGTTTGATAAGTGTTTTAGTTTCTTCAAACACTTTGATGAACCTTTTCTCAAAATTTATCAAAAATCCGGAGATAGGACATTGTAAGCGGCGTAGACTGCGCCATGTTTCATTAAAAAGGATGAGAAATAAACAAGTTACCATTGTTTTTACATTCTTATCAAGAGCAATTATTGCTGCCTGACCATGCAAATATTACTTCAAAAGTCACGTGGTATACACACACTGGACGGGTATTACCGAATTTATACTATCTTTGCGGAGTAAACACATTTGCTGGTCGAGGCATTCATAGCTCGCAAAAGGTCAATCAATCACTCGGTAAATGTATATACAAAATCAATAATCGTTTCACGTTAGATCTGATATATAAACTCAGATGACCAACTCCAAACCTTTAATCGGCTAAAAGTTGATCGATTGATTAATTGCTTGATTTTATGAATGGGATTTCATTCGTCTTTCACCAATGCGCTAAACACTTTATATGGACAAGCAGCCAGTTACTTAGAAAGTATGTTGTGTGGAGTACTGGTGTGAGAAAACCATGAAATAAATGGGCAGGTGAATTGGCCGCCGTGATATGACAAAACATTTTTTTGAAAATTTGCGTTAAACTCCAATCAATCAAACTTAACAGAAAACCAATAACACTTTAACGTTTGAAATGAAATCGTGAATAATGAAGCAAACAACTTTCGGATTTGAAAGGTTAAACCGGTTGATCCAAACAAAGGTTGTACCCATTGCTTATTTCTTGCTAAACTTTGTCAATTGGCGCCGTCACTATAAGTGTAAGCCTGACACTTAAATGCAAAGGTAAGGGCATGCACCTCCAGACAACGTGAGGGCATGCTCATTTTCTTTTGCGGAGGCGCGTGCTGAACTCGAAATAAGCCTTATGGTCGGTTTACGCAGAGTGCCGCTTAGTATAATATTTCGACCTCTACTTTAGACGGGTTCGATCCCAGGCCGGGTCATACCAAAGACTTCAAAAATGGAGGAAGTGGTTTTTTCCATCTTTGGCTTTCAGGGTTATGAGGTTAGCATCACGACTGACTGGCTGGTGTCAGAAAAAATGTACTAGTAGTACTGATACCTTACCCAGGAAATGCCGTGATATAACTGAACCATTGTTGAAAGGCGGCGTAAAACACCTAACAATCAATCAATCAATCAAACGACCTCTAATTTTCACATATCTAGGAATCCGTCGTGGCCGAGTTGTTAACATCGACGATTTGAAACCGGGTGTCGCGGGTTTGATTCTGTGTAGCGGCGGTCAATGTGGAGTACCCTTCGGCAAGGCACATTTTTCAGCCTTGTACTTTTTTTGTTTATTGATCATGAATAAATGAACAGTCGCCGTAAAATAACTTAAATAATGTTGAAAACGGATTTAAAAAAACCCAATAAAACAAAAACACACACAGATATCTCGTAAGCCCATTTCTCTCATGTTTGTAGGTATGCGACGTCAAGAAAATGGAACAGGAGGCGGAGGGAATCGAAAGTGCTTCGACTCGTGATAAAAAGATATCTCCCTTACAAGTTAAAGGTAAAACGTAGACTGAATGTTAGCCAGTGCATGCACATACAGGGTACAATAAGAATCTTGTGAAACGTGTAAATCCAGGACGGTATACTTATGAGTCGTTCTACGGTCGGCTCATTTATGGGGAAGGATTAAGACTGAAAGGAAACCCAAGCTCGTCAGAAGCAGCTGTATTTCATAGTTGCTCATTTGCGCCGTCTCGCGAGAAAACCAACAGTGTGGCCTCTGCGTAATGTATCGACTCATTTCAGCCTTAGCATGCCGCGCAGGCTTACCCGGATAGACACTTTTCGCCTCCTGTGGATTTTCTGTTTCAGGAATCATCTGGCTCGATACGTACATTACGCAGAGGACAGACACAACGTTGGTTTTCTCGTGGGACGGCTCATTTGTAACTATTCACACGAATAAACGCCAATCTTATATCGCGGCGGCCAATCGCCTTCTCGAACCTGTACTCCATACAACATTCTTCCCCGGCAACTCAGTCATCTAGTTCCGGAGCACCACACACAGGAGTGTTGGAGCGAAACTAGTGGAACTTCAATTCTGATCTTTCGTCAAAAGTTAAATCCACTGCCTAATGACAGTAAAGACTATATCGAGGGCTTGGCGTGAAACGGTTGTAACTAAAATTTGTATTTTTTTTTACCAAGGTTGATCACCTCACCATAAAGTCTTTATAAGAGTTAAATAATTTTTCTTGTTAAACAATGGAAATTTATGTGCCATTGCTCGTTCTGAGCAATGGCACCTACATTTGCATTGTTTACAAAGTAGTCAAAATTGCCCTTAAACCAGGGTTTTCAAAATAGGTTTTTAGTTAAAACCGTTCCACGCCAAGCCTTCGATATGAGCCGTTCCACCGAAAACCAACATTATGAACACTGCGTAATGTATCGACCCATATCAGCATGCGCAGTCCACGCAGACTAATCTGGGCCGACACATTCCGTCTCAGGGAATGAGAGGTATAGAGTAATGATTCCTGAAACAGAAAATATACAGGAGGCGAAACGTGTCTGTCCGGGTTAGCCAGCGCGGCTTGCTTAGAATGATCCGGGTCGATACTTTACGCAGAGTCCACACTGTTGCTTTTCTCATGGGACGGCTCATGGTGGTGGGGAGGGGGGTTGGGGATTACTAGTTTCAATATGGTTTGGTATGAAGAGATCGGGGATCGAAACCTTGGGATGGGGGGAGCAGCAATTACTACTGTTTCTAAATGGTTTGGTATGAACAGATCGGCGATCGAAACCCGGGGGTGGGGGAGGGGGGCTGGGGGAGCAATTACTACTGTTTCTATATGGTTTGGTATGAACAGATAGGTATCGAAACCGGGGGGGGGGGGGGGGGGAAGTCGGCGATCGAAACCTGGGGGGGGGGGGGGGGGGGGGGGGGGCGGAAACAGCAATTACTACTGTTTCTAAATGGTTTGGTATGAACAGATCGCAGATCGGCGATCGAAACCCGTGGGGGGGGGGGGGGGGGGGGGGGGGGGGGGGCTTGGGGAGCAATTACTACTGTTTCTAAATGGTTTGGTATGAACAGATACAGATCGAAACCCTGAGGGGGGGGGGGGAAGCAATTAATACTGTTTCTAAATGGTTTGTTATGAATAGATCGGGGATCGAAAACGGGGGGGGGGGGGGGGGGGGGGGGGTAGCAAATACTACTGTTTCTAAATGGTTTGATATTAACTGATCAGGGATCGACACCTGGTTTATGGGAATCAGAGGCGGACCCTCTAACCACTATATAGAGACAAGTGAGCGAATGGAAAATATGTATAAAAGGGCCGGTTATTTCTGGGATGGAGAAGAAAACGTTTAAGTATATTACATTTATAGTAGAATGTAATCAGTATCCTTTCGTAATTGTGTGAGTACGTCGATGGATATTGCGAAAGTATTTCAAAAACTGGGGAACTAAAGATTTCCCAAAGCTATATTTCGTTAGTATC
>JASEVX010000013.1:26523262-26554500 GCA_031761405.1 Serripes groenlandicus | reverse complement strand
GATTCAATGAAACTTTAACACTTGCGCTGTAAAAGGCAATTAACTCTTTCAGCGCCAAAGGCAATATTGAGCTTTTTGCAAACAATACTGATTCAGGTGAGTCAGCTCGTAACGAGCTGTCTCACCTGAAATCAGCATTGTTTGCCTTGTAGTTATCCAAATATTACGAAACTCGTATAACATATGAAATAGAGTCGCCCGAATTTGAACATGGAAGTGTCTACTTTAAACAAATCGGCGCTGAAAGAGTTAAGGGCTTTCGCAAAACAATGCAGAATCAGGTGAAACAGCTCGTTACGAGTTGTCTCTCATGAAATCTGCATTGTTTGCAACTTAGACATTCAATTTTGTTCTGTTGGACGAAAAAATGGAGTGGTCCAACTTTTTCAACAGAGAAAAGTCGACTTAGTGAAATTCGGCATCGGCAGTGAAAGAGTCCAACCACTAATGAAGAATTATTGAAACTCTGGCCCAACACAGTCTCGCCTCAGTAGTTACTATACGCAGAAATTTCTTGGACAAGTTTAATAAAACTTTATGAAATGACAACGCATGTCAGATTCTTTTATATCACATGACGAAACACAAAAAGAAAATCGTTTTCCAAAGCTATATTAATTTCGTCAGTAACCGTATTACAATTCCGCCAATAATTATGCAGAGGTCATAAGCTGTCAGAACATAGTCCCAACATGTAATACTTTATAAACTTAATCAGAAATGTGTAGAACTTTTTTGACATATAATGGTCCCTTTATCTCGTCCATCTATCGTGACGTTTGTGTTTACCGGATACACGTTTTCAGCCATTTTGTAAACATTCGCGAATGATTAACAAAATAGTGATTCGGTCATGCATGTTATATTACACAAGTTACATATAAAGAAATACGTAACGGGAAAATATGATCGGATACAAGCATTGCCATGTGATACAATTATTTATTAACCTTATTTCTAAATTTGATCCCTGTGGCTCATACCAAGGAATGAATTTATATGTGATGATACGTGGGCTGTCAATCTAGGGGTTGTGAGTTCGAATCCCAGCTCGGCCAACATTTTTTCCGAAGTTTGACAAAAATCTCTCTGACATACGTCATTTCGTGTTTAACAGTCTATGTGAAAAAACAGCCAGTTGTGTGGTGTACTGGTGTGGGAAAACCAGGAAACGCTTGAGTAGGTGAACTGGTCGCCGTGTTATGACAGGTAAACGGCGTTAAACCCCAATGAATCAATCAACCTGTCCGTACGATGTATGATTATTCATCAAATTTATTTATAAAATAATTCTTTCTTCTTCAGAATATCCTTTACAAGTTCAATTATTTATAAATTATAATGCTGTTTTTTAAATGAAATATGTATATGTGATAATCTTTCAGTCTCTTATCATTCGTTCCTTTTTAGAATGGCTGTGTACGATTATTTATTAATTTTATTTATAAATTTGATTTTTTTTTATTCAGAATATCCTTTTCAATTTCAATTATTTATAAATTGTATTGCTGTATCTTGTATAATATTCTGTAACATGTACGAAGATGAGCATCGAACACATAAATAAAATAAAGCAAAAAATAAATAAATAAATAAATAAAAAATGTAAATAAATAAATAAATATATAAATAAATAAATAAATAAAAAAATAAATAAATAAATAAATAAATAAAAATAAATAAATAAATAAATAGATAAATAAATAAATAAATAAATAAATAAATAGATAAATAAATATTGAAAAAGAATGAAATAAATGAAGAAACATATTTTGATCTCCCAGGTAATGGTACGATAGAAGAAGATGAGTATTGTTTAATGCTGACCGAACGCATGCAATCAAAAGACGATGTGAAGAAAGACCTGGAAGAAGCGTTTAAAGCTTTTGATAGGGACGGCAGCGACACGATCGATAAAACAGGTAGGCCAGCAGCGAGATTTGTATATGAGCAAGTAGTCACTGTCCAGCACTTTTGTGTTGCATCACAAATGCTTGGTGTAAACTAAAAACAAGTCTACAGCATGGACAGGACAAATATTAAGCAGAACAAAACACAACGATTGAAATTCCTCACATTTTTGTTATGTAACAAAGACATGAATACAAAAATAACAATTTTGACATTAATAGTAAAGCATTTATCATTTTTGTTTTCTTTTTCTTCTCAATAGTACTTACTGTATGCCAATTACAAAATATTTTGTACAAACATTTTGATGAAACATTAATTGTTGTCCAACTTAGTTTAAGATGTAACTGGAAACCAAAATTCACCATAAAACATAGACGTAACAGTTGACGGGTTGACTGAACGTGATCGGTCATGTTTACAAAGCAATCAAATGAGCGCATCGATATTTAAAGCAAACAAAAAATAACCCAAAATAGCGAGTTTAAAAATATTTGTAATGCTTGTTCGCAAGTAAATGGGAATTATAAACATGAGTGATGTTGTTCACAAAATGCAAATATCTGGGACGATCCCAATGTTATAAAGACGTAACTTCATAATTGTTCATGGTTCCCGCGCGCCATTTTGGTAAAATAACTGCGCATGTGCAATAGGACCGCTTACTGAACGACCGCTTATATCATTATAGTTTAGAATCGGTTATTAAGTCAGTTTATTCTATAAATCATTTCGGTATACTTACTGTATCCAATATAAGTATGGATTGTCTCCCCTCGACAAGTATATTTCTCGGAAATACAGCCAGGCTTCTTCGGCGTCAAAAATACATTATTTGAGATGTAACATTTTTGGACACACAAAAAGTGTAAAAAAAAGAAAAAGGGAAAGTACTTAAAATGTCATTAATTTGAGATTTAACACAAAATGCTGGATAGTGGATCCTTGCTCATTGTTATGGCGTTGAACCCACTTTAATCAATCAATATAATATGTGGAAGAGAGTTGTGCAGAGGTAGATTGTTGGCCTCTAGTACCAAAAGTCCCGGATTCGAGCCCCTTGATGACCTTGGGAATTTTTCCATACAAATCGGCGCGAGTACTGGTTAAGTTTCCAGGAAACAGTCATCGACCGTGCTTAATATAAGCTGAAAGCTTGTTTATCAGTCGATGTAAAATAAATAAATTTATACTAAAATATATTACTCAACAATTTTGACCTGATCCCGATCTCACTAAAACAAGACCTAAACATCGTTCGCCCGATTAAAGATCTGATAAGAACCTATCATATTGTCGTATACAAATATCTTTAGGTGTGAAACAGGGGAGATAACCAATATGATAACACGGGGTTGAAATGTGTTGATTGTCGAGTGTAACGATTGTGTAGAACCGAGTGTTGGTTGCATTGTGCGTTTTCAATTGGACAAATGAAAACGAGCACCTGCTCATACATATTTAAGCTAATTGGATCAACTTGAGAGGAACTTTTATGCGGTGTCGTCAGATCCAATATTTGTACAGCGAAGTTTTGGTTCTGATTTAAATGAGATTGACCTTTGTGGAAAGGTTTGGTTCTGATTTAAATGAGATTGACCTTTGTGCAAAGATTTGTATTATTATAAAGTGGATTGTGATTGGTTGTTTGTTTGCTTTTGGTTTTGCGCCGTTGTCAATCGCTAATGTCATTGCGGCGGACAGGAAATATGATATTGTCGCTTAATGGAGCCGACCGCTAACACAGGCATGTTACATTAATACATTAAGATGACCGCTAACCTGTTAAATTGTGTTTCATTATAGAACTAATGAGAGTCCTGTGTATGACCGGGGACATGCTGAGTGAAGAAGAAGCAGAAGAAATGATAAAACTGATGGGAGGCGAAGAGAGCAAAGAAATCAATATCAAAGGTAATGCGTCACGTTCCGCCGGTTCGTGACAACCGTTTTGTCTCGGTTAGACTCGGAAACTCAAATAAATCCTCGGGCTATAATCCGTATGATTCGCCTGAAGCTGTAAAATCGATTTAAAACTCAGATGTCAATCCGAATCTCTTCGGCTAATCTCGTAAACATAACTTAGACCACTGACGTTAATTAGGCTAGAACCATAATCTTAAAGGTGCTGAACTCCAGATTATAGATAGTTTAGTCAAACCTTTAAAACTGTTTAATAAGTTGTTTTGAAATATTAGAATCATAATTCTGGGGTAAAAATAGAGTAATAATTTCACTTCTCAGTACCATAAACATTAAAATATTGACCGTTTATGGTTCAATTTTTACATGGTAGACATAATCAGTAAGCCAATTTTTGTACATTTTCATGACTTTCAATTGACTGTTTTTCAACATTTACTGCTAAAATAGTTTTGAACTATTTATTTTAAGAATTTTCAACATTTCAAAATTGTGATCTCCATCTGGTGTTCAGCACCTTTATATTAGACCTCTGAGATTAGTTCCAAAATCATCGACTGACCTCTTAAACACAATTTAGACGTCTGACGTCAAACCCATTTGTTCAGACCTTAGGTTTATCAACACATTTGGAGATAAATTGTTGGAATTGTCCAATATACTTCAATACTTGTATACGGGATCTCTCGTAAACTCGTGATCTTTTTATTGATTTTGGTTTAACGCCATTTAACGACGGTGAGTTCACGTTCCAAATGTGTTTCCTGGCTTTCTCTCAGGGTTACTCGACACGAATGTCTTTCCAAGCAACTGACTGCTGTTCTATATAGACATTTAGCTCCTTGGTTGGAGACGAATGCGTGTGGCATTCATTTTGTTCAAACGCCGGAAAGAATGTTGGCAAAGCTGGGCTTCGAATTCACAACCTCTGGATTGACATTCCGTGTCGCTACCGACTGAGCTTCCGGGGCTCGGCACTCAATTTAAAGATCGAACGTCTTTCTTGAATACATTGTATGCCTAATTATGCGTAGTGATTCGGATTTCGCCCATTTGTTTGGGTGTGTTTTTCTGTCGGAGGACAAAGTAGTTCTTTTCAGTCACCTTACAATTTGACCTGGGATTTACCGCCCGTCTTAAACAGTGTGTGTATACCACGTGACTGTTGACGTCATATTTGCATGGTCAGACAGCAATAATTGCCCTTGATAATAATGTAAAACTTGTTTGTTTCTCTACACTTTTTAATGAAACATGACGCAGTCTACGCCGCTTACAATGTCCTCATGGTGTTTTACAGGAGTTTGATTGGTGGTCTAGTTTTTTCAAACACTTCGACGAACCTGTTCTCAAAATCCAGTTTTGATAATGCTCTGGCTGTCGGCGATATTAATACATTTTGAGAAAAGGTTCATATAAGTGTTTGAAGAAACTAAACCACTAATCACACTCCGATGAAAAACCAGAGATAGGGCTCTGTAAGCGGCGTAGACTGCACTATGTTTCATTAAAAATGATGAAGAAATAAAAAAGTTACCTTTGTTTTTACTTCTAAACTGAAGTAAAATATTTCGGTCCGCCGTAGCATTTGTGACGTCACGTGGTATACACACACTGTTAAAGAGTAAGATCATGTGGTCACTCGGAAAGTAATATGGAAAAGGCACAGCCTCAAAACGAGAACGGAACACGACAAGTTGTGACAACTATTCAATACAACAATTCTATTGAACACTTTCTTACATACAACAAAACTGCATGAGACAACTTAGAAAACATTGAGTCTAATATAGGGAAATTCTCTATAAATGAAAGAACAATTATTAAATAAAGTTAAAAAACCCCGTTGTGACAAAAGGAGAAATTGCTCACTTTGAGCTTTCAATCTCCGTAAGAAGTTTGTCTCATGGATTCCATCAGCCAATCAAATTGAGGCCTGCAAAATAGGTATCAACAGGGGAGATAACCCATATAAATAGACTTGATAGATAAACGTTGATTACCGATTGTTCCGATCGTATAGAATGTTTAAATGTTATGTGTCAATTCGAGACGACCTTTTTATGCGGTGTCGTCAGATCTAATATACGTACAGCGAAGTCTGATTTCAAAGAGATTGGTTAGAGGACAATTTCGCACTTCAATGTCATGGATAAAACAAATCTAACATTTACTTGATTATGCAATAACTGGAACAGTTTAAGAGCCATGTTGGTGACATATGTATATGAGGCCGTAAGAAAACTTTACACGGCCGGCATTGTGCTTTTCAGTTCAATGTCATACTTCAAGGGTAAAGGTAAAAGTAAAACGATCTATATTTGGACCACACTTTAAATTATGATTTGTGTCCATCCATGGGAAAAACCGAAATTGTACAAGTTGACTTTTGTGAACATTGTAGGAATAGACAAGTCTTTTACTCACACATAAGTGATACTGCAAAGAACATCACAGAAATTTAACTTCAACTTAAAGGTGCTGAACTACAGATGGAGTTTCAATTTTTGAAATGTTGAACTTTCTGCAATAGTGACAATAAAGTAAGTAAGTAATAAATAGTTCAAAACTATTTTGGCAGTAAATGTTAAAAAATAATCAATCGAAAGTCATGAAAATGTACAAAATCTGGCCTTCTGGGTATGTCTACCGAGTTAAAATGAAATTAACGGTCAATATTTAGATGTGTAGTGTACTAGAAAGTGAAATTAATAGTCTAATTTTATCACAGAATTATGATTCTAATATTTCAAGACAACTTTTAAACAGTCTTAAAACTTTGACTATAATATCTAAACTCTCGAGTTCAGCACTTTTAAAGCTATACATCTAATGTTTGTATTCACAAATATACACACTTGATAAACGCTCCTGTCAACGTGTGCGGTTTTTAATAAGACTTGTTTACAGATTCATCCGAATCATCACTGTTCAGAAATATTATCTTGTATATTTTTCTGAAGGACGGCCCCTAATGATGTTTTATAGTGGGCTCATTTCTTTCACTTTGGACCGCATCGGTGGTGTAATGGTAGAACATCCGCTTCGGGTGCGTGAGGTTGCCGGTTCGATACCTGACTTAGTCATACTAAAGACTTTAAAAAATGGAAGTAATGGCTTGTCTTCTTGGCCCTTAGGGTTGTGGAATAAGCATAACATCTGACTGACTGGTGTCAAGATAAATGGACCAGTACTACTGGTAACTTAAACTCCAAAAGGGAATGGCCGTATCTAATGTTGTGAGAACTTGTGGCCAGACCCTTTTGCCTATACTAGTATATGATATATATGTACAATGTATAATGTTGAATAATTTTATATGGCAATAAAATATGTTTAAACTAACAGAAAATGCTGTGATATAACTGACAAATTGTTGAAAGCGGCGTAAAATACCAAACAATCAATCAATCAATATGTTAACTTGTTTCGCATTCTTAGGCAGTAGGGCGACTGCTGTAGTGCCCGCAATACTTCACTAATATCTTTATTTATTTCAGAGTTCACAGCATTTCTGTGTCGCGATTTTCCGGAAGTACACGAACCGGAACCTGAACCTACCCAGAAGACACAGCATCGCAAACAATCAAAGAGGTGAAAGTAATTAGATAATTAAACGAAACAATTGTATAAATGCTTTTACGGCAACATTTGAAAATATTTTGAGCACGTGAATTGTGTTTATTTTTTTGTTTGATTTGTGATGAGCACCTCTTACAAGTATTGTTACGTCATATCAAGCCGTTTGGCACGTAATTTAAACAGCAATACTGGCCCACGCTGGTGCAATGTTGACTATGTACATATGTTGTCTTATTATAAAGCCAAAGGGAAGCAATTCGTATCGATTTGCCGGGCAGACAATTTTGTCAAGGGAATTTCAGATGAATACATAAGAAGTTGTCTCCCATTGGACATTAAAGATTTTGTTGAAAGTTGAATGTGTTAGTTATAAAGTAGAATACACTCTGACCAAAAAAAAAAGTGTTTGCTTTTAGCTATATTGACAGTTTAAGAGCCATTTTTAGAACAAATTTATTTTCTGAAATTTAAAGTAAACCTCATTGCGGGACAAGGTTGACATTTGATTTGACGTCATGTCATTGAGTTTTCTGTTGTTTTTGCTTGGAAAAGAGCCACATCCCGAAACGCTATTATGGTCGCCTATGGAAAACGAATTGCTTCCCTCTAATCATAAGTGGAACTTCTAATATACCAAGGTAACCATATATGTATTAACCCTTTACCTCATACGACCATTCTGCAGCAGACGACTTTGAACGTATTTTGTCAAAACATAGAAAATCTCCATAATTGAATGGATAACCTATGACAAAAAGTGGTAAACATTGTGGCAAAAGGAGAAATTGCACGTTTTGTTTTCAAAAAGTCGTCTGCTGCAAAGGCGTCAGAAAGCGTCTATATGATGGAAAGGGTTAAAATGATACAGCATAAATAAATCACGCATTATTAATTATCATGAAATTAAAAAAGTGTTAATAAAAATGTACCAGTTGACTTCTGTGACGCGGACCAGCCTGTGCTCTGAACAGTCTGACCAACATCCGAATTCTTCCCATATATTGCTTACACAAGCGTGTTAGAAGATTGTGTCAATTTGTGTTAATTCTGATCAGACTGAAGAAGATGGACAGGGGTCTTTGATCTTAACCTTCACTGTTCAGAAATACCCAGGTGTTATTCTTCCCACTTATGGGCTCACTCGATTTTATCTATACTATTTATATAATGTCAATTTCTTTGTATAGTTGATATAGCATAACAATGTTACTGTTAGTCATTCGTATTACCTTTTTTTTCATAAAAGGCTCCTATGAGCCTTCCCACGAGAAAATCAACATTGTGGACTCTGCGTAAAGCATCGACCCGGAACAGCCTAAGCATGCCGCGCAGGCTAATCCGGACGGATACTTTTCGCCTCCTGTGGATTTTCTGTTTCAGGAATCACTACTCTATCTATCCCCCCTTAGACGGAATGTGTCGGCCGGATTAGTCTGCGCGGACAGCGCAGGCTGATCTGGTCGATACATTACGCAGATATATTGATATGAGCCGTTCCGCGAGAAAAACAACATTGTGGACTCTGCGTAAAGCATCGACCCGCGCTGGCTTACACGAATAGACACTTTTCGCCTCCTATGGATTTTCTATTTCAGGAATCATTACTCTATACCTCTATTCCCCTGAGACGGAATGTGTCGGCCCGGATAAGCCGGCTGATTTGGGTCGATACATTACGCAGAGTTCATAATGTTGATTTTCTCGTGGGGACGACTCATATATCATATGTATTCAAAATGCAAAGGTGACATGAGCCCGTTCTTGTGAACAGTGGAGATCCAGATCAGCCTGTATACCAGCTCAGCCTGTTGAAGATTTACACTGTTCACATTATTATTAATTGTCCAAGCTTGTTTTAAGATTGTTTCAATTTGTGAAGATTCCGATAAGACTGAGAAGATGGACAATGTCAACGGAAGCTACACTGTTCAGAAATGCCAACTTGCAATTATTTTCCCACAGCCAGTCTCAGAGTGTCTGCATGTACCAGGGGAGACACAGGTTAGATCCCCGGTCGAGTCAACGACTTTCAAAATGGTAAAAGAAGCTTTCTTCCTTTAAAAAGCGTAAGATACCGCCTCTGTGGTGTAGTGGTAGAGCGTCCGCCTCGGTAGCGGTAAGTCACGGGTTCGATTCCTGACCGGGCTATACCAAAGATTTAAAAAAGAGTAGTAATGGCTGCCCTCCTTGGCGCTCAGGGTTGCGCAGTAAGCATTACGATTGACTGGCTCGTGTCAGAGTAAAGGGACCAGTAGTACTGATAATTTACAAAGGAAATGCCGTGATATAACTGAGAAATTGTTCAAAGCGGCGTAAAACATCAAACAATCAATCAATCAATCAATTGTTTAAAGATTGTTTTATTGGTGTAGATTTCGATCAGAATAGCGTGATGGACAGGTGTCTGTGATCTTAACCTACACTGTTCAGAAATACCAACGTGTCCATTTGCAGGGGGAGACATCGGTTCGAACCCCGGTCGTGACATACCGACGACTTTAAAAATGGTAATAGAAGCTTCTTCCTAAGCACTCAGGGTTGTATAAATACGGAATATTACGTTGCGGGAGCGATAAAAGGGTTTGTATTGCACGACAAGTAGCGTGGAAAAATCGATATCTTACGAGACCGAAGGTCGAGTAAGATATGGATTTTCCCACGCTACGAGTCGTGCAATACGTACCCATTTATCGCTCCCGCAACGTAATATTCCTTTTATTATATACCTACGATCTATGAAGAGCGAAAAAACTATTAAATATACAGATTCAATACATTGTTTATTGGGGATACCTCGCTGAAAGTATTCCACGCACTGTCTGACGTCACAATCTTGTATTTACACCGCATGTAGATACGGAATTTTAATCTGTCGTGGTGTATTTGCGCATGTCAATCTGCATGTATTTCCACCGGAAAATGTACAGGCATATAATAAATATCATTACTACTGCCGCGCCCCGGTAGCAGTCAGTAGAGACGAGGGCTCTCAATCCAGGGGTTGTGATTTCGAACCCCAGCTCGGCTAACAAGCGTCATTTGTGATCCACTAATGGGCTAACAGTCTATGTGGAAAAGTAGCGAGTTGCTTGGTTATACTGTTGTGTAAAGTACTGTTGTGAGAAAGTTCGGAATTACATGAGTAGGTGAACTCGCCGCCGTGATATGACCAAACAAACAATCAATCAATCATTATTACTGATACATCGGTGTCAGGATAAGTACTAACGGGAGTATTGGTACACTGCCGATATACAGCAGTTATATAACTACAATACAGATGAAAGCGTCGTAAAACACCATACAATCAAGCAATCACAGAAGGGTTTCTTATTTCGTTTCTATGGCTTGACCCGCCCCTGACCTGCAAAGATGTTTATCATTTGGATGTAAATGTGCTCTCATCAAATTCGACCATCCGTCCGTATGTCTGTATGACGGTATGTCTGTCTGTCTGTTTGAACTAACAATATTAAAACAAGATGAAACCATTTGTTAGTAACAGTTTTCCTTTAGTATCTCGTTTGCTCGCTGTCAATGCCCGCGAGGAGTCCCGAAGGCTGATAAATAGTGATAAACAGTGGTTCAGAGGTAGATCGTCAGTCTCTCGTACCAAATGTCCTTGGTTCGAATCCCGTTATAAACCTTTCGGACTTTTCCACAGAAAATGAAAGAGTACTGGTTAAGTCGCTAGGAAGAAGACATCGAACGTGATTAATACAAGCTTAAAGATTGTTTCGCAATCGAGGTAAATACATTTTGTTTAACTAATCATGTTTTTTTTTTGACAAATTGTCTTTAAAACAGTTCAAAATATAGCATTCACACTACAGTTAGCCGATCCCCATCTCGGGGTTACTTGGCAAGTTATTAGTCTTTCCTCCATCCACATTTGGCATTATTACACCATCTATCCTGAAATGTCAAATAATTACTGTTATATGTTACTCCTGTCAGTCATGAAACGTGCGGTTTATGTCATTTAAAGGGATTGTATGTTATTGCAGTCCGGATAAACGTGCGGTTTATGTCATTTAAAGGAATTGTATGTTATTGCAGTCCGGATAAACGTGCGGTTCATGTCATTTAAAGGGATTGTATGTTATTGCAGTCCGGATAAACGTGCGGTTTATGTCATTTAAAGGGATTGTATGTTATTGCAGTCCGGATAAACGTGCGGTTTACGTCATTTAAGGTGACTGTATGTTATGTTCTGTATAACGATTTTATTGATCACACTTTTTAAACAACGATCACTTATGGAACGCCTTTACTGTCTTAGTATGTTGTATTGTATTATACGCAGTTCATTTTCATGTATACGAGGTAAATATTTCATTTGACATGCTACATTTTGCATGATATGCAGTGCCTTTTCTGTTATATATGGTGGATATTTAATAATATGCAGTGCAAAAATGTCTAGAAACAGTAGAATAACCATTATATACAGGGGTTGTGAGATCGAACCAAAGCTCGGCAAACGCATCCTCGGTACCCAGGCTATTCATAAAATATATGATACCCTGGGCAAATTGGTTGTAAAGATCTCGTACTCATGAATCATTTATGAGGTGAAATGCAGCCTCTCGATTGGCCGCATGTAGATACGGAGGAAATCGTGGTACATGCTTTACGAAATTTCGCTAGCCAATTTGCCCAGGGTATCATATATTTTATGAATAGACTGGGTACCGAGGGTGGGCAAACGACGTTTGACAAGAATCAATGCGACACGCATAATCTGCCACCAATCGACTAACTGTCTATATGAAAAACTGTCGTGTGCATTACTGACGTAAGAAAACCAGAACACATATGAGTAGGTGAATTGGCCGCCGTAGTAGGACTGAATATTTCTTGAAAACGACGTTAAACTAAATCAATCTATCAATCAGGTCAATTCATGAAGAACTTACTCAGCTTCACAGATAAATCGTCTACAATCGTCATTTGTGATCCACTAATGGGCTAACAGTCTATGTGGAAAAGTAGCGAGTTGCTTGGTAATACTGTTGTGTAAAGTAGTGTTGTGAGAAAGTTCGGAATTACATGAGTAGGTGAACTGGCCGTGATATGACCAAACAAACAATCAATCAATCATTGTTACTGATATATCGGTGTCAGGATAAGTAATAACGGTTATCAGAACGAGCAATGGCACCAAAAACAGTTTCCATTGTTAAACCAAGTAAAATGATTTAACGCTTTAAAGGACTTTATGGCGAGGTGATTAACATTGGTAAAAAGACTAAGGAGGACGCTCTACCACTACACCACCGAGGAGGACGATCTACCACTACACCACCGAGGTCGACGCTCTACCGTTGCACCACCGAGGTCGACGCTCTACCACTACACCATCGAGGCGGACGCTCTACCACTACACCAGCGAGGTGGACACTCTACCACCACACCATTGAGGCGGACGCTCTACCACTACACCACCGAGGCGGACGCTCTATCACTATACCACCGAGGCGGACGCTCTACCACTACACCACCAAGGCAGACGCTCTACCACTACACCACCAAGGCGGACGCTCTACCACTACACCACCGATGCGGACGCTCTACCAATACATCATCGATGACGACGCTCTACCACTACACCACCGAGGCGGACGCTCTACCACTACACCACCGAGGCGGACGCTCCACCACTACACCACCGAGGCGGATGCTCTACCACTACACGATGAGGCGGACGCTCTACCACTACACCACCGAGGCGGACGCTCTACCACTACACCACCGAGGCGGACGCTCTGCCACTACACCACCGATGCGGACGCTCTACCACTACACCACCGAGGCGGACGCTCTACCACTACACCACCGAGGCGGACGCTCTACGACTACACCACCGAGGCGGACGTTATACCACTACACCACCGAGGCGGATGCTCTACCACTACACCACCGAGGAGAACGCTCTACCACTACACCACCGATGAGGACGCTCTACCACTACACCACCGAGGAGGACGCTCTACCACTACACCACAGAGGTGGACGCTCTACCACTACACCACAGATGTGGACGCTCTACCACTACACCACCGAGGAGGACGCTCTACCACTACACCACCGATGAGGACGCTCTACCACTACACCACCGAGGAGGACGCTCTACCACTACACCACAGAGGAGGACGCTCTACCAGTACACCACACAGGTGGACGCTCTACCAGTACACCACCGAGGCGGACGCTCTACCACTACACCACCGAGGTGGACGCTCTACCACTGCATCACCGAGGCGGACGCTCTACCACTGCATCACCGAGGCGGACCCTCTACTACTACACCACCGAGGTGGACGCTCTACCACTATACCACCGAGGCGGACGCTCTACCTGTACACCACCGAGTTCGACGCTCTACCACTACACCATCGAGGCGGACGCTCTACCACTACACCACCGAGGCGGACGCTCTACCACTATACCACCGAGGTGGACGCTCTACCACTACACCACCGATGAGGACGCTCTACCACTACACCACAGAGGAGGACGCTCTACCAGTACACCACACAGGTGGACGCTCTACCAGTACACCACCGAGGCGGACGCTCTACCACTACACCACCGAGGCGGACGCTCTACCACTGCATCACCGAGGCGGACGCTCTACCACTGCATCACCGAGGCGGACCCTCTACCACTACACCATCGAGGCGGACGCTCTACCACTACACCGCCGAGGCGGACGCTCTACCACTTCACCACCGAGGAGGACGATCTACCAATACACCACCGAGGAGAACACTCTACCACTACACCACCGAGGCGGACGCTCTACCACTATACCACCGAGGTGGACGCTCTACCACTACACCACCGAGGCGGACGCTCTACCTGTACACCACCGAGTTCAACGCTCTACCACTACACCATCGAGGCGGACGCTCTACCACTACACCAGCGAGGTGGAAGCTCTACTACCACACCATCGAGGCGGACGCTCTACCACTACACCACCGAGGCGGACGCTCTACCACCACACCACCGAGGCGGACGCTCTACCGCTACACCAACGAGGCGGACGCTCTACCAATACACCATCGAGGCGAACGCTCTACCACTACACCACCGAGGCGGACGTTCTACCACTACACCACCGAGGCGGACGCTCTACCACTGCATCACCGAGGCGGACGCTCTACCGCTACACCAACGAGGCGGACGTTCTACCAATACACCATCGAGGCGAACTCTCTACCACTACACCACCGAGGCGTACGCTCTACCACTATACCACCGAGGTGGACGCTCTACCACTATACCACCGAGGCGGACGCTCTACCTGTACACCACCGAGTTCGACGCTCTACCACTACACCATCGAGGCGGACGCTCTACCACTACACCAGCGAGGTGAAAGCTCTACTACCACACCATCGAGGCGGACGCTCTACCACTACACCACCGAGGCGGACGCTCTACCGCTACACCGACGAGGCGGACGCTCTACATACACCATCGAGGCGAACGCTCTACCACTACACCACCGAGGCGGACGCTCTACCACTACACCACCGAGGCGGACGCTCTACCACTGCATCACCGAGGCGGACGCTCTACCGCTACACCAACGAGGCGGACGTTCTACCAATACACCATCGAGGCGAACGCTCTACCACTACACCACCGAGGCGGACGCTCTATCACTACACCACCGAGGCGGACGCTCTACCACTACACCACCGAGGCGGACGCTCTACCACTACACCACCGAGGCGGACGCTCTACCAGTACACCACCGAGGCGGATGCTCTATCACTACACGATGAGGCGGACGCTCTACCACCACACCACTGAGGCGGACGCTCTACCGCTACACATACGAGGCGGACGCTCTGCCAATACACCATCGAGGCGAACGCTCTACCACTGCACCACCGAGGAGGACGCTCTACCACTACACCACCGAGGAGGAAGCTCTACCACTACACCACCGAAGAGGACGCTCTACCACTACACCACCGAAGAGGACGCTCTACCACTACACCACCGAGGAGGAAGCTCTACCAGTACACCACCGAAGAGGACGCTCTACCACTACACCACCGAGGAGGACGCTCTACCAGTACACCACCGAAGAGGACGCTCTACCACTATACCACCGAGGAGGAAGCTCTACCAGTACACCACCGAAGAGGACGCTCTACCACTACACCACCGAGGCGGACGCTCTACCAGTACACCACCGAAGAGGACCCTCTACCACTATACCACCGAGGAGGAAGCTCTACCAGTACACCACCGAAGAGGACGCTCTACCATTACACCACCGAGGAGGACGCTCTACCAGTACACCACCGAAGAGGACCCTCTACCACTACACCACCGAGGAGGAAGCTCTACCACTACACCACCGAGGCGGTACGAGACCATTAATAAGTGTCCTGTTGACAGATGATGGCATTTTGGAAATTGTTGGAAACTATTTAAACCTCAATAAAAACAAAATCATTTTAAAATGTATCCCACTTAATTCCTTCTACCCATATCATCGATGTTCCTGCATGCACATTAAGATGTTAAGAGGCTTCAGCAAGCGACTGTATGTAAGAAAGGGTTAACCACAGACACTTGCTTTTAAAGCACTGCAGCAGACGACATTTGTTAACATTGTGGCCGCAAGGGATATTGTACGTCATGCGCAATGTCTCTTTTTGTCGCAATATTTTCATTTTTCCTTCAATAGTGACACCTTAATTAATGCTGTAGTGTCTTAATGTTGTCCGGTTGTCTGCTGCAGTTTGTTGTTGTTGTTTGTGAAAGAGTTCACAATCGTTTAACTGTAAACTGTTTATAGTTCAGGCTGTGCCCAGAATTCTCATGTAAGGAATTATATAGATTTTTTATATCTATTATCAAAAAAAGATGTACACTCCATATATAATCTTAAATAGTGGAATCATAATTTTGATACAGAATATAGATACGTGAGTAGCGATCGATGTATACCAACATCAGCCTGCACGAATGTGCAATCTGACCTTGATCTACACCGTTCGTTGTTATGATTTTAAGTTGTGCATAACGACTCAAGTGAATGCTGTTTGAAGTCGCTTACGTTGGGATAAGGGTTAACAATCATGAAGATCGTGACGGAGGTTGTGGGAATTCGACAGATGAGCCGTACCGCGAGAAAACCAACATTGTGGACTCAACCTGGATCAGCCGTAGCATGCCGCGCAGGCTAACCCAGACAGACACGTTTTGCCGTAATGATCTCAACTCTATTTTATAAGGAAAGTCTCATTTATAGAAGTTTTTTCACGTTTTTGTCAATATGTTTTCAAAGTCGTCTGCTGCAGATTTGTTATATGTGGGAAAGGGATAAACATGATCTCCCTACTTATATGTTTCCTTACTTCCTAACACCAGTACAAAATACCTTTAAAGCAACCGGCTGCTGTTCCAAATAGACTGTTAGCCCATTTGGTGAAAGACGAATGACGCTTGTCACAGTGACTTTTGTCAAACGTCGGAAGAATGTTGTCGAGCTGGGATTCGAACTATCAACCCCTTAAATGACAGTCAGCGTCGCTACAGACGGAACTACCGGTGCTCGGCATAGGTTGTTGTTCCTGTAAACATTGAGGAAAGTGTGGCAATTGAGAGTTGAAACTTATTGATTAACAGAAGAGGAATTTAATTGCTTATCTTTCCATTTATAAAAAAGACATACACTATACCTTGATACTAGAATTATAACATTTTTATTGCCCCAGATAATGTATATCTCGAATTGTGCTAACCGAACATACAAAACTCTAATACAGAAATAATTGCGGTGATTGTATGTATGACAACACGGCAGTTTAAGTAATTATTTCTTGTCATCTAAGTTTATATAGATATTATTTATGTAACGTAAGCTTTACATAGCTTCTAGTTACATAAAAAAAGTATTTACATATTTTAACAAAGTCAGGAATGAGTTATAATCATTAACTCGATATAACACATACATATACGAGGATGAACAACACATAGATATTTACATATACGAGTATAAACTATATACTTTATCAAAGTGTGTGTACAAAGAATTATTAAAATGTCCAATCATGGTTTATGTCAGATTAATTTCTATGAGTAAATGTCAAACGTAGAGTATATGCCACTCGGATATATTTAGCCAAATTCATCAATGTTTTCTTGTTATCAATTTTTAAGAGTTCGACACATTTATAGACACCTGGCTTGGTTGTGTATTAAGCTTTTAAATATTTAATTCTAATTTTAGCGAAAGCCGGACAGATTAAAACAAAATGATATTCGTTTTCTATATCATTTTGTTCACAACAAGTACATAGTCGCTGGTTATAGTCAACATATTTAGAGTCTTTACTTTGACAGATGCACATATAAGTGACTTGTTAATACCTAAATACATTTTTCTGTTACAAATGTATCTTTAAAATGAGCATATTTATTAAGAGATCGACTATTTTTTTATATCAACAGACCAACCTTGGGTGAATATATCTATTAAATTAATCTTTGCTTAAGTATTGCAGGGAAGTTTATAACAAAACTCTGATAACAGTCCATGTCCGATTGACCAATCTGACAATACTGGATTCTGATTGGTTTAACATGACCTGGTTTATAAAATGACCAATCACATATTAGATATTCTTAACTTCTGTCCTGGACACGTGTTAACCTTTCATTTATTTAGATTGATTTTGGCATTCTTGACCAGTCCGTTCTAAATCTAAGAACTGCAAATATGAAGATCGTGTGTGTTCTTGTTCTTGTTCTTGTAGCTGTCGGTAAGAATATTATTTCGCGTTATAGACTAAATATTGAGTTATAGATGCATCTGTTTTAAATGAACTTGTTTAACAGTTAATCACATACAGATGCACTTTTATACCTCTTCAGCAGACGTCTTTTGAAAACATTATGACACACGGAGAACTTCCTCGTCATAGAACATTTTATGTTTTATGCCATATGAGTACTTTCATTTAGGAAGAGAGTTTCCATAATTATCCCAAGATGTTTTAAAAATCGTTTACTGCAGACTGTTATATGTGGGAATGAAATGGTTATGTATTTAATTGTTTATAACAGCTGTTGATTCATTTGTCTTTTTAACAATATTCTACAAACCGATAATGATGATTCTAGTGTTTCCACGAAATATACAAAACAGTCGTTCCGCGAGAAAACCAACATTATGGACTCTGCGTAACGTATCGACCCGGATCAGTCTAATCATGCCGCGCAGGCTAACAGGGTTATACATGTTTCGCCTCCAGTCGATTTACTGTTTCGAGAATCATTACTCTATATCTATATTACCCATGAGGCGGAATGTGTCTGACCGGATTAGCCTGCGCGGACTGCGCAGGTTGATCTGGTCGATACATTACGCAGAGTCCATAATGTTGGTTTTCTCATGGAACGGCTCATATATATTAATTTTGTAAGCGTTCAGATATCTGTGGATATAATACATTTGTTTCTCAACTATTTCATAATATAATGATTTATACTAAATCTTAAGTTTATTTATGTTTATATAATTCTGGGCAAACTGTTATACGTATTAACACTATAAAGATACATATAATTATATATACCGCTGCTTAACCCTTTCCAACTTGTAGACGCATTCGGACGCATCTGCAGCAGACGACTTTTAAAAACATAGTGACTAAAGGAGAAATTGCTCCAAACGAGCAATTTTTCCTATAGCCACAATGCTTTCAACACTATTTAATGGTTAAAGTCCAATTTATGGACATTTTTCAAAATATTTTCAGGATAAGTTTTAAAGTCGTCTGTCGTAGATGTGCTGTATGTGGGAAGGGGTTAATAACATTCTTCTATACTTAAACAATTTCGATCAAGCTTTGGTGAGTTCAGGGCTCAGATTTACCTGACAGCAGGCTATCCACAGGTTTTGCTTCGTTTTACTCTCGCCACGCGGACTCAATTATTTGTCAAGCATGGCTATTCACCAATCAAATAACAACGTATAACTATCCCCAAGGACTCGGTGTGTCAATATAGGGTGCATACGCGATGATGTGTGGTGTGCAAAGTACTCACGCAAATGTGGTAGTATTAAATATCGATTCAAAATAATTTTAAAACTTGTAGATGACTAGATATAAAGATCTATTTTATTAGCGTTATGAGATAGAACACATTTAATTGGTTCGGCTATTTCCGTACGATATCGGTATTTATGACAGTTTATATCCTGGGTGAATTCCGTACGAACTTGTGAGACATCGGTATTATTCGTGGAATTGGAAAGCCCTCTCTAAGGACTGTATTCGGAAATCACAGGTCAATATATTGCAATAACCCTTTCCCACATACAACGACTTTGAAAATATAGCATAGTGACAACACCTGAAACATCTACATAAAAGCTAGCTTAATTGTTAAATAAAGTTGAAAAATTGAGGCTTAAGGAAAAACTGCTCAACTTTGGCCACACTGTTTTCAAACTTCGTCTGTTGCTATTGCGTCAAAATGCGTCTTATAGGTGGAAAAGGGTTAAGAAGATCCGCGCTTTACCTTTTACAGAAGTCTCTTGTTGCCTTTGAACAACTTTACCTTGTACAGACGACTCTTGTTGCCTTTGAAAAACTTTACCTTGTACAGACGACTCTTGTTGCCTTTGAACAACTTTACCTTTTTACTTTTTACACAGCTTCGGCGGAAAACTGCGCCCGTGATTCAGACTGTACGCTAACCCAATGTGCAACCAACTTTAAAATAGAATGCTTTCGTGACAATGTCTGTTCATGCATTCCTTCGAGTAAGATATTCTTCTTCTTAATCTTCTTCTTCTTCTTCTTCTTCTTCTTCTTCTACTTCTTCTTCTTCTTCTTCTTCTTCTTCTTCTTCTTCTTCTTCTTCTTCTTCTTCTTCTTCTTCTTCTTCTTCTTCTTCTTCTTCTTCTTCTTCTTCTTCTTCTTCTTCTTCTTCTTCTTCTTCTTCTTCTTCTTCTTCTTCTTCTTCTTCTTCTTCTTCTTCTTCTTCTTCTTCTTCTTCTTCTTCTTCTTCTTCTTCTTCTTCTTCTTCCTCTCAATCTTAATCTTCTTCTTCTTCTTCTTCTTAATCTTAATCTTCTTCTTCTTCTTCTTCTTCTGCTTCTTCTTCTTTTTTTTCTTCTTCTTCTTCTTCTTCTTCTTCTTCTTCTTCTTCTTCTTCTTCTTCTTCTTCTTCTTCTTCTTCTTCTTCTTCTTCTTCTTCTTCTTCTTCTACTTCTTCTTCTCCGTCCTTACATTTGAGCGTACTATACAACGGAATCATGAATAAGTGTTCTGTCGCCATGATATAACTCCTATACTAATGAACACGGCATAAAAAACAAAAACGAATAATTCTGAAAACTGAAACTATTCTGTACTGAGACATTTACATGTAGGGAACTTGCATTACCTGTGGCTCCATCCGGTACATTCATATCTTGCTAACGTTCAGATCTTTATAAGGGTTGAACCAATCTAATTAAAACCAGACATAAACTTCGCTAGATCGTATGACGACTGCCCTATACAGGTCGTCTCAAATTGACCTTTGCGACAACCCATCAAATTGTCGCTTACCAAATATTTCGATATAAACTGGTAAGATAACCTATTTTAATAACAAATATAGAGTAGCGTCGATTGTCGAGTGATCCGATTGTATAGCACGGGCGTTGGTTGTATCATGCGATTTCATTGGACATTAACACCGAGCACGTGCTCATGTGTTTTTTAAGTGTATCAGGTCAATTCGAGACGATTCCATACACAGATCTAGATATGGGGCCTTTTTCATATGTTCTAATATTCTTATTCGAAATTCAAACCCTATGTTGTGGGTACTCAAAAGAATCGTCACAGTTAGACGATTGTTTTGAGTACGCACAATATAGGATTTTGTTGAGTGAAAAGAGAAATATTGTGGGGAAAAAGACCTGTTATCTATGCAGGGTTAGTCAGATCCAATATACGTACAGCGAAGTATTTTGGTCTGATTTTAATGATATCGGGGTTCCATCTACAGTCATTGAATCTGGAAATGGTTCCCCACGTGTAGTAATGCAGGGATACAATCAGATCATACACTGGGCCGTGTGCTTGTCAAAAAAACACTTTTAGATTAACGGTTCTTTAGCGGCTGACAACATTCTTACACATTTCTGTTCGGTAGGTCTGAATACACACCCAGGTTCGCTCAGAAGCATAAAAGATATGGCATTGACACATATAATTCACAATCTATTCAATAATCTCCGTACCGTATCCGACCGCCTCGTTGGTGTAGTGTTAAAGTGTTCCAAAATGCAGCTGCGGCGATAGACATCTGCGTAATGTATCTACCAGATCAGCATGCGCTGTTCGCTGTTCGCGCAGACTGATCCGGCCGACACATTCCGTCTTAGGGGGATATATGTATAGAGTAGTTATTCCTGAGACAGAAAATCCACAGTAGGCGAAAAGTGTATATCCGGGTAGGCTTGTGTGGCATGCTTAGGCTGATCCGGGTCGATACTTAACGCAGAGTCCACAATGTTGATTTCCTCACGAGACGGCCTACACATTGATTATTGACAAGCTACGCCCCTGCCTCCGTACCGTATCCGACCGCCTCGTTGGTGTAGTGGTAAAGCGTCGGCCTCAGATGCGGGAGGTCGCTGGTTCAGTCCCTGGCCGGGTAATACCAAATTATTTTAAAAAGGAAGTAATTAATGGCTATATTAATCCTTCCTTCATGCAAAGGGTTGCCGGGTTAGCATTACGACAGACTGACTGGTGTCAGGGTAAATGGACCAGTAGTACTGGTAACTTACCCAGGAACCGCTCCAGCTCCCAGCTCCCAATCACCTGTCAACATGAGAATAACGTTGTTAGGGGTAAGATGTTGCTAGAAAGTCAGCAAACACATGGTCAGGTGAACTGACCGTAAACTGTTAGGAGTGCATGATGATTTATATGAGGTTTATATATTTAGGTAATTCCTTCCCTTGTGCCGCCGCAAGCGAGTGTCTCACAACAGTGCTTGGTAACTGCAGATACAACGACCATAAATGGCATTGTGTAGACGGGACGTGTCACTGCAGATACTATGGATAAGGATGGGTCAGTATTGTCTTAAGCAGAGCTCTAGATAAGGGGCAATTATCATGTTCTTAAATCCTTATTGACATTCAAACGCTATGTTGTTGGTACTCAAAAGAACCGTCTCATTGAGACGATTGTTTTGAGTACCCACAACATAGGATTTGGATGCGTGATTAGAGAAATATTGTGACTTGTTCACTCTCTTGTATTAGTCTACTGCTTTAGTATTAACTATCTCACTGTTCCCAATAGTTACCTCCCCTGGCGGTCATTTTGAAAGGCATAACTCTACGACATTGTAAAGGGAAAGATAAAATATTATATCATTAAACAACTACATACACATACATACTTAAACCAAGCATCTGATATTATAAAATATTTAAAAATCTTCAACGAAATCTGGTTGTAAAATTCTTCTGTGTTTCATAATTGTCACATGTTTATATAATAAAATTATTTTCTAGTTATGCTTATCAATTTTGCTTATCAAAATGGGCGACACTGAAGGTAATTACTGTAGTTATGGTAACTATGCATGACGAAAACAATGCATGTTTTGAACAGTGTTCTGGTCATGGCCGTTTCTCAAAAGGCATCTGGGATGCGTGTCTAACTTAAAAACGAGCAGCGAATGTTATTTCCAGAGAAGATACTGCCTTCTTCGAGTGTAGCTAAATACTTAAAGTTGCTGAAATCCAGATGGAGATCAATATTTTGAAATGTTGAAACTTCTGCAAATATTGCTAATAGTGACAACAAAGTAATTGATAAATAGTTCAAAACTATTTTGGCAGTAAATGTTGAAAAACTGTCAATTGAAAGTCATGAAAATGTACAAATGTTGGCTTACTGGGTATGTCTACCCATTTAAAGATGAAGAATAAACGATCAATATTTAGATGTTTATGGTACTGAAAAGTGAAATTATTTCTTTATGTTTTCCCCAGAATAATGATTCTTATATTTCAAAACAACTTTGGAATAGTTTTAAAACTTTGATTATACTACCTATAATCTGGAGTTTAGCACCTTTAAGGTCGGGTTTCGAATGACGTGACACATAATATGACAAACTTGAATTCTGTTTATTCGCTTTCACCGACTGTAAATGATATTAATTACCTGTCATAGCCGATGTTTCGGATAAAGATGAGTAAATCAGAGCTCTAGATAAGGGGGTTATTACATCCTTATTACACATTCAAATCCTATGGATTGTGTTGAGTACTGAAGGTACTATTGTTGGAAAAAGACCTGTTCATTCCCTCTTATCTAGTTCGCTGGTCCTGACATTCAAATCCTATGGTGTGGGGACTCAAAGAATCGTCTAACTTAGACGATTCTTTTGAGTACCCACACATAGGACTTGGTTGAGTAATAAGAGAAATATATTTGGAAAAAAGACGTGTTCACTCCCTCTTATCGAGTGCTCTGATCAATGCACTGTTTTTGTTCTAGCCACCAGTGCTAGAAAATCACCCGGGGGTCATGGGCCTATAACTGTCTCTGTGATACAACTGAACTCTGAAATCTCGATCTGCACTAATCGCAAATATCCCATATTTGTTTTTCTCTGTAGCCAATCTCAATCAGTGTTGATTGTAACACTATTTCTTTTATATATTTCAGATGTTTGGTCATTTTACACCGATTGTTTTTACATGTCATTGGCCTTCCTTTAAGAAAATAAACTTTAACATTGTCATAAAAAGTGTCTCTTTATTACTGTGAAATACTATTGAATTGTCAGTTATTTCTGATATATACACTCTTGGTTTACTCCCAAAACCAAATCCATTTCGCCAGGCTAAAACGCATGTGATACTATTATTTGACTAGGTGTCGGCTGGCAATTGTTTGATTGTTTGGGTAAGTTACCGGTACTTCCGGTCCATTTATCCTGACATCATCCATTCAGTCGTAAATCTTAGCAGCATGAAGGGTAGCCATAACTACCGTTTTAAAAAGAAAATGTGTGCGCTACCTCTTCATCTTTGAAGCACGATGTGTTGCACGTGTGGTGACAAATCCTGACTTTCTCGCACCATTATTCAACACAACATAACATTGTTCAATACCTGATTATTCAATACATGATTATTCAATATAAGAAAATTTGTGCGCTACCTCTTCATCTTTGTAGCAGGATGTGTTGCACGTGTGGTGACAAATCCTGACTTTCTCGCACCATTATTCAACACAACATAACATTATTCAATATATGATTATTCAATACATGATTATTCAATACATGATTATAATACATGATTATTCAATATATGATTATTCAATACATGATTATTCAATACATGATTATTCAATACATGATTATTCAATACATGATTATAATACATGATTATTCAATACATGATTATTCAACACAACATAACATTATTCAATATATGATTATTCAACACAACATAACATTATTCAATATATGATTATTCAATACATGATAATTCAATACATGATTATAATACATGATTATTCAATATATGATTAATCAATACATGATTATTCAATACATAATTATTCAATACATGATTATAATACATGATTATTCAACACATGATTATTCAACACATCAACATAACATTATTCAATACATCATTATTCAACACAACAACACAACATTATTAAATACAACAACACATCATTATTCAACACAGCAACACATCATTATTCAACGCAACAACACAACATTATTCAACACAACAACACAAAATTATTCAACACAACAACACATCATTATTCAACACAGCAACACATTATTATTCAACACAACAACGCAACATTATTCAACACAACAACACATCATTATTCAACACAACAACACATCATTATTCAACACAATACCACAACATTATCCAACACAACAACACATCATTATTCAACACAACAACGCAACATTATTCAACACATCATTATTCAACACAACATTATTCAACACAACATTATCCAACACAACATTATTCAGCAAAATAACACATCATTATTCAACACAACAACACCTCATTATTCAACACAATACCACAACATTATTCAACACAACAACACAACATTATTCAACACAACAACACATCATTATTCAACACAAAACCACAACATAATTCAACACAACAACACAACATTATTCAACACATGAACACAACCTTATCCAACACAACAACACATCACTATTCAACACAACAAAACATCATCATTCAACACAACAACACAACATTTTTCAACACAACAACACAACATTATTCAACACAACATTATTCACACACGAACACAACATTATTCAACACAACAACACATCATTATTCAACACAACAGCACATCATTAATCAACATAGCAACACAACATTATTCAAGACAACAACACAACATTATTCAAGACAACAACACATCATTATTCAACACAATATTATTCAACGCAACAACACAACATTATTCAAAACAACACAACATCATTATACAACACAAAAACACAGCATAATTCAACACATAAACACATAATTATTCAACACAACAACACATCATTATTCAACACAACAACACATCATTATTCAACACAACAACACATCATTATTCAACACAACATTATTCAACACAACAACACATCATTATTCAACACATCAACATAACATTATTCAACTCAACAACACAACATGATTCAACACAACAACGCAATAATATTCTACACAACATCACAACATTATTCAACACAACAACACAACATTATTAAATACAATATTATTCAACACAACATTATTCAACACAACAGCTGATCATTATTCAACACAGCAACACAGCATTATTCAACACAACAACACAGCAGTATTCAACACAACAACACAGCAGTATTCAACACAACAACACAGCAGTATTCAACACAACAGCTGATCATTATTCAACACAACAACACAGCAGTATTCAACACAACATTATTCAACACAAAAACACAACGACACATCATTATCCAACACAGCAACACATCATTATTCAACACAACATTATTCAACCCATCATTATTCAACACAACATTATTCAACACAACAACACATCATTATTCAACACAACAACACATCATTATTCAACACAACAACACCACATTATTCAACACAACAACACCACATTATTCAACACAACAACACAACATTATCCAACACAGCAACACATCATTATTCAACACAACAACACATCATTATTCAACACAACATTATTCAACCCATCATTATTCAACACAACATTATTCAACACAACAACACATCATTATTCAACACAACAACATATCATTATTCAACACAACAACACATCATTATTCAACACAACAACACAACATTATTCAACACAACAACACAACAATATTCAACACAACAGTATTCGTGTGCAGTGTCTGCTTTCCCGACACCGCGCTCTAAGAAATAGCATGTCCAATAATATGTTTTACAATGGTTTTTTTAGCCATCAAAGTAACATTCCTCGAGATTCTATTTCTCAGTTCGTCCGCATCGAGAGCCAATTGTTGCCATGAAATGACTGCAAAGTTGTTGTAAAACTGTGTAGTTTAATTGAAATCCTGACATTTACGTCTTTCTATGACAAATTTCCATAATAAAGTAGACTCTTCCTTTTCCATAATAAAATAGACTCTTCCTTTTCCATAATAAAGTAGACTCTACCTTATCAATAATAAAGTATACTCTACCTTTTCCATGATAAAGTAGACTCTTCCTTTTCCATAATAAAGTAAACTCTTCCTTTTCCATGATAAAGTATAATCTTCCTTTTCCATAATAAAGTAGACTGTTCCTTTTCCATGATAAAGTAGACTCTTCCTTTTCCATAATAAAGTAGACTTTTCCTTTTCCATAATAAAGTAGACTTTTCCTTTTCCATGATAAAGTAGACTCTTCCTTTTCCATAATAAAGTAGACTCTTCCTTTTCCATGATAAAGTAGACTCTTCCTTTTCCATAATAAAGTAGACTTTTCCTTTTCCATAATAAAGTAGACTTTTCCTTTTCCATGATAAAGTAGACTCTTCCTTTTCCATAATAAAGTATACTCTTCCTTTTCCATGATAAAGTAGACTCTTCCTTTTCCATGATAAAGTAGACTCTTCCTTTTCCATAATTAAGTAGACTGTTCCTTTTCCATGATAAAGTAGACTCTTCCTTTTCCATAATAAAGTAGACTTTTCCTTTTCCATAATAAAGTAGACTTTTCCTTTTCCATGATAAAGTAGACTCTTCCTTTTCCATAATAAAGTATACTCTTCCTTTTCCATGATAAAGTAGACTCTTCCTTTTCCATGATAAAGTAGACTCTTCCTTTTCCATAATTAAGTAGACTGTTCCTTTTCCATGATAAAGTAGACTCTTCCTTCCATGATAAAGTAGAATCTTCCTTTTCCATAATAAAGTAGACTCTTCCTTTTCCATGATAAAGTAGACTCTTCCTTTTCCATAATTAAGTAGACTGTTCATTTTCCATGATAAAATAGACTCTTCCTTTTCCATCATAAAGTAGAATCTTCCTTTTCCATAATAAAGTAGACTCTTCCTTTTCCATGACAAAGTAGACTCTTCCTTTTCCATAATAAAGTATACTCTTCCTTTTCCATGATAAAGTAGACTCTTCCTTTTCCATGATAAAGTAGACTCTTCCTTTTCCATAATTAAGTAGACTCTTCCTTTTCCATAATTAAGTAGACTGTTCCTTTTCCATGATAAAGTAGACTCTTCCTTTTCCATGATAAAGTAGAATCTTCCTTTTCCATAATAAAGTAGACTCTTCCTTTTCCATGATAAAGTAGACTGTTCCTTTTCCATAATTAAGTAGACTGTTCCTTTTCCATGATAAAGTAGACTCTTCCTTTTCCATGATAAAGTAGACTCTTCCTTTTCCATGATAAAGTAGACTCCTCCTTTTCCATAATAAAGTAGACTCTTCCTTTTCCATGACAAAGTAGACTCTTCCTTTTCCATAATAAAGTAGACTCTTCCTTTTCCATAATAAAGTAGACTCTTCGTTTTCCATGATAAAGTAGACTCTTCCTTTTCCATGATAAAGTAGATTCAGAATCAGAAGTCTTTATTAGTCGCCGGGCAGAAGCCCGCAACTTCTATTTTTAATAGGTTTTCGGAAATCACATGGGAGGGGGGATTATTATTGGAAAGAAACACATTTAGATGTCTTGAACATATTACAATTGTGTTTGTTTAAAAACACTAAGTTATGACACATCTAAAATGAAATAAATATTCCGATGTTTTAGGTATTTTCAGTTTCTTTATTTTGACTCGCATTTCTGTTTTTTTGTTTTATTTACGAAGACAAAACAGTCCCTATTAGCTAGACTGGGATACTTTATTTTCATAAACTATGTAATCAAAAGGCGATAACTACAAACCTTTACGTCGCACAGTCAAATTTGTTTACATACGCGCACCTGCTTGCTTTTATGTAAATCACGTCGAATTCTCCTTTTAATAGATAAGTATCAACATAAACTGGTAACATTAACAAAAATAAGATTTTTTTTGTGAAAATATGTCTCAAATATAAGCCTGTTTATCGGTCGTGAACGTCGAAACGCTTTTTCTTTAGTTCGTGACCTAGTTTCATATTGCCGAAATGTAAACAAAGCGAAGTAACCGGAAGTAAAATGTAAACTTAGAAAAGTGACTTATGCAGACAAAAAATGTCGCACGACAAATTGATTTCTTAAACGTCACGAATCGAGTGCATGGGTCGAATGTAGGAGAAGGAAAGATACTATACAAATGCTTTTTTCTCTCGAATGCAGTGGAATAAAACATGCACTAAATCTTTGCCTGATTTTTTGGTAGACTTGCGCATGCGCAGAGGCTGCCATAGTCATAGTGAGTTTGAAGTCACGTGATGTATATGCCCTTCACCACCAACAATTAAGTGCAATTTTTGGTTTGACTAATTTACGAATGCTCACAAAAGCAAACATAGAGTAACGAAAAAAAATCCGATTATTCAAGCTTATAATAGAAAATAACAAGTCTTGTAAGTGTAAATATCATATTTAAAGTGTACACAATTATTTAGATATCACTACGCCAATATAGCACTGCACCGCGCAATTACCCTTTGTAAATTGTAACTCTTTTTTTACTCTCGGCAGAGATGTAAACATCCACTCGCCCGCTAGCATAAGCGAGTGGAATGAAGGATCGGCTAGTACGAAATTATAGGCGCTAGTCCATACATATTCGTTCATGTCCTTATTCATAAAGATAGTATGCATTGCTAAGCCTTTTCTTTCTCTTTCTCTCAGTCCATCTATTCCTTCGACAACGATTAACGATGACTTGCATTTTGGATTGGTGCTTTCGACAAGGTCCGCGTCTAAAGAAACAAATTTCATCAAATGATTTGAGCGCTTTAAATCACTTGTTTATAAAGCGTTTAGAATACTTTGATTATAATAGGCAGAACGAATAACGAATAAATCTTGCAAGAAATCGATCATTTCTTTCGGCCAAAATCAGGTAAATGACCCGCGGATATTGGTTGTTACAACATAACTGATTCATCCTTTTATTCTAAATTTGTATTACACAGTTCAAAATTAGATTTTGACAGTTTGTTCGTTATGATTTTGACGCGATTCAAGATTTTGACGCGATTATTTCGTTCATAGAGTTGATTACTAACAGATGACTAAGTTGATGATGGAAAGAACATTAACAAGTTAAGTTAAGCTAAAACATGCACAGGCAGGCGAGTGTTCCATTAGGATAAGTGCAACACTCAATTCCCAATCCTGCTTGCCCTTTAACAAATCACAACCCACCCCACAATATAAAAACTCTGCAGCAGACGAATTAAAAAAAATCTGAGCAAAGATACAGAAAATCACATTTATTGGAAGTGTAATCATTGAATATAGTTGAAAACATTGTTGCAAAAGGAGAAAGCTTGTTATGAGCAATTTCTTCTTCTGCATCAATGTTTTCAAAAGTCGTCGGCTGCAATGTAAGTGGGAAAGGTTTAAATAAGAAACACTTTTTCAAATGATAGTCAGTTGGCTATTCTAGTATATAATGTCCGTCTTAAATAATAATGACAAAACTTTCAAAAAACAAGAAACAGATTTTTTACAATTTAATTGAAAACATATTTAATCAAAGTTGGGAAAGTTGTCCCTTTCCGTGCTTTTTTTATGAGATTTCAAATCACAAGCAAAACTTATGGGACAGAGTTGACAAATAACACATTGACACAATTTCAGATTTAGGCTTTGTTTCTGTCAAACTGCTGAAGAAGACAACACTGAGACACACATTTTGATTAAAAGTTTATTTAAAAAAAGGAATAATTTTATTTATGATAAACAACATTACAATGATGGTGTAGAAAATACATGTCAACGATACATTTTTCAATTTGTACATTCATTGCACAGACCAAATCTTAACAAGTTTGAAATTATGGACCTCTCAGCACATTTTTTCTCAATTCATTACTTCTTGGCAGGATTTTACTGCTAAAATTGATGATTTTTTTTATTTTTGGCCGGATTGCTCTAGCAATTCCGGTCTATAGATTGGCGATGTCTGTCTCTCCGTCTGTCTGTTCGTCAACATTTTGTAAAATAAATATTCATATATGCACTTCTGTATCTCTTCTTAAACGATCGCAATTCTACCTTCAGTACTTCAGTACTTTGATTCTTCAATAGTAATACTTT
>JASEVX010000013.1:26468167-26523062 GCA_031761405.1 Serripes groenlandicus | reverse complement strand
ACTGTCAGTGGGGAAAGGTTAAATAAGAAACACTGTTTCAAATGATAGTCAGTTGGCTATTCTAGTATATAATGTCCGTCCTTTAAATAATAATGACAAAACTTTCAAAAAAACAAGAAACAGATTTTTTACAATTTTAATTGAAAACATATTTAATTCAAAGTTGGGAAAGTTGTCCCTTTCCCGTGCTTTTTTTATGAGATTTCAAATCACAAGCAAAACTTATGGGGACAGAGTTGACAAATAACACATTGACACAATTTCAGATTTAGGCTTTGTTTCTGTCAAACTGCTGAAGAAGACAACACTGAGACACACATTTTGATTAAAAGTTTATTTAAAAATAAGGAATAATTTTATTTATGGATAAACAACATTACAATGATGGTGTAGAAAAATAATGTCAACGGAGTACATTTTTCAATGTTGTACATTCATTGCACAGACCAAATCTTAACAAGTTTGAAATTATGGACCTCTCAGCCATTTTTCTCAATTCATTACTTCTTGGGCAGGGATTTTACTGCTAAAATTGATGATTTTTTTTTATTTTTGGGCCGGATTGCTCTAGCAATTCCGGTCTATAGATTGGCGATGTCTGTCTCTCCGTCTGTCTGTTCGTCAACATTTTGTAAAATAAATATTCATATATGCACTTCTGTATCTCTTCTTAAACGATCGCAATTCTACCTTCAGTACTTCAGTACTTTGATTCTTCAATAGTAATACTTTAATTAATACTTGTAGTGTCTAAATATTCTCTGGTTGTCTGCTGCAGTTTGTTGTTGTTGTGTGTTGTTGTGGTGAAGAGTTCACAATCGTTTAACTGGTAAACTTGTTTATGGTTCAGGCTGTGCATTGAATTCTCATGTAAGGAAATCGTATAGATTTTCTTTTTATAATTTAGTATAAAAAAAAAATATGTTCTTGTACACTCCATACATAATCTCATTCTGGAATAATGGAAACATAACTTTGATATAGAATATAGATTTGTGAGTAGCGATCGACGTATACCAAGGTTCGCCTTATGAGTGTTTCCCGGCTTTCTCACATCTTGGTCCGTTACTATAAGACTCTGAAACGTTCTATGTGCTCAGAAATGAAGTCCATGCTCCAAAATAAGGCTTCTAAATTGGCCAAACATGTCCAAATTCATACTTAAATATGAAATATATTTCCTCTTTTGTTGTGTACATTTATGACGGGAACCATCTGGTGTGCGAAGTATAATTTTCCTTCTTTGTTTTAACCCCTTTCCCACTTGTAGACGCTTTATGACGCCTCTGCAGCAGTCGACTTTGTAAACATTGTTGGCAAAAGAAGAAATGGTTTCAAAAACGAGCAATTTCTCCTTTTTTTGCCATAATGTTCTCAAACGTTGGAGAATGTTGGCCGAGTTGGGATTCGAACTAACAAAACCCTGGAATTGACAGCCAGCGTCGCGACAGACGGAACAACCAGTGCTCGGCATAGGTTGTTGTTCATGGTAAACAATTGAAGAAAGTGTGCAATTGAGGGTTGAAACTTCTTGATTAACATGGAAACAAAAAAGAAGTTCAATTGCTTATCTTTCCCTTTTATTCGTTTTTTATAATGGAACAGAAGTTGTATACATAGACTTGTGTACATAAATGTTTCATCGTCATAATAGTTTACAATATTCTTTGTGAATTTACATACCAGAAACAACAGCCATACAGTATACTATGAAACCTAGAATTATAACATTCTTATTGCCCCAAAGTAATGTATAAACCTCGAATTGTGCTAACCCGAACATACAATACTCTAATACAGAAATAATTGCGGTGGATTGTATGTATGACCAATAACGGCAGTGAAGTAATTATTTCTTGTCATCGTAAGTTTAATATAGTGTATTTTTGATGTAACGTAAGCTTTACATAGCTTCTAGTTGACCTAGTATAAAAAAAAAGTATTCCACAATATTTAACCCAAAGTCAAGAATGAGTTATAAGCAAGTAATTCGAGTATAACACATACATATGTACGAGTATGTTAACCAAAACATAGATATTTACTTATATAAACTTCTTATACTTTATATAATGTTGTGTACAAATCATTATCAAAATGTTCAGAATCATGGTTTATGTCAAATTAATTTCTATAAAGTAAATGTCAAACAGTAAAATAAATGCCTCACGGATATATTTAGCAAAACTCATCAGATGTTTTCTTGTTATCACTTTGAGTTCGATAAATGTGTATACACATAGCTTTGTTGTGTAAGTAAGCTTTTAAAAATTTAATTCTAATTTTAGCGTAAGACAGATTATAAACAAAATGATATTCGTTTTCTATATCATTTTTTCCTCAAAAAAGTACATAGTCGCTGGTTATATAGACAACATATTGATCTGCATAACGTCCGAACTCTTACCTCTTAATGATGTGATGCGAGTCTTAACTCTTTTGACAGAAGTGACATATAAGTGAATAGGTAATTACCTAAAAATATTTTTCTATTACAAATGTATCTTTAAAAATGAGCATATGTATTAAGAGATCGACTATCAACAGACCACCCTTGGGTGAATATATCTATTAATCTTTGCTTAAGTATTACAGGGAAGTTTTATAACAAAACTCTGATAACAGTTCAGGTCCGGTGGTCCGATTGACCAATCTGACAATACTGGATTCTGATTGGTTTAACATGACCGGGTTTATAAAATGACCAATCACATGTTAGATATTCTTAACTTCTGTCCTGGACACGTGTTAACCTTTCATTTATTTAGATTGTTTTTGGCATTCTTGACCAGTCCGTTCTAAATCTAAGAACTGCAAATATGAAGATCGTATGTGCTCTTGTTCTGTGTGCTTGTAGCTGTTGGTAAGAATATTATATAGACTAAATATTTAGTTATAGATGCATCTGTCTTAAATGAACTTGTTCAACAGTTAACTTTTAATGCACTTTGATACATCTTTAGCAAACGACTTTTGGAAACATTATGACACCAGGAGAATTTCCCTCGTCATAAGATATTTTATGTTTTTGCCAAAATTATTTAAATGTTATGCCATATGAGTATTTCATTTAGGGAAGAGAGTTTCCATAAGTATCCCAAGATGTTTTAAAAATCGTTTACTGCAGACTGTTGTATTGTGTGAATGCAATGGTTATGTATTTAAATTGTTTATAACAGCTGTTTGATTCATTTGTCTTTTTTATACAATAATTCTACAAACCTAAAAATAATGATGTTTCTAGTTTTTCCACATCGAAATATTACATAAGAGCAGTTCCCCACGAGAAAACCAACAGTATGGTCTCTGCCGTAATGTATCGACCCGGATAAGGCTAAGCATGCCGCGCAGGCTAACCCGGATAGACACATTTCGACTCCAGTCGATTTATTGTTTCGAGAATCATTACTCTATATCTATATTACTCATGAGGCAGAATGTGTCTGACCGGATTAGCCTGCGCGGACTGCGCAGACTGATCTGGAACGATACATTACGCAGAGTCCATAATGTTGGTTTTCTCAATGGAACGGCTCATATATATTAAATTTGTAAGCGTTCAGATATCTGTGGATATAATTCATTTGTTTCTCAACTATTTCATAAAATAATGATTTTATACTAAAATATTAAGTTTATTTATGTTTATATAATTTCTGTGCAAACTGTTATATCTATTAACACTATAAAGATACATATTATTATATGTATCAGCTGCTTAACCCTTTCCCACTTGTAGACCACATTCTGACGCACTCCTGCAGCCAGACGACTTTTAAAAAACATAGTGACTAAAGGAGAAATTGCTCCCAAACGAGCAATTTTTTCTATAGCCACAATGCTTTCAACACTATTTAATGGTGAAAGTCCAATTTATGGACATTTTTTCAAAATATTGCCAGGATAAGTTTTTTAAAGTCGTCTGCTGTAGATGTGCTGTATGTGGGAAGGGTTAATAACATTCTTCTATACTTAAAAAATCTCGATCAAGCTTTGGTGAGTTCAGGGCTCAGATTTACCTGACAGCAGGCTATCCACAGGTTTTTGCTCGTTTACTCTCGCCACACGGACTCAACTATTGTCAAGCATGGCTATTCACACAAATCAAATAACAACGTTTAACTATCCCCAAGGACTCGGTGTGTCAATGGAAGTGCACACGCGATGATGTGTAATGTGCAAGTACCTCACAAATGTGGTAGTATTAAAATGTTGATTCAAAATAATTTTAAAAATTGTAGATGACTAGATATAAAGATCTATTTTATTAGCGTTATGAGATAGAACACATTTAATTGGTTCGGCTATTTCCGTACGATATCGGTATTTATGACAGTTTATATCCTCGGTGAATCCGTACGAACCTTGTGAGACATCGGTATTATTCGTGGAATTGGAAGCCCTCTCTAAGGACTGTATTCGGAAATCACAGGTCAATATATTGCAATAACCCTTTCCCACATACAACGACTTTGAAAAACTAGTGACAAAACCTGAACATCTACATAAAAGCTAGCTTAATTGTTAAATTAAGTTGAAAACATTGCGGCCAAAGGAGAAACTGCTTATCATAAGCAATTTCTCCTTTGGCCACACTGTTTTCAAACTTCGTCTGTTGCTATTGCGTCAAAAATGCGTCAATATAGGTGGAAAAGGCTTAAGAAGATCCGCGCTTTACCTTTTACAGAAGTTCTCTTGTTGCCTTAGAACAACTTTACCTTTATTAACAGACGACTCTCGTTGCCTTATGAACAACTTTACCTTTTATACTTTTTACACAGCTTCGGCGGAAACTGTCGCCGGGAATCAGACTGTACCGCAAACCCATGTTGCAACCAACTCTTAAAATAAATGCTTTAGTGACAATGTCTGTTCATGCATTGCTTCTGTAGGAAGTAAGATATTCTTCTTCTTCTTCTTCTTCTTACTTCTTCTTCTTCTTCCTTCTTCTTTTCTCTTTCTTCCTTCTTCTCCTTTTCTCTTCTTCTTCTCTTCTTCTTCTTCTCTCTTCTTCTTCTTCTTCTTCTTCTTCTCTTCTTCATTCTCTCTTCTTCTTCTTCCTTCTTCTTCTTCTTCTTCTATCTTCTTCTTAATCTTTAATCTTCATTTCTTCTTCTTCTCTTAACTCTAATTCTTCTTCTCTTCTCTATCTTCTATCTTCTCTTTCATACTTTCTTCTTCTTCTTCTTCTTCTTCTTCTTCTGCTTTCTTCTTCTTAGTTGTTCTTCTGCTTCTTTCTTCTTCTTCTTCTTCTTCTTCTTCTTCTTCTTCTTATTCTTCTTTCTTCTTCTTCTTCTTCTCTTCATCCTTCTTCTTCTTCTTCATGCCTTCTTCTTCTTCTAATCTTAATCTTCTTCTTCTTCTTCTTCTTCAGCTTCTGCTTCTTCTTCTTCTTCTTCTTCTTCTTCTTCTTCTTTTCTTCTTCTTCTTCTTCTTCTTCTTCTTCTTTCTTCTCTTCTTCTTTTTCTTCTTCTTTCTTCTTCTTCTTCTTCTTCTTCTTCTTCTCTTTCTTCTTCTTCTTCTTCTTCTTCTTTTCTACTTCTACTTCTTCTTCTTCTTCTTCTTCTTCTTCTATCTTCTTCTTCTTCTTCCTTCTTCCTTCTTCTTCTTCTTCTTCTTCTTCTTCTCTTCTTCTTCTTCTTCTTCTTCTACTTCTCTCTTCTTCTTCTTCTCTTCTTATACTTCTTTTCTCGTCCTTACATTTGAGCGTACTATACACGGGATCATGAATAAGCGTTCTGGTCGCCTTTAAATGGGTAGTATATATGTGATATAACTGCTATACTAATGAACACGGCATAACAAAAAAAAAAACTCGAATAATTCTGAAAACTGAAACTATTCTGTACTGAGACATTTACATGTAGGAAACTTGCATACCTGTGCGCTCCATCCGGTACATTCATATCTTGCTAACGTTCAGATCTTTATAAGGGTTGAACCAATCTAATTAAAACCAGACATAAACTTCGCTAGATAGTATGACGACTGCCCTATACAGGGTCGTCTCAAATTGACCTTGCGACAACCCATTCAAATTGTCGCTTACCCAAATATTTCGATATAACTGGTAAGATAAACCTATTTGAATAAAAAATATAGAGAAGCGTCGATTGTCGAGTGATCGATTGTATAGCACGGGCGTTGGTTGTATCATGCCGATTTCAATGGACATTAAAACCGAGCACGTGCTCATGTGTTTTTTAAGTGTATCAAGGTCAATTCGAGACGATTCCATACACAGATCTAGATATGGGGCCTTTTTCTATGTTCTACTATCCTTATTCGAAATTCAAACCCTATGTTGTGGGTACTCAAAAGAATCACAGTTAGACGATTGTTTTCAGTACGCACAATATAGGATTTTGTTGAGTGAAAAGAGAAATATTGTGGGGGAAAAGACCTGTTGACTACCTCTTATCTATGCAGGGTTAGTCAGATCCAATATCGTACAGCGAAGTATTTTGGTCTGATTTTAATGATATCGGGGTTCCATCTACAGTCATTGAATCTGGAAATGGTTCCCCACGTGTTAGTAATGCCAGGGATACAATAGATCATACACTGGGCCGTGTGCTTGTCAAAAAAACACTTTTAGATAACGGTTCTTTAGCGGCTGACAACATTCTTAAACATTTATGTTCGGTAGGTCTGAATACACACCCAGTTCGCTCAGAAGCATAAAGATATGGCATTGACACATATAATTCACAATCTATTGCAATAATCTCCGTACCGTATCCGACCGCCTCGATGGTGTAGTGTTAAAGTGTTCAAAATGCAGCTCGGCGATAGACATCTGCGTAATGTATCTACCAGATCCGATCTGATCGGCATGCGCTGTTCGCTGTTCGCAGCAGACTGATCCGGCCGACACATTCCGTCTTAGGGGGATATATGTATAGAGTAGTTATTCCTGAGACAGAAAAATCCACCGGAGGCGAAAAGTGTCTATCCGGGTAGCGCCTGTGTGGCATGCTTAGGCTGATCCGGTCGATACTTTACGCAGAGTCCACAATGTTGATTTTCTCACGAGACGGCTACACATTGATTATTGACAAGCTACGCCCACTGTCTCCGTACCGTATTCGACCGCCTCGTTGGTGTAGAGTTAAAGCGTCGGCCTCGGATGCGGGAGTCGCTGGTTCGGTCCCCGGCCGGGTCATATCAAATTATTTGGAAAAAGGAAGTAATGGCCTTCCTTTCTTCATGCAAAGGGGTTGCCGGGTTAGCATTACGACAGACTGCTTGGTGTCAGGGTAAATGGACCAGTAGTACTGGTAACTTACCCAGGAACCGCCGTGATATAACTAAATGAACATTTGTAGAAGCGACGTAAACACCAAACAATCAAATCAACCAGCAACCGTATATGATATCCCTGCTCCCAATCACCTGTCCACATGAGAATAACGTTGTTAGGGGTAAGATGTTGCTAGAAAGTCAGCAAACACATGGTCAGGTGAACTGACCGTAAACTGTTAGGAGTGCATGATGATTTATATGAGGTTTATATATTTAGGTAATACCTTCCCTTGTGCCGCCGCAAGCGAGTGTCTCACAACAGTGCTTGGTAACTGCAGATACAACGACCATAAATGGCATTGTGTAGACGGGACGTGTCACTGCAGATACTTTGGATAAGGATGGGTCAGTATTGTCTTAAGCAGAGCTCTAGATAAGGGGCAATTATCATGTTCTTAAATCCTTATTGACATTCAAACGCTATGTTGTTGGTACTTAAAAGAACCGTCTCATTGAGACGATTGTTTTGAGTACCCACAACATAGGATTTGGATGCGTGATTAGAGAAATATTGTGACTTGTTCACTCTCTTGTATTAGTCTACTGCTTTAGTATTAACTATCTCACTGTTCCCAATAGTTACCTCCCCTGGCGGTCATTTTGAAAGGCATAACTCTACGACATTGTAAAGGGAAAGATAAAATATTATATCATTAAACAACTACATACACATACATACCTAAACCAAGCATCTGATATTATAAAATATATAAAAATCTTCAACGAAATCTGGTTGTAACATTCTTCTGTGTTTCCTAATTGTCACATGTTTATATAATAACATTATTTTCTAGTTTTGCTTATCAATTTTGCTTATCAAAATGGGCGACACTGGAGGTAATTATTGTAGTTATGGTAACTATGCATGACGAAAACAATGCATATTTTGAACAGTGTTCTGGTCATGGCCGTTTCTCAAAAGGCTTCTGGGATGCGTGTCTAACTTAAAAACGAGCAGCTAATGTTATTTCCAGAGACGAAACTGCCATCTTCGACTGTAGCTAAATACTTAACGTTGCTGAAATCCAGATGGAGATCAACATTTTGAAATGTTGAAACTTCTGCAAATATTGCTAATAGTGACAACAAAGTAATTGATAAATACTATTTTGGCAGTAAATGTTGAAAGACTGTCAATTGAAAGTCATGAAAATGTACAAATGTTGGCTTACTGAGTATGTCTACCCATTTAAAGGTGAAGAATAAACGATCAATATTTAGATAGCCACCAGGGCTAGAACATCTCCCAGGAATCATGGGACTATAACTGTCACTGTGATACAAATGAACTCTGAAATCTCGATCTACACTAATCGCAAATACCCATGTTTGTTTTTCTCTGTAGCCAATCTCAATCAGTGTTGATTGTAACACTCTTTCTTTTTATATATTTCAGATGTTTGCTCATTTAACACCGATTATTTTTACATGTCATTGGCCTTCGTTTAAGAAAATAAACTTTTAAAATGTCATATAAAGTGTCTCTTTATTACTGTGAAGAACCATTGAATTGTTAGTTATTTCTGATATATACACTCTTGGTTTACTCCCAAAACCAAATCCATTTCGCCAGGCTAAAACGCATGTGATACTATTATTTGACTAGGTGTCGGCTGGCAATTGCTTGATTGTTTGGTGTTAAACGCCGCTTTCAACAATTTCACAGTTATATCACGGCACTTCCTGGGTAAGTTACCGGTACTTCCGGTCCATTTATCCTGACATCATCCATTCAGTCGTAAACCTTAGCGGAATGAAGGGCAGCCATTACTACCGTTTTAAAAAGAAAAATGGTGCGCTACCTCTTCATCTTTGTAGCAGAATGTGTTTCACGTGTGGTGACAAATCCTGACTTTCTTGCACCATTATTCAACACAACATTATTCAACACATCATTATTCAACACATGACTATTCAATACATCATTATTCAACACATCAACATAACATTATTTAACACATGATTATTCAATACATCATTATTCAACACATCAACACAACAGTATTTAACACATGATTATTCAACACAACATTATTCCCACAACATTATTCAACACATCAACACAACAGTATTAAACACAACATTATTCAACACATCAACACAACAGTATTCACACAACATTATTAAACACATCAACAGAACATTATTCAACACAACAACACAACATTATTAAACACATCAACACAACATTATTCAACACATCAACATAACATTATTCAACACAACACCACAACATTATTCAACACATCAACAGAACATTATTCAACACAACAACAGAACATTATTCAACACAACACCACAACATTATTCAACACATCAACAGAACATTATTCAACACAACACCACAACAGTATTCAACACATCAACACAACATTATTCAACACATCAACACAACAGTATTCAACACATCAACACAACATTATTCACACAACATTATTAAACACATCAACACAACATTATTCAACACAACATTATTAAACACATCAACACGACATTATTCAACACATCAACATAACATTATTCAACAAAACACCACAACATTATTCAACACATCATCAGAACATTATTCAACACAACAACACAACATTATTCAACACAACAACACATAATTATTCAACACATCAACAGAACATTATTCAACACAACACCACAACATTAGTCAACACATCAACACAACATTATTCAACACATCAACACAACATTATTCAACACATCAACACAACATTATTCAACACAACAACACAACATTATTCAACACAACAACATAACATTATGCAATACAACAACATAACATTATTCAACTCACCATTATTCAACACATCAACACAACATTATGCAATGCAACAACACAACATTATTCAACACAACAATATTCAACACAACATTATTCAACATAACATTATTCAACACATGAGACCATTTATTCATGCCCCGTATGACCGCTCTCTGAACTTATGAGCGAGAATCAGTTATATAATCGAGATAGTAACAGGAGACCTCATAACCGTTTATGATATCTGATAGTTTTACAACTTACTTACACTTTTTCTCTAAACCGAATTTAGAGGCCGGCGAATTGGAACATATCCAAACAAAAATATGGTAATAATAAGTTTAACTGAATAAAGCGGGAAGCGTTGGCACAATGAGTGTTCTGCTTAATTTCCCCTAATACAGGGACAGTGTTATACACTGTCCCTGCCTAATAACATGAACGCAGATAAGTGGCGGAAAATGGTATAAGAAAAGCTGTAGAAAAGTGTGTGATATCTAGAATATTTAATTAATTTTCATGCTACAGGTTTGAGACATTGTGTAAAAGGGAGGAATAAGTCATTTTGAGTAATTGTTACATTTTCTAGAAAAGTTTTCAAAATTCACCCGCTTCATTTGTGTCGTATTCTATCATGTAAAGGGTGAACACTGACAGTTCATTAATAAAAACGTTCGAAGCCTGCCGTTTCAAAGTGTTCCTGTGAGTTTTCTGTGTATATACATTTAAATATGATATTATAAAACGTTGTTTAAAGTGACTGGGTGACTAGTCAACAGTGTGATAATATTGAATGAAATCAAAAGTATTTGACATTGTACATATTGATAACAATCTAGTCCACAGTGGAATTACTTTTTGTACTCATTCATGAGGAAGGCGGACTCGGGCAAAAAGGCGTGTCGAAAGTAGTTCGATGCGAATGAAAGCCAATCAAATGAAGTAATCTCAAATCCTTCCGCGGTTGAGAGTGGTCTCAGCTTTAAGTTGGATTTTCGAAAGCAGGCATGCTATGAAGTTTCGGATCGCTTCGCGACCCTTCGCTAAAAAAACACCCAGATACCGACAGCCAACACGAGTGCGAAATAGACACCGATGGTCAGGTATAGTCCTCCCACACAAGTTGCTCGACCATGATGCAGTAGCGGGTTTATTACAGGCTAACAATCAGTTGTCATCCCAGGGTGACCTCTGTGTGACCTCAATTTGTTTTTTTCGCTCATAGGTAACATGTGTGAGAATATATATATTTGTTTTTCAATAACCCACGAACTTTCTGAAATGAAACTGGCAAAATCAATGGGGGCCGCCATTTTGGTTATTTTAATCAAAGTACTGAAGTACTGGTAACGAATTATTTTGAACATTTGTAAAATCTAATTTATGAATGCAATTGATCATGCTATTGCACAATTTAGTCTATTTTATTATTATTAATATTTTTGTCAAGAGATTTTTTTTTATCAGTTGACAGTTTTAGTAAATGTAGCATTTCAACGGCGATGCGAGCGTTTAACATGCACACTAACTCTTTCACTGAGCTCTGCGTAAAGTCTGTCAAAACACCCATGGCATATTTGTGAGATTTACATTGTTAGTTCGATTTGTTTTCGTCAATAGGGGCGGATCCAGGATTTCGGCTTATATTATAACTATGTTTCATGTGAGTGAATTAATTATTATAAATCTATAATGTTTAACAAATCGCATAAAATAAGAATTTAAAAAAAAAAAAAGAACAGTTCCTATTAGGACTCGAACTCGCGTCCATAAGTAGTCCATGATTAGTAGTTCTACGCGCTCTCCATTGCACCACGGTACTTTGTTACAACGTTTGAGCGTTACTTTCGTATATATATTAAGCTAACTGAATGCGCGCGTATGTAAACCATGATCTTAATTCTATAATTAGAAAGCCCCTTTGATCATCGTTATCATGTTGGAAAAAGGAGAAACAACGGCGATGCGAGCGTTTAAAATGCACACTGACTATTTCACTGAGCTCTGCGTAGTGGCATATTTGTGAGATTAACATTTTTCTATACAGCGTGGGGTCGACTTCTAGTGAATGGGCATACGACTAAAATTCATACTCGTGGCTTATACGTACCTGCCGACAAATGAAATATATATGCGCGTACTGTTAATTTGATATTTTCTAGAAAATTGATTATCTATGATGATTCGATAGTATAATTATGATTTCACTGTATTGAAATAACACGTAGAAGTCATTTTAATATCGAAAAAATACTAGGACTATTTAGGTGCAGCGAATGTGTATTCTAAGCGGAAGTGTAGTTTAACCGTGACTTCCGGAATCAAACACGATCGCGTTAACTGTATTATTTTTTGAGAAAAAATAATTCGTTAAAAATGAGACGAAAAGCACGGATTGAAAATTATTGTCGTCTTTAATCATTTTTTTTCTTTAAATCGATATTAAAGATCACTAAAGTGCTGTGATATTTTCGTGTGAATTAACAATTGTACGAAAAAGTTAAAAATAAATAAGAATATGTTTTCTCGTTCGTCAAAGAAACGACAGCTTTAGCTTACTACGCCCGTCTGCTGCAAGGCGTCAGAAACCGTCTCTAATAGTAGGGAAAGGGTTTAGCAGAAATGTGACTCCTTACATAATTTGTTCCTGTCATATTGACATATTCGCAGTCGCAAAGTGGCATCAGAAAAGGTCTGATCTATTTGCTTTTTTACCATAAAGCAGGTGATCGATAAAGGATCATCTTGGCCCTCATGTTTTAACCTAGTTCATTATAAATGTATTCCGTGATTTTCTGAAAGTCTTTACTTTATTATTTTCTGTTCGTAATAATAGACGACATCAATACGAATTCCGAACATGTTTTGATCATGCAAGAAACATGACATTAACATTATTATCGTCTAATCAATTACTTATAAATCATTTTTTATGGCCAAAGTATGCTCTTTGATGTGTGTTTATAATTATCTTACGTGTTTTTTTTCGTAAATAGGTAGCACCTATAGATATATTATGTTTTACAATGGGTTTTTTAGCCATCAAAGTAACATTCCTCGAGATTCGATTGGTCAGTTCGTCTGCATCGAGAGCCACTTGTTGCCTTGAAATGACTGCAAAGTTCTTGTAAAACTGTGTAGTTTAATTGAAATCCTAACATTTACGTCTTTCTATGACAAATTTCCATAATAAAGTAGACTCTTCCTTTTCCATAATAAAGTAGACTATTCCTTTTCCATAATAAAGTATACTCTTCCTTTTCCATTGTAAAGTAGACTCTTTCTTTTCCATTTTGCTTGGGAAGATTGTTATGTGGAGTACTGGTGTGAGAAAACCAGGAAATGCATGAGTAGGTGAACTGGCCGCCGTGATATAACTTAGAAATTGTTAAAAACGGCGTTAAACCCCAATCAATCACTCAATCTTTTCCATTATAAAGTAGACTCTTCCTTTTCCATTATCTTTTCCATTATAAAGTAGACTCTTCATTTTCCATTATAAGGTAGAGTCTTCCTTTTCCATGATAAAGTAGACTCTTCCTTTTCCATAATAAAGTAGATTCTTCCTTTTCCATAATGAAGTAGACTCTACCTTTTCCATTATAAAGTAGACTCTTCCTTTTCCATTATAAAGTAGACTCTTCCTTTTCAATAATAAAGTAGACTCTTCCTTTTCCATGATAAAGTATACTCTTCCTTTTCCATGATCAAGTAGACTCTTCCTTTTCCATTATAAAGTAGACTTTTCCTTTTCCATAATAAAGTAGACTCTTCCTTTTCTATGATCAAGTAGACTCTTCCTTTTCCATGAGCAAGTAGACTCTTTCTTTTCCATGATAAAATAGACTCAGAATCAGAAGTCTTTATTTCTCGAGTAATACATATTTTTGGAAAATGTTGATAGCTTAACGGTTAAGGATGTACTGAACTGAAAAGTGGATTATTTATAATATTTAACTTTTGTTGTAACATTGTATTTTTGAAAGTAGGATGTATGGATAATAAAAATCCCATAGAAAAATGATATGTTGCAGTGCTTCATTTTATGCTAGAATCATTTATTAAAGCCTTATTATATGCACCTTTTTTATGCTATTTCATCACATGAAAAAAAAAAAAAACACGTTTTCGTGTAAATTACAAGTATTTGAAAGATGAAATGCTAATTGTTTGTCTTCTTGTGGTTTAAATCTCATTCTGAAGTTATTGTATCCATGTCTTTGGGCGTTCACGTGATATGTTGTAATCAAACCTCAAAAATAAACGCTATTTTGCCCTAATAAGAACCCATATCTGGCAGGTGTAAGAATAGACAAGTTGATTGTGTACATAGAAGTAATTGTTGGGAAGGTTTGTAGAACGTATCAATACAATATTTCCAGTAGTTACTGAGAGACCGTCTCTTTATGTAGTTGCAATGAAAACTTTAATCAGAATTTCTAAGTAAATTTGCAATATATGCTGGATAGAGTTATCTTACTTGATTAATTACATAGGTGTAATTGTTAGAAAGGGTTGTATAAAGTTTCAATGCAATGCAATGCAGCAAGCATTTATTAAGAGATGGACTCTACGTAAGAAAAATGCCATACCTTGCAATAAATGCAGGATATAATTATCTAACTATATATAAAATGTCTTTAAAACAAAGAATAATTATATCAAAGAGTTGAACACATTGGATCAAAAAGACAAGTTACCCAATATGAGCACTTACTCCTTTATTCGTCAGGGGCAGACACATCAGTAAGGGTCTGAGAAAGGGTTGACTTTAAGGAAGAATTTCGTTAGAAGTACAGATAATTCAGACTTGTTCATTGTCGACACTTAAAGTGGGATCCGCCGTGGCCGAGTGGTTAGCGACGGGGATTTGGAACGGTGAGGTTGTCATGGTGAAGTGCCCTGGGGCAAGGCCCATTTCCTAGGCTAGTACTGGTTTGTTTACACAGGGATCAGAAATAAATGATTTTTCGACGAGATATAACTAAAATAATAATGAAAATGGTGTAAAACTCCAATAACGCCAAATCCACACTTGGAGAAATATTCGACGTTTTACCGAAATATGAAACATAGAATTAAATTTATGATTTATGAAAAGACTTGAGAACATTGACCCATTGATCATTATAATCAATTCGTTCTTTGGCCAAATGTTTTCCAAAGTCCTCTGCTGCATGACAAGCGTTAATAGTTCACGCTTTGTTCCATTATTTGGATTAACACTTATCCTGCTTTATTCTAGATATTCTTAACAAAAAAGCATGCGAAGATCAGTCTACTCATGTTGACATTGATCTACACCGTTCGTTGTTATGACTTTAAGTTGTGCATATCGACTCAAGTGAATGCTGTTTGAAGTCGCTTACGTTGGGATAAGGATTCAACCTAATAGAGATAGCATACATCGTGACTGAGGTTGTGAGAATTCGACAGATTTTGTCTAATGAATATAGAAACATGGTGCCCATGAACCAACAATGTCCATATTTAGAACGCTTTATCAAAAGTCGAAATCAGAAGAAAAATAAATCAGATTTAAATCAACATAGTGTAGTTCAAACAAAAGATATTTGTTAAATGATTAAGTTAGAACACTTTTCCGTTAAATGATTTAAAGTAATTTGTCTTTTAAGGACCAAGGTCCCACAATCATGTATCGATGAAAATGTTTTAGTTTATTTATTTTTGGGATTTTTACGCCGTTTTCAACTGCATCTCAGTTATATCACGGCGGCCAATTCGCCTAGTGAGTGTTTCCCGGCTTTATCACAACTTGGTCCGAAACTATAACTCTGAAAACGTTTTAAGTGCTCAGAAATGAAGTCCATGCTCCAAATAAGGCTTCTGGTTGGCCAAACATGTCCAAATCCATACAATAATATATATTTCGTCTTTAATGGTGCACACTTATGACGGGAACTATCTTTGCGAAGTGATTTCTTCTTGCTTAACCCTTTCCCACTTGTAAACGCTGTATGACGCATCTGCAGCAGACGACTTTGTAAACATTTTGGCAAAAGAAGAAATTGCTCAAAACGAGCAATTTCTCCTTTTGCCATAATGTTCTCAACTCTATTTTATAAGTAAAATCTCATTTATGGAGTTTTTTCAGGTTTCGTCTTCAAAGTCGTATGCTGCAGATTTGTTGTATGTTGGAAAGGGATAAACATCAACTCCCTACTCATACGTTTCCTTACTTCCTAGCACCAGTACTCGGCACACAATACTTTTAAAGCAACTGGCTGCTGTTCCAAATAGACTGTTAGCCCATTTGGTGAAAGACGAATGACGCTTGACAGACAAACGTCGGAAGAATGTTGGCCGAGCTGGGATTCGAACTATCAACCCCTTAAATGACAGTCAGCGTCGCTACAGACGGAACTACCGGTGCTCGGCATAGGTTGTTGTTCCTGAAAAAAATGAGGAAAGTGTGGCAATTGAGAGTTGAAACTTATTGATTAACAGAAGAGGAATTTAATTGTTTATCTTTCCATTTATAACGGAACAGAAGTTGTTTACATAGACTTGAGCATATATGGTTCATAGTCATAATAGTTACAATATACTTTGTGCATTTACATACCAGAAACAAAAGACATACACTATACCTTGATACTAGAATTATAACATTCTTATTGCCCCAAATAATGTATAACTCGAATTGTGCTAACCGAACATACAAAACTCTAATACAGAAATAATTGCGGTGATTGTATGTATGACAACACGGCAGTTTAAGTAATTATTTCTTGTCATCTAAGTTTATATAGATATTATTTATGTAACGTAAGCTTTACATAGCTTCTAGTTACATAAAAAAAGTATTTACATATTTTAACAAAGTCAGGAATGAGTTATAATCATTAACTCGATATAACACATACATATACGAGGATGAACAACACATAGATATTTACATATACGAGTATAAACTATATACTTTATCAAAGTGTGTGTACAAAGAATTATTAAAATGTCCAATCATGGTTTATGTCAGATTAATTTCTATGAGTAAATGTCAAACGTAGAGTATATGCCACTCGGATATATTTAGCCAAATTCATCAATGTTTTCTTGTTATCAATTTTTAAGTGTTCGACACATTTATAGACACCTGGCTTGGTTGTGTATTAAGCTTTTAAATATTTAATTCTAATTTTAGCGTAAGCCGGACAGATTAAAACAAAATGATATTCGTTTTCTATATCATTTTGTTCACAACAAGTACATAGTCGCTGGTTATAGTCAACATATTTAGAGTCTTTACTTTGACAGATGCACATATAAGTGACTTGTTAATACCTAAATACATTTTTCTGTTACAAATGTATCTTTAAAATGAGCATATTTATTAAGAGATCGACTATTTTTTTATATCAACAGACCAACCTTGGGTGAATATATCTATTAAATTAATCTTTGCTTAAGTATTGCAGGGAAGTTTATAACAAAACTCTGATAACAGTCCATGTCCGATTGACCAATCTGACAATACTGGATTCTGATTGGTTTAACATGACCTGGTTTATAAAATGACCAATCACATATTATATATTCTTAACTTCTGTCCTGGACACGTGTTAACCTTTCATTTATTTAGATTGATTTTGGCATTCTTGACCAGTCCGTTCTAAATCTAAGAACTGCAAATATGAAGATCGTGTGTGTTCTTGTTCTTGTTCTTGTAGCTGTCGGTAAGAATATTATTTCGCGTTATAGACTAAATATTGAGTTATAGATGCATCTGTTTTAAATGAACTTGTTTAACAGTTAATCACATACAGATGCACTTTTATACCTCTTCAGCAGACGTCTTTTGAAAACATTATGACACACGGAGAACTTCCTCGTCATAGAACATTTTATGTTTTATGCCATATGAGTACTTTCATTTAGGAAGAGAGTTTCCATAATTATGCCAATATGTTTTAAAAATCGTTTACTGCAGACTGTTATATGTGGGAATGAAATGGTTATGTATTTAATTGTTTATAACAGCTGTTGATTCATTTGTCTTTTTAACAATATTCTACAAACCGATAATGATGATTCTAGTGTTTCCACGAAATATACAAAAGAGTCGTTCCGCGAGAAAACCAACATTATGGACTCTGCGTAACGTATCGACCCGGATCAGTCTAATCATGCCGCGCAGGCTAACAGGGTTATACATGTTTCGCCTCCAGTCAATTTACTGTTTCGAGAATCATTACTCTATATCTATATTACCCATGAGGCGGAATGTGTCTGACCGGATTAGCCAGCGCGGACTGCGCAGGCTGATCTGGAACGATACATTACGCAGAGTCCATAATGTTGGTTTTCTCATGGAACGGCTCATATATATTAATTTTGTAAGCGTTCAGATATCTGTGGATATAATTCATTTGTTTCTCAACTATTTCATAATATAATGATTTATACTAAATCTTAAGTTTATTTATGTATATATAATTCTGGGCAAACTGTTATACTTATTAACACTTTAAAGATACATATAATTATATATACCGCTGCTTAACCCTTTCCAACTTGTAGACGCATTCGGACGCATCTGCAGCAGACGACCTTTAAAAACATAGTGACTAAAGGAGAAATTGCTCCAAACGAGCAATTTTTCCTATAGCCACAATGCTTTCAACACTATTTAATGGTTAAAGTCCAATTTATGGAAATTTTTAAAATATTGCCAGGATATGTTTTAAAGTCGTCTGCTGTAGATGTGCTGTATGTGGGAAGGGGTTAATAACATTCTTCTATACTTAAAAAATCTCGATCAAGCTTCGGTGAGTTCAGGGCTCAGATTTACCTGACAGCAGGCTATCCACAGGTTTTGCTGCGTTTACTCTCGCCACACGGACTCAACTATTTGGCGAGCATGGCAATTCACCAATCAAATGACAACGTATAACTATCCCCAAGGGCTCGGTGTGTCAATATAGGGTGCATACGCGATGATGTGTGGTGTGCAAAGTACTCACGCAAATGTTGTAGTATTGAATGTTGATTCAAAATAATTTTAAAACTTGTAGATGACTAGATATAAAGAGCTATTTTATTAGCGTTATGAGACAGAACACATTTAATTGGTTCGGCTATTTCCGTACGATATCGGTATTTATGACAGTTTATATCCTCGGTGAATTACGTACGAACTTGTTAGACATCGGTATTATTCGTGGAATTGGAAAGCCCTCTCTAAGGACTGTATTCGGAAATCACAGGTCAATATATTGCAATAACCCTTTCCCACTTTGAAAACATAGTGACGAAACCTGAAACATCTACATATTGTTAAATTAAGTTGAAAACATTGCGGCCAAAAGAGAAACTGCTCATCATGAGCAATTTCTCCTTTGGCCACACTGTTTTCAAACTTCGTCTGTTGCTATTGCGTCAAAATGTGTCTTATAGGTGTGAAAGGATTAAGTAGATCCACGCTTCACCTTTTACAGACGACCCTTGTTGCCGTTTAACAACTTTATCTTTTTTACTTTTTACACAGCTTCGGCGGAAAACTGCGCCCGTGATTCCGACTGTACGCTAACCAAATGTGCAACCAACTTTAAAATATATTGCTTTCGTGACAATGTCTGTTCATGCATTCCTTCGAGTAAGATACTATTCTTCTTCTCCTTCTTCTGTTTCTTCATTTTCTTCTTCTTCTTCTTCTTCTTCTTCTTCTTCTTCTTCTTCTTCTTCTTCTTCTTCTTCTTCTTCTTCTTCTTCTTCTTCTTCTTCTTCTTCTTCTTCTTCTTCTTCTTCTTCTTCTTCTTCTTCTTCTTCTTCTTCTTCTTCTTCTTCTTCTTTTTCTCCGTCCTTACATTTGAGCTTACTATACATCGGGATCATGAATAAGTGTTCTGTCGCCATGATATAACTGCTATACTAATGAACACGGCATAAACAAAAACCTCGAATAATTCTGAAAACTGAAATCATTCTGTACTGAGACATGTAATGTACACGGCATAAAAAAAACCTCGAATAATTCTGAAAACTGAAACTATTCTGTACTGAGACATGTAATGAAAACGGCATAAAAAAAACCTCTAATAATTCTGAAAACTGAAACTATTCTGTACTGAGACAGGGAACTTGCATTACCTGTGGCTCCATCCGGTACATTCATATCTTGCTAACGTTCAGATCTTTATAAGGGTTGAATCAATCTAATTAAAACCAGACAGAAACTTCGCTAGATCGTATGACGACTGCCCTATACAGGTCGTCTCAAATTGACCTTTGCGACAACCCATCAAATTGTCGCTTACCAAATAGTTCGATATAAACTGTTAAGATAACCTATTTGAATAAAAAATATGAATAAGCGTCGATTGTCGAGTGATCCGATTGTATAGCACGGGCGTTGGTTGTATCATGCGATTTCATTGGACATTAAAACTGAGCACGTGCTCATGTGTTTTTTAAGTTTATCAGGTCAATTCGAGACGATTCCATACACAGATCTAGATATGGGGCCTTTTTCATATGTTCTACTATCCTTATTCGAAATTCAAACCCTATGTTGTGGGTACTCAAAAGAATCGTCACAGTTAGACGATTGTTTTGAGTACCCACAACATAGGATTTTGTTGAGTGAAAAGAGAAATATTGTGGGGGAAAAGACCTGTTGACTACCTCTTATCTATGCAGGGTTAGTCAGATCCAATATACGTACAGCGAAGTATTTTTGTCTGATTTTAATGAGATCGGGTTTCCACATACAGCCATTGAATCTGGAAATAGTTCCCCACGTGTAGTAATGCAGGGATAAAATCAGATCATACCAAGCACTCGGCCGTGTGCTTGTCAAAAAAACTCTTTTAGATTAACGGTTCTTTAGCGGCTGACAACATTCTTACACATTTCTGTTAGGTAGGTCTGTATAAACTCCCAGGTTCGCTCAGAAGCATACAATATATGGTATTGACACATATATTTCACAATCTATTGCAAGAATCTCCGTACCGTATCCGACCGCCTCGTTGGTATAGTGTTAAAGTGTTCCAAAATGCAGCTGCGGCGATAGACATCTGCGTAATGTATAGCCAGATCAGCATGCGCTGTTCGCGCAGACTGATCGGGCCGACACATTCCGTCTTAGGGGGATATATGTATAGAGTAGTTATTCCTGAGACAGAAAATCCACAGGAGGCGAAAAGTGTCTATCCGGGTAGGCCTGTGTGGCATGCTTAGGCTGATCCGGGTCGATACTTTACGCAGAGTCCACAATGTTGATTCTCTCACGAGACGGCCTACACATTGATTATTGACAAGCTACGCCCCTGCCTCCGTACCGTATCCGACCGTCTCGTTGGTGTAGTCTTAAAGCGTTCCAAATGCAGCTGCGGCGATAGACATCTGCGTAATGTATCGACCAGATCAGCCTTCGCTGTCCGCGCAGACTGATCCGGCCGACACATTCCGTCTTAGGGGGATATATGTATAGAGTAGAAGCGTCGGCCTCGGGAGGTCGCTGGTTCAGTCCCTGGCCGGGTAATACCAAATTATTTGAAAAAGGAAGTAATGGCTTCCCTCCTGCATGCAAAGGGTTGCGGGGTTAGCATTACGACAGACTGACTGGTGTCAGGGTAAATATACCAGTAGTACTGGTAACTTACCCAGGAACCGCTCCAGCTCCCAGCTCCCAATCACCTGTCAACATGAGAATAACGTTGTTAGGGGTAAGATGTTGCTAGAAAGTCAGCAAACACATGGTCAGGTGAACTGACCGTAAACTGTTAGGAGTGCATGATGATTTATATGAGGTTTATATATTTAGGTAATTCCGTCCCTTGTGCCGCCGCAAGCGAGTGTCTCACAACAGTGCTTGGTACCTGCAGATACAACGACCATAAATGGCATTGTGTAGACGGGACGTGTCACTGCAGATACTATGGATAAGGATGGGTCAGTATTGTCTTAAGCAGAGCTCTAGATAAGGGGCAATTATCATGTTCTTAAATCCTTATTGACATTCAAACGCTATGTTGTTGGTACTCAAAAGAACCGTCTCATTGAGACGATTGTTTTGAGTACCCACAACATAGGATTTGGATGCGAGATTAGAGAAATATTGTGACCTGTTCACTCTCTTTTATTAGTATACTGCTTTAATATTAACTATCTCACTGTTCCCAATAGTTACCTCCCCTGGCGGTCATTTTGAAAGGCATAACTCTACGACATTGTAAAGGGAAAGATAAAATATTATATCATTAAACAACTACATACACATACATATTTAAACCAAGCATCTGATATTATAAAATATATAAAAATCTTCAACGAAATCTGGTTGTAAAATTCTTCTGTGTTTCATAATTGTCACATGTTTATATAATGAAATTATTTTCTAGTTATGCTTATCAATTTTGCTTATCAAAATGGGCGACACTGAAGGTAATTATTGTAGTTATGGTAACTATGCATGACGAAAACAATGCATGTTTTGAACAGTGTTCTGGTCATGGCCGTTTCTCAAAAGGCATCTGGGATGCGTGTCTAACTTAAAAACGAGCAGCGAATGTTATTTCCAGAGAAGATACTGCCTTCTTCGACTGTAGCTAAATACTTAAAGTTGCTGAAATCCAGATGGAGATCAATATTTTGAAATGTTGAAACTTCTGCAAATATTGCTAATAGTGACAACAAAGTAATTGATAAATAGTTCAAAACTATTTTGGCAGTAAATGTTGAAAAACTGTCAATTGAAAGTCATGAAAATGTACAAATGTTGGCTTACTGGGTATGTCTACCCATTTAAAGATGAAGAATAAACGATCAATATTTAGATGTTTATGGAACTGAAAAGTGAAATTATTTCTTTATTTTTTCCCCAGAATAATGATCCTAATATTTCAAAACAACTTTGGAATAGTTTTAAAACTTTGATTATACTACCTATAATCTGGAGTTTAGCACCTTTAAGGTCGGGTTTCGAATGACGTGACACATAATATGACAAACTTGAATTCTGTTTATTTTCTTTCACCGACTGTAAATGATATTAATTACCTGTCATAGCCGATGTTTCGGATAAAGATGAGTAAATCAGAGCTCTAGATAAGGGGGTTATAACATCCTTATTACACATTCAAATCCTATGTTGTGGGTACTCAAAAGAATCATCTCAGTGAGACGATTCTTTTGAGTACCAACAACACAGGATTGTGTTGAGTACTGAAGGTACTATTGTTGGAAAAAGACCTGTTCATTCCCTCTTATCTAGTTCGCTGGTCCTGACATTCAAATCCTATGTTGTGGGGACTCAAAGAATCGTCTAACTTAGACGATTCTTTTGAGTACCCACACATAGGATTGTGTTGAGTAATTAAGGAAATATTGTTGGAAAAAGACCTGTTCACTCCCTCTTATCTAGTTCGCTGGTCAATTCAATTATCTTCTCCTTATTTGACATTCAAATCCTATGTTGTGGGGACTCAAAAGAACCGTCTCAGTGAGACGATTCTTTTGAGTCCCCACAACATAGGACTTGGTTGAGTAATAAGAAAAATATATTTGGAAAAAGACGTGTTCACTCTTATCTAGTAGTCTGTCATGGTGGAGTGCTCTTGGGCAAGGCACATTTTCTAGCCTAGTACTGGTTGGTTTACCCAGGGATCATGAATAACTGAACTGTTGCCGTGATATAACTGAAATAATGTTGAAAGCGGCTTAAAACCCCAATAAATAAATAAATAAATCTAGTGCTCTGATCAATGCAATGTTCTTGTCCTAGCCACCAGGGCTAGAACATCTCCCAGGAATCATGGGACTATAACTGTCACTGTGATACAAATGAACTCTGAAATGTTTGCTTTTCTCTGTAGCCAATCTCAATCAGTGTTGATTGTAACACTCTTTCTTTTTATATATTTCAGATGTTTGCTCATTTTACACCGATTGTTTTTACATGTCATTGGCCTTCGTTTAAGAAAATAAACTTTTAAAATGTCATATAAAGTGTCTCTTTATTACTGTGAAGAACTATTGAATTGTTAGTTATTTCTGATATATACACTCTTGGTTTACTCCCAAAACCAAATCCATTTCGCCAGGCTAAAACGCATGTGATACTATTATTTGACTAGGTGTCGGCTGGCAATTGCTTGATTGTTTGGTGTTAAACGCCGCTTTCAACAATTTCACAGTTATATCACGGCACTTCCTGGGTAAGTTACCGGTACTTCCGGTCCATTTATCCTGACATCATCCATTCAGTCGTAAACCTTAGCGGAATGAAGGGCAGCCATTACTACCGTTTTAAAAAGAAAAATGGTGCGCTACCTCTTCATCTTCGTAGCAGAATGTGTTTCACGTGTGGTGACAAATCCTGACTTTCTTGCACCATTATTCAACACAACATTATTCAACACATCATTATTCAACACATGACTATTCAATACATCATTATTCAACACATCAACATAACATTATTTAACACATGATTATTCAATACATCATTATTCAACACATCAACACAACATTATTTAACACATGATTATTCAACACATCAAAACAACAGTATTCACACAACATTATTCAACACATCAACACAACAGTATTAAACACAACATTATTCAACACATCAACACAACATTATTCAATACATCAACACAACAGTATTCACACAACATTATTAAACACATCAACATAACATTATTCAACACAACAACACAACATTATTAAACACATCAACACAACATTATTCAACACATCAACATAACATTATTCAACACAACACCACAACATTATTCAACACATCAACAGAACATTATTCAACACAACAACAGAACATTATTCAACACAACACCACAACATTATTCAACACATCAACAGAACATTATTCAACACAACACAACAACATTATTCAACACATCAACACAACATTATTCAACACATCAACACAACAGTATTCAACACAACATTATTCAACACATTAACACAAAATTATTCAACACATCAACACAACAGTATTCACACAACATTATTAAACACATCAACATAACATTATTCAACACAACAACACAACATTATTCAACACAACAACACAGCAATATTCAACACATCAACAGAACATTATTCAACACAACACCACAACATTATTCAACACATCAACACAACATTATTCAACACATCAACACAACATTATTCAACACATCAACACAGCATTATTCAACACATCAACACAACATTATTCAACACAACAACACAACATTATTCAACACAACAACATAACATTATGCAATACATCAACATAACATTATTCAACTCACCATTATTCAACACATCAACACAACATTATGCAATGCAACAACACAACATTATTCAACACAACAATATTCAACACAACATTATTCAACATAACATTATTCAACACATGATTATTCAACACAGGATTATTCAAAACATGATTATTCAACACATGATTATTCAACACAACAGTATTCAACACATCATTATTCAACACAACATTTTTCAACATACCAACACAACGTTATTCAACGCAACAGCACAACACAACAACAAAACATTATTCAACACAACAACACATCATTATTCAACACAACATTATTCAACATAACAACACAACATTATTCAACACAATAACACATCATTATTCAACACAACATTATTCAACACAACAACACATCATTATTCAACATAACAACACATCATTATTCAACACAACAACACATCATTATTCAACACAACAACACAACACAACATTATGCATCACAACAACACAACATTATTCAACACAACAACACAACATTATTCAACACAACAACACATCATTATTCAACACAACAACACATCATTATTCAACACAACATTATTCAACACAACAACACAAAATTATTCAACACATCATTATTCAACATAACAACACATCATTATTCAACACAACAACACAACATTATTCAACACCACAACACAACATTATTCAACATAACAACACATAATTATTCAACACAACAACACAACATTATTCAACACCACAACACAACATTATTCATCACAACAGTATTCGTGTGCAATGTATGCTTTCCGAACCGTAACAGAAAACGAATACCGCTAGACACCGCGCTCTCAGAAATAGCATGTCCAATAGTACGAACAATCAAAGTGCTGATAGCACTAATGAGCGAAGTACCTTCATTGATGTTGACGCTGTAACTGTGACAACCAGCATGACAATAAGTATAAGACCTGTCTTAGGTTCAACACATAAGAAACAAATGAATTCTGTGTTTCAAAAAAAATAATCCTTTAACACTTTCCCTCATACGGCAATTCTGTAGCAGACGACTTTGAACATATTTTTTTACAAACAATGGGAAATCTCTATATTTGAATGGAAAACAGAGTGTCAAAAAAAGAAATTGCACGTGTTGTGCAATTTCTCCTTTTGTCAGTATGTTTTCAAAAAGCCGCCTGCTGTAGATGCGTCAGAAAGCGTCTATATGTGGGAAAGGGTTAAACTAATTTAGGTGTGCAATGCAGATCCTGATCGGAATACGCAGATGCGCTAATTGACCTTAAAGAATAATTTGAGTATCTGTCCATTCGCAGTAAATAATGCAATAACACTACCTTGGTATTATCATTGATAAGTGTATTGTTGTTGAAACAATTTGACTGTATACATGAATGTAACACATTTTACATCTTATTTGCATCAACATATATGGACTTACCCTTATTGTTGAAAGTGCTACTTTTGATACAAAAAAAAGGTTATGCAAAATATTATTGACGCCGCGTGGAAGCGCGGCGTCAGTATGGGATAGGTTTTAATTTTGTACCATGGGGTGACGTAATCAAAAAGGGAGAAACCCACAGATATTATTGTAAAGAAAAACTCTGTAATATGTTTGAAAAAACAGCCTATATGGTTGAATAAATTGTATTAACTGATTTAAGAAACAACAAGATACAAAATATGTACATCTTTCACAGTTGTTACAAAACTTTAGATACATTTAAATTGTGTTTAATAACTGTTCCCCAACTAATTAGGCTAAGCTTTTTTTATGAGTTGATTTACGGAGTTCACTAGGCTACGCTGTTTTAATTGTTTGGTTTACAAATTTATTGAAAATCTTGTTAACACTCTGGAAGCCGCATTTTTGACTTGAGCATGTTGAAACTTTGTCAGAATGTTTGTCTTATGATATCTAGCCCAAGTTTGAATATAGGTCATGTCGGGTCAAAAACTAGGTCACTAGGCTAAATTGAAGGACAATCTTGTTAACACTCTGGAAGGCATATTTTAAACTTGAGCATGTTGACACTTTGTCAGAAAGTTTGTCTCGATTATATCTAGGCCAAGTTTGAAACTGGGTCATGTCGGGTCAAAAACTAGGTCACTAGGCCAAATTTAATGAAAATCTTGTTAACACTCTGGAAGCCGTATTTTTGGCTTGAACATATTGAACATTTGTCAGAATGTTTGTCTTAGTGATATCTAGGCCGAGTTTGAATATAGATCATGTCGGGTCAAAAACTAGGTCACTAGGCCAAATTTAAAGAAAAGCTTGTTAACACTCTGGAAGCCGCATTTTTTACTTGAGCATGTTGAAACTTTCTCAGAAAGTTTGTCTTGATGATATCTAGGCCAAGTTTGAATATTGGTCATGTCCGGTAAAAAACTAGGTCACTGGGCCAAATGTAAGGAACATCTTGTTAACACTTTGGAAGCCACTTTTTTGGCTTGAGCATGATGAAACTATGATGGAATGTTTGTCTTAGTAATATCTAAGTTTGAATGTAGGTCATGACCGGTCAAAAACTAGGTCACTAGGCCAAATTTAAGGAAAGTCTTATTAACACTTTGGAAGCCACATTTTTGGGTTGAGCATGTTGAAACTTTCTCAGAATGTTTGTCTTAGTGATATCTAGGTAAAGTTCGAATATGGGTCACGTCAGGACAACTAGGTCACTAGGCTAAATTGCAGAACAATCTAGTTAACACTATAGAGATTGCATTTTTGACTTGAGCAGCTTGAAATTTTGTCAGAAAATTTGTCTAGATGATATTGCCATTGGCGCTGAAAGAGTAAAGTCTTAAATAACCCATTCTCAGGTGAGCGATTTCAGGGCATCATGACCCTCTTGTTTCCAATTTATTTCTGTTGTATTACTAAACTTAAAACGTTCCTCCTCATACAGTTGTTCATTCAGACCATTGTATTCTTGCTATATGTTGACTATACATGAAAACTTTTTCTTTTAATTTCATAAATGCTTTATTTCGATATTAAATATCTTTAAACTTGTTAGAATTATTTGTATATTTTGTTTATATACTCTCGTTTTTTGTTATCATACTTCTGCTCAACTGGAAGGAGAATCGACTTCCCTCTCTCCTTCCAAAGCTTGTGTCACACTTAACTTATAACTAGAGGCATTAACACTTAAGTTAATATCTGTTAATATTTCAGTATCTATGTTTTTTGTTTGTCTAATTGATCTAGTTAGAGCAGATTTAAAATTAAGAAACTTCAGCTTGTTTTGTTGCAGTCAATGTTAAGCAAACGGTAAAACAAATAGTTTGAAGACTTAACTCGTCATTTCACGACTAAATTTTACATGCTGAATATCATATAGATCGTAGCATATAAAGTATATACTCCACTCCCTACGTCAAACTGGACCCTTTTTGCTATTGATAACATTTTATTATAGACTATGGTATCCAGGTGAGCAATAAGGAACATCTCGGCCTTCTTGTTTAAGATAAAGGTACATTTGGCCTTCTTTACATCCTGTCCGTTTGCACAGGTTATTTAAATGTATTGAACTGCATCTGCTTTCCTTTAAGTCATGCCTTAAAAGCATGCGCGGCGTCTTTGATGCTTAGCATCAAAATTCGTCTTGTATTATCCTTGTGTATGTTTATCCGAAAGACATTAATTAAACCTTAATTCAAAACACAGAGGAAAGGTATAAAGGAAGAGACCATTTAGTCATGCCCTGTATGACCGCTCTCTGAACTTATGAGCGAGAATCAGTTATATAATCGAGATAGTAACAGGAGACCTCATAACCGTTTATGATATCTGATAGTTTTACAACTTACTTACCCTTTTTCTCTAAACCGAATTTAGAGGCCGGCGAATTGGAACATATCCAAACAAAAATATGGGAATAATAAGTTTAACTGAATAAAGCGGGAAGCGTTGGCACAATGAGTGTTCTGCTTAATTTCCCCTAATACAGGGACAGTGTTATACACTGTCCCTGCCTAATAACATGAACGCAGATAAGTGGCGGAAAATGGTATAAGAAAAGCCGTAGAAAAGTGTGTGATATCTAGAATATTGAATTAATTTTCATGCTACAGGTTTGAGACATTGTGTAAAAGGGAGGAATAAGTCATTTTGAGTAATTGTTACATTTTCTAGAAAAGTTTTCAAAATTCACCCGCTTCATTTGTGTCGTATTCTATCATGTAAAGGGTGAACACTGACAGTTCATTAATGAAAACGTTCGAAGCCTGCCATTTCAAAGTGTTCCTGTGAGTTTTCTGTGTATATACATTTAAATATGATATTATAAAACGTTGTTTTAAGTGACTGGGTGACTAGTCAACAGTGTGATAATATTGAATGAAATCAAAAGTATTTGACATTGTACATATTGATAACAATCTAGTCCACAGTGGAATTACTTTTTGTACTCATTCATGAGGAAGGCGGACTCGGGCAAAAAGGCGTGTCGAAAGTAGTTCGATGCGAATGAAAGCCAATCAAATGAAGTAATCTCAAATCCTTCCGCGGTTGAGAGTGGTTGCAGCTTTAAGTTGGATTTTCGAAAGCAGGCATGCTATGAGCTTTCGGATCGCTTCGCGACCCTTCGCTCAAAAACCACCCAGATACCGACAGCCAACACGAGTGCGAAATAGACACCGATGGTCAGGTATAGTCCTCCCACACAAGTTGCTCGACCATGATGCAGTAGCGGGTTTATTACAGGCTAACAATCAGTTGTCATCCCAGGGTGACCTCTGTGTGACCTCAATTTGTTTTTTTCGCTCATAGGTAACATGTGTGAGAATATATATATTTGTTTTTCAATAACCCACGAACTTTCTGAAATGAAATTGGCAAAATCAATGGGGGCCGCCATTTTGGTTATTTTTAAAATGAGACGAAAAGCACGGATTGAAAATTATTGTCGTCTTTTTAATCATTTTTTTTCTTTAAATCGATATTAAAGATTACTAAAGTGCTGTGATATTTTCGTGTGAATTAACAATTGTACGAAAAAGTTAAAAATAAATAAAACTCTGTAAGAAATATGTTTTCTCGTTCGTCAAAGAAACGACAGCTTTAGCTTACTACGCCCGTCTGCTGCAAGGCGTCAGAAACCGTCTCTAATAGTAGGGAAAGGGTTTAGCAGAAATGTGACTCCTTACATAATTTGTTCCTGTCATATTGACATATTCGCAGTCGCAAAGTGGCATCAGAAAAGGTCTGATCTATTTGCTTTTTTACCATAAAGCAGGTGATCGATAAAGGATCATCTTGGCCCTCATGTTTTAACCTAGTTCATTATAAATGTATTCCGTGATTTTCTGAAAGTCTTTACTTTATTATTCTCTGTTCGTAATAATAGACGACATCAATACGAATTCCGAACATGTTTTGATCATGCAAGAAACATGACATTAACATTATTATCGTCTAATCAATTACTTATAAATCATTTTTTATGGCCAAAGTATGCTCTTTGATGTGTGTTTATAATTATCTTACGTGTTTTTTTCGTAAATAGGTAGCACCTATAGATATATTATGTTTTACAATGGGTTTTTTAGCCATCAAAGTAACATTCCTCGAGATTCGATTGGTCAGTTCGTCTGCATCGAGATCCACTTTTTGCCTTGAAATGACTGCAAAGTTCTTGTAAAACTGTGTAGTTTAATTGAAATCCTAACATTTACGTCTTTCTATGACAAATTTCCATAATAAAGTAGACTCTTCCTTTTCCATAATAAAGTAGACCATTCCTTTTCCATAATAAAGTATACTCTTCCTTTTCCATTATAAAGTAGACTCTTTCTTTTCCATTTTGCTTGGGAAGATTGTTATGTGGAGTACTGGTGTGAGAAAACCAGGAAATGCATGAGTAGGTGAACTGGCCGCCGTGATATAACTTAGAAATTGTTAAAAACAGCGTTAAACCCCAATCAATCAGTCAATCTTTTCCATTATAAAGTAGACTCTACCTTTTCCATTATCTTTTCCATTATAAAGTAGACTCTTCCTTTTCCATTATAAGGTAGAGTCTTCCTTTTCCATGATAAAGTAGACTCTTCCTTTACCATAATAAAGTAGACTCTTCCTTTTTCATAATAAAGTAGACTCTTCCTTTTCCATTATAAAGTAGACTCTTCCTTTTCCATTAGAAAGTAGATTCTTCCTTTTCCATAATGAAGTAGACTCTACCTTTTCCATTATAAAGTAGACTCTTCCTTTTCCATTATAAAGTAGACTCTTCCTTTTCAATAATAAAGTAGACTCTTCCTTTTCCATGATAAAGTATACTCTTCCTTTTCCATGATCAAGTAGACTCCTCCTTTTCCATTATAAAGTAGACTCTTCCTTTTCCATAATAAAGTAGACTCTTCCTTTTCTATGATCAAGTAGACTCTTCCTTTTCCATGAGCAAGTAGACTCTTTCTTTTCCATGATAAAATAGACTCAGAATCAGAAGTCTTTATTTCTCGAGTAATACATATTTTTGGAAAATGTTGATAGCTTAACGGTTAAGGATGTACTGAACTGAAAAGTGGATTATTTATAATATTTAACTTTTGTTGTAACATTGTATTTATGAAAGTAGGATGTATGAATAATAAAAATCCCATAGAAAAATGATATGTTGCAGTGCTTCATTTTATGCTAGAATCATTTATTAAAGCCTTATGATATGCACCTTTTTTATGCTATTTCATCACATGAAAAAAAAAAAAGGCGTGCAAATTACAAGTATTTGAAAGATGAAATGCTAATTGTTTGTCTTCTTGTGGTTTAAATCTCATTCTGAAGTTATTGTATCCATGTCTTTGGACGTTCACGTGATATGTTGTAATCAAACCTCAAAAATAAACGCTATTTTGCCCTAATAAGAACCCATATCTGGCAGGTGTAAGAATAGACAAGTTGATTGTGTACATAGAAGTAATTGTTGGGAAGGTTTGTAGAACGTATCAATACAATATTTCCAGTAGTTACTGAGAGACCGTCTCTTTATGTAGTTGCAATCAAAACTTTAATCAGAATTTCTAAGTAAATTTGCAATATATGCTGGATAGAGTTATCTTACTTGATTAATTACATAGGTGTAATTGTTAGAAAGGGTTGTATAAAGTTTCAATGCAATGCAGCAAGCATTTATTAAGAGATGGACTCTACGTAAGAAAAAGGCCATACCTTGCAATAAATGCAGGATATAATTATCTAACTATATATAAAATGTCTTTAAAACAAAGAATAATTATATCAAAGAGTTGAACACATTGGATCAAAAAGACAAGTTACCCAATATGAACACTTACTCTTTATTCGTCAGGGGCAGACACATCAGTAAGGGTCTGAGAAAGCGTTGACTTTGAGGAGGAATTTCGTTAGAAGTACAGATAATTCAGACTTGTTCATTGTCGACACTTAAAGTGGAATCCGCCGTGGCCGAGTGGTTAGCGACGGGGATTTGGAACGGTGAGGGTGTCATGGTGAAGTGTACTTGGGCAAGGCACATGTCCTTGCCTGGTACCTGTGTTTACACAGGGATCAGAAATAAATGATTTTTCGACGTGATATAACTAAAATAATAATGAAAATGGTGTAAAACTCCAATAACGCCAAATCCACACTTGGAGAAATATTCGACGTTTTACCGAAATATGAAACATAGATTTAAATTTATGATTTATGAAAAGACTTGAGAACATTGACCCATTGATCATTATAATCAATTCGTTCTTTGGCCAAATGTTTTCCAAAGTCCTCTGCTGCATGACAAGCGTTAATAGTTCACGCTTTGTTCCATTATTTGGATTAACACTTATCCTGCTTTATTCTAGATATTCTTAACAAAAAAGCATGAGAAGATCAGTCTGCTCATGTTGACATTGATCTACACCGTTCGTTGTTATGACTTTAAGTTGTGCATATCGACTCAAGTGAATGCTGTTTGAAGTCGCTTACGTTGGGATAAGAATTCAACCTAATAGAGATAGCATACATCGTGACTGAGGTTGTGAGAATTCGACAGATTTTGTCTAATGAATATAGAAACATGGTGCCCATGAACCAACAATGTCCATATTTAGAACGCTTTATCTAAAGTCGAAATCAGAAGAAAAATAAATCAGATTTAAATCAACATAGTGTAGTTCAAACAAAAGATATTTGTTAAATGATTAAGTTAGAACACTTTTCCGTTAAATGATTTAAAGTAATTTGTCTTTTAAGGACCAAGGTCCCACAATCATGTATCGATGAAAATGTTTTAGTTTATTTATTTTTGGGATTTTTACGCCGTTTTCAACTGTATCTCAGTTATATCACGGCGGCCAGTTCGCCTAGTGAGTGTTTCCCGGCTTTATCACAACTTGGTCCGAAACTATAACTCTGAAAACGTTTTAAGTGCTCAGAAATGAAGTCCATGTTCCAGATAAGGCTTCTGGTTGGCCAAACATGTCCAAATCCATACAATAATATATATTTCGTCTTTAATGGTGTACACTTATGACGGGAACTATCTTTGCGAAGTGATTTCTTCTTGCTTAACCCTTTCCCACTTGTAAACGCTGTATGACGCCTCTGCAGCAGACGACTTTGTAAACATTTTGGCAAAAGAAGAAATTGCTCAAAACGAGCAATTTCTCCTTTTGCCATAATGTTCTCAACTCTATTTTATAAGTAAAATCTCATTTATGGAGTTTTTTCAGGTTTCGTCTTCAAAGTCGTATGCTGCAGATTTGTTGTATGTTGGAAAGGGATAAACACCAACTCCCTACTCATACGTTTCCGTACTTCCTAGCACCAGTACTCGGCACACAATACTTTTAAAGCAACTGGCTGCTGTTCCAAATAGACTGTTAGCCCATTTGGTGAAAGACGAATGACGCTTGACAGAGTGACTTTTGTCAAACGTCGGAAGAATGTTGGTCGAGCTGGGATTCGAACTATCAACCCCTTAAATGACAGTCAGCGTCGCTACAGACGGAACTACCGGTGCTCGGCATAGGTTGTTGTTCCTGAACAAAATGAGGAAAGTGTGGCAATTGAGAGTTGAAACTTATTGATTAACAGAAGAGGAATTTAATTGTTTATCTTTCCATTTATAACGGAACAGAAGTTGTTTACATAGACTTGAGCATATATGGTTCATAGTCATAATAGTTACAATATACTTTGTGCATTTACATACCAGAAACAAAAGACATACACTATACCTTGATACTAGAAGTATAACATTCGTATTGCCCCAAATAATGTATAACTCGAATTGTGCTAACCGAACATACAAAACTCTAATACAGAAATAATTGCGGTGATTGTATGTATGACAACACGGCAGTTTAAGTAAGTATTTCTTGTCATCTTATTTGATATAGATATAGATATAGATATTATTATTCTAACGTAAGTGTAACATAGCTTCTAGTTACATAAAAAGAAAGTATTTACATATTTTAACAAAGTCAGGAATGAGTTATAAGCATTAACTCGATATAGCACATACATATACGAGTATGAACAAAACATAGATATTTACATATATAAACAATATACTTTATCAAATTGTGTGTACAAAGAATTATCAAAATGTTCAATCATGGTTTATTTTAAATTACTTTCTATGAGTAAATGTCAAACGTAAACTAAATGCCTCTCGGATATATTTAGCCAAAATTCATCAATGTTTTCTGGTTATCACTTTTTAAGAGTTCGAAAAATGTATATACACATAGATTGGTTGTGTAGTAAGCTTTTAAATATTTAATTCTAATTTTAGCGTAAGCCGGACAGATTAAAACAAAATGATATTCGTTTTCTATATCATTTTGTTCACAAAAAGTATTCATTCGCTGGTTATACTCAACATATTGACCTGCATAACGTCCGGACTCTACCTCTAAATGATGTGATGAGAGTCTTAACTTTGACAGATGCACATATAAGTGACTAGGTAATACCTAAATATATTTTCCTGTTACAAATGTATCTTTAAAATGAGCATATGTATTAAGAGACCGACTATCAACAGACCAGCCTTGGGTGAATATATCTATTAAATTAATCTTTGCTTAAGTATTACAGGGAAGTTTATAGCAAAACTCTGATAACAGTCCAGGTCCGGTGGTCCGATTGACCAATCTGACAATACTGGATTCTGATTGGTTTAACATGACCTGGTTTATAAAATGACCAATCACATGTTAGATATTCTTAACTTCTGTCCTGGACACGTGTTAACATTTCATTTATTTAGATTGTTTTTGGCATTCTTGACCAGTCCGTTCTAAATCTAATAACTACAAATATGAAGATCGTGTGTGCTCTTGTTCTTGTTCTTGTAGCTGTTGGTAAGAATATTATATAGACAAAATATTTAGTTATAGATGCATCTGTTTTAAATGAACTTATTTAACAGTTAACTTTTAATGCACTTTGATACATCTTCAGCAGACGACTTTTAAAAACATGATGACACAAGTAGAACTTCTTCGTCATAAGACATATTATGTGTTTGCCAAAATTATTTAATTTTTATGCCATATGAGAACTTTCATTAAGAAAGAGAGTTTTCATAAGTATGCCAAAATGTTTTAAAAATCGTTTACTGCAGACAGTTGTATGTGTGAATGAAATGGTTATGTATTTAATTGTTTATACAGCTGTTGATTCATTTGTCTTTTTAACAATATTCGACAAACCTAAAATAATGATGTTTCTAGTGTTTCCACAAAATATACATAAGAGCCGTTCCACTACTAAACCAACATTATGGACTCTGCGTAATGCATCGACCCGGATCAGGTTAAGCATGCCGCGCAGGGCTAACCCGGATAGACACGTTTCGCCTCCAGTCGATTTACTGTTTCGAGAATCATTACTCTATATCTATATTACCCTGAGACGGAATGTGTTTGACCGGATTATTCTGCGCGGAATGCGCTGGCTGATCTGAAACGATACAACACACAGAGTCCATAATGTTGGTTTTCTCATGGAACGGCTCATATTTATTAATTGTGTAAGCGTTCAGACACCTGTGGATATAATCTATTTGTTTCTCAACTATTTCATAATATAATGATTTATACTAAATCTTAAGTTTATTTATGTATATATAATTCTGTGCAAACTGTTATACTTATTAACACTAATATATCTATAGGTGCTACCTATTTACGAAAAAAACGCAAGATAATTATAAACAAGAGCATACTTTGGCCATAAAAAAGGATTTATAAGTAATTGACTTGACAATAATAATGTTAATGTCATGTTTCTTGCATTATCAAAACATATTTGGAATTCGTATTGCTGTTGTCTATTATTTAAACAGAAAATAATATAAAGTAAAGACTTTCAGAAAATCAAGGAATACAGTTATAATGAACGAGGTTAAAACATGAGGGCCAAGATGATCCTTAATCGATCACCTGCATTATGGTAAAGAAGCAAATAGATCAGCCCTTTTCTGATGCCACCTGGCGACTGCCTTTTTCAACCAGTCAATATGACTGGAACAAATTATGTAAGGGGTCACATTTCTGCTAAACCCTTTCCCTATTAGAGACGGTTTCTGAGGCCTATGCAACAGACGATTTAGGAAAAGATTGTCGCCACAAAAACAATTGCTTCTTATGAGAAAGTTATCCTTCTGCCACAATGTTTGATAAATAATTATACTTTGAATGAGTGAGTCAATAGCTCATGTATAGGAATTTGGGGTCTTTCATGTTGATACCACTTTGTTGCGGGAAACGACGTCGCTCCATTGACTCCTTCTTTGGCTACGATACAGTCAAAATTTAGTTTCGGGCGTAGAAGGCTAATGCTGTCGTTTTTTTTGACGAACGGGAAAACATATTTCTTACAGATTTCCATTTATTTTTAACTTTTCGTACAAATATTAATTGCCACATAACACAGCACTTAAATGATCTTAAATATCGATTTAAAAAAAAAATGATTAAAAAGACGACAATAATTTTCAATCCGTGTTTTTCTGCTCATCTTATACATACCCAAAATACCGATTTAAAAAAAAAAAAAAAAAAAAAAAAAAAAAAATTTTCAATCTGTGTTTTACGTCTGCTTTTTATACATATCCAAAATGGCGGCCCCATGGGTTTTTCCAGTTTCATTTCAGAAAGCTTCATGGGTTATTGAAAAAAAAAATTAAAAAAAATCTCACACCTGTTAACTATAAGCGAAAAAACCCCATTTGTGGTTTTTTTTCGTATAACCGAAAAAACCCATTTATGAATTTTTTTCGTAATATCATTATAGGTGCTACATATTTCGGGGAAACATTTATTATATGTTGTGATCGGTGAATAATTCCCCGCGAACTGCAGTTAGCGCCTTGCTTGCAGCACGATCAGTTATTTACCAAATTAGTCCTACCGACCTAAGCAAAGAAAATAAAAATCATCATCAGGTTAAGCTTATATTTAACTTTAAAATATAGCCAAGATTTAACATCCATGAAATTATGATGACAGGTACAACAATTAATCAACTTGCCCTTCATAAAGTACTTCAAATAAAACGATTCCATAATTTACGGAACTACATTTGTGACAAGTCAAACTAACGTTTCGTATAATTTATGTCGTTTTCCTTTTGGTTCATTTAGTTTAAACTTATTTATATTACATCGATTGTGAAACAAGCTTTCAGCTTATATTAATCATGCTCGATGTCTACTTCCTGGAGACTTAACCAGCACTTGTGCCGTTTGTGTGAAAAAATTCAAAAGCCAGGACCCGCTTATCACGGGACTCGAACCAGGGACCTTTGATACAAGAGGCCGACGCTCTACCTCTGCACCACTAATAGAATGACGTCATATTATGACGTCATATTACAGGAATTTGGATTTATAACTTCCGGAAAGTAAAAAAACCCTTACGAGTTGTTATTTGAACTCGTTTTAGAAATAGACGACGAGTGTTATTACACGCAAATGATCACACATAAAATAACTTGTGCTCGTTCCTTTATCGTGTACGTATTATCATATTTAATTATTTCCTCTAGAAGTTTTTTTTGTTTCGATATTTACTTTTCATCCAATGAAAACGTACGAGTATCGTGACTGCATCACTGCATCGAAAAGTTCGCTCTGGACACAATTTTAGGAAAGACGATATAGCAATTTTTTGCAAAGTTCATACACATTACCTTTTGACGGGAAACATCGTCGGCTTCGCGGTCGATTTGTTTACCCGTATAAAGATACATATAATCATATATATCGCTGCTTAACCCTTTCCCAATTGTAGACGCATTCGGACGCATCTGTAGTAGACGACTTTTGAAAACATAGTGACAAAATGAGAAGTTGCTCAAAACGAATAAGTTCTCCTTCAGCCACAATACTTTCAACTCTATTTAATGATTTATTTCCAGGATATGTTTTAAAGTCGTCTGCTGTAGATGTGTTGTATGTGGGAAGGGGTTAATAAGATTCTTCTATACTTGAACAATCTCGATCAAGCTTTGGCGAGTCCAGGGCTCAGAGATTTACCTTACAGCAGGCTAGCCACAGGTTTTGCTTCGTTAACTCTCGCTACGCGGACTCAACATTTTGTCGAGCATGGCTATTCACAAATCAAATGACAACGTATAACTATCCCCAAGGGCTCGGTGTGTCAATGGAAGTGCATACGCGATGATGTGTGGTGTGCAAAGTACCCACGCACTTGTGGTAGTATTGCGTGTTGATTCAAAATAATTTTAAAACTTTGACGTTTAGTGTACAAAAAAATGAAGATGACTAGATATAAAGAGCTATTTTTTTAGCGTTATGAGATCAAACACATTTAATTGGTTCGGCTATTTCCGTACGATATCGGTAATAATTACAGTTTATATCCTCGGTGTTGTTAGATATCGTTATTGCTCATGGAATTGGAAAGCCCTATCTAAGGAATGTATTCGGAAATCACAGGTCAATATATTGCAATAACCCTTTCCCACAAACAACAAATCTGCAGCAGGCGACTTTGAAAACATAGTGACAAAAACCTGAAAAAATCTCCATAAAAGCTAGCTTAATTGTTAAATAAAGTGGAAAAATTGAGGCTAAAGGAGAAATTGCTCATCATGAGCAATTTCTCCTTTGGCCAAAATGTTTTCAAATGTCCTCTACTGCTTTTGCGTCAAAATGCGTCTTATATGCGGGGTTAAGTAGATCCGCGCTTTACTTTGTACAGACGACTCTTGTTGCCTATAAACAACTTTACCTTTTTACTTTTTACACAGCTTCGGCGGAAAACTGTCACCGGGAATCAGACTGTACGCTAACCCAATGTGCAACCAACTTTAAAATACAATGCTTTCGTGACAATGTCTGTTCATGCATTCCTTCGGGTAAAATATTCTTCGTTTTCTTCTTCTTCTTCTTCTTCTTCTTCTTCTTCTTCTTCTTCTTCTTCTTCTTCTTCTTCTTCTTCTTCTTCTTCTTCTTCTTCTTCTTCTTCTTCTTCTTCTTCTTCTTCTTCTTCTTCTTCTTCTTCTTCTTCTTCTTCTTCTTCTTCTTCTTCTTCTTCTTCTTCTTCTTCTTCTTCTTCTTCTTCTTCTTCTTCTTCTTCTTCTTCTTCTTCTTCTTCTGCTTCTTCTTATACTTCTTTTTCTTCTTCTTCTTCTTCTTATACTTCTTTTTCTCCGTCCTTACATTTGAGCGTACATGTACTATACACCGGGATCATGAATAAGTGTTCTGTCGCCTTTAAATGGGTAGTATATATGTGATATAACTGCTATACTAATGAACACGGCATAACAAAAAAAACTCCAACTTTAAAATACAATGCTTTCGTGACAATGTCTGTTCATGCATTCCTTCGGGTAAAATATTCTTCGTTTTCTTCTTCTTCTTCTTCTTCTTCTTCTTCTTCTTCTTCTTCTTCTTCTTCTTCTTCTTCTTCTTCTTCTTCTTCTTCTTCTTCTTCTTCTTCTTCTTCTTCTTCTTCTTCTCCTCCATCTTCTTCTTCTTCATCTTCTTCTTCTTCTTCTTCTTCTTTTTCTCCGTCCTTACATTTGAGCTTACTATACATCGGAATCATGAATAAGTGTTCTGTCGCCCTGTTATAACCGCTATACTAATAAACACAGCATTAAAAAAAAAACTCGAATAATTCTGAAAACTGAAACTATTCTCTACTGAGACATTTACATGTAGGAAACTTGCATTACCTGTGGCTACATCTGGAACTTTAATGTCGTTTTAATGTTCAGATCTTCATAAGGGTTCAACCAATCTAATTAAATTAAAACCAGACCTAAACTTCGCTAGATCGTATATAGGTATGACGACTGCCTTATACAGGTCGTCTCAAATTGACCTTTGCGACAACCTATACAATTGTCGCTTACCAAGTATTTCGATATAAACTGGTAAGATAACCTATTTGAATAAAACATATAGAGAAGCGTCGATTGTCGAGTGTTCCGATTGTATAGCACAGGCGTTGGTTGTATCATGCGATTTCATTGGACATTAAAACCGAGCACGTGCTCGTGTGTTTTTTAAGTGTATCAGGTCAATTCGAGACGATTCTTTACAAATATCTAGATAATGGACATTTTTCATGTTCTAAAATCCTTATTTGACATTCAAAACCTATGTTATGGGTACTCAAAAGAATCGTCTCAGTGAAACGATTATTTTGAGAACCCACAACATAGGATTTTGTTGAGTAAAAAGAGAAATGTTGTGGGGAAAAAGACCTGTTGATTACCTCTTATCTATGCAGGGGAGTCAGATCCAATATACGTACAGCGAAGTATTTTGGTCTGATTTTAATAATATCGGGGTTCCATCTACAGTCATTGAATCTGGAAATGGTTCCCCACGTGTAGTAATGCAGATCATACCGAGCACTGGGCCGTGTGCTTGTCAAAAAAAAACCTTTAGATTAAGGGTTCTTTAGCGGCTGACCGCATTCTTACACATTTTTGTTCGGTAGGTCTGAATACACACCCGGGTCGCTCAGAAGCATACAATATATGGCTCATATAATTCACAATCTATTGCAATAATCTCCCTTAAAATGCCCCAAAATGCAGCTGCGGCGATAGACATCTGCGTAATGTATCGACCAGATCAGTCTGCGCGGACAGCTGACACATCCGGCCGACACATTCCGTCTTAGGGGGATATATGTATAGAGTAGTAATTCCTGAAACAGAAAAATCCACAGGAGTCGAAAAGTGTCTATCCGGGTAGGCCTGTGTGGCATGCTTAGGCTGTTCCGGCTCGATACTTTACGCAGAGTCCACAATGTTTATTTTCTCACGAGACGGCCTACACATTGATTGTTGCAAAGCTACGCCCCAGTCTCCGTACCGTATCCGACCACCTCGTTGGTGTAGTGGTAAAGCGTCGGCCTCGGATGCGGGAGGTCGCTGAATCAGTCCCCGGCCGGGTCATACCAAATTATTTAGAAAAGTAATTAATGACTGCCCTCCTTCATGCAAAGGGTTGCCGGGTTAGCATTACGACAGACTGACTGGTGTCAGGGTAAATGGACCAGTAGTACTGATAACTTACCCAGGAACCGCCGTGATACAACTTAATGAATATTTGTAGAAAGCGGCTTAAACACCAAACAATCAAATCAACCAGCAACCATATATGACATCCCTGCTACCAATCACCTGTCCACATGAGAATAACGTTGTTAGGGGTAAGATGTTGCTAGAAAGTCAGCAAGCACATGGTCAGGTTAGGAGTGTATACATGATGGTTTATATGAGGTTTATATATTTAGATAATGTCTACACTTGTGCCAACGCAGACGAGTGTGCAACAACAGAGCTTGGTACCTGCAGATTTTACTACCATAAATGGCATTGTGTAGACGGGACGTGTCAGTGCAGATACATTGGATAAGGATGGGTCAGTATTGTCTTAAGCTGAACTCTAGATAAGGGGCATTTATCATGTTCTTAAATCCTTATTGACATTCAAACGCTATGTTGTGGGTACTCAAAAAACCCGTCTCATTGAGACGATTCTTTTGAGTACCCACAACATAGGATTTGGCTGCATGATAAGAGAAATATTGTGGGGAAAAGACCTGTTCACTCTCGCTTATCTAGTCTACTGCTTTAGTATTAAATAACGCACTGTTCCCAATATTTACCTCCCCTGGCGGTCATTTTGATAGGCAAAAATCTACCACATTGTAAAGGGAAAGATAAAGTATTATGTCATTAAACAAGAACATGCACATAATTATTTAAACCAAGCATCTGATATTAAAACATATAGAACATCTTCAACGAAATAAGGTTGTACAATTCCTCTGTGTTTCATACTTGTCACATGTTTATATAATACAATTATTTTCTGATTATGCTTATCAATTGTTACAAGGGAGGTAATTACTGTAGTTATGGTAACTATGCATGACGAAAACAATGCATGTTTTGAACAGTGTTCTAGTCATGGCCGTGTGTCAATAGGCTTCTGGGATGCGTGTCTAACCTAAAAACAAAAGCTAATGTTATTTCCAGAGATGATACTGCCATCTTCGACTGTAGCTAAATACTTAAAGTTGCTGAAATCCAGTTGGAGATCAACATTTTGAATTGTTGAAACTTCTGCAAATATTGCTTATAGTGACAACAAAGTAATTGATAAATAGTTAAAAACTATTTTGGCAGTAAATGGTGAAAGACTGTCAATTGAAAGTCATGAACATGTAAAAATGTTGGCTTACTGTGTATGTCTACCCTTTTAAAGGTGAAGAATAAACGATCAATATTTAGATGTTTATGGTACTGAAAAGTGAAATTATTTCTCTATTTTTTTCCCCAGAATAATGATCCTAATATTTAAAAACAACTTTGGAATATTTTTAAAACTTTGATTATACTATCTATACTCTGGGGTTTAGCACATTTAAGGTCGGGTTTCGAATGATGTGACATATACTATGACAAACTTGAATTCTGTTTATTCGCTTTCACCGACTGTAAATGATATTAATTACCTGTCATAGCCGATGTTTCGGATAAAGATGAGTCAATCAGATCTCTAGATAATGGTTATTTTCATGTTATAAAATCCTTATTTGGCATTCAAATCCTATGTTGTGGGTACTCAAAAGAATCGTCTCAGTGAGATGATTCTTTTGAGTATCCACAACACAGGATTGTGTTCAGTAATAAAGGAAATATTGTTGGAAAAAGACCTGTTCACTCCGTCTTATCGAGTTCGCTGGTCAATTCAACTATCTTGTCCTTATTTGACATTCAAATCCTATGTTGTGGGGACTCAAAAGAATCGTCTCAATGAGACGATTCTTTTGAGTACCCACAACACAGGATTTGGATGAGTAATAAGAGAAATATATTTGGAAAGACTTGTTCACTCCCTCTAATCTAGTCCTCTGATCAGTGCAATATTCTTGTTCTAGCCACCAGTGCTAGAAAATCACCCAGGAATCATGGGCCTATAACTTTCTCTGTGATACAAATGAACTCTGAAATCTCGATCTACACTAATCGCAAATACACCATGTTTGTTTTTCTCTGTAGCCAATCTCAATCAGTGTTGATTGTAACACTCTTTCTTTTTATATATTTCAGATGTTTGGTCATTTTACACCGATTGTTTTTACATGTCATTGGCCTTCGTTTAAGAAAATAAACTTTTAAAATGTCATATAAAGTGTCTCTTTATTACTGTGAAGAACTATTGAATTGTCAGTTATTTCTGATATATACACTCTTGGTTTACTCCCAAAACCAAATCCATTTCGCCAGGCTAAAACGCATGTGATACTATTATTTGACTAGGTGTCGGCTGGCAATTGCTTGATTGTTTGGTGTTAAACGCCGCTTTCAACAATTTCACAGTTATATCACGGCACTTCCCGGGTAAGTTACAAGTACTTCCGGTCCATTTATCCTGACATCATCCATTCAGTCATAAACCTTAGCGGCATGAAGTGCAGCCATTACTACCGTTTTAAAAAGAAAATTGGTGCGCTACCTCTTCATCTTTGTAGCAGGATGTGTTTCACGTGTGGTGAGAAATCCTGACTTTCTTGCACCATTATTCAACAGAACATTATTCAACACAACATTATTCAACACATCAATACAACATGATTCAACACAACATTATTCAACACACCAATACAACATTATTCAACACAACAACACAACATTATCCAACAGAACATTATTCAACACAACATAATTCGACACAACATTATTCAACAGAACATTATCAACAGAACATTATTCAACACATCAGCACAACAGTATTCAACACAACAACACAACATTTTTCAACACAACATTATTCAACACAACATCATTCAACAGAACACTATTCAACACATCAACACAACATTATTCAACATAACATTATTCAACACAACAGCACAACATTATTCAACATATCAACACAACATTATTCAACAAAACAGCACAACATTATTCAACACATCAACACAACATTATTCAACACAACAACACATAATTATTCAACACATCAACACAACATTATTCAACACAACAACACAACATTTTTCAACACAAGATTATTCAACACATCAACACATCAACACAACATTATTCAACACATCAACATAACATTATTCAACACAACAACACAACACTATCCAACACATCAACACTACATTATGTAACACATCATTATTCAACAAAACATTATTCAACACAACAACACAACAACACAACATTTGTCAACACAACAACACAACATTTTTCAACACAACAACACAAGATTGTTCAACACAACAACACAACATTATTCAACACATGATTATTCAACACAACAACACAACACTATCCAACACATCAACACTACATTATGTAACACATCATTATTCAACAAAACATTATTCAACACAACAACACAACAACACAACATTTGTCAACACAACAACACAACATTTTTCAACACAACAACACAAGATTGTTCAACACAACAACACAACATTATTCAACACATGATTATTCAACACAACAGTACAACATTATTCAACACAACAACACAACATTATTCAACACAGCATTCATTAACACATCAACACAACAGTACAACATTATTCAACACAACAACAAAACATTATTCAACACAGCATTCATTAACACATCAACACAACATTTTTCAACACAGCATTCATTAACACATCAACACAACATTATTTAACACATCAACACAGCATTATTCAACACAACATTATTCAAAGTAACAGGACAACATTATTCAACACATCACACAACATTATTCAACACATCATTCATTAACACATCAACACAACATTATTTAACACATCAACACAACATTATTTAACACATCAACACAACATTATTTAACACATCAACACAACATTATTCAACACATCAACACATGATTATTCAACATGACATTATCCAACGCAGCAACACAACATCACAACATTATTCAACACAACAACAAAACATTATTCAATACAACATTATTCAACACATCAACACAACATTATTCAACACATCAACCCAACATTATTCAACACAGCAACATAAAAATATTCAACATAACAACATAACAGTATTCAACAAAACATTATTCAACAAAGCAACACAACAACACAACATTGTTCAACACAACACCATAACATTATTCAGCAAAACATTATTCAACACATCAACACAACATTATTCAACATAACATTATTCAACACATCAATATAACATTATTCAACACATCAATACAACATTATTCAACACATCAATACAACATTATTCAACACAACAACATAACATTATTCAACACAACAACATAACATTATTCAACACAACATTGTTCAACATAACATTATTCAGCACAACAACACATCATTATTCAAAAAAACATAACAACACAACATTATTCAACGCAACAACACAACACTATTCAAGACAACAACATATCGCTATTCAACACAACCACACAACATCATATCATTATTCAACAGAACAACATAACATTATTTACGCATAACAACACATCATTATTCGGAACAACATTATTCAACATAACAACACAACATTATTCAACGTAACAACACATCATTATTCAACAAAACATTATTCAACAAAACATTATTCAACACAACAACACATACTTATTCAACACAACAACACAACAGTATTCACCAAACCATTATTCAACACAACAACGCAACAATATTCAACAGAACAACACATCATTATTCAACACACCACATCAGTATTCAACACAACAACACATACTTATTCAACAGAACATTATTCAGCACAACAACACATCATTATTCAACACAACATCATTCAAAATAACACCACAACATTATTCAACGCAACAACACAACATTATTCAACACAACAACATATCATTATTCAACACAACATTATTCACCACACCATTATTCAACACAACAACACATCATTATTCAACACAACATTATTCACCAAACCATTATTCAACACAACAACACATCATTATTCAACAAAACAACACATCAATATTCAACAGAACAACACATCATTATTCAGCACATCATTATTCAACACAACACATCATTATTCAACACAACAACACATCATTATTCAACACATCCGTATTTGTGTGCAATGTATGCTTTCCCGAACCGTAACAGAAAACGAATACCGCTAGACACCGCGCTCTCAGAAATAGCATGTCCAATAGTACGAAAAAAAACCATAAATGGTTTTTTTCGCTCATAGGTAACATTTGTGAGAATTTTTAATTTTTTATTTTTCAATAACCCATGAACCTTTCTGAAATGAAACTGGCATAATCAATTGGGGTCACCATTTTGGTTATTTTTAAAATGAGACGAAAAGCACTATTGAAAATTATTGTCGTCTTTTTAATCGTTTTTTTGTTTAAATCGATATTAAAGATCACTAAAGTGCTGTGTTATTTTTCGTGTGAATTAACAATGTTACGAAAAAGTTAAAAATAAATGGAACTCTGTAAGAAATATGTTTTCTCGTTCGCGTCAAAGAAACGACAGCAAACGACAGATTTAGCTTACTACATGTACGCCCGTCTGCTGCAAGGCGTCAGAAACCGTCTCTAATAGTAGGGAAAGGGTTTAGCAGAAATGTGACCCCTTACATAATTTGTTCCTGTCATATTGACATATTCGCAGTCGCAAAGTGGCATCAGAAAAGGTCTGATCTATTTGCTTTTTTACCATAAAGCAGGTGATCGATAAAGGATCATCTTGGCCTTTATGTTTTAACCTAGTTCATTATAAATGTATTCCGTGATTTTCTGAAAGTCTTTACTTTATTTTTTTCTGTTCGTAATAATAGACGACATCAATACGAATTCCGAACATGTTTTGATCATGCAAGAAACATGACATTAATATTATTATCGTCTTATCAATTACTTATAAATCATTTTTTATGGCCAAAGTATGCTCTTTGATGTGTGTTTATAATTACCTTACGTTTTTCTTTCGTAAATAGGTAGCACCTATAGATATATTATGTTTTACAATGGGTTTTTTATCCATCAAAGTAACATTCCTCGAGATTCGAATGGTCAGTTCGTCTGCATCGGGAGCCAATTGTTGCCATGAAATGACTGCAAAGTTCTTGTAAAACTGTGTAGTTTAATTGAAATCCTAACATTTACGTCTTTCTATGACAAATTTCCATAATAAAGTAGACTCTTCCTTTTCCATAATAAAGTAGACTCTTCCTTTTCCATTATAAAGTAGACTCTTCCTTTTCCATAATAAAGTAGACTATTCCTTTTCCATTATAAAGTAGACTCTTCCTTTTCCATAATAAAGTAGACTCTTCCTTTTCCATAATAAAGTAGACTATTTCTTTTCCATAATAAAGTAGACTCTACCTTTTCCATAATAAAGTAGACTCTTCCTTTTCCATTATAAAGAAGACTCCTCCTTTTCCATTATAAAGTAGACTCTTTCTTTTCCATAATAAAGTAGACTCTTCCTTTTCCATGATTAAGTAGCCTCTTTCTTTTCCATGATAAAGTAGACTCAGAATCAGAAGTCTTTATTTCTCGAGTTAACATTTTTTTGGAAAATCTTGATAGCTTAACGGTTAAGGATGTACTGAATTGAAAAGTGGATTATTTATGATATTTAACTTTTGTTGTAACATTATATTTTTGAAAGTAGGATGTATGGATAATAAAAAAAAACACAGAAAAATGGTATGTTGCAGTGCTTCATTATATGCTAGAATCATTTATTAAAGCCTTATGATATGCACCCTTTTTTAGCTATTTCATGAAAGACATGAAAAAAAACACGTTTTTGTGCAAATTACCAGTTTTAGAAAGATGATATGCTAATTGTTTGTCTTCTTGTGGTTTAAATCTCATTCTGAAATTATTGTATATATGTCCTTGGACGTTCACATGATATGTTGTAGTTAAACCTAAAAAATAGACTCTATTTTGCTCTAACGAGAACCCATATCTGGCAGGTGTAAGAATGGACAAGTTGATTGTGTACATAAAAGTAATGGCTGGGAAGGTTTTGTAGAACGTATCAATACAATATTTCCAGTAGTTACTGAGAGACCGTCTCTTTATGTAGTTTCAATCAAAGCTTAATCAGAATTCCTAAGTAAATTTGCAATATATGCTGGATAGAGTTATCTTACTTGATTGTTTACATAGGTGTAATTGTTGGAAAGGGTTGTATAAAGTTTCAATGCAATGCAATGCAACAAGCATTTATTAGGATATGGACTCTACGTAAAAAAAGGCCATAACTTGCAATAAATGCAGGATAGAGTTATCTAACTATATATAAAATGTCTCACAAAGAACGATTATCTTAAAAAGTTGACTCTATGGATCAAAAAGACAAGTTGCCCAATATGAGCACTTACTCCTTTATTCGTCAATGTCAGACACATCAGTAAGGGTCTGAGAAAGGGTTGACTTTGAGGAGGAATTTCGTTAGAAGTACAGATAATTCAGACTTGTTCATTGTCGACACTTAAAGTGGAATCCGCCGTGGCCGAGTGGTTAGCGACGGGGATTTGGAACGGTGAGGTTGTCATGGTGAAGTGTACTTGGGCAAGGCACATGTCCTTGCCTGGTACCTGTGTTTACACAGGGATCAGAAATAAATGATTTTTCGACGTGATATAACTGAAATAATAATGAAAATGGTGTAAAACTCCCATAACGCCAAATCCACACTTTGAGAAATATTCGACGTTTTACCGAAATATGAAACATAGATTTAAATTTATGATTTATGAAAAGACTTAAGAACATTGACCCATTGATCATTATAATCAATTCGTTCTTTGGCCAAATGTTTTCCAAAGTCCTCTGCTGCATGACTAGCGTTAATAGTTCACGCTTTGTTCCATTATTTGGATTAACACTTATCCTGCTTTATTCTAGATATTCTTAACAAAAAAGCATGCGAAGATCAGTCTGCTCATGTTGACATTGGTCTACACCGTTCGTTGTTATGACTTTAAGTTGTGCATATCGACTCAAGTGAATGCTGGTTGAAGTCGCTTACGTTGGGATAAGGATTCAACCTAATAGAGATAGCATACATCGTGACTGAGGTTGTGAGAATTCGACAGATTTTGTCTAATGAATATAGAAACATGGTGCCCATGAACCAACAATGTCCATATTTAGAACGCTTTATCAAAAGTCGAAATCAGAAGAAAAATAAATCAGATTTAAATCAACATAGTGTAGTTCAAACAAAAGATATTTGTTAAATGATTAAGTTAGAACACTTTTCCGTTAAATGATTTTAAGTAATTTGTCTTTTAAGGACCAAGGTCCCACAATCATGTATCGATGAAAATGTTTTAGTTTATTTATTTTTGGGATTTTTACGCCGTTTTCAACTGTATCTAAGTTATATCACGGCGGCCAGTTCGCCTAGTGAGTGTTTCCCGGCTTTATCACAACTTGGTCCGAAACTATAACTCTGAAAACGTTTCAAGTGCTCAGAAATGAAGTCCATGCTCCAAATAAGGCTTCTGGTTGGCCAAACATGTCCAAATCCATACAAGAATATATATTTCGTCTTTAATGGTGTAAACTTATGACGGGAACTATCTTTGCGAAGTGATTTCTTCTTGCTTAACCCTTTCCCACTTGTAAACGCTGTATGACGCCTCTGCAGCAGACGACTTTGTAAACATTTTGGCAAAAGAAGAAATTGCTCAAAACGAGCAATTTCTCCTTTTGCCATAATGTTCTCAACTCTATTTTATAAGTAAAATCTCATTTATGGAGTTTTTTCAGGTTTCGTCTTCAAAGTCGTATGCTGCAGATTTGTTGTATGTTGGAAAGGGATAAACACCAACTCCCTACTCATACGTTTCCGTACTTCCTAGCACCAGTACTCGGCACACAATACTTTTAAAGCAACTGGCTGCTGTTCCAAATAGACTGTTAGCCCATTTGTTGAAAGACGAATGACGCTTGACAGAGTGACTTTTGTCAAACGTCGGAAGAATGTTGGCCGAGCTGGGATTCGAACTATCAACCCCTTAAATGACAGTCAGCGTCGCTACAGACGGAACTACCGGTGCTCGGCATAGGTTGTTGTTCCTGAAAAAAATGAGGAAAGTGTGGCAATTGAGAGTTGAAACTTATTGATTAACAGAAGAGGAATTTAATTGCTTATCTTTCCATTTATAACGGAACAGAAGTTGTTTACATAGACTTGAGCATATATGGTTCATAGTCATAATAGTTACAATATACTTTGTGCATTTACATACCAGAAACAAAAGACATACACTATACCTTGATACTAGAAGTATAACATTCTTATTGCCCCAGATAATGTATAACTCGAATTGTGCTAACCGAACATACAAAACTCTAATACAGAAATAATTGCGGTGATTGTATGTATGACAACACGGCAGTTTAAGTAAGTATTTCTTGTCATCTTATTTGATGTAGATATAGATATAGATGTTATTATTCTAACGTAAGTGTAACATAGCTTCTAGTTACATAAAAAGAAAGTATTTACATATTTTAACAAAGTCAGGAATGAGTTATAAGCATTAACTCGATATAGCACATACATATACGAGTATGAACAAAACATAGATATTTACATATATAAACTATATACTTTATCAAATTGTGTGTATACAGAATTATCAAAATGTTTAATCATGGTTTATGTCAAATTACTTTCTATGAGTAAATGTCAAACGTAAACTAAATGCCTCTCGGATATATTTAGCCAAAATTCATCAATGTTTTCTGGTTATCACTTTTTAAGAGTTCGAAAAATGTATATACACATAGATTGGTTGTGTAGTAAGCTTTTAAATATTTAATTCTAATTTTAGCGTAAGCCGGACAGATTAAACAAAATGAGATTCGTTTTCTATATCATTTTGTTCACAAAAAGTATTCATTCACTGGTTATACTCAACATATTGACCTGCATAACGTCCGGACTCTACCTCTAAATGATGTGATGAGATTCTTAACTTTGACAGATGCACATATAAGTGAATAGGTAATACCTAAATATATTTTCCTGTTACAAATGTATCTTTAAAATGAGCATATGTATTAAGAGACCGACTATCAACAGACCACCCTTGGGTGAATATATCTATTAATCTTTGCTTAAGTATTACAGGGAAGTTTATAACAAAACTCTGATAACAGTCCAGGTCCGGTGGTCCGATTGACCTATCTGACAATACTGGATTCTGATTGGTTTAACATGACCTGGTTTATAAAATGACCAATCACATGTTAGATATTCTTAACTTCTGTCCTGGACACGTGTTAACATTTCATTTATTTAGATTGTTTTTGGCATTCTTGACCAGTCCGTTCTAAATCTAATAACTACAAATATGAAGATCGTGTGTGCTCTTGTTCTTGTTCTTGTAGCTGTTGGTAAGAATATTATATAGACAAAATATTTAGTTATAGATGCATCTGTTTTAAATGAACTTATTTAACAGTTAACTTTTAATGCACTTTGATACATCTTCAGCAGACGACTTTTAAAAACATTATGACACAAGTAGAACTTCCTCGTCATAAGACATATTATGTGTTTGCCAAAATTATTTAATTTTTATGCCATATGAGAACTTTCATTAAGAAAGAGAGTTTTCATAAGTATGCCAAAATGTTTTAAAAATCGTTTACTGCAGACAGTTGTATGTGGGAATGAAATGGTTATGTATTTAATTGTTTATAACAGCTGTTGATTCATTTGTCTTTTTAACAATATTCGACAAACCTAAAATAATGATGTTTCTAGTGTTTCCACAAAATATACATAAGAGCCGTTCCACGACTAAACCAACATCATGGACTCTGCGTAATGCATCGACCCGGACCAGGTTAAGCATGCCGCGCAGGCTAACCCAGATAGACACGTTTCGCCTCCAGTCGATTTACTGTTTCGAGAATCATTACTCTATATCTATATTACCCTGAGACGGAATGTGTTTGACCGGATTATTCTGCGCGGAATGCGCTGGCTGATCTGGAACGATACAACACGCAGAGTCCATAATGTTGGTTTTCTCATGGAACGGCTCATATTTATTAATTGTGTAAGCGTTCAGACACCTGTGGATATAATCCATTTGTTTCTCAACTATTTCATAATATAATGATTTATACTAAATCTAAAGTTTATTTATGTATATATAATTCTGTGCAAACTGTTATACTTATTAACACTAATATATCTATAGGTGCTACCTATTTACGAAAAAAACGCAAGATAATTATAAACAAAAATTAAAGAGCATACTTTGGCCATAAAAATGGATTTATAAGTAATTGACTTGACAATAATAATGTTAATGTCATGTTTCTTGCATTATCAAAACATATTTGGAATTCGTATTGCTGTTGTCTATTATTTAAACAGAAAATAATATAAAGTAAAGACTTTCAGAAAATCAAGGAATACAGTTATAATGAACGAGGTTAAAACATGAGGGCCAAGATGATCCTTAATCGATCACCTGCATTATGGTAAAGAAGCAAATAGATCAGCCCTTTTCTGATGCCACCTGGCGACTGCCTTTTTCAACCAATCAATATGACTGGAACAAATTATGTAAGGGGTCACATTTCTGCTAAACCCTTTCCCTATTAGAGACGGTTTCTGAGGCCTATGCAACAGACGATTTAGGAAAAGATTGTCGCCACAAAAACAATTGCTTCTTATGAGAAAGTTATCCTTCTGCCACAATGTTTGATAAATAATTATACTTTGAATGAGTGAGTCAATAGCTCATGTATAGGAATTTGGGGTCTTTCATGTTGATACCACTTTTTTGCGGGAAACGACGTCGCTCCATTGACTCCTTCTTTGGCTACGATACAGTCAAAATTTAGTTTCGGGCGTAGAAGGCTAATGCTGTCGTTTTTTTTGACGAACGGGAAAACATATTTCTTACAGATTTCCATTTATTTTTAACTTTTCGTACAAATATTAATAGCCACATAACACAGCACTTAAATGATCTTAAATATCGATTTAAAAAAAAAAATGATTAAAAAGACGACAATAATTTTCAATCCGTTTTTCTGCTCATCTTATACATACCCAAAATACCGATTTAAAAAAAAAAAAATAAAAAAAATAAAAAAAATTTCAATCTGTGTTTTACGTCTGCTTTTTATACATATCCAAAATGGCGGCCCCATGGGTTTTTCCAGTTTCATTTCAGAAAGCTTCATGGGTTATTGAAAAAAAAAAAAAAAAAAAATCTCACACCTGTTAACTATAAGCGAAAAAAAACCATTTATGTTTTTTTTTCGTATAACCGAAAAAAACCATTTATGAATTTTTTTCGTAATATCATTATAGGTGCTACCTATTTCGGGGAAACATTTATTATATGTTGTGATCGGTGAATAATTCCCCGCGAACTGCAGTTAGCGCCTTGCTTGCAGCACGATCAGTTATTTACCAAATTAGTCCTACCGACCTAAGCAAAGAAAATAAAAATCATCATCAGGTTAAGCTTATATTTAACTTTAAAATATAGCCAAGATTTAACATCCATGAAATTATGATGACAGGTACAACAATTAATCAACTTGCCCTTCATAAAGTACTTCAAATAAAACGATTCCATAATTTACGGAACTACATTTGTGACAAGTCAAACTAACGTTTCGTATAATTTATGTCGTTTTCCTTTTAGTTCATTTAGTTTAAACTTATTTATATTACATCGATTGTGAAACAAGCTTTCAGCTTATATTAATCATGCTCGATGTCTGCTTCCTGGAGACTTAACCAGCACTTGTGCCGTTTGTGTGAAAAAATTCCAAAGCCAGGACCCGCTTATCACGGGACTCGAACCAGGGACCTTTGATACAAGAGGCCGACGCTCTACCTCTGCACCACTAATATAATGACGTCATATTATGACGTCATATTACAGGAATTTGGATTTATAACTTCCGGAAAGTAAAAAAACCCTTACGAGTTGTTATTTGAACTCGTTTTAGAAATAGACGACGAGTGTTATTACACGCAAATGATCA
>JASEVX010000013.1:26378047-26467967 GCA_031761405.1 Serripes groenlandicus | reverse complement strand
TGTGGCTACATCTTGAACTTTAATGTCGTTTTAATGTTCAGATCTTCATAAGGGTTCAACCAATCTAATTAAATTAAAACCAGACCTAAACTTCGCTAGATCGTATATAGGTATGACGACTGCCTTATACAGGTCGTCTCAAATTGACCTTTGCGACAACCTATACAATTGTCGCTTACCAAGTATTTCGATATAAACTGGTAAGATAACCTATTTGAATAAAACATATAGAGAAGCGTCGATTGTCGAGTGTTCCGATTGTATAGCACGGGCGTTGGTTGTATCATGCGATTTCATTGGACATTAAAACCGAGCACGTGCTCGTGTGTTTATTAAGTGTATCAGGTCAATTCGAGACGATTCTTTACAAATATCTAGATAAGGGGCATTTTTCATGTTCTAAAATCCTTATTTGACATTCAAAACCTATGTTATGGGTACTCAAAAGAATCGTCTCAGTGAAACGATTATTTTGAGAACCCACAACATAGGATTTTGTTGAGTAAAAAGAGAAATGTTGTGGGGAAAAAGACCTGTTGATTACCTCTTATCTATGCAGGGTAGTCAGATCCAATATACGTACAGCGAAGTATTTTGGTCTGATTTTAATAATATCGGGGTTCCATCTACAGTCATTGAATCTGGAAATGGTTCCCCACGTGTAGTAATGCAGGGATAAAATCAGATCATACCGAGCACTGGGCCGTGTGCTTGTCAAAAAAAACCTTAGATTAAGGGTTCTTTAGCGGCTGACCGCATTCTTACACATTTTTGTTCGGTAGGTCTGAATACACACCCGGGTCGCTCAGAAGCATACAAGATATGGCTCATATAATTCACAATCTATTGCAATAATCTCCCTCAAAATGCCCCAAAATGCAGCTGCGGCGATAGAGATCTGCGTAATGTATCGACCAGATCAGTCTGCGCGGACAGCTGAACACATCCGGCCGACACATTCCGTCTTAGGGGGATATATGTATAGAGTAGTAATTCCTGAAACAGAAAAATCCACAGGAGTCGAAAAGTGTCTATCCGGGTAGGACTGTGTGGCATGCTTAGGCTGTTCCGGCTCGATACTTTACGCAGAGTCCACAATGTTTATTTTCTCACGAGACGGCCTACACATTGATTGTTGCAAAGCTACGCCCCAGTCTCCGTACCGTATCCGACCACCTCGTTGGTGTAGTGGTAAAGCGTCGGCCTCGGATGCGGGAGGTCGCTGAATCAGTCCCCGGCCGGGTCATACCAAATTATTTAGAAAAGTAATTAATGACTGCCCTCCTTCATGCAAAGGGTTGCCGGGTTAGCATTACGACAGACTGACTGGTGTCAGGGTAAATGGACCAGTAGTACTGGTAACTTACCCAGGAACCGCCGTGATACAACTTAATGAATATTTGTAGAAAGCGGCTTAAACACCAAACAATCAAATCAACCAGCAACCATATATGACATCCCTGCTCCCAATCACCTGTCCACATGAGAATAACGTTGTTAGGGGTAAGATGTTGCTAGAAAGTCAGCAAGCACATGGTCAGGTTAGGACTGTATACATGATGGTTTATATGAGGTTTATATATTTAGATAATGTCTACACTTGTGCCAACGCAGACGAGTGTGCAACAACAGAGCTTGGTACCTGCAGATTCTACCATAAATGGCATTGTGTAGACGGGACGTGTCAGTGCAGATACATGCACATTGGATAAGGATGGGTCAGTATTGTCTTAAGCAGAGCTCTAGATAAGGGGCATTTATCATGTTCTTAAATCCTTATTGACATTCAAACGCTATGTTGTGGGTACTCAAAAAAACCGTCTCATTGAGACGATTCTTTTGAGTACCCACAACATAGGATTTGGCTGCATGATAAGAGAAATATTGTGGGGAAAAGACCTGTTCACTCTCGCTTATCTAGTCTACTGCTTTAGTATTAAATAACGCACTGTTCCCAATATTTACCTCCCCTGGCGGTCATTTTGATAGGCAAAAATCTACCACATTGTAAAGGGAAAGATAAAGTATTATGTCATTAAACAAGAACATGCACATAATTATTTAAACCAAGCATCTGATATTAAAACATATAGAACATCTTCAACGAAATAAGGTTGTACAATTCCTCTGTGTTTCATACTTGTCACATGTTTATATAATACAATTCTTTTCTGATTATGCTTATCAATTGTTACAAGGGAGGTAATTACTGTAGTTATGGTAACTATGCATGACGAAAACAATGCATGTTTTGAATAGTGTTCTAGTCATGGCCGTGTGTCAAAAGGCTTCTGGGATGCGTGTCTAACCTAAAAACAAAAGCTAATGTTATTTCCAGAGACGAAACTGCCATCTTCGACTGTAGCTAAATACTTAAAGTTGCTGAAATCCAGTTGGAGATCAACATTTTGAATTGTTGAAACTTCTGCAAATATTGCTTATAGTGACAACAAAGTAATTGATAAATAGTTAAAAACTATTTTGGCAGTAAATGTTGAAAGACTGTCAATTGAAAGTCATGAACATGTACAAATGTTGGCTTACTGGGTATGTCTACCCATTTAAAGGTGAAGAATAAACGATCAATATTTAGATGTTTATGGTACTGAAAATTGAAATTATTTCTCTATTTTTTCCCCAGAATAATGATCCTAATATTTAAAAACAACTTTGGAATATTGTTAAAACTTTGATTATACTATCTATACTCTGGGGTTTAGCACATTTAAGGTCGGGTTTCGAATGATGTGACATATACTATGACAAACTTGAATTCTGTTTATTCGCTTTCACCGACTGTAAATGATATTAATTACCTGTCATAGCCGATGTTTCGGATAAAGATGAGTCAATCAGATCTCTAGATAATGGTTATTTTCATGTTATAAAATCCTTATTTGGCATTCAAATCCTATGTTGTGGGTACTCAAAAGAATCGTCTCAGTGAGATGATTCTTTTGAGTACCCACAACACAGGATTGTGTTCAGTAATAAAGGAAATATTAAAGTCAGAAAAAATATTAACACCAAAATTTCATTGCTTAAACGAATATCTTACCTCATCACTTTTGACATGAAAACGATGTTCTACAATGCCTACATTGTACCACTGCTTGATTATTGTTGCCATATTTGGGGTACTTGTCAAAGAAAAAACGCAATAAAAATTATTAAGCTTCAAAAACGAGCCGCAAGACTGGTTCTAAACCAAGCCGAAAGATCAAATTCCGAGTGTATTCTACAATCAATGGGTTGGCTTAATTTTGACAAAAGATGTCGTTACCATGCTGCGGTTCTCATTTATAAAACAATTAACAACATGACGCCGTCCTATATGAATGATGTAATAACAATATCTAAAAACCAATCGTATACTCTGAGATCACAAACAAACAATGATCTTACTCTACCCTATATACCTCGCACTAACTACGGCAAAAATACATTTACCTTCTATGGAATGCGTGTTTGGAATAAATTACCATTGGAAATTCGCAATATCAGCAACAATAAAACTTTCAAAAATAGAGTGAAATATCACTTACTACAAGAAAAATAAGACCCTATCCCAATAACAACTTAATTCAATAACATGTTGAATATCAATATCAATGTTTATATTTGCATAAAAGCAAACATAACAGTTCATTTGTGTTTGCCTACTGTTTTATCATTTCATGTTCTCATCTATCATTCACCATCTTAAGTACATTGTATCATAGTATCATACTAACATTCACCTTATTCAAATTGAAATGTAGTTTCTATTTGAAGGCCACATGGCAGATAAGTCATATGCAATTCATTTGTTATATTACTTAATGTGCAACCTTCGTTAAATAAAGATTTTATTATTATTATTATTATTATTATTATTATTATAAATATTGTTGGAAAAAGACCTGTTCACTCCGTCTTATCGAGTTCGCTGGTCAATTCAACTATCTTGTCCTTATTTGACATTCAAATCCTATGTTGTGGGGACTCAAAAGAATCGTCTCAATGAGACGATTCTTTTGAGTACCCACAACACAGGATTTGGATGAGTATTAAGAGAAATATATTTGGAAAGACTTGTTCACTCCCTCTAATCTAGTCCTCTGATCAGTGCAATATTCTTGTTCTAGCCACCAGTGCTAGAAAATCACCCGGGGGTCATGGGCCTATAACTGTCTCTGTGATACAACTGAACTCTGAAATCTCGATCTACACTAATCGCAAATACCCCATGTTTGTTTTTCTCTGTAGCCAATCTCAATCAGTGTTGATTGTAACTCTTTTTCTTTTTATATATTTCAGATGTTTGGTCATTTAACACCGATTGTTTTTACATGTCATTGACCTTCGTTTAAGAAAATAAACTTTTAAAATGTCATATAAAGTGTCTCTTTATTACTGTGAAGTACTATTAAATTATCAGTTATTTCTGATATATACACTCTTGGTTTACTTCCAAAACCAAATCCATTTCGCCAGGCTAAAACGCGTGTGATACTATTATTTGACTAGGTGTCGGCTGGCAATTGCTTGATTGTTTGGTGTTAAACGCCGCTTTCAACAATTTCACAGTTATATCACGGCACTTCCTGGGAAAGTTACAAGTACTTCCGGTCCATTTATCCTGACATCATCCATTCAGTCGTAAACCTTAGCGGCATGAAGTGCAGCCATTACTACCGTTTTAAAAAGAAATTTGGTGCACTACCTCTTCATCTTTGTAGCAGGATGTGTTTCACGTGTGGTGAGAAATCCTGACTTTCTTGCACCATTATTTATTTAACACATCAATACAACATGATTCAACACAACATTATTCAACACACCAATACAACATTATTCAACACAACAACAAAACATTATCCAACAGAACATTATTCAACACAACATAATTCGACACAACATTATTCAACAGAACATTATCAACACAACATTATTCAACACATCAGCACAACATTATTCAACACAACAACACAACATTTTTCAACACAACATTATTCAACACAACATTATTCAACAGAACACTATTCAACACATCAACACAACATTATTCAACATAACATTATTCAACACAACAGCACAACATTATTCAACATATCAACACAACACAACATTATTCAACAGAAAATTATCAACACAACATTATTCAACACATCAGCACAACATTATTCAACACAACAACACAACATTTTTCAACACAACATTATTCAATACAACATTATTCAACAGAACACTATTCAACACATCAACACAACATTATTCAACATAACATTATTCAACACAACAGCACAACATTATTCAACATATCAACACAACATTATTCAACACAACAGCACAACATTATTCAACACATCAACACAACATTATTCAACACATCATTTTTCAACACAACAACACATAATTATTCTACACAACAACACAACATTATTCAATACAACAACACAACATTTTTCAACACAAGATTATTCAACACATCAACACAACATTATTCAACACATCAACATAACATTATTCAACACAACAACACAACACTATCCAACACATCAACACTACATTATGTAACACATCATTATTCAACACAACAACACAACATTTTTCAACACAACAACACAACATTTTTCAACACAACAACACAAGATCATTCAACACAACAACACAACATTATTCAACACATGATTATTCAACACAACATTATTCAACACAACAGTACAACATTATTCAACACAACAACAAAACATTATTCAACACAGCATTCATTAACACATCAACACAACATTTTTCAACACAGCATTCATTAACACATCAACACAACATTATTTAACACATCAACACAGCATTATTCAACACAACATTATTCAAAGTAACAGTACAACATTATTCAACACATCACACAACATTATTCAACACATCATTCATCAACACATGATTATTCAATATGACATTATCCAACGCAGCAACACAACATCACAACATTATTCAACACAACAACAACATTATTCAACACATCAACACAACATTATTCAACACAACAACATAAAAATATTCAACATAACAACATAACAGTATTCAACAAAACATTATTCAACACAGCAACACAACAACACAACATTGTTCAACACAACACCATAACATTATTCAGCAAAACATTATTCAACATAACATTATTCAACACATCAATATAACATTATTCAAAACATCAATATAACATTATTAAACACATCAATACAACATTATTCAACACATCAACACAACAACATAACATTATTCAACACAACAACATAACATTATTCAACACAACATTGTTCAACATAACATTATTCAGCACAACAACACATCATTATTCAAAAAAACATAACAACACAACATTATTCAACGCAACAACACAACAACATATCGCTATTAAACACAACCACACAACATCATATCATTATTCAACAGAACAACATAACATTATTTACGCATAACAACACATCATTATTCAGAACAACATTATTCAACATAACAACACAACATTATTCAACGCAACAACACATCATTATTCAAAAAAACATTATTCAACACAACAACACATACTTATTCAACACAACAACACAACATTATTCACCAAACCATTATTCAACACAACAACACATAATTATTCAACAATACACCGCAACAATATTCAACAGAACAACACATCATTATTCAACACACCACATCATTATTCAACACAACAACACATAATTATTCAACAGAACATTATTCAGCACAACAACACATCATTATTCAACACAACATCATTCAAAATAACACCACAACATTATTCAACGCAACAACACAACATTATTCAACACAACAACACATCATTTTTCAACACAACATTATTCACCAAACCATTATTCAACACAACATTATTCACCAAACCATTATTCAACACAACAACACATAATTATTCAACAAAACAACACATCAATATTCAACAGAACAACACATCATTATTCAGCACATCATTATTCAACACAACACATAATTATTCAACACAACAACACATCATTATTCAACACATCCGTATATGTGTGCAATGTATGCTTTCCCGAACCGTAACAGAAAACGAATACCGCTAGACACCGCGCTCTCAGAAATAGCATGTCCAATAGTACGAAAAAAAAACATAAATGGTTTTTTTCGCTCATAGGTAACATGTGTGAGAATTTTTATTTTTTATTTTTCAATAACCCATGAACCTTTCTGAAATGAAACTGGCAAAATCAATGGGGGTCGCCATTTTGGTTATTTTTAAAATGAGACGAAAAGCACGGATTGAAAATTATTGTCGTCTTTTTAATCGTTTTTTTGTTTAAATCGATATTAAAGATCACTAAAGTGCTGTGTTATTTTCGTGTGAATTAACAATGTTACGAAAAAGTTAAAAATAAATGGAACTCTGTAAGAAATATGTTTTCTCGTTCGCGTCAAAGAAACGACAGCAAACGACAGATTTAGCTTACTACATGTACGCCCGTCTGCTGCACGGCGTCAGAAACCGTCTCTAATAGTAGGGAAAGGGTTTAGCAGAAATGTGACCCCTTACATAATTTGTTCCTATCATATTGACATATTCGTAGTCGCCAAGTGGCATCAGAAAAGGTCTGATCTATTTGCTTTTTTACCATAAAGCAGGTGATCGATAAAGGATCATCTTGGCCTTTATGTTTTAACCTAGTGCATTATAAATGTATTCCGTGATTTTCTGAAAGTCTTTACTTTATTTTTTTCTGTTCGTAATAATAGACGACATCAATACGAATTCCGAACATGTTTTGATCATGCAAGAAACATGACATTAATATTATTATCGTCTAATCAATTACTTATAAATCATTTTTTATGGCCAAAGTATGCTCTTTGATGTGTGTTTATAATTACCTTACGTTTTTCTTTCGTAAATAGGTAGCACCTATATATATATTATGTTTTACAATGGGTTTTTTATCCATCAAAGTAACATTCCTCGAGATTCGAATGGTCAGTTCGTCTGCATCGGGAGCCAATTGTTGCCATGAAATGACTGCAAAGTTCTTGTAAAACTGTGTAGTTTAATTGAAATCCTAACATTTACGTCTTTCTATGACAAATTTCCATAATAAAGTAGACTCTTCCTATTCCATAATAAAGTAGACTCTTCCTTTTCCATTATAAAGTAGACTCTTCCTTTTCCATAATAAAGTAGACTATTCCTTTTCCATTATAAAGTAGACTCTTCCTTTTCAATAATAAAGTAGACTCTTCCTTTTCCATAATAAAGTAGACTATTTCTTTTCCATAATAAAGTAGACTCTTCCTTTTCCATAATAAAGTAGACTCTTCCTTTTCCATTATAAAGAAGACTCTTCCTTTTCCTTTATAAAGTAGACTCTTTCTTTTCCATAATAAAGTAGACTCTTCCTTTTCCATGATTAAGTAGCCTCTTTCTTTTCCATGATAAAGTAGACTCAGAATCAGAAGTCTTTATTTCTCGAGTTAACATTTTTTTGGAAAATCTTGATAGCTTAACGGTTAAGGATGTACTGAATTGAAAAGTGGATTATTTATGATATTTAACTTTTGTTGTAACATTATATTTTTGAAAGTAGGATGTATGGATAATAAAAAAAAACACAGAAAAATGGTATGTTGCAGTGCTTCATTATATGCTAGAATCATTTATTAAAGCCTTATGATATGCACCCTTTTTTAGCTATTTCATGAAAGACATGAAAAAAAACACGTTTTTGTGCAAATTACCAGTATTAGAAAGATGATATGCTAATTGTTTGTCTTCTTGTGGTTTAAATCTCATTCTGAAATTATTGTATATATGTCCTTGGACGTTCACATGATATGTTGTAGTTAAACCTAAAAAATAGACGCTATTTTGCTCTAACGAGAACCCATATCTGGCAGGTGTAAGAATGGACAAGTTGATTGTGTACATAAAAGTAATGGCTGGGAAGGTTTTGTAGAACATATCAATACAATATTTCCAGTAGTTACTGAGAGACCGTCTCTTTATGTAGTTTCAATCAAAGCTTTAATCAGAATTCCTAAGTAAATTTGCAATATATGCTGGATAGAGTTATCTTACTTGATTGTTTACATAGGTGTAATTGTTGGAAAGGGTTGTATAAAGTTTCAATGCAATGCAATGCAACAAGCATTTATTAGGATATGGACTCTACGTCAAAAAAGGCCATAACTTGCAATAAATGCAGGATAGAGTTATCTAACTATATATAAAATGTCTCACAAAGAACGATTATCTTAAAAAGTTGACTCTATGGATCAAAAAGACAAGTTGCCCAATATGAGCACTTACTCCTTTATTCGTCAATGTCAGACACATCAGTAAGGGTCTGAGAAAGCGTTGACTTTGAGGAGGAATTTCGTTAGAAGTACAGATAATTCAGACTTGTTCATTGTCGACACTTAAAGTGGAATCCGCCGTGGCCGAGTGGTTAGCGACGGGGATTTGGAACGGTGAGGTTGTCATGGTGAAGTGTACTTGGGCAAGGCACATGTCCTAGGCTAGTACTGGTTTGTTTACACAGGGATCAGAAATAAATGATTTTTTCCCCGTGATATAACTGAAATAATAATGAAAATGGTGTAAAACTCCCATACCGCCAAATCCACACTTGGAGAAATATTCGACGTTTTACCGAAATATGAAACATAGATTTAAATTTATGATTTATGAAAAGACTTGAGAACATTGACACATTGATCATCATAATCAATTTCTTCTTTGGCCAAATGTTTTCCAAAGTCATCTGCTGCATGACAAGCGTTAATAGTTCACACTTTGTCCATTATTTGGATTAACACTTATCCTGCTTTATTCTAGATATTCTTAACAAAAAGGCATGCGAAGATCAGTCTGCTCATGTATCGATCATCTACTCTTGGTCTAAATCGTCTGTGTCTTATTCATCTTAAGACTTTCCCACATACAGACGCTTTCTGACACATCAGCAGCAGACGACTTGTGAACACATTGTGGCAAATGGAGTAAGAACTAATGATGAGCAATTTCGCCTTATGCAACAATGTTTCAACTCTATACAATAAATTGCTTTCACTCGTGAAGATTTACCAAATGTTATCCTCAATGATTGAATGTAGTCTGCTGCAGATTATATTTACGTGGGAAATTATGACTGTATACAGAATCTCGCCACCAAAAACTAACAACAAACCCAAGTATGACGATGTTTACCCGATATGACAGTGTTCAAGTGTCGTGTCTTTTGAAATTATCATAGGGGAAAGAAGCAAAGCCTATGAAATTATAAAATTAATATTAAGGATCCTGTTCACATTGTGTGTACAGGAGTCATTGTTAAAAGAGCAACTACTATGCAAGTAGTATACCCTAGTCTAGAACATGCTAATCACCCTGAGACCATGAATATTGATTAATTGGGGTTTTATGCCGCTTTCAAAAAGTGTTCAGTTATATCACGGCGTTTCCTACGTTAGTTATCAGTACTACTGGTCCATTAATCCTAACACAAGCGAGTCAGTCGTAATGCTAATCGCCAAGGAGGAAAAGCCAACACTTCCAGTTTTAAAGTCTTTGGTATGAAATTGTCGGGGATCGAATCAGCGATCTACCGCACCCGAGGAGGACGCTCTACCACTACACCACCGAGGCGGTACGAGACCATTGATAAGTGTCCTGTTGCCAAATGATGGAATTTTGGAAATGATGTAAACCTCAATAAAAACAAACTCTTATTACAATGTATCACGCTGTGTTCCTGCTTCTCATATCATCGATGTTCCTACTTGCATGCACATTCAGATGTTAAAGAGGCTTCAGCAAGCGACTGTTTGTGGGAACGCGTTAACCATTTCCCATATGCAGACACCTTTTTCTTTTAAAGCACTGCGGCAGACGACATTTGTAAACATTTTGGCAAAAAGAGAAATTGCACATCATTTTTTCTTCAATAGTAATACTTTAATTAATACTGTAGTGTCTAAATATTCTCTGGTTGTCTGCTGCAGTTTGTTGTTGTTGTTGTTGTTGTTGTTGTTGTTGTTTTAAGAGTTCACAATCGTTTAACTGTAAACTGTTTATGGTTCAGGCTGTGCCCTGAATTCTCATGTAAGGAATCGTATAGATTTTCTTTTTATAATTTAGTATAAAAAAAAATATGTACTTGTACACTCCATACATAATCTCATTCTGGAATAATGGAAACATAACTTTTATGATATAGAATATAGATTTGTGAGTAGCGATCGATGTATACCAAGATCAGCATGCACGAATGTACAAACTGACCTTGATCTACACCGTTCGTTGTTATGACTTTAAAATGTGCATAACACCTTAAGTGAATGCTGTTTGAAGTCGCTTACGTTGGGATAAGGGTTCAACATAAAAGAGATAATCGTGACTGAGGTTGTGAGAATTTGACATATTTTTTCTAATGAATATAGAAACATGGTGCCCATGAACCAACAATGGCCATATTTAGAACGCTTTATCAAAAGTCGAAATTAGAAGAAAAATAAATCAGATTTAAATCAACATAGTGTAGTTCAAACAAAGACTATTTTTTAAATGATTAAGATAGTATTTTAGAACACTTTTCCGTTAAATGATTTATAGTAATTGGTCTTTTAAGGACCAAGGTACCAGAATCATGTATCGATGAAAAATGTTTTCGAACTATTAGCACATTTAATTTTGGGATTTTTACGCCGTTTCAACTGTATCTTAGTTATATCACGGCGGCCAGTTCGCCTTATGAGTGTTTCCCGGCTTTCTCACATCTTGGTCCATTACTATAAGACTCTGAAAACGTTCTAAGTGCTCAGAAATGATTGATTGATTGATTGATTGATTGATTGGGGTTTAACGCCGTTTTTAACAATTTCTCAGTCATATCACGGCGGCCAGTTCATCTACTCATGTGTTTCCTGGTTTTCCATCACCAGTACTCCACACAACAATCTTCCCAAGCAACTGGCTGCTTTTCCACCACATAGACTTAGCCCATTGGTGGAAGACGAATGACGCATGTCGCATTGACTTTTGTCAAACGTCGGAAAGAAAGTTGGCTGAGCCGGGATTCGAACTCACAACCCCTGGTTTGACAGCCCGCGCCGTTACCGACTGAGCTACCGGGACTCGACGCTCAGAAATGAAGTCCTTGCTCCAAATAAGGCTTCTGATTGGCCAAACATGTCCAAATTCATACTTGAATGAAATATATTTCGTCTTTTGTTGTGTACACTTATGACGGACGGGAACCATCTTTGCGAAGTGATTTCTTCTTGTTTAACCCTTTCCCACTTGTAGACGCTTTATGACGCCTCTGCAGCAGACGACTTTGTAAACATTTTGGCAAAAGAAGAAATTTTTCAAAACGAGCAATTTCTCTTTTTGCCATAATGTTCTCAACTCTATTTTATAAGTAAACTTTCATTTATTGAGAGTTTTTCAGGTTTTTGTCAAATGTTTTCAAAGTCGTATGCTGCTGATTTGTTGTATATTGGTAAGGGATAAACATGAATTCCCTACTCATGTGCTTCATAACTTCCTAACACCTGTTCTAGACAAAAAGCAACTGACTGCTTTTCCATATATACTGTTAGCCCATTTGGTGAAAGACGAATGATGCTTGTCACAGTGACTTTTGTCAAACGTCAAAGAATGTTGGCCGAGTTGGGATTCGAACTAACAAACCCCTGGATTGACAGCCAGCGTCGCGACAGACGGAACAACCGGTGCTCGGCATAGGTTGTTGTTCCTGTAAACATTGAAGAAAGTGTGGCAATTGAGGGTTGAAACTTCTTGATTAACTTGGAAACAAAAAAGAAGTTCAATTGCTTATCTTTCCCTTTTATTCGTTTTTATAATGGAACAGAAGTTGTATACATAGACTTGAACATACATGTTTCATCCTCATAATAGTTACAATATACTTTGTGAATTTACATTCCAGAAACAACAGACATACAGTATACTATGAAACTAGAATTATAACATTCTTATTGCCCCAAATAATGTATAACTCGAATTGAGCTAACCGAACAATACATACATAATTGCGGTGATTGTATGTATGACAACACGGCAGTTGAAGTAATTATTTCTTGTCATCTAAGTTTATATATATATAATTATTTTTTATGTAACGTAAGCTTTACATAGCTTCTAGTTACATAACAAAAAAAGTATTCACATGTTTTAACAAAGTCAAGAATGAGTTATAAGCATTAATTCGATATAACACATACATATGTACGAGTATGAACAAAACATAGATATTTACATATATAAACTACATATACTTTATCACATTTTGTGTACAAAGCATTATCAAAATGTTCAATCATGGTTTATGTCAAATTAATTATTATAAGTAAATGTCAAACGTAAAATAAATGCATCTCGTATATATTTAGCCAAATTCATCAATGTTTTCTGGTTATCACTGTTTAAGAGTTCGATAAATGTATATACACATGGCTTGGTTGTGTAGTAAGCTTTCAAATATTTCATTCTAATTTTAGCGTAAGACAGATTAAAACAAAATGATATTCGTTTTCTATATTATTATTTTTTCTCAAAAAGTACATAGTCGCTGGTTATATAGACAACATATTGATCTGCATAACGTCCGAACTCTATTTCTAAATGATGTGATGAGAGTCTTAACTTTGACAGATGCACATATAAGTGACTAGGTAGTACCAGAGACATATATATATATATGTGTTTATATGTCTCTGGTAGTACCTAAATATAGTTTTCTATTACAAATGTATCTTTAAAATGAGCATATGTATTAAGAGACCGACTATCAACAGACCACCCTTGGGTGAATATATCTATTAATCTTTGCTTAAGTATTACAGGGAAGTTTATAACAAAACTCTGATAACAGTCCAGGTCCGGTGGTCCGATTGACCAATCTGACAATACTGGATTCTGATTGGTTTAACATGACCTGGTTTATAAAATGACCAATCACATGTTAGATATTCTTAACTTCTGTCCAGGACACGTGTTAACCTTTCATTTATTTAGATTGTTTTTGGCATTCTTGACCAGTCCGTTCTAAATCTAAGAACTGCAAATATGAAGATCGTGTGTGCTCTTGTTCTTGTGCTTGTAGCTGTTGGTAAGAATATTATATAGACTAAATATTTAGTTATAGATGCATCTGTTTTAAATGAACTTGTTCAACAGTTAATTTTTAATGCACTTTGATACATCTTTAGCAGACGACTTTTGGAAACATTATGACACCAGGAGAACTTCCTCGTCATAAGACGTTTTATTTTTTTGCCAAAATTATTTAAATGTTATGCCATATGAGTACTTTCATTTAGGAAGAGAGTTTCCATAAGTATGCCAAAATGTTTTAAAAATCGTTTACTGCAGACTGTTGTATGTGGGAAGGAAATGGTTATGTATTTAATTGTTTATAACAGCTGTTGATTCATTTGTCTTTTTAACAATATTCTACAAACCTAAAATAATGATGTTTCTAGTGTTTCCACGAAATATACATAAGAGCCGTTCCACGAGAAAACCAACAGTATGGACTCTGCGTAATGTATCGACCCGGATAAGGCTAAGCATGCTGCGCAGGCTAACCCGGATAGACACGGTTCGCCTCCAGTCGATTTACTGTTTCGAGAATCATTACTCTATATCTATATTACCCTGAGACGGAATATGTCTGACCGGATTAGCAGGCTGATCTGGAACGATACATTACGCAGAGTCCATAATGTTGGTTTTCTCATTGAGCGGCTCATATATATTAGTTTTGTAAGCGTTCAGACACCTGTGGATATAATCCATTTGTTTCTCAACTATTTCATAATATAAGATTTGTACTAAATCTTAAGTTTATTTATGTATATATAATTCTTGGCAATATGTTATGCTTATTTAATTAAAACTCATCTACAATTATATATATCGCTGGTTAACCCTTTACCACTTGTAGACGCATTCTGACGCATCTGCAGCAGAATACGTTTGAAAACATAGTGACAAAAGGAGAAGTTGCTCAAAACGAGCAATTTTTCCTTTAGCCACAATGCTTTCAACTCTATTTAATGATTAAAGTCACATTTATAGACATTTTTCAAAATTATGCCAGGATAAGTTTTAAAGTCGTCTGCTGTAGATGTGTTGTATCTGGGAAAGGGTTAATAAAATTCTTCTACACTTAAACAATCTCGATCAAGCTCATATAATTAAATGTGTTAGCGTTCAGATATCTGTGGATATAATCCATTTGTTTCTCAACTATTTCATAATATAATGTATTCGGAATTCACAGGTCAATATATTTCAATAACCCTTTCCCACAAACAACAAATCTGCAGCAGGCGACTTTGAAAACATAGTGACAAAAACTTGAAAACATCATCATGACCAATTTCTCCTTTGGCCACAATGTTTTCAAAAGTCGTCTGTTGCTATTGCGTCCACATGCGTCTTATATGCGGGGTTAAGTAGATCCGCGCTTTACTTTGTACAGACGACTCTTGTTGCCTTTGAACAACTTTACGTTGTACAGACGACTCTTGTTGCCTTTAAACAACTTAACATTTTTACTTTTTACACAGTTTCGGCGGAAAACTGTCGCCGGGAATCCGACTGTACGCTAACCCAATGCGGATCCAACTTTAAAATACAATGCTTTCGTGACAATGTCTGTTCATGCATTCCTTCGGGTAAGATGTTTTCTTCTTCTTGCCTTTTTTCGTTTTCTTCTTCTTCTTCTTCTTCTTCTTCTTCTTCTTCTTCTTCTTCTTCTTCTTCTTCTTTTTCTTTTTCTTTTTCTTTTTCTTCTTCTTCTTCTTCTTCTTCTTCTTCTTCTTCTTCTTCTTCTTCTTCTTCTTCTTCTTCTTCTTCTTCTTCTTCTTCTTCTTCTTCTTCTTCTTCTTCTTCTTCTTCTTCTACTTCTTCTTCTTCTTTTATTTCTTCTTCCTCTTCCTTTTTTTTTTCTTCTTTTTTTTTTATACATGTAGGAAACTTGCATTTCCTGTGGCTCCATCCGGAACTTTAATGTCGTTCTAACGTTCAGATCTGTATAAGGGTTCAACCAATCTAGATCTAGATCGTATATAAGTATGACGTCTGCCCTATACAGGTCGTCTCAAATTGACCTTTGTGACAACCTATAAAATTGTCGCTTACCAAGTATTCCGATATAAACTGGTAAGATAACCTATTTGAATAAAACATATGGAGAAGCGTCGATTGTCGAGTGTTCCGATTGTATAGCACGGGCGTTGGTTGTATCATGCGATTTCATTGGACATTAAAACCGAGCACGTGCTCGTGTGTTTATTAAGTGTATCAGGTCAATTCGAGACGATTCTGTACAGAGATCTAGATAAGGGACATTTTTCATGTTCTAAAATTCTTATGTTGTTGGTCTGAGTGAAACGATTATTTTGAGTACCCACAACATAGGATTTTGTTGAGTAAAACGAGAAATGTTGTGGGGGAAAAGACCTGTTGACTACCTCTTATCTAGGCAGGGTATACAGATCCAATATACGTACAGCGAAGTATTTTGGTCTGATTTTAATGATATCGGGGTTCCACCTACAGTCATTGAATCTGGAAATGGTTCCCCACGTGTAGTAATGCAGGGATACAATCAGATCATACCAAGCACTCGGCCGTGTGCTTGTCCAAAAAACACTTTTAGATTAACGGTTCTTTAGCGGCTGACCACATTCTTACAAAGTTTCGTTCGGTAGGTCTGTATAAACACCCAGGTTCGCTCAGAAGCATAAAAGATATGGCATTGACACATATAATAATTCACAATCTATTGCAAGAATCTCCGTACCGTATCCGACCGCCTCGTTGGTGTAGTGTTAAAGTGTTCCAAAATGCGGCTGCGGCGATAGACATCTGCGTAATGTATCGACCAGATCAGCCTGCGCTGTCCGCGTAGACTGATCCGGCCGACACATTCCGTCTTAGGGGGATATATGTATAGAGTAGTGATTTCTGAAACAGAAAAATCCACGGGAGGCGAAAAGTATCCGGGTAGGGCTGTGTGGCATGCTTAGGCTGATCCGGCTCGATACTTTACGCAGAGTCCACAATGTTTATTTTCTCACGAGACGGCCTACACATTGATTGTTGCAAAGCTACGCCCCAGTCTCCGTACCGTATCCGACCACCTCGTTGGTGTAGTGGTAAAGCGTCGGCCTCGGATGCGGGAGGTCGCTGAATCAGTCCCCGGCCGGGTCATACCAAATTATTTGGAAAAGGAAGTAATTAATGACTGCCCTCCTTCATGCAAAGGGTTCCGGGTTAGCATTACGACAGACTGACTGGTGTCAGGGTAAATGGACCAGTAGTACTGGTAACTTACCCAGGAACCGCCGTGATATAACTTAATGAACATTTGTTGAAAGCGACGTAAACACCAAACAATCAAATCAACCAGCAACCGTATATGATATCCCTGCTCCCAATCACCTGTCCACATGAGAATAACGTTGTTAGGGGTAACATGTTGCTAGAAAGTCAGCAAGCACATGGTCAGGTTAGGAGTGTATACATGATGGCTTATATGAGGTTTATATATTTAGATAACGTCTACGTTTGTGCCGCCCCAAGTGATTGTCCAACATCAGAGCTTGGTACCTGCAGATACAACGACCATAAATGGCATTGTGTAGACGGGACGTGTCAGTGCAGATACTATGGATAAGGATGGGTCAGTATTGTCTTAAGCAGAGCTCTAGATAAGGGGCATTTATCATGTTCTTAAATCCTTATTGACATTCAAACGCTATGTTGTGGGTACTAAAAAAAACCGTCTCATTGAGACGATTCTTTTGAGTACCCACAACGTAGGATTTGGCTGCGTGATAAGAGAAATATTGTGGGGAAAAGACCTGTTCACTCTCGCTTATCTAGTCTACTGCTTTAGTATTAAATAACGCACTGTTCCCAATATTTTTATAGGCAAAAATCTACCACATTGTAAAGGGAAAGATAAAATATTATATCATTAAACAAGAACATGCACATAATTATTTAAACCAAGCATCTGATATTAAAAAATATAGAACATCTTCAACGAAATAAGGTTGTACAATTCCTCTGTGTTTCATACTTGTCACATGTTTATATAATACAATTATTTTCTAGTTATGCTTATCAATTTTGCCTATCAAAATGGGCGACAATGGAGGTAATTACTGTAGTTATGATAACTTTGCATGACGAAAACAATCCATGTTTTGAACAGTGTTCTAGTCATGGCCGTGTGTCAAAAGGCTTCTGGGATGCGTGTCTAACCTAAAAACAAAAAGCTAATGTTATTTTCAGAGATGATACTGCCATCTTCGACTGTAGCTAAAAATCTAAGTTGCTGAAATCCAGTTGGAGATCAACATTTTGAATTGTTGAAACTTCTGCAAATATTGCTAATAGTGACAACAAAGTAATTGATAAGTAGTTCAAAATTATTTTGGCAGTAAATGTTGAAAGACTGTCAATTGAAAGTCATGAAAATGTACAAATGTTGGCTTACTGAGTATGACTACCCATTTAAAGGTGAAGAATAAACGATCAATATTTAGATGTTTATGGTACTGAAAAGTGAAATCATTTCTCTATTTTTTCCCCAGAATAATGATCCTAATATTTAATCAAAGCGCCAATGGCACTGTAGTGGCGATCGTATGGAAAATACTGCAAAGTAACAAGCAGTATATCGGTGTAGGGCTTGCGATGACTCTGGTGCGGGTATATTTGAGAATGTATCAACCCTGCATCTTTTGACAGTAGAATAATGTTAGTTTGCCAGAATGTTGTCTTGGTAATTATTAGTTACGTTCTGAAATTGGTCATGATGTGTTCAAAATTAGGCCATTCCAAAGTTATGAAAAATCTAGTTGGTATTCGATAGACTACCGTTTTAGCTCATTAGAATGGCTATTTGTAATCTAAATTGTTCGGGTAATCACATGTTTATCACCAGGTCGTTAGGCCATATTAAGATAAAATATATGTTACACTTTAGAAATCACTAAATTATCAAGAAAGGAGAGAAAACAGTATCCATTAGTTTGGTGTTTGTTTCAACGATGTCCGATATTAAACAGGTCTGTTCAATTTAGTCCCTTCATATTGCATGATTGAGGGTTGTCAGAGACATATAAACACAATGTATTTATATGTCTCTGAGGTTGTTAAACTGCTTCGAATAATGTGAGTGCAAAAACAAACACAAACCATGCTCCAAAAGCACAATTTCACTATTTGCCAAACTGTTCAATTTATAAAAATATAGGCATATATCAGAATCAGAATCTTAATTTTCATTCGACTTGAACAAAATGTTCATCGTCATATACATAATTATTATTATTTACATACATGTAACAATAAGCAATTGTTTAATATATATTCATGGAATAACAAATTTGAATATTAATTTGATTATAGATAAAGATGTTGTAGGCGGAAGTAACCATAATGTGTTAATGTTTTTGATTTAAAAATGTTTTATAAATAGATAGACTTTTCCGTTTCTTTAATTTCCAAAAATATAACAAACCACACGCGCATGTCAGCAAGGGTATCCTTCGTTATTTAACCGGACAGCCCCACTGACACGCAACGCGGCTATATGTGAGCTTATTTACACAAGAAGATAAAAAATCAAATACCATATATTGTTCACACGCGCACACTGAGTAGAACATGTCAGTGGGGGTGTCCGACCGAGTCAAACCGGACGTCCACCCGACATGCAATGCAAAGAATACGCGTGCATATGAACTGCCCATATATTACTATACATTTTTATACATATTCTAAGATAAACATAATTTATACATATATGAACAACCACAATCACCTATATGTGGGCACGCTTGTTTGCTTGTACTTGAAAATGTGTGAATGCGTAGATGCGTACGTGCGTGCGAACGTGCGTGCGTGTGTGCGTGCGTGCTTGGAATAATACCGTTTGTGGGTTATCCTTGTTGAAACACAAGGATCGACGGCTTCGAAATTGTGTATTTAGCGATTGCGTGCATGCAAATGTTCACCCGTCGTATTTGATCTTTGTCGAATCGAAATGCAAAGATCGCTACAGGTGAAAAAGGGGTGTATGTGGATTATTCGTATTTTTAAATTTTCTTATGTTTTAATAGGAGTGTGTTGATAATATTCACCGGTAAAATAGCATTTTGTCTTATTCGGTATTCAGTTTTTGTGTTCTTAATTCAAACGAATTATTGCAATACACTGCAAGATTATTCAATAATTTAAATGTTGTACTAGTTAGTAGCTGTGTAAGCATATATTATAATGCTCGATCTCCGAACTAAATTAGGCTACACTGTCAGCATTGATTGCTAATTGACTCTAGAACGTGCAGACGTGTATACATAACAACGTGTGTACACACTGACATCGTGTGTCCTTTAAACCTTTGTAAACCAGTCTTATCATCTAGACGCTTTCATATATTTAAACAACTAAAAAATAAAGCGTTTATAATATTGAGATTTACAAGCTCTTCTGGTTTTTGGTCTCGCGAGCTATTTATAGAACCTTTTGGAATTTCCAGATTTGAGTATCATCAGAGTTGCCGTTATTTGCAAGGCAGAACGCGCAATGATATTTATTATCTGCCAAATCATGACGAAGATAATATTTACATATTTTAACTCTATGTAGATAATGTCTCGATAAAACTCAAATATTAGTAACAATCCGGTACCAAAGTAGCACTGACATAATTATTATTAATCACGTCTCTGCATCAATGATGGAACTATAACGGATGTGAGTAAATTAGTTTGCAGTAAGGAAAAAAAATATCAACCGATTGTTCAAAACCGACTATGTAAATATTTTTCGTTGATGTTGTTTCTGTTAGCATTGTGGCGATTGTCAAACCAATCGCCACAAAAACAACTTTGGAATATTTTTAAAACTTTTTAAAAAAGATGAGTAAATCAGAGCTCTAGATAATGGTTATAAAATCCTTATTTGACATTCAAATCCTATGTTGTGGGTACTCAAAAGAATCGTCTCAGTGAGACGATTCTTTTGAGTACCTACAACACAGGATTGTGTTGAGTACTGAAGAAAATATTGTTGGAAAAAGACCTGTTCATTCCCTCTTATCTAGTTCGCTGGTCCTTATTTGACATTCAAATCCTATGTTGTGGGGACTCAAAGAATCGTCTGACTTAGACGATTCTTCTGAGTACCCACAAGCTAGGACTTGGTGGAACAATAATAGAAATATATTTGTTCACATTCTCTTATCGAGTGCTCTGATCAATGCAATGTTCTTGTTCTAGCCAACAGTGCTAGAAAATCACCCAGGAGTCATGGGACTATAACTGTCTCTGTGATACAAATGAACTCTGAAATCTCGATCTACACTAATCGTAAATACCCCAAATTTGTTTTTCTCTGTAGCCAATCTCAATCAGTGTTGATTGTAACACTATTTCTTTTATATATTTCAGATGTTTGGTAATTTTACACCGATTGTTTTTACATGTCATTGGCCTTCGTTTAAGAAAATATACTTTTAAAATGTTATATAAAGTGTCTCTTTATTACTGTGAAATACTATTGAATTATCAGTTATTTCTGATATATGGGACACTCTTGGTTTACTCCTAAAATCCAATCCATTTTGCCAGGCTAAAATGAATGTGAAACTATTATTTGACTAGGTGTCCGCTGGCAATTGCTTGATTGTTTGGTGTTTTACGCCACTTTCAACAATTTCACAGTTATATCACGGCGCTACCTGGGTAAGTTACCAGTACTTCCGGTCCATTTATCCTGACACCACCCAGTCAGTCGTAAAGCTAACCCCGCAACCCGGAACGCCAAGGAGGGAAAGCCATCACTACCAGTTTTAAAGTATTTGGTATGACCTGGCCTGGAATCGAACCTCCGATCTCCCGCATCCGAGGAGGACGCTCTACAACTGCACCACCGAGGAGGACGCTCTACCACTACACCACCGAGGAGGACGCTCTACCACTATACCACCGAGGAGGACGCTCTACCACTACACCACCGAGGAGGACGCTCTACCACTGCACCACCGAGGCGGACGCTCTACCACTATACCACCGAGGAGGACGCTCTACCACTACACCACCGAGGAGGACGCTCTACCACTACACCATCTAGTAGTACGCTCTACCACTACACCACCGAGGAGGACGCTCTACCACTACACCACCGAGGAGAACGATCTACCACTACACCATCGAGGAGGACGCTCTACCACTATACCACCGAGTAGGACGCTCTACCACTACACCACCGAGGCGCACGCTCTACCACTATACCACCGAGTAGGACGCTCTACCACTACACCACCGAGGAGAACGCTCTACCACTACACCATCGAGGAGGACGCTCTACCACTATACCACCGAGGCGGACGCTCTATCACTACACCACCGAGGAGGACGCTCTACCACTACACCACCGAGGCGGTACGAGACCACTAATAAGTGTCCTGTTGCCAGATGAATGGAATTTTGGAAATTGTTGGAAACCATGTAAACCTCAATTAATGCAAACTCATTTTAAAATGTATCCCACTTAATTCATTTTACGCATATCATCGATGTTCCTACTTGCATGTACACTCAGATGTTAAAGAGGCTTCAACAAGTAACTGTATGTGGGAAAGGGTTAACCATTTCTCATATGCAGACGCACTTCCTTTTAAAGCACTGCACCAGACGACATTTGTTAACATTGTGGCCAAAAGAGATATTGTACATCATGCGCAATTTCTCTTTTTGTCGCAATATTTTCAGCCTTTCTTCAATAGTGACACCTTCATTAAAACGGTAGTTTCTTAATGTTGTCTGGTTGTGGGCTGCAGTTTGTTGTCGTTTTGTGAAAGAGTTCAAAATCGTTTAACTGTAAACTGTTTATAGTGCAGGCTGTGTCCCGAATTATCATGTACATGTGTAAGGGATGATATAGATTCTTTTATAGCTTATTATTAAAAATAAAAAAAAGGTACACTCCATATATAATCTCATTCTGGAGTAGTGGAAACATAATTTTGATACAGAATATAGATTCGTGAGTAGCGATCGATGTATATCAAGATCAGCCTGCACGAATGTGCAAGCTGGCCTTGATCTACACCGTTCGTTGTTATGACTTTAAAATGTGCATAACACCTTAAGTGAATGCTGTTTGAAGTCGCTTACGTTGGGATAAGGGTTCAACATAAAAGAGATAATCGTGACTGAGGTTGTGAGAATTCGACAGATTTTTCCTAATGAATATAGAAAAATGGTGCCCATGAACGAACTATTTTTTAAAAGATTAAGTTAGTATTTTAGAACACTTTTCCGTTAAATGATTTAAAGTAATTGTTCTTTTAAGGACCAAGGTACCACAATCATGTATCGATGGAAATGTTTAATTTATGTTTGGAATGTTTACGCCGTTTTCAACTGTATCTCAGTTATATTACGGCGGCCAGTTCACATTATGTGTGTTTCCTGGCTTTCTCACATCTGTGGCCGAAACTATAAAACTCTGAAAACGTTCTAAGTGCTCAGAAATGAAGTCCATGCTCCAAATAAGGCTTCTGATTGGCCAAACATGTCCAAATCCATACTTAAATAAAATATAAAGCCAGCTTTATGGCATCTGCGTAATGTATCGACCAAAATAGCCTGCGCAGTCCGTCTCAGGGGAATAGAGGTATAGAGTAATAATTCCTGAAACAAAAAATCCACAGGAGGCGAAAAGTGTCTGTCCGGGTTGATCCGGGTTGATACGGGTCGATAGTTTACGCAGAGTCCACAATGTTGGTTGTCTCGCGGGACGGCTCATATCAATATATCTGCGTAATGTATCGACCAGATCAGCCTGCGCTGTCCGCGCAGACTGATCCGGCCGACACATTCCGTCTTAAGGGGATAGATGTATACAGTAGTTATTCCTGAAACAGAAAATCCACAGGATACGAACAGTGTCGGTCCAGGTAAGCCTGCGCGGCATGATTAGGCTGATCCGGGTCGATAGTTTACGCAGAGTCCACAATGTTGGTTTTCTCGCGGGATGGCTCACATTTCGTCTTTTGTTGTGTACACTTATGACGGGAACCATCTTCGGGAAGTGATTTCTTCTTGCTTAACGCTTTCCCACTTGTAGTCGCTTTCTGACGCCTCTGCAGCAGACGACTTTTGAAAACATTTTGGCAAAAGAAGAAATTGCTCAAAACAAGCAATTTCTCCTTTTGCCATAATGTCCTCAACTCTATTTTATAAGTAAACTCTCATTTATGGAGGGTTTTTTCAGGTTTTTATTAATATGTTTTGAAAGTAGTCTGCTGCAGATTTGTTGTATGTTGGAAAGGGATAAACATGAACTCCCTACTCATGTGTTTCCTTACTTCCTAACACCAGTACTCGGCACAAAGTACTTTTAAAGCAACTGGCTGCTTTTCCACATAGACTGTTAGCCTATTTAGTGAAAGACGAATGACGCTTGTCGCAGTGACTTTTGTCAAACGTCGGAAGAATGTTGGACAAGCTGAGATTTGGACTATCAACCCCTTAATTGACAGCCAGCGTCGCGACAGACGGAACTACCGGGGCTCGGCATAGGTTGTTTTACCTGTAAACATTGAGGAAAGTGGGTTAATTGAGGGTTGAAAGTTGTTGATTAACACGGAAACAAAAAAGGAATTTAATTGCTTATCTTTCCATTTTTTTTTTTTTTAACAAAACTCTGATAACAGTCCAGGTCCGGTGGTTCGATTGATCAATTTGACAATACTGGTTTCTGATTGGTTTAACATGACCTGGTTTATAAAATGGCCAATCACATTATAGATATTCTTAACTTTTGTACTGGAAACTTGGTAACCTTTCATTTCTTTGGATTGTTTTGGCATTCTTGTCCGGTCCGTCCTAAATCTAAGGAACTACAACTATGAAGATCGTATGTGTTCTTGTTCTTGCTCTTGTAGCTGTTGGTAAGAATATTATTTCGAGTTATAAACAAAATATTGGGTTATAGATGCATCGGTTTTAAATGAACTTGTTAAACAGTTAACCACACACAGATGCACTGTTATACATCTTCAGCAGACGACTTTTGGAAACATTATGACACAAGGAGAACTTCTTAGTCATAAGACATTTTATCCTTTTGCCAAAATTATTTAAATTCTATGCCATATGAGTACTTCATTTAGGAAGAGAGTTTCCATAAGTATCCCAAGATGTTTTCAAAATCGTTTACTGCAGACTGTTGTATGTGGGAAGGAAATGGTTATTTATTTAATTGTTTATAACAGCTGTTGATTCATTTGTCTTTTTAACGATATTCGACAAACATCAATTAATAATGTTTCTAGTGTTTCCTCATATCATATACATGTATTCATTTTGTTTGCGTTCAGTTATCTTAAATATTCCATAATATGATATTTTATCCTAAATTTTAAGTTAGTTTATGTAGAAATATTTCTTTTCTAGATGTTATACCTATTTAATTAAAACTCACATATATATATTTCGCTGCTTAATAAAATACTTTCATACTACACAAATCTCGATTTTGGTGAGTTCAGGTCTCAGATTTACCTGACAGCAGGCTAGCCACAGGTTTTGCTTCGTTTACTCTCGCCACGCGGACTCAACTATTTGTCGAGCATGGTTATTCACCAATCAAATAACAACGTATAACTTTCCCCCAAGGACTCGGTGTGTCAATGGGAGTGCATACGCGATGATGTGTGGTGTGCACAGTACTCACGCAATTGAGGAAATATTGCGTGTTGATTCAAGATAATTTTTAAACTTTGACGTTTAGTGTACAAATGAAGATAAGAAGATACAAGAGAAAGTTGATGGGGGGGGGGGGGGGGGGGGGGGGGCATATTGGAACATCAGGGGTGGGGTCAAGTGAAAATGTATCATAACATTTGTTTGTCAACGAAGTTTTGATCAATCTCCATTCTAAGGTAAGTTGACCATACACACAGCCAACTAATTATTGATCATAAACAGTAATGGAAATGAGTAATCTTGCCAATCATTAGTCTTAGTATGTATACAGTGCTTTCATTAAGGAATATATATAATATTTGTGAATTCCACATACACTTTTCAAGATGTTTGTAAGAATATTTGAATTTTATTATTTATCAATAAATCCACAAAACAGACAATTTAGGATTTGCATGCAATAGCACGTCATTTTACCTTTCCCCTATTAAAGTCAACAATGGACACATTTGCAGCAATCTACTTTTAAAACAATGAGATAAGGGTTAAATCGCTGAAGACATGAGTTTTCTCTTTTTCTCAAGATGATATTAGCTTGGCATCCAAATTATATCAAACTTTGACAAATGATAAAATGTAGTCCAATATTTGTAAGTTAAAATTAGACCAACCTCGAAATATGATATCAGCTAAACAGTTAAATTTCATCGGAATTGTTGTATAATTTCAAACTTAATTTCGAACATAAACTGAACCCTACAACATGTTAATTTATTGTTATTCTTTCCTTCCTTTTTTATAATGAAAATAACAAACTTCTCATATTTTAAAATTATATTATGATGAGCGCACTTGTGTCAATGATGCATAAAAATACGCAAATCGCAAGCAAAATGCCTGTAGGGAATCTAATGACATATTTAAAATTGTCAAGGACGAAATAATTTTGTACTAAAGACCCGATTCGCGAACCATTCTTCTTCGCATAGTTGTCATTCTTTACACTCTCTTTATAGGCAGAGAGTGTTCATTCAAAGTCATTTTTCTATAAAAACCAGTTGTATCTCAGTTTGTTCTTTTCTTCATTTGTTTCGAACCAAATAGACATTTTAAATCACCTATAATTAACTATTTGTAAGTGAGTGTAAAGAACGGCTCTCTGCAAAGGAGATTGATCTACGCGGTCGGTATTCGCTAGTCACGTGATCAACAGCTTAGAAACAGTTCATATTTTAGATATACATGGATAAACATTATTAAAGGCATTCTTCACAAATAAAGACATCTCTTTGTATTACATTCAGTAAGTTAAAGTTACTATTTAAAGGAAAGTCGACGTGATTTTTATCTCGATATTGACACATAACAGTTTGCTGCAAGTCTAATAGGAACTGTTTTGTCTTCGTAAATAAAACAAAAAAACACAAATGCGAGTCAAAATAAAGTAACTGCAAATACTTAAAACATCGGAATATTTATTTCATTTCAGATGTGTCATAACTTAGTGTTTTTAAACAAACGCAATTGTAATATGTTCAAGACATTTGAATTTGTTTTTTTCTAATAATAACTCGTCCTCCCATGTCATTTGCGAAAAGCTATTAAAAATATAAGTCGCGGGCTTCTGCCCGGCGAATAATAAAGAGCTATTTTCTTAGCGTTTATAAGATAGAACACATTTAATTGGTTCGGCTATTCCGTACGATATCGGTATTTATTACAGATTATATGCTCGGTGAATTCCGTACGAACTTGTTAGACATCGGTATTGTTCGTGGAATTAGAAAGCCCTGTCTAAGGACTGTATTCGGAAATCGCTAGGTCCGTATGAATGTTCTACCCTCATGATGTCATTACAGTTCAATATATTGCAATAACCCTTTCCCACATACAACACGTCTGCAGCAGACGACTTAGAAAACCTGAAAAAATCTCCAAAAAGCTAGTTTAATTGTTAAATAAAGTTGAAATGATTGCGGCCTAAGGAAAAATTGCTCATCATGAGCAATCTCTCCTTTGTCCATAGTGTTCAAAAGTCGTCTGCTGCTATTGCGTCAAAATGCGTCTTATAGGTTGGAATGGGTTAAGCCAGACCAAGTCTGTTAGATCCGCGCTTTACTTTATACAGACGACTCTTGTTGCCTTTGAACAAGTTTTCCTTTTTTACTTTTTACACAGCTTCGGCGGAAAACTGTGCCCATGATTCAGACTGTACGCTAACCAAATGTGCAACTAACTCTAGAATAAATTGCTTTCGTGACCATGTCTGTTCATGCATTCCTTCAAGTAAGTTACTATTCTTCTTCTTCTTCTTCTTCTTCTTCTTCTTCTTCTTCTTCTTCTTCTTCTTCTTCTTCTTCTTCTTCTTCTTCTTCTTCTTCTTCTTCTTCTTCTTCTTCTTCTTCTTCTTCTTCTTCTTCTTCTTCTTCTTCTTCTTCTTCTTCTTCTTCTTCTTCTTCTTCATCTTTTTCTTCTTCTTCTTCTTTTTTTTTTCTTCGTCTTCTTCTTCTTCTTCTTCTTCTTCTTTTTCTTCTGCTTCTTCTTCTTCTTCTTCTTCTTCTTCTATCTTCCTTTTTTGTCTACAACAATTTTCTTCTTCTTCTTCTTCTTCTTCTTCTTCTTCTTCTTCTTCTTCTTCTTCTTCTTCTTCTTCTTCTTCTTCTTCTTCTTTTTCTTCTTTTTCTTCTTCTTCTTCTTCTTCTTCTTCTTCTTCTTCTTCTTCTTCTTCTTCTTCTTCTTCTTCTTCTACCGAATCCCGGTAATTCAGTCGGTAACGACGCGGGCTGTCAATCCAGGGGTTGTGAGTTCGAATCCCGGCTCGGCCAACTTTCTTTCCGACGTTTGACAAAAGTCATTGCCAAATGCGTCATTCGTCTTCCACCAATGGGCTAAGTATATGTGGAAAAGCAGCCAGTTGCTTGGAAAGATTGCTGTGTGGAGTACTGGTGTGAAAAAAACAGGAAACACATGAGTAGGTGAACTGGCCGCCGTGATATGACGGAGAAATTGTTAAAAAAAGGCGTTTAACCCCAATCAATCAATCAATCAATCTTCTTCTTATTCTCTGTCCTTACAATTGGGTTACTATACACCAGCAACCGTATATGACATCCCTGCTCCAAATCCCCTGTCAACATGAGAAGAACGTTATTAGGAGTACTGCGGATGTGGTGAGATATTGCTAGAAAGTCAGTCAACACATGGTCAGGTGAACTGGCCGTTTAATGTTGGGAGTGTATGATGATAAATATGAAATTTATACATTTAGCTAATTCCTACACTTGTGCCGCCCCAAGTGATTGTCACACATCAACGCTTGGTACCTGCAAATACAACGACCATCATTGGCATTGTGTAGACGGGACGTGTCACTGCAGATACATTGGATAAAGATGGGTCAGTATTGTCTTTAGCAGAGCTCTAGATAAGAGGCATTTTTCACGTTCTAAAATCCTTATTTGACATTCAAACGCTATGTTGTGGGTACTCAAAAGAACCGTCTCATTGAGACGATTCTTTTGAGTACCACAACATGGGATTTGGTTGCATAATAAGAGAAATATTGTAGGGAAAATACCTGTTCACTCCTTCTTATCGAGTCCGCTGCTTTAGTATTAACTATCACATTTTAACCATGCCTGACAACAACCAATCGTCGGAGGTTTTAATATACCTAGTTCCCAATATTTACCTCCCTTGGCGGTCATTTTGATAGGCAAAATGATTATACCTTGTAAGGGGAAAGATAAAATATTATATCATTAATAAACAACTACATGCACATAAATATTTAAAACAAGAATTTTATATAAAAAGATATATAAAAATCTTCAATGAAATATGGTTGTAAAATTCCTCTGTGTTTCATAATTGTCACATGTTTATATAATAAAATTATTTTCTAGTTATGCTTATCAATTTTGCCTATCAAAATGGGCGACAATGGAGGTAATTACTGTAGTTATGGTAACTATGCATGACGAAAACAATGCATGTTTTGAACAGTGTTCTGGTCATGGTCGTTTGTCAAAAGGCTTCTGGGATGAGTGTCTAACTTAAAAACGAGCAGCTAATGTTATTGTTAGAGATGATACTGCCATCTTCGACTGTAGCTAAATACTTAAAATTGCTGAAATCTAGATGGAGATCAACATTTTGAAATGTTGAAACTTCTGCAAATATTGCTAATAGTGACAACAAAGTAATTGATAAATAGTTCAAAACTATTTTGGCAGTAAATGTTGAAAAACTGTCAATTGAAAGTCATAAAAATGTACAAAAGTTGGCTTACTGGCTATGTCTACCTATGTAAGAATGAAGAATCAACAATCAATAGTTAGATGTTTATTGTACTGAAAAGTGAAATTATTGCTCTAATTTTATCCCAGAATTATGATTCTAATATTTCAAGACAACTTTGGAAAAGTTTTAAAAGTTTGATAATACTATCTATACTCTGGGGTTTAGCACATTTAAGGTCGGGTTTCGAATGACGTGACACATAATATGACAAACTTGAATTCTGTTTTTTCGCTTTCGACGACTGTAAATGATATATGGTACCTGTCATAGCCGATGTTTCGGATACCGATGAGTCAATCAGAGCTCTAGATAAGGGTTATAAAATCCTTATTTGACATTTAAATCCTATGCTGTGGATACTCAAAAGATTCCAGAGAAGATTCTGCCTTCTTCAACTGTAGCTAAAATCTTAAAGTTGCTGAAATCCAGATGGAGATCAACATTTTGAAATGTTGAAACTTCTGCAAATATTGCTAATAGTGACAAGAAAGTAATTGAAAACTATTTTGGCAGTAAATGTTGAAAAACTGTCAATTGAAAGTCATGAAAATGTACAAATGTTGGCTTACTGGGTATGACTACCCATTTAAAGGTGAAGAATAAACGATAAATATTTAGATGTTTATGGTACTGAAAAGTGAAATTATCGCTCTAATTTTTTCCCAGAATAATGATTCTAATATTTCAAAATAACTTTGGAATAGTTTTAAAACTTTGATTATACTATCTATAATCTGGGTCCAATTCCACCAACAATACTTAGTGTTAAGTCATACTTAAATACTTAAAAGCATATTTCGTCATTTTTGTTTCTCTAATAGTTTGCAAATCATGAATGGTGTGATGTTTTTAAGTGAATAACAAGTTGATATAAATAGTTACCTTGCTGACTAACATTACTTGTAAAGAAATTAAATCTTTAAGCAATTTTATGAGGAAAACAAAAATGATGAAATATGCCTTTAAGTATTTAAGAAATACTTAGCGCTAAGTAATGTTGGTGGAATTTGACCCTGGAGTTTAGCACCTTTAAGGTCGGGTTTCGAATGACGTGACACATAATATGACAAACTTGAATTCTGTTTATTCGCTTTCACCGACTGTAAATGATATTAATTACCTGTCATAGCCGATGTTTCGGATAAAGATGAGTAAATCAGAGCTCTAGATAAGGGTTATACAATCCTTATTACACATTCAAATCCTATGTTGTGAGACGATTCTTTTGAGTACCCACAACACAGGATTTTGTTGAGTAATAAAGGAAATATTGTTGGAAAAAGACCTGTTCACTCCCTCTTATCTAGTTCGCTGGTCAATGCAATTATCTTGTTCTAGCCAAGTGCTAGAAAATCACCCAGGGATCAATGGAATATAACTGTCTCTGTGATACAACTGAACTCTGAAATCTCGATCTACACTAATCGCAAATACCCCATATTTGTTTCTCTCTGTAGCCAATCTCAATCAGTGTTGATTTGTAACACTTTTTCTTTTTATATATTTCAGATGTTTGGTCATGTTACACCGATTGCCTTACATGTCATTGGCCACAGTTTAAGAAAATAAACTTTAACATTGTCATAAAAAGTGTCTCTTTATTACTGTGATGTACTATTGAATTATCAGTTATTTCTGAGATACGGGACACTCTTGGTTCACTCCCTTAATCAAATCCATTTCGCCAGGCAATAACGCATGTGATACTTATATTTGACTAGTTGTCGTCTGGCAATGGCTTGATAAGTTGGGGTTTTACTCCGCGTTCAATAATTTCTCAGTTATATTACGTCACTTCCTGTGTGAGTTACCAGTACTTCCGGTCCATTTATCCTGACACCATTCATTCAGTCGTAATGCCAACCCTGAGCGACATGAAACCATTACTATCAATTCTAAAGAATTTGGTAAGACCTGGCCGGGAATCGAACTCGTGACCTCCCGAACCCGATGCGGACGCGCTACCACTACACCACCGAGGTGGTTTATCGGCTGGCAAGCCCACCTACTACTGTTATTCGGCATCGAACTGTGGAACTCCCTTACCGCTCCGGAAACTGAAGTCGAAAACACTAGGATACAGGGTTAACAGTGTCTATACTACAGAAGTCAGTTATCTTGATAGCAGACCTTTGCACATTTGATGGCAAATCCCGACTTTCTCTCACCAGTAGTCAACACAACATTCTTCTTGTATAGTTTATGCTTCCCCTAACTTTAACAGAAAACGAATACCGCTTGTCGCCGGGCTCTGAGCAGGCTATTTCACGCTTGAGGCCGCACCAAGGCGTTCTATCACCAGTAGTCAACACAACATTCTTCTTGTACAGTTTATGCTTCCCCATACTTATCAGAAAACGAATACCGCTGGTCGATGAGCTCTGAGCAGGCTAATTCACGCTTGATGCCGCAGTTTATGCTTCCCCTAACTTTAACAGAAAACGAATACCGCTGGTCGCCGGGCTCAGAGCAGGCTATTTCACGCTTGATGCAGCAGTTTATGCTTCCCCAAACATTAACATAAAACGAATACCGCTGGTCGTCGGGCTCTGAACAGACTATTTCACGTTTGATGCCGCACCAAGGCTTTCTCTCACCAGTAGTCCTCACAACATTATTCTTGTGTAGTTTATGCTTACCCTGATTTGGATAAGGTAAAATGAAACCAGTCCCTTGGCTCTCAGAAAAAGCATGCACAATAATGTGTTTTCAAAATGCTTTTTTTAGCCATTAAAGTAGCATTTCTCGAGATTCGTTTTGTTAGATCGTCTGCATCGTGAGTCAAGATTCAATTGGTTGATTGATTGATTGGGGTTTAACGCCGTTTTTAACAATTTCTCAGTTATATCACGGCGGCCAGTTTACCTACTCATGCATTTCCTGGTTTTCTCACACCAGTACTCCACACAACAATCTTCACAAGCAACTTGTCTTCCAATAGCTGCTTAATACAAGGTGGCTGCTAAACAGATATGACCGTAAAGGTAAGTTTGAATGTATATATATACTCAACAATTCTGGTGATGTATATATATATATATACTCAACAATTCTGGTGATGTATATATATATATGCTCAACAATTCTGGTGATGCATATATATATATACTCAACAATTCTGGTGATGCATATATATATATACTCAACAATTCTGGTGATGCATATCGCTTGTGTGAATAGTGAAAAAAAACCTTTTAACCCTTTCCCTCATACAATAATTCTACAGCAGACGACTTTGAACATATTTTGTCAAAAAATAGAAAATCTCTATAATTGAATGGATAAACTATGACTAAAAGTGGAAAACATTGTTGCAAAAGGAGAAATTGCTAATTTTGAGCATTTTTGTCTTTTGTCACTATGTTTTCAAAAAGTCGTCTCCTGCAGAGGCGTCAGAAAGCGTCTATATGAGGGGAAAGGGTTAAGAAACAATCTGAATCCATTTGAAAATTATGATGAAGAAGAATTTCGGCAGTGATTCCAATTTAAGCTGCACAGTGCTATTGTTTTAACCCGTTCCCACATACAACAATTCTGCAGCAGACGACTTTAAGCACATTAAGTTAAACTATGGAAAAACGCTTTGAACGAAAGAACAATTATTGAATCCAGTTGAAAACATTGTGGCAAAAGGAGAAATTGCTCCTCATGTCTGCTGCATAGGCGTCAGAAAGCGTACATGATCTAGCATGTATATTTATTTTTGATAATTTTTTAAAAATATAATTTGAGTTTTGAACAAATATTATCAGAAAAGGTAAGGACATATGGCAGTAACACTCACTTTTCAATCAATATACCACTCTCTACCTATCGGCTCATTACATTCACATGAAAAAGAGTGCAAGGAACGACAACTCTGCGATTGATTGCTTGGTGTTTTACGACGCTATCAATACATTTCCAGTTTTATCACGGCGTTGTCTTGGTAAGGTACCAGTTTTACTGGTCCGATTATCCCGACACCACTCAGTCAGTCGTAATAAAGATAAGATAAGATAATTTTATTATAGTGACATGGTGACACGTACAAAATATGAATACAAACGAAACATCAGGCAAAGACACCCGGCCATGTTTGGCCTATCAGTCACTTTAACATATCTACATAATGAATTGAAATGTGAGATAAATATTAAATATTTCACTGGGTTCACGCTTTACACCCATCTACATACATATATACACACATACATACATATACACATATATACGCACAGACGTATATACATATACATACGTAATACTAACCCCGCAAACCCGCAATCGCACCAATGAGCGCAGCAATTACTACAATTTTCAGAGTCTTGGTACGACTTGGCCGGGGGTCGAACCCGCGACCTCCCACAACCGAGGAGGACGATCTACCACTACACAACCGAGGAGGACGATCTTCCACTATACCACAGAGTAGGACGCTCTACCACTTTTCCACTGACAACTCTGCGAAGGAGAATGTTAATTTTCCAGTCGCGCTGAAGGGAAAAAAACATTATACTGTTCATATATCCTAGTATTCAATGATACTTTACTTAGGTTTAGACATTGCTGAGCTAGAACAAACTCATATTAAACTTGAAATATACAATCCACGACATTTTTTGGGTCAAACTACCCCTGGACCATGTCTTACTATAGACTTAATTGAGCTATACTCATGCAATCGACTCCCCTGCATGTTTGGCTCTTCCGACGCAATGCATCTGCAAGTGATGTAAGGACAACATATCTATAACATCCCCAACATAATGATGTAGATGATAAACTTTGTCTGGAAACATGCTTTTATGAAAAGAGAACTTGCATTTCATCATCAATAACATTTGCAACTGATGACCAACAAAGAGAATATATGAAACTAACAGTATGGCCTCTGCGTAATGTATTGACCTAGATCAGCCTACGCAGTCCGCGCAGAATGATCCTGGCCGACAAATTCCGTCTCAAGGGGATAGACGTATAGAGTAATGATTCATGAAACAGAAACTCTACAAGAGGCGAAATGGGTCTTCCGGGTTAGCCTTTGCTGCATGCTTAGTTTGATCCGGATCTATATTTTACGCAGTCAACAAATTTGGTTTTCTTTTGGAACGGCTCATTTGATTTCATCACAGAACGTGACAAATGACACGTGAAAGCCGCTTGACACACTTATACGGTCTTATCAATCAAGTATATCCCCAGTGTGACCTTTGACCCTTTACCCTTTCCCAAATACAACACATCTGTATCACATTACTTCGATAAGAATAAGAAGTATATATATGTATTAATTAGATTTGAAAACAGTGTAGCAGATTGAGTAAATTAATCATAATGAGAAATTTCAGCTTTTCCCATCATGTTTTCGAAACTCGTCTGCAGGTGGGAAAGGGTAACTGTATGGACATGAATCATGAACAAGACACATTGCCCTATGTTATACGATGTGCGCCATGTAACTGTAACTGTATTGACATGAATCAGAAACAAGACGCATTTCCTTACGTTATACGATGTGCACCATGTAACTGTAACTGTATTGACATGAATCAGAAACAAGACGCGTTGCACTAAGCTATACGATGTGCGCCATGTAACTGTAAATGTATGGACATGAATCAGAAACAAGACGCGTTGCCCTATGCAATACGATGTGCGCCATGTAACTGTAACTGTATTGACATGAATCAGAAACAAGACACATTGCCCTATGCTATACGATGTGCACCATGTAACTGTAACTGTATTGACATGAATCAGAAACAAGACACATTGCCCTATGCTATACGATGTGCGCCATGTAACTGTAACTGTATTGACATGAATCAGAAACAAGACGCGGTGCACTAAGCTATACGATGTGCGCCATGTAACTGTAAATGTATGTACATGAATCAGAAACAAGACACATTGCCCTATGCTATACGATGTGCGCCATGTAACTGTAACTGTATTGACATGAATCAGAAACAAGACGCGTTGCACTATGTTATACGATGTGCGCCATGTAACTGTAACTGTATGTACATGAATCAGAAAAAAGACACATTGCCCTATGCTATACGATGTGCGCCATGTAACTGTAACTGTATTGACATGAATCAGAAACAAGACACATTGCCCTATGCTATACGATGTGCGCCATGTAACTGTAACTGTATGTACATGAATCAGAAACAAGACACATTGCCCTATGCTATACGATGTGCGCCATGTAACTGTAACTGTATTGACATGAATCAGAAACAAGACACATTGCCCTATGCTTTACGATGTGCGCCATGTAACTGTAACTGTATTGACATGAATCAGAAACAAGACACATTGCCCTATGCTATACGATGTGCGCCATGTAACTGTAAATGTATGGATATGAATCAGAAACAAGACACATTGCCCTATGCTATACGATGTGCGCCATGTAACTGTAACTGTATGTACATGAATCAGAAACAAGACACATTGCCCTATGCTATACGATGTGCGCCATGTAACTGTAACTGTATTGACATGAATCAGAAACAAGACACATTGCCCTATGCTATACGATGTGCACCATGTAACTGTAACTGTATTGACATGAATCAGAAACAAGACACATTGCCCTATGCTTTACGATGTGCGCCATGTTTTTTGAAACTCATCCGAAAGATGGAGCAGTTTAGAACTGAACACAAATAAAAATCACAATTAAAATATATATAAGCAACGTACGATTTTTTAAAACATTGTGTGAAAAATGCGAAATTTCTCATACTTAGCTACTCCGAGATATTTCGAATGGAGTTGATCGTACGCAAGTGCATGATATTTTTCTCTTTGACATATGTATTGTGTATCATCTAAGCACCAAATCACACAACAAAATCAATTAACCAGACTACACCCAGTCCCACGTGCTGTCGCGTGTTGACGCATCTCCTGCAGACAGCATATCGAGGGCTTGGCGTGAAACGGTTGTTACTAAACATTTGTAATTTTTTGCCAAGAATAATCACCTCGTCATAAAGTCTTAATAAGCGTTAAATCAATTTTCTTAGTAAACGATGGAAATTTAGGTGTCATTGCTCGTTCTGAGCAATGGCACCTAAATTTGCATTGTTTACAAAGGGGTCAAAATGGCCTCTAAACCAGGGTTTTCAAAATAGGTTTTTAGTTACAACTGTTTCACGCCAAAACCCTCGATATACAAACATGGTGGCTTAAGAAGTTATTGCTCAAATGAGCAATTTCTGCATTTGTCACAATGTTTCTGACTCTATTAAACAATTATTAGATTTTGCATTCCTTTGCCTAGACGTTGTTCTATCTTCTATATGGGACAGGATTAAGATATATATGACTAACGTCATTAAATGGAAGCGGACACAAATAGCTTTAACTTTCAATTCTAACCATTTATTATTGACGCCGCGTGGAAGCGCGGCGTCAGTATGGGATAGGTTTTAATTTTGTACCATGGGGTGACGTAATCGGAAAGGGAGCAACCAACATTATTATTGTTAAGAAAAACTCTGTTATATGTTTGAAAAAAACAACCTTTATGAATAAATAAATTGTATAAAATGATTTAAGAAACAGCAAGATACAAAATACGTATGTCTTCTACCGTTATTACAAAACTTTAGACACATGTAATGGGTATTTAATAACTTTCCCCTAACTTCCTAGGCTACGCTGTTTTTATAGTTTGGTTTACGACCCGATTCATCAAAGCTCAGAAAAAAGTTTCTGACGATGTTTTTGCCTATTTACAATATTAAATTTTTTAAATAAATGGGTAATCTTTAAAAAATCAATGATGATTCATTTTAATTACTACATACAACAGTGATAATTCTAGAAACTGTAAACACAACGTTAGCCCAACTTTGCAATAGGCATGGCCGTAATGTGACCCGTTCTTTTATTTGTAAATGCAGCATGTCATCGCTTGGCGATTTTGGTCATTCTTATTTAATAGACGACAATGTGTCATCGGTTCCAAAAGAGAAATTAAGTTGTCCCTGCTTCCTTCCGTTATGAATACTTCGCTGTTTTCACGATTTCATCCGATTCTAAAATTCATTGGATTCGTACCCGGTTTTTCATGTTTCGTTCGAGATAAACGATTCGTACCAACTGGTATTCGCTCTTTGCTCTTGGGGAACTGACTTGACCATTTTCTTTCGTTGATTTTCTTTCAGTTTTTTACTTTCATGTTCAAAAAGAATAAAGTGACATTACAAACACACAAAACAGACTTAATAATTCGTGCTATATGTTGACTATACATGTGAACTTTCATAATGCTCAATCTTGATCATAAATATCTTTCTTCATTTTTTTTAATTACTTCGTATTTTTTGTTTATATACTCCCGTTTTTGCTATCATACTTCTGCTAACCTGGAAGGATAACAGACTTCCCCCTCTCCTTCCAAGGTTTGTGTCACACTTATATTATAACTAGAGGCAGTAAACCTTAATATATGTTAATATTCAAGCACCTATGTTTTTTCAGCTTGTATGACACATTATAGTTGCAGTGAATGTTAAGCAAACCGTAAACCAAATGATTTCAGGAGTAAACTTGTCATTTCACGACTAAACTTCACATGCTGAATATCACATAGATCGTAGCATATACAACGTTTAATCCCTACGTCAATATTGACACTTTCTGCTCTTAGTAACCTTTTTATATAGGCTATGGTAGCCAGGTGAGCAATATAGGCATATCTTGGCCTTCTTGTTTAAAATAAAGGGACATTCTTGTTAGAAATATTTACATCCTGTCTGCTTGCACAGGTTATTTAAATGTACTAACCTGCTTCCTTTAAGTCATGCTTCAAAATCATGCGCGGCGTCTTTGATGCTTTGCATCAAAATTCTTCTTGTCATTTCTTTTGAACGGCATTTCAATTGTACATGCGCCGTTACAAACTACGATACCATACAAGTACATATACAAACCAGAGACATAAATAGACGCATGTATATGCCTGTGTACAATGTATGTATATGTCTGTGTTAAATGTATGTATATGCCTGTGTACAATGTATGTATATGTCTGTGTTAAATGTATGTATATGCCTGTGTACAATGTATGTATATGTATGTGTACAATGTATGTATATGCCTGTGTACAATGTATGTATATATCTGTGTAAAATGTATGTATATGTCTGTGTACAATGTATGTATATGCCTGTGTACAATGTATGTATATGCCTGTGTACAATGTATGTATATGCCTGTGTACAATGTATGTATATGTCTGTGTACAATGTATGTATATCTCTGTGTAAAATGTATGTAAATGTCTGTGTACAATGTATGTATATGTCTGTGTACAATGTATGTATATGCCTGTGTACAATGTATGTAAATGTCTCGGGTACAAAAAGAAAGAACAGACAACATACACAACCCCCATAGAAACGGCAAATATAGAGAAACGAAAGTTAAAATCTGTTATTGAAATATACGAATCATAATTTTGGGATAAACATATTCAATTAATAATTAAACTTTCCATTACCATCAACATCTAATGTTTCATTTTTACTGTGTAGACATAACTAGTAAGCCACATTTTGTACATTGTCATGACTTTCAATTGACTGTTTTTCAACATTTATTGCCAAAATAGTTTTAAACTATTTAGTTGAGTACAGAACCTCAATCCCTTGACCATTCTCTGGCTAACATGTTTTTACAATTGATTTGACTTCTATAGACCTTTTATAACAAATTTTAGAAACCCGGCCCCTCGCAAAAATGCCGGCTTTTTTGCTAGGGGGCCAAATCCAAAATGGCCGCCGAGGCCATTTTGAAACAAATAACTTTTGAACCAGAGCAGCTAGAATCAAGTATAAATACACTTTTTCCACTAAATCAACTACGAGGATTCCGATTCTGACATTAGTTTGATGCTGAAACATCATTTTGACCAAAATATCGAAGATGGCCGCCAGCACCATCTTGAAAAATTAACTTTTGAACCAGAGCACATAGAATCAGCTATAAATACACTTTTTTACTTACTTTGTCGCCACAATTAGCAATATTTGCTGAAAGTTTCAACATTTCAATTTTGATCTCCATCTGGAATTCAGCACCTTTAAAGTCGTGTATAAACAAACAAATATACGCAAGTGTTGCTTAAAGTCGTGTAAGAGTTAAAACGTTAACAGACGCCTTTTGACGCATCGGCAGCCGACGACTTTTGAAATCAATGTGACAAAATGAGAAATTGCTGATCATGGGTAATTTCTCCTTGCCACAACGTTTTCAACTCTATCCAATTGTCATTCCATTATTTAGAGATTTTTCAAATATTTTTGCCAAGATTATTTTAAATTTATTTGCTGCAGATTTTTTATAAGTGGGAAATGGATGTTAAAACGAGGCCGCATCGTGTCTAATCGTCACGACACTCCGATAAATGGTTTATGAGCCATCCCGCGAGAAAACCAACATTATGGCCTCTGCGTAATGTATCGACCAGATCAGCCTGCGCAGTCCGCGCAGACTGATCTGCGCCGAAGCATTCCGTCTCAGGGGAATAGAGGTACAGAGTAATGATTCCTGAAACAGAAAATCCACAGGAGGCGAAAGGTATCTATCCGGGTTAGCACGCACGGCATGCTTAGACCGATCCGGGTCGATACTTTACGCAGAGACCACAATGTTGGTTTTCTCGCGGGACGGCTCAATTTTTATATATATAGAGAGAGAAAATGTGTTGTCCGTCAGTTGTTCACTTCTTCAGCAAAACTTGGATAATGAAGACTGTTCTGTGCTTAGCCTTGTTGTTAGGTAACATTTATACTTCTGTTTTAACTATTTGTGCTTAGCCTTGTTGTTAAGTAACATTTATACTTCTGTTTTAACTATTTGTGCTTAGCCTTGTTGTTAGGTAACATTTATACTTCTGTTTTAACTATTTGTGCTGGTTTACACCATCGGGAGACGGTCATTTTGAGTACCCATATCCTAGAGTTTGGTCGAATAATAAGAGAGATATTGTGGGGGAACATGGTTGTTAACTACTGCTTAATTCGACTTCTGCTCTGTAGTTTTGCATGTATTTTCTAAAATTCTTTGTTGACGCTTATTCTAAGTATAGACATCATATCGTTTGGTCTGACAATTCGAGAGATAGTATGGGGGAAGTGGTTGTTTACTCCTGCTTATGTCGACATCCGCTCTGTAGTTTTGCATGTATGTTCTAAAATTCTTTTTTGACGGTCATTTTAAGTACCCATATCCTAGAATTTGGTCGGATAATTAAAGAGATATTGTGGGGGTAATGGTTGTAAACTACTGCTTAATTGACATCCGCTCTGTAGTTTTGCATGTATGTTCTAAAATTCTTTTTTGACGGTCATTTTGAGTATCGACATCATAGAGTTGGGTCGGACATTTCGAGAGATATTGTGGGAGAAATTGTTGTTTACTCAAGTGTATGTCGACGTCCGCTCTTTAGTTTTGCATGTAGTTTTTAAAATTATTTGTTGATGCTTATTTTAAGTATCGACATCATAGAGTTGGGTCGGACAATTCCAGAGATTTTTTTGGGAAAGGGTTGTTTACTCAAGTGTATGCCGACGTCCGCTCTGCTGTTGTGCATGTATGTTCTAAAACTCTTTGTCGACGGTCATTTTGAGTATCCACATCATAGAGTTGGGTCGGACAATTCGAGAGATATTGTGGGGGAAAGGGTTGTTTACTCCTGCTTATATCGACATCAGCTCTGGTGTTGCATGTTTGTTCTAAAATATTTTGGTTGATGGTCATTTTGAGTATCCACAACAAAGAGTTGGGTCGGACAATAAGAGAAACAAGCAATTTCTCTTTTTGTCACAATGTTTTCCGCGTTTAGTCATAGGTTATCCATTCAATTATTGAGTTCAAAGTCGTCTGCTGCAGATTTGTCGTATGAGGGAAAGGGTAAAATCAAACACAATTTGAGCTCATCCATTCAACATAGACGAGCTTTTTATCAATGCTAGTAAAGATACGCAAATAACGTACCAATATCTTTATAGCTGCTACTAGTGAGATGTGAAGATTTGAATAAAGCATCGAGGATACACAGCCTGACAGGAACCTACACTATTCTCAATTGCTCTCTTGTATCTGTCATTCGTCTTCCAATAATTGGTTAAAAGGTGTTTTATGATGCAGTTGCCTTTGAAGAATGGTGTGTGTAAATCTGGTGCGAAGAAAGCCGGGACACGTGGTTAGGTGGACTAGCCGCCACCGCCGCCGGCCCGTAAAACTGAATCAAAGCACTAAAAGTACTGTTGGGACGGTTGTGTTGGTATGCGTAAATTAAGGTCAGGCAGGCGGTTGCATGTGTATGTACACACGTCTGGAGTCACACATTATACCCAATCGTCGTGAAATTTGTTCTGAGTGTTTGTGTTGATCACCTGATATTTGAAACAAGGTCAGCAGATTAGTTCCAAGGAAAACCTTATTGGTACTGTAGAAGTCATAGTTTATAGCAAATCCATATGTAAATTAGTCTCCATGCCATTGGCTTAAAGTGGCTCAGAAACAAATGCGTGTGGCTAAAGTCCAATTTCACTCCAAATTTTCGTTGCAAAGAAAACCTCTGGGCTTAAGTTATTAGAAAAAAAGTTCAATGACAAAGAAGAAAGATGTCAATTTGAGCAATTATACTGCTTTGAAAGTTTTCAGGGGCTTGATTTCCTTATATGTATATGGAATACTATGTTACACACGTGAGTGAAATAGGACCATATGGGTCGTCGTGTTTCTGGAATCTGGTCTGAATGTTTTTGACAACCCTGGGCATACTAAAATTAAAATGCTTTTTCAAAGTTGGTACAGGAAGTCATTCCTATTTGACAAACATCCCGTGTGTACATAAAGATGCAAACGCCTGTCTGACCTTAATTTACGAATACAAACACAACCGTCCAACCATTACCTACAGTGCTTTGATCACATCATTTGTTTGACGTGATAATTACTCTACTTAGAACTATTTGTTTCGGCGGAGCTGCCTGTGTTATTAGGAAATTAGTAACTCCGAAAAACCATTAATTAATTGAGTAGTTTGTTGACTCTGGAACGGATGTCTGTCGAAACCGTCCCAAAATTTGTTGAAGATGACGACGTTCAACTCAAATCAACCAACTAGTCAGATACTAATCATGGTATCCTCTTATTTAATTCAGTGGCTGTTTACGGCGAGTTTTGTCACGAGGATAGTGACTGTAAGTTAACCGATTGCGGTTCGAACTTCCGCCTAGATTGCTGGAAAAGTGATAATATATGCACCTGTATCCCAAGTAAGTAATGTGTGACTGCTGTGTTTGTGTTGCTTTTTTTAATTTATAAATTTATAATTTTTATTAAGTGATATTTGTTTTGATTTTATAGTAAATGAGCCGTCCCGTGAGAAAACCAACATCATGGACTCTGCGTAAAGTATCGACCCAGATCAGCCTAAGCATGCTACGCATGCTAACCCGGACAGACACTTTTCGCCTTCTATGGATTTTCTGTTTCAGGAATCATTACTCTATACCGCCTGAGACGGAATTCGCGGCCTGGATTAGCCTGCGCGAACTGCGCAGGCTTATCTGGGTCGATACATTAGGCAGATGATATAATGTTTTTTTTTTCGCGGGACGGCTCATATATACATGTGATTAATTATTCGAAGAATGGTCTCTCTGAGGCATTAGCCGGAGCAAAGCAAAACGTGCCTTCCCCCTGGTCACTCGACCATGAAGTTCGCATCCACATCAATTAATCAGTACTAGGTGTTGGAACGTGCCTTCCCCCTGGTCAATCCACCATGCAGTATGCATCCACATCAGTTAATCAGTACTAGGTGTTGGAACGTGCCTTCTCCCTGGTCACTCCACCATGCAGTATGCATCCACATCAATTAATCAGTACTAGGTGTGGGAACGCGCCTTCCCCCTGGTCACTCCACCATGAAGTCCGCGAGAAGGGATCAAACTGCGTTGCTTGTCCGCTTTCTAAGTGGAACAGTTTTCATCCGATTTTCATACAACTTGGTGAGTTTGTTTGTGGGCATACTGTCCGGGCCAAGGTGAATGATAGGCTAATGAATCGCCCAAGGTATTTTTGGATTAAAGCCAAAAAGTTGGCTGTGAATGTTAATGGGGGATAAAACCTCGGTTGCTGTAACACAATATCACTTAAGTTGCCTCCATGCCTGCGAGAAGGAATCAAACTGTGTTGCTTGTCCGCTTTCTAAGTCGAACAGTTTTCATCTGATTTTCACACAACTTGGTGAACATTAATTAATTGGGATTTAACGCCGTTTTCAACAATTTCTCAGTTATATCACGGCGGCCAGGTCACCAACTCTTGCATTTCCTGGTTCTCACACCAGTACTCCACACAACAATCTTCCCAAGCAACTGGCTGCTTTTCCACATAGACTTAGCCCATTGGTGGAAGACGAATGACGCATGTCGCATTGACCTTTGTCAATCCTCAGAAAGAAAGTTGCCCGAGCCGGGATTCGAACTCACAACGCATGCATTGAACGCCCACGTCGCTACCGACTGAGCTACCGGGGCTCGGCTCTTGGTGAACATGTTTGTAGGCATACTGTCCGGGCCTAAGTGGATGATAAGCTAATGGTATTAAAGCCAAAAAGTTGGCTGTGAATGTTAATGGGGGATAAAACCTCGGTTGCTGTAACACAATATCACTTAAGTTGCCTCCATGAAGGGTGGCTCATTTGTTGGTGAGAGATTGGTACTCCCGTGTCTTATAAAAGAACCACGTCACAAGAGCACCGCCCTTCAGCACGGCCGCGGATGTATTTGGTGACCTTATATCTTCTTTAACAGCACATAGCGGTGGTGGTGACAACAATTATCATTGTGCTAATCAAGCTGCATGCGAAAGTCACTTTGACGCTTGCACCCATGGGGACCACCATTGGCATTGTATTGACGGTGGATGCAGATGCAGATTGATTGGATAAAATAAGTAAGTAAATAAGTAAGAATCGATCGATGTGTCTGAAGAGATTGATTTATTGACCTTTTCCCCAAAATTCCACGCTTTCTGACGCCTCTGCAGCATAAGACCTTTTTTTAAAACATTCATTAACTCTTTCAGCGCCGAATTGTTTAAAGTAGACTATTCCATGTTCAAAATCGGGCCTTTCCATTTCTCATGTAAGAAAAGTTTGGACTATTTTGATAACTAAAAGGCAAACAATGCTGATTTCAGGTGAGACAGCTCGTTACGAGCTGACTCACCTGAATCAGTATTGTTTGCAAAAACTTCAATATTGCCTTTGGCGCTGAAAGAGTTAAGTGTTCTTTTATTAATAGAGAGTTGTGCATAGTTATTATTGCTAGATGTTTTTCTAAGTTGTATGCTGCAGTGTTATTGTATGTTTGTTGAGTTAAATGAGTAGATGAGTAATTGAGAGATAAAGATGTACCTCTCTTAACTAGAGTGATATCCAAATGTATGACATGACAATGCTTGTATCCGATCTAATATACCCATTACGTATTTCTTTATATGTAACGTGTGTAATATAACTTGACCGAATCACTATTTTTGTATTCATCCGTGAACATTTACAAAATGGCCGAGAACGTGTATCCGGTAAACACAAACGTCGCGATAGATGGACGAGGTTAACATACCATTATCGGTGATAAAAATATTGTTTTTGTGATTAGGTTACAGTTAATTAAGCCAACTTGTACCCTTTCGAAATTTGGTAGAATCTATTCAAATGTTGTTTTTTCTTATCTTTCAGGGTAAACCTGACGTTCCCGTTTATCTATGTATACACGTGATCTAACTGATGTACACGTGATCTAAAATATATGTATGGGAATAAAATTAATACGGAATAATATATGTGTATTCTGTTGTGTTTTAGGCCGCATCCAACAACATTTACAACAACAACAATAAGCTATTTTGACCAATATATATGTTCCATGACATGATGTATGTGTTAAGTGCCACAGTGCATGCGTTCTGTGTTTTGTGGGTTTGTTTTCAAAGTCGTCTGCTGCAGATTTGTTGTATGTGGGAAAGGGTTAGTTACCTCCCTAAATCCTTCCTCCGTGCAACAAATCTGAAGTAGGCAAATTTGAAATTATCTAAGCAAAATAAGGAAAATCTCTTGGAATCAAGGTTTTCTGAAAAGAGTTGAAAACATTGAGATAAATCGCATTGCCATTTCCCACTGTCAGGCGGATTCTGACACATCTGCAGCAGATGTTTTTTTAAAACTATTTTGGCAAAAGAAGAAATTGCTCATAACATGTGTTTCCTGGTGTTCTTACACCTGTACTACTGTTGTACACATAGCATTCTTCCCGGATAACTGGCTTTCTTCCAACATTTAATATTTAGCCCATTGGTAGAAGACGAACGACGCTAGTCACAATGAATGTTGTGAGAACTAACGACCCCTTGCATTGATATATCTCGTTACATATTGAAACATAGCGGCTCGATTTTGTATTAACTGAAATACACAGCTCAAAATATATAATATCAACCCACGATTGCCAAGAATGTCAATTGCATTTGCACCATATTGCCCCAGGACTGTTATAATGGTATAGTGGTGTAAATAAAGTTTTTGATTTTAAAAATGTTAAACTTTCTGATTTTCTTTTTTTTTGGGGGGGGGGGGGGGGTGGATGGTTGTTTTTATCATAACAATGAGTAATTTCTCCTTTTTGCCACATTGTTTTCAACTGAATCCATTAATGCAACTTTCGTTTATAGAGATGTTCCATATGTTTGCCTACATGTTTTCAAACTCATCCATTGCATATGTGTAAAAGCAGAGAAATGGGTTTTCAGTATTTATGGTTTGAAATTTCATGTTCTCCTTTTCATCACAACGTTTTCAACTTTGTTCAGTTATCAAGCCCCCGAATGCAGTTCGACACAGTCTAGTCCGCAGAAACATGTTATAACTGCACGGCGACCTCAATACCGAGCTAAGTCCAAACCAAGGTGGATGCCTTCTGATGACTGGGATTTATCCTGAATGGACTTTGTGGGGAAGTTGGAATTGGGGGTTTGCCCTAGTCACTCATTTTCCAAAATTCCTGTTCGGATCTATAACAATTCGGCTCGTCCCAACACACTATACAGACGCAGCCATATATGTAATATTCAGGATGTTTCTGTTCCCCGAACACTATAACCATCTAAATGTGATATCAATACCGCCCAGCGGAGAACAAGACTTAGGGACAACCAGACCTCCAGATAAAACGAGTATTTCACATCGCAAAAATCCTTGTTTAACCCTCAAACCCTATGTTGTGGGTACTCAAAAGAACCGTCTCAGTGCTAGGGCTAAGTTGAGTCATAAAAGAGATATTGATGGGAAAATATGAGTTCACTCCTCCTTATCTAGTCATCCGGATAACCATTCCTTCCGACACGCTTTCAACAGGTCAAGCTCTTAAAGCAAAACATTTCCTAAAGAGGTGTAGGCACACATTTTCTGCCGGTCCTTTAGATGAACCAATTGTGTAGAGCATTCAATCCAACTCTCGAATCATTAACCCTACAGGCGTATTCCGCCAGGAATGTTTGAGTAGGTTCGAGAATATATGAGCCGTTCCACGATATAACCAACATTGTGGACTCTGCGTAAAGGAACGACCCGGATCAACCTAAGCATACCGCGTAGGCTAGCCCGGACAGACATTTTCGCGTTCTGTGTATTGTCTGTTTCCTGAATCATTAGTCCACACCTCTATCCCCTGAGACGGAATGTGTCGGCCCGGAGCGCGGATTGCTGATCTGGATCGATACATTACGTAGAGTCTCGTGGAACGGCTCATATCTAAGATATGTTAGATGCCGGAGCCATACATGAGTAACACAGTCCCTTCTCATATAATGTTTTTCTAATCCGGAAGAAAGGTGGAACATTACGGTTGTTCATTCAGATAGTATATAAAGTATATATTCAAATTTAGTGCACGAGGTGCAATCAAGACGTTTGATGAACGAATGAACAAAATGCGATTTTTTGAGAGTACCCGAGTACTCGATCGATAGAGTTCACGAGTACCCGAGTACTAATGTTGGTACTCGCCCCCATCCCTACTATAAACCCATTTTGAGCTTTTAACATCCGTTTTACACCAATTGGAAAACGCAGGCTTGAATCTCTCAAATGTTCAAAATGTGATTTTTTGATAACATAAGTTCCTTGGTCATGTTTTTAGTGGTGTCGGTATTTGCACGGATCCCTCCACAATTGAACTTTAAGAGAGTTGCCACATACCGAGTGATTAAAAAAGTTCAGAAGCTTTCTCGACCATGTGGAAGAATTATTTCACCGGCAATTGCTATCGGGGATAATTTACCATATGGAAATAAAGAGTAGCTGTAACTTTAACGCGCTATAACTTTTTAATTAATTAAGTTATCGCTTAGGTGCAAACGGATCCACAAAATATTATTATCTATCTTTAATATGTATGATCTATATTTCGAGAAAAAAATGATTTGAATGGTCTTTTTTAGGTTAAATAAACATTGTCAATATCATATAGACAAAGAACAAAATAAAAGTACTCATTCACTTATAATCGATGTATATCAAATATTATTATAGATATTTCTTAGGTGCAAACGGTCTCGGATGCGGCACTTCTTCATCTACAATGTAATTTTTATTTCATCAAAATAAATTTAGATTTAGGTGGTCATTTTTGAAGACATATTTGTAACTTCATGATTTCAGATTTGTTCGTGAAAGTTCGGCAATTTTAACCCGAAGTTTTATGACCGTCATAAAGTCAATTTGTATCACCAGGGGGTCTGAAGCGACTCGCGTATCTCTATTTCATAATCTATAATAATATATACATCATCTATACGATAATCTTCAATGTTAAATGATGTATCTTAAACAACTGCGAATAGAACATGAGAAGGGGTATTCATTATACATTTAGTAACAGAAAGTAAATTGGTAATTGACTGCTCTTAAACATTCCTGCCGTAAATGATATAATACGTGTTTTTTTTCTGTTTCTGGTTTACCGCCAAAGTACAATTTCTTACTTTTCACACCTTTAAAATTATTTGTCACACCTACAAGTAATTTACAACATACAACTATGTATAACACTACACAACATACAAATCGCACATTGACACTTAATCGAACCACAGCTGTCTCTCAAAATAGTACATCTTCTTAGTTGAATCGTGGAATATTATATAAATAAAACATTGCTTTGAATTGGACAATAATACTGTCAGCCTGAGGAGAAGTGAGTGATTCCAGCCTCGAGTCTGATAACAGTCTAGACATACCCGTTTGCGACGATTGTGGTATCGTGTTTGGTGACGTTCATTCTTTACAAACTCACGTCAAACGATGGTGTAATAAGCGTCCTGCCACGGAGGATCATGCGTAAACGCCTCCATTTAAACGGTGGATATCCTATGACCAGAGCGAAGAAGATATAGAAGATAAAGACAGCGAAGAACATAAAGTGTTTGGAGTCATGTACCGTAAAGCTTCGAACAATAATGAAAATTCTTGGCGAAAAAAAGTGGAAAAAGTATGAGCGAGATAGAATGTCCAATGACGAGGCCAAGAAAAGGGCAGACTCAAAAATGGTAGCGGAAGATACAGCACATGTCTTACGTATGTATAGCCAATTGCTTCTCCACACATTCCAATTAGAACACGGAATCATTCACCAACGTGTCATGGAAGATGTGCACGAACTCGTGTCCGAAGGAATGGTACTAGAACAGGCCATACAGTCGGCCATTAAGAAACACCGTTATTTAATAGAAGGTATAGTGAAGTCTGAGAACGACGACGTTAGCGACGACGGTAGCGACGATTGTGATGGTGAAGAAATGCTATAAGAGGAGGAAGTATGCAGATAATAGATAAGAATATTACTATCACTCGCTGTGTACTTTACTACCGTCGACGATGGACAAAGTAGAAATGTGGACACGACATTTTCAGCGGTTGGCTGAAGGGAAACTGAAACCTAATCATAAAGGACAATACATGGTGGAAAAAATACAAATGAGTGAAGCAATGAAAGAACCTACCAATTACTTTGTGACACCCATGGCTCAAGCTGTCGAACAAGCCAAGTCAGAGGTAGCCAGGAAAAGACAACATATCCGGATTGAAAATGCGAAAAAGGGGTATCGAATGCACGGACCACCGGGACTACGAGACTAAATTAATGGAAAGAAAATGCCGGGGGGAGAGCCCTAAATTAACCACGTTTACAGGATAACGGAACGGTGGACAGTTATACATAGACGTCATGGATGGAGTATGAGACGAATTGACAATGATTTTCATCCCGTAATGAATCGTGATTTGTGAATACTGTGTTCAATAAATAGTGTTAGTTTTTTTGATTCTGCGAACTACAATTATATAATAATATTTAAGAAATTGTATTCATGTCTATGTTTTTCTTTTAGGCCTTGCGCTGCTTATTTAAAGTACAATGTCATGAAAACATTGATCAGATATCTTTCAAATTCGAATATACTCATATCTCGATGAGAGCTTTCGAATGATATACAAATTGTAATCATCGGTTCAGACCTAAGTAAGATATGACCATTGAAATATATAATGACGCCACTTCCGGTTTACAGACAGACCAAACTTCCGGTTTGACCTCCGCAATCGATAGAAAATACGAAACACTTTTCAACGATAACAAACATGACTACAATCGGTTAACGAATAAAGGAGATATCATCATTTTAAGATTTGAGCGCCAAAGAGACTTACCTAAATATTAACGCTTTAACGTACTAACTGATTTCAAACTGCGATAACTAGAACAGTTCTAGGACCATATTTTTTTCATATATGAAAAGGGCTCAACGAAAACTTGAAAACGGCTGTAAATGTTATCGACAACCCCGGGTTTAAATGAAAGGTTTTGGTGTCCATTTAGTAGTATAAAACAAAAAAGTTAAAGCGTAATCGGTTGCACAACTCGCTAAAAACTGATTTGACGCTTTTAATGGGCTCCTTTTCCCTCTATATTTGAAATATGATCAAATTGGTAAAGTCGTGTATAACTTCACTGACACTTTTCAATTGCTTGTTTAGGCATAATAATAACTTTCATCATAGGGGCTAATCTTTTGAAAATCAATGTAAAGGGTTATTCTCAGACAAGTGTTAACGCGTTCGTTGCAGGTGTTCAGACGCAGATAGTATGTCGCCTTTAAAGGGGATTAATTTTTAACATTTCAATGGGCTATTGTACACGTTTCCGGCCTTAAATCAGTAGACGCTGAACACTGTGGCACCTTTAAAGGAGATTGATATTGACAAGTCAATTGGGCATTGGGCATTGTTCATGTTTCCGGCCTTAAATAAATAGACGCAGACAGTATGGCGCCTTTAAAGGAGATTAATCTTAACATTTCAATGGTCTATTGTTCGCACACCTGGTGTGTTTCTGATGAAATATCCGATAGTTATTGTGAAATAACGAGTCTAAAAATAGATCGGGTGTTAGGACATGCGCATCTGTCATTTGAGATCAGCGCGTTCTAGAGGTAAGACGTTAAATGTATTGCTTTGCCATACATGTTTGACTGTGTGCTTCGGCTCGACTATACGACATACTAAAGGGATATATTGTGTCGTATGGATGTCTCATATCAGGTTTCCCGAAACAATGTAGCAAAGGTAAGGTCGAATTTCCCCGCCATTATTTTCGAGGGTTCCAGCAACATACCCGCTAGAATATATTGGTAGAAGGCTAGAGACAAATCGTTGGTGGTTTCGCATGAATGTTGCTGTTGAAACACCTGCTCCATTGTTAAAGCTTTCTAAAAATAGACCTTTGCTGTCATTTAAAAGATGGCCGCCACGCATGCGCAGTCATTATATAAAAGTGACTAGGTCAACACAATGGCGTATTCTCTTGTGTCAATCCTTATATGCAAATGAGATACTATAAATAGTAACTAGGTCAACAAAATAGCGCCCGATTACATCATCTTTGTTTGGGGCCCAACCGACGCCTATACTACTATCGTCAATTGAAACTTATACACATCTTGAGAGCTTCGCGTAATCTCCAGTCATGTGGCGTATTCTCGGCCTTGATAATCTATTTATAGAAACTGAAGCTGAATGGTGATTGCCGATTATCGCTTTGTAAACACATAAAACCTTTCTGATATTCAAGTAAAATAATATGCGCATGTTCCATTTCTTAGTGTTTTCTCATATTGATCGACGATAATCTTTTATAAAGATATTTCTTGTTACTTAATGATGCAATTCATGTATTTTGTAACACATGATGGGTTTTGTATAGCTAACAGCCCTTTACTCCTGCACAGGGTGCACAATCATCTTACCTTTAAATGTTGTACAACGTTAACAGTTTAAAAGGAAGAAAATGATCAAAACACAAAGTTAGGCTAAACAAACCAATGAATCTGCCAGAAAGATGATTTAATTTCATTTGTTTTTTACTCCAAAATATCATATAATTTGTTGCAATGATGGACACATCTGAAGGCATGAACAGGGTTTCCTATCTGTCAGGTAGAATGTTATTTGGCTTACAACAGATTATGTCCTGTTTGTTAAATATTTAAAAATGATTCTGCTCATATTCGTATTTTAAAATTGCCTTACTATGATGAATACGTGTTTTAAAGTCTGAAAGCCATAAACTGTACAATTAACAAAGGTGAACCTAAAATACAAACAACTGTTTGGCAAAAACGGACCAAATTGCACGGAAATTGACGATCTATAACATCCCCAACATAATGATGTAGATGATAAACTTTGTCTGGAAACATGCTTTTATGAAAAGAGTACTTGCATTTCATCATCAATAACATTTGCAACTGATGACCAAAAAAGAGAATATATGAGCCGTCCCGCGAGGAAACAAACAGTATGGCATCTGCGTAATGTGTTGACCTAGATCAGCCTACGCAGTCCGCGCAGAATGATCCTGGCCGACACATTCCGTCTCAAGGGGATAGAGGTATAGAGTAATGATTCATGAAACAGAAAATTTACAAGAGGCGAAAGGGGTCTTCCGGGCATGCTTAGTTTGATCCGGATCGATACTTTACGCAGTCAACAAATTTGGTTTTCTTTTGGAACGGCTCATATGATTTCATCTCATAGTGTCACAGAACGTGACAAATGACACGTGAAAGCCGCTTGACATACTTATACGGTTTTATCAATCAAGTATATCCCTAGTTTGACCTTTGACCCTTTACCCTTTCCCAAATACAACACATCTGTATCACATTACCTCGATAACAATAAGGAAGACATATGGCAAATCCCTATAAATCACATAAGAAGTATATATATATATGTATTAATTAGATTTGAAAACAGTGTAGCAGATTGAGTAAATTGCTCATAATGAGAAATTTCAGCTTTTCCCATGATGTTTTCGAGACTCGTCTGCAGGTAGGAAAGGGTAACTGTATGGACATGAATCACGAACAAGACACATTGCCCTATGCTATACGATGTGTGCCTTGTAACTGTAACTGTATGGACATGAATCACAAACAAAACACATTGCCCTGTGTTATACGATGTGCGCCATGTAACTGTAACTGTATGGACAGGAATCAGAAACAAAACACATTGCCCAATGTTATACGATGTGCTCCATGTAACTGCTACTGTATGGATATTAATCAGAAACAAAATACATTGCGCTATGTAATACGATGTGCTCCATGTAACTGTAACTGTATGGACATGAATCAGAAACAAGACACATTGCCCCATGTTATACGATATGCTCCATGTAACTGTAACTGTATGGGCATAAATCAGAAATATTACACATTGCCCTATGTAATACGATGTGCTCCATGTAACTAAAACTGTATGGACATGAATCAGAAACAAGACGCATTGTCCCATGTTATACGATGTTCTCCATGTAACTGTAACTGTATGGACATGAATCAGAAACAAGACGCATTGCCCCATGTTATACGATGTGCTCCATGTAACTGTAACTATATGGACATGAATCAGAACCAAAATGCATTGCCCTATGTTACACGATGTGCTCCATGTTACTGTTACTGTATGGACATGCATCATAAACAAGAAACATTGCACTATGTTTACACGATGTGCGCCGTAACTGTAATTGTATGGACATGAATCAGAAACAAGACATATTGCCCTATGTTATTCGATGTGCTCCATGTAACTGTATGGACATGAATCAGAAACAAGACGCATTGCTCCATGTAACTGTAACTGTATGGACATGAATCAGAAACAAGACACATTGCCCTATGTTATTCGATGTGCTCCATGTAACTGTATGGACATGAATCAGAAACAAGACGCATTGCCCCATGTTATACGATGTGCTCCATGTAACTGTAACTGTATGGACATGAATCAGAAACAAAACGCATTGCCCTATGTTATACGATGTGCTCCATGTAGCTGTAGCTGTATGAACATGAATCAGAAACAAGACGCATTGCCCTATGTTATACGATGTGCTCCATGTAACTGTAACTGTATGGACATGAATCAGAAACAAAACGCATTGCCCTATGTTATACGATGTGCTCCATGTAACTGTAACTGTATGGACATGAATCAGAAACAAGACGCATGGTCCTATGTTATACGATGTGCTCCATGTAACTGTTACTGTATGGACATGAACTCAGAAACAAGACGCATTGCCCTATGTTACACGATGTGTTCCATGTTTTTTAAAACTCCATCGAAAGATGGAGCAGTTTAGAACTAAACACAAATAAAAATCACAATTAAAACATATATAAGCAACGTACGATTTTTGAAAACGTTGTGTGAAAAAGGAGAAATGTCTCATACTAAGCTACTCTGAGATATTTCGAATGGAGTTGATCGTACGCAAGTGCATTAGGTTTTTCTCTTTGACATATGTGTTGTGTATCACCTAAGCACCAAATCACACACCACAATCAAGTAACCACACTACACCCAGTTCAACGTACTGTCGCGTGTTGACGCATCTCCTGCAGACAACATATCGAGGGCTTAGCGTGAAACGGTTGTTACTAAAATTTGTAATTTTTCGCCAAGAATAATCATCACCTCGCCATAAAGCCCTTATAAGCGTATAATCAATTTTGATTGGTAAACAATGGCAATTTAGGTGTCATTGCTCGTTCTGAGTAATGGCACCTAATTTGCATTGTTTACAAAGGAGTCAAAATTGCCTCTAAAACCAGGGTTTTCAAAATAGGTTTTTAGTTACAGTTTTTGCACGCCAAACCCTCGATATACAAACATTGTGGCTTAAGAAGTAATTGCTCAAATGAGTAATTTTTCCATCTAAATATTGACATTGTATGTTTCATTTTTACTGGGTAGACATTATTATGTAACCCAGTAAGCCACATTTTGTACATTTTCGTGACTTTCAATTGATAGTTTTTCAACATGTACTGCCAAAATAGTTTTGAACTATTTATTACTTACTTTGTCGCCACAATGAGCAGTATTTGCTGAAAGTTTCAACATTTCAATTTTGATCTCCATCTTGAATTCAGCACCTTTAAAGTCGTGTATAACATACATGTATACGCAAGTGTTGCTTAAAGTCGTGTATAAACATATATGTATACGCAAGTGTTGTTTAAAGTCGTGTATAAACATATATGTATACGCAAGTGTTGCTTAAAGTCGTGTATAAACATATATGTATACGCAAGTGTTGCTTAAAGTCGTGTATAAACATATATGTATACGCAAGTGTTGCTTAAAGTCGTGTATAAACATATATGTATACGCAAGTGTTGCTTAAAGTCGTGTATAAACATACTACGCAAGTGTTGCTTAAAGTCGTGTATAAACATATATGTATACGCAAGTGTTGCTTAAAGTCGTGTATAAACATACTACGCAAGTGTTGCTTAAAGTCGTGTAAGAGTTAAAACGTTAACAGACGCCTTTTGACGCATAGGCAGCCGACGACTTTTAAAATCATTGTGATAAAAGGAGAAATTCCTGATCATTGGTAATTTCTCCTTGCCACAACGTTTTCAACTCTATCCAAATGTCATTTCATTATTAAAGAGATTTTTTAAATATTTTTGCCTAGATTATTTCAAATCAATCTCCTGCTGCATTTATTTAAAGTGGGAAATGGATGTTAAAACGAGGCCGCATCGTGTCTAATCGGCACGACACTCAGATAAACGGTATATATATAGAGAGAGAAAATATGTTGTCCGTCAGTTGTTCACTTCTTCAGCGAAACTTTGATAATGAAGACTGTTCTGTGCTTAGCCTTGTTGTTAGGTAAAATTTATACTTCTGTTTTAACTATTTGTGCCACCATCCAGAGACGGTCATTTTAAGTACCCATATCATAGGGAGATATCATAGAGTTTGGTCGGACAATTCGAGAGATATTGTGGGGAAAATGGTTGTAAACTACTGCTTAATTCTACATTCGCTCTGCAGTTTTGTTCTAAAATTATGTGTTGACGTTCATTTTGAGTACCCGCACCATAGAGTTTGGTCGGACAATAAGAGTGATATTATGGGGGAAAGGGTTGTTTACTCCTGCTTATGCCGACGTCCACTCTTTAGTTTTGCATGTATTCTCTAAAATCATTTTGTTGACGGTCATTTTGAGTATCGACATCATAGAGTTGGGTCGGACATTTCGAGAGATATTTTTGGGAAATGGTGTTTACTCCTGCTTATGCCATGGTCCGCTCTTTTGTATTGCATGTATTCTCTAAAATTATTTGTTGACGCTTATCGACATTATAGAGTTGGGTCGGAGAATTCGAGAGATATTTTTTGAGAAAGGGTTGTTTACTCAAATGTATGCCGACGTCCGCTCTGCTGTTTTGCATGTATGTTCTAACATTATTTGTTGACGTTCATTTTGAGTACCCGCTCCATAGAGTTTGTTAGACAACACGAGAGATATTGTGGGGGAAAGGGTTGTTTACTGCAGTGTATGCCGACGTCCGCTCTGTAATTCTGCATGCTTGTTCTAAAATATTTTGTTGACGGTCATTTTGAGTATCCACGTCATAGAGTTTGTTAGACAATACGAGAGATATTGTGGGGGAAATGGTTGTTTACTCCTGCTTATGCCGAAGTCCGCTCTTTAGTTTTGCATGTTTATTCTAAAGTTCTTTTTTGACGGTTAATTTGAGTATTCACAACATAGAGTTGGGTCGGACATTTCGAGAGATATTGTGGGGTAAATGGTTGTTTACTCCTGCTTATGCCGAAGTCCGCTCTTTAGTTTTGCATGTTTATTCTAAAGTTCTTTTTTGACGGTTAATTTGAGTATCCACAACATAGAGTTGGGTCGGACATTTCGAGAGATATTGTGTGTGTGTGTGTTGTAGGGGGGGGGGGGGGGGGGGGGGGGGGGAGGTGGTTGTTTTCTCCTGCTTATGTCCACAATCCGCTCTATAGTTTTGCATATTTGTTCTAAAACTATTTTTTGGCCGTCTAGACCTATATTGTGGTTATTCAATATCACCGTCTAAATGAGACGGTAATTTTGAGTACCCACAACAAAGGGCTTGGTCAGTCGTACTGTTAACCTCGCAATCCTGAGCGCCAAGGAGAGAGCCGTTACTAACGTGTTTAATGACCCAGCAGTTTATGGCGACGCTATGGTGGTTGTTTACTCCTGCTTATGTCCACAATCCGCTCTATAGTTTTGCATATTTGTTCTTAAACTATTTTTTGGCCGTCTAGACCTACATTGTGGTTATTCAATATCACCGTCTAAATGAGACGGTAATTTTGAGTACCCACAACAAAGGGCTTGGTCAGTCGTACTGTTAACCTCGCAATCCTGAGCGCCAAGGAGAGAGCCGTTACTAACGTGTTTAATGACCCAGCAGTTTATGGCGACGCTATGGTGTAGGTTCAATTTCTTGTAATAATGCTCCAGTCATTTATTACTGATGAATTTATTACTTTACGCCGTATTTCAATTATTAAAAAAGTCACACATTCTGAAAACCCTTATAAATGTAGTTACGTAGTTACTAGTAATTATTGTGTCAAAAGGGGAAATTGCTCACAATTATTTTTAAAAAATCGTCTACCTCAAGCGCATCAGAATGCGTCTCAAAGAGGGAGAGGGTTAACTCTATCCCTCATATAGACGCTTTCTCACGCCTCTGCAGCAGGCGGCTTTTTGAAAACATAGTGACAAAAGAAGAAACTGCTCAAAACGAGCAATTTCTCCTTTTGTCACAATGTTTTCCACGTTTAGTCATAGGTTATCCATTCAATTATTGAGATTTTCTATTTTTTGATAAAATATGTTCAAAGTCGTCTGCTGCAGATTTGTCGTATGGGGGAGAGAGTTAAATCAAACACAATTTGAGCTCATCCATTCAACATGGACGAGCTTTTTATCAATGCTAGAAAAGATACGCACGTGTCGCAAATCACGTACCAATGTCTTTATAGCTGCTACTAGTGAGATGTGAAGATTTGAATAAAACATCGAGGATACATAGCCTGACAGGAACCTACACTATTCACAATTGCTCTCTTGTATTTTGTGTCGAGTCCCGGTAGGTCAGTCGGGAGCGACGCGGGCTGTCAATCCAGGGGTTGAGAGTTCGAATCCCGGCTCGGCCAACTTTCTTTCCGAGGATTGACAAAAGTCAATGCGACATGCGTCATTCGTCTTCCACCAATGGGCTAAGTCTATGTGGAAAAGCAGCCAGTTGCTTGGGAAGATTGTTGTGTGGAGTACTGGTGTGAGTAAACCAGGAAATGCATGAGTAGGTGAACTGGCCGCCGTGATATAATATAATGAATGTGTTATTAGGAACTTAGTAACTCCGAACAACTGTTTATTAATTGAGAAGTTTTGTTCTAGACTCTAGAACGGATGTCTGGCGACAACCGTCCCAAATATTGTTGAAAACGACGACGTTCAGGTCAAATCAACCAACTAATTAATCAATTTATCCTTTTATTTATTTCAGTGGGTGTTTACGGCGAGTTTTGTAAACATGATGGTGACTGTACGATAACCACATGCGGTTCGAACTTCCGCGCAGAATGCTACGATCATGATGGTCTCCATATATGCACCTGTATCCCAAGTAAGTCTGTGTGACTGCTGTGTTTGTGTTGCTTTTTTTTCTTTCGAGATATCTGTTTTGATTTAATAGTACATCATGGTGGTTTGGTATTTTATGCCGCTTTTAATAATTATTTAGTTATATCACGGTTTTTCTTGGGAAAGTTACCAGTATTACCGGGCCATTTATCCTGACACCAGAGCGAGTCAGTCATACTTCTAACCCGCAACCCTAAGCGCCAAGGAGTGCAGACACTACTACCATTTTTAAGTTGTTTGGTATGACATGGCAAGGGATGGAACCCGCGACTTCCAGCACCCGAGGCGGACGCTATACCACTACATCACTACGCCCCTGATAAGTCACCTGCCCTTATACTTCGCTATCGCCTACTTAGTATATTAGTTAATAATCAGCCGAGTCTCAACATTCAACAACTGAATATCGCTATATATCCCGCCTAATACTTGTTTGTTTACCCGGGAATCATGCATAAGTGAACTGTGGCCTTGACAAAATTGAACTAATATTTAAAACGGCGTTAAACCCAACGGATATACATTATTATATGGAAAAACTTAGAAATTGTATTCTTCTTACATCATTTAGAAGATGTAAAACATATACATTCTATATACTAGCACATATTGACTAATAACATAGTAAACGCAGTGCAGAAACATAGTAAACACAGTGCAGAAACATAGTAAACACAATGCAGAAACATAGTAAACACAATGCAGAAACATAGTAAACAGTGCAGAAACATAGTAAACACAGAAATATAGTGAACACAGTACAGAGGCATAGTAAACATAGGACATAAATATAGTGAACACAGTGCGCAGACACATAGTGAACATAGGACAGAAACATAGTAAACACAGTGCAGAAACATAGTAAACACAGTGCAGAAGCATAGTAAACACAGTGCAGAAACATAGTAAACACAATGCAGAAACATAGTAAACACAGTGCAGAAACATAGTAAACACAGTGCAGAAGCATAGTAAACACAATGCAGATCCATAGTAAACAAAGTGTGCATACACATCAGTTAATCAATACCAGGTGTGGGAACGTGCCTTCCCCCCTGGTCAGTCCACCATGAAGTATGCATCCACATCAGTTAATCAGTGTGGGAACGTGCCTTCCCCCCTGGTCAGTCCACCATGAAGTATGCATCCACATCAGTTAATCAGTGTGGGAACGTGCTTTCCTCCCTGGTCAATCCACCATGAAGTACGCATACACATCAGTTAATCAGTGTGGGAACGTGCTTTCTCCCTGGTCAATCCACCATGAAGTATGCATACACATCAGTTAATCAGTGTGGGAACGTGCTTTCTCCCTGGTCAATCCACCATGAAGTATGCATACACATCAGTTAATCAGTGTGGGAACGTGCTTTCTCCCTGGTCAATCCACCATGAAGTATGCATTCACATCAGTTAATCAGTGTGGGAACGTGCTTTCTCCCTGGTCAATCCACCATGAAGTATGCATCCACATCAGTTAATCAGTGTGGGAACGTGCTTTCTCCCTGGTCAATCCACCATGAAGTACGCATACACATCAGTTAATCAGTGTGGGAACGTGCTTTCTCCCTGGTCAATCCACCATGAAGTATGCATCCACATCAGTTAATCAGTGTGGGAACGTGCTTTCTCCCTGGTCAATCCACCATGAAGTATGCATCCACATCAGTTAATCAGTGTGGGAACGTGCTTTCTCCCTGGTCAATCCACCATGAAGTACGCATACACATCAGTTAATCAGTGTGGGAACGTGCTTTCTCCCTGGTCAATCCACCATGAAGTACGCATACACATCAGTTAATCAGTGTGGGAACGTGCTTTCTCCCTGGTCAATCCACCATGAAGTACGCATCCACATCAGTTAATCAGTGTGGAAACGTGCTTTCTCCCTGGTCAATCCACCATGAAGTACGCATACACATCAGTTAATCAGTACTAGGTGTGGGAACGTGCCATCCCCCTGGTCACTCCCTTATGAAGTACGCATCCACATCAGTTAATCAGTACCAGGTGTGGACATGTGCCTTTCCCCCTGGTCACTCCACCATGAAGTACGCATCCACATCAGTTAATCAGTACCAGGTGTGGGAACATGCCTTCCCCCCCTGGTCACTCCACCATGAAGTCCGCGAGAAGGGATCAAACTGTGTTGCTTGTCCGCTTTCTAAGTCGAACAGTTTTCATCCGACTTTCATACAACTTGGTGAGTTTGTTTGTGGGCATACTGTCCGGGCCGAGTTGAATGATAAGCTAAATCGCACAAGGCATTTTTGGATTAAAGCCAAAAATTGGCTGTGAATGTTTATGGGGATAAAACCTCGGTTGCTGTAACATAATATCACTTAAGTTGCTTCCCTGAATTTTTTGGTGCGAGTTTGGTACTCCCGTGTCTTATAAAAGTGCCACATCATAAGGGCACCGCTCTTCAGCACGGTCGCGGACGTATTTGGTGTAATTTGACCTTATATCTTTATTAGTCGCCGGGCAGAAGCCCGCGACTTCTATTTTTAATAGCTTTTCGGAAATCACATGGGAGGGCGGCTTATTATTAGAAAGAAACAAATCTAGATGATTTGAACATATTACAATTGTGGTTGTTTACGAACACTAATAAATGACACATCTAAAATGAAATAAATATTCCGATTTTTTAATGTTTGCAGTTTTTTTTATTTCACTCGCATTTAAGTTTTTTGTCTTATTTACGAAGACAAAAGTGGTCCCTTCAAGACGTGAACCAACACCCCCTTAATGCAGACTCTTATGTGTCATCATTGAGGTCAATTTCGGATTCTCCTTTTAATAGCAATTTTAACTTACTAAATTTTGTTTTCATGTTCAAAGAGATGTCTTGATTTGTGTAGAATTCATTTAATAATGTTAATCCATGAATATCTAAAGTAGGAACTGTTTCTAAGCTAAATATATACCCTATTCTGTTGTGTAGTTTCGTGACCTTTAACATCGATTTTCGCGCATGCGCATTTCGATATGAAAAAGCGAGTGATATTATTTTATTTTAGACAAGTACAAGACGAATGTTTGACGCAAAGCGTCAAAGAGAAGCCGCAATATTTCGTTGTACATGTAGAAATAAGAAAAAAAGAACATTTTTAAATCCACAAACAATAGAACAATTTAAACTGTAGACGGTAATGCTGATATATTTCTCCTTTTGAAGACTTTTGTTTTCTTCAAATTACCTCCCTTTAAAGCAATACCAGGATATTTACCTTGTGATTCGAATAAGATTGACAAACATTGAAATTATATGAATGAATACTATTATTTAAATAAGTAACAACAGCAAAATTAAATTAAAGCCAGATAAATGTGTACACATTTCGTTAATTTGTTATAGATACCCTAATGTATAGATATGAATATAAACATTATAACCAAATGTTTTCATTTCAACGTTAAGACTAAGGAAAATCAAGAATACATAAATAAATCAATGCAGTCTTTTCCGGCGACGTTGATGCCTTGCATCAACTTTCTCTTGTCTTTATATTATACAGCACATAGCGGTGGTGGTGACAACCATATTACTTGTACTGATCAAGCTTCATGCACAAATAAATTGGCCCCTTGCACCCATGGGGACCACCATTGGCATTGTATTGACGGTGGATGCAGATGCAGCTTTTTTGGATAAATTAAGTAAGAATGGTTCGATCGATTTGTCTGAAGAGATTATTGACCTTTTCCCCAAAATTCGACGCTTTCTGAAGCCTCTGCAGCATAAGACTTGTTTAAAACAATCATTAAGTGTTCTTTTATTAACAGAGAGTTGTGCATAGTTATTGCTAGATGTTTTTCTAAGTTGTATGCTGCAGTTTTACTGTATGTTGGAAAGGGTTAAATGAGTAGATAAGTAATTGAGAGATTTTAATCAGAGTGATATCCAAATTTATCACATGACAGTGCTTGTATCCAATATAATATACCCATTACGTATTTCTTTATATGTAACGCGTGTAATATAACTTGACCGAATCACTATTGTTGTATTCATCCGTGAACATTTACAAAATGGCTGAGAACGTGTATCCTGTAAACACAAAGTTCACGATAGATGGACGAGGTTAAGATACCATTATCGGTCATAAAATATTGTTTTTTTGATTAGGTAACAGTTTTAACCCTTCCCCTCATATATACGCTTTCTGACGCCTCTGCTGCAGACGGCTTTTTGAAAACATAGTGACAAAAGAAGAAATTGCTCAAAACGAGCAATGTCTCCTTTAGCCACAATGTTTTCCACTTTAAGTTGTAGGGGTTATCCATTCAATTATAAAGATTCTTTTATTTTTTGACAAAATATGTTCGAAGTCGTCTGCTACAGAATTGTCGTATGAGGAAAAGGGTTAAAGGTGCTGAAATCCAGGTGGAGATCAACATTTTTAAATGTTGATACTTCTGCAAATATTGCTAATTGTGACAAGAAAGTAGACTCTTCTAACAACTCTGTGTAAGTAATATATCGAGGGCTTGGCGTGAAACGGTTGTAACTAAAACTGGTATTTTTTTTTACCAAAGTTAATCACCTCGCTATGAAGTCTTTATAAGCGTTAGATCATTTTTCTTGGTAAACAATGGAAATTTAGGTGCCATTGCCCGTTCTGAGCAATGGCACCTAAATTTCCATTGTTTACAAAAGGGTCAAAATTGCCCCTAAACCAGGGTTTTCAAAATAGGTTTTTAAGTTACAACCGTTTCACGCCAAGCCCTCGATGTGAACAGTGGGGATCTTGATCAGACTGTGCGGATCTGGATCTATACTGTTAACAAAAGCCAACTTGTTCCCTTTCGAAAGTTGATAGAATCTGCTCAAATGTTGTTTTTTCTTTATCTTTCAGGGTTATCCTGACGTTCCCGATTACCTATGTATACACGTGATCTAACTGATATACACGAATAAAATCTAATACGGAATAATATATGTGTATTCTGTTGTGTTTTCGGCCGCATCCAACAACATTTCAGTTATAGCACGGCATTTCCTGTGTAAATTACCAACATTTCAGTTATAGCACGGCATTTCCTGTGTAAATTACCAACATTTCAGTTATAGTACTGCATTTCCTGTGTAAATTACCAACATTTCAGTTATAGCACGGCATTTCCTGTGTAAATTACCAACATTTCAGTTATAGTACTGCATTTCCTGTGTAAATTACTAACATTTCAGTTATAGTACTGCATTTCCTGTGTAAATTACCAACATTTCAGTTATATAATAGCACGGCATTTCCTGTGTAAATTACCAACATTTCAGTTATAGTACTGCATTTCCTGTGTAAATTACCAACATTTGCAGGGGCGTAGCTTTGCAATAATCAATGTGTAGGCAGTCTCGTGAGAAAACCAACATTGTGGACTCTGCGTCAAGTATCGACCCGGATCAGCCTAAGCATGCCACATGGGCCTACCCGGATAGACACTTTTCGCCTCCTGTGAATGTTTCTGTTTCAAACAACTTACCATTGTGCTAATCAAGCTGCATGCGAAAGTCACTTTGACGCTTGCACCCATGGGGACCACCATTGGCATTGTATTGACGGTGGATGCAGATGCAGATTTATTGGATAAAATAAGTAAGAATGGTTCGATCGATGTGTCTGAAGAGATTGATTTATTTGACCTTTTTCCCAAAATTCCACGCTTTCTGACGCCTCTGCAGTATAAAACCTTTTTTTAAGACATTCATTAACTCTTTCAGCGCCGAATTGTTTAAAGTAGACACTTCCATGTTCAAAATCGGGCCTTTTCATTTCTCATGTAAGAAAAGTTTGGACTATTTTGATAACTAAAAGCCAAACAATGCTGATTTCAGGTGATACAGCTCGTTACGAGCTGACTCATCTGAATCAGTATTGTTTGCAAAAACTTCAATATTGCCTTTGGCGCTGGAGAGTTGTGCATAGTTATTGCTAGATGTTTTTCTAAGTTGTATGCTGCAGTGGTATTGTATGTTTGTTGACAATCTCATTAAAATCATCTCCTATTAACGCTACGCATAGGATCTGAGGACAACCGATAGAGGGTCACGTTCAGACGACCTTTCCACCAGCCAATCAGAACCTTGCTTTCACGTTTTTGAAAGTGAAAGTAAAAGTCTATATTTACCAAAAAAATCTATATTTAGCATGGGATCCCAATTTTCCAATAGTGATTTACACGCGTGTATAGTTCTTATGACGACCGAATTATGGCTACAAATGCGGAAATGAGGCAAAACACCGATACAGTATTTCCCTGACCATACAGCATCGAAAAGTGTTCTTTGATCTGGTTTTAAATGGTTTATTTTAATTTGCTCAACTTCGTCAATTGACGCCATTTTGAAGGTTAAGCCAAACGTTTGTTGAAACGAGTCCTCTGAATAAAAATAGCTTGGTGGATCTAAAAAAGGCGAAATCCGATAAAACAAGAAGATGAATTCGAATGGATCGCCATCAGATCTTACATTTGGTCAGATTGTGTTTGTTGAGTTAAATGAGTAGATGAGTACTTGCGAGATAAAGATGTACCTCTCTTAATCAGAATGATATCCAAATTTATCACATGACAATGCTTGTATCCGATCTAATTTACCCATTACGTATTTTTTTATATGTAACGTGTGTAATATAACTTGACCGAATCACTATTTTTGTATTCATCCGTGAACATTTACAAAATGGCTGAGAACGTGTATCCGGTAAACACAAACGTCGCGATAGATGGACGAGGTTAACATACCATTATCGGTGATAAAAATATTGTTTTTGTGATTAGGTTACAGTTAATTAAGCCAACTTGTACCCTTTCGAAATTTGGTAGAATCTACTCAAATGTTGTTTTTTCTTATCTTTCAGAGTTAACCTGACGTTCCCGTTTATCTATGTATACACGTGATCTACATTTGTAACTGATGTACACGTGATCTAATTTATATGTATGGGAATAAAATTAATACGGAATAATATATGTATATTCTGTTGTGTTTTAGGCCGCATCCAACAACATTTACAACAACAACAATAAGATATTTTGACCAATATATATGTTGTTAAGTGCCGCAGTGCATGAGTTCTGTGTTTTGTGGGTTTGTTTTCATAGTCGTCTGCTGCAGGTTTGTTGTATGTGGGAAATGGTTAGTTACCTCCCAAAATCCTTCCTCCGTGCAACAAATCTGAGGTAGGCAAATTTGAAATTATCTAAGCAAAATATGGAAAATCTTATTGAATCAAGGTTTTCTGAAAAGAGTTGAAAACATTGAGATAAATCGCATTGCAATTACCCACTTTCAGGCGGATTCGGACACATCTGCAGCAGATGTTATTTTTGGCAAAAGAAGAAATTGCTCATAACATGTGTTTCCTGGTGTTCTCACACCTGTACTACTGTCGTACACATAGCATTCTTCCCGGATAACTAGATTTCTTCCAAAATTTAATATTTAGCCCGTAGGTAGAAAGACGAACGACGCTACTCACAATGAATGATGTTAGAACTAACGACCCCTTGCATTGATATATCTCGTTACACATTGAAACATAGCAATGAGTAATTTCTCCTTTTTGCCACATTGTTTTCAACTGAATCCATTAATGCAACTTTCGTTTATAGAGATGTTCCATATGTTTGCCTAAATGTTTTCAAACTCATCCATTGCATATGTGTTGTATGCCAGAACAGATTAAAAGCAGAGAAATGGGTTTTCGGTATTTATGGTTTGAAATTTCATGTTTATATTCTAATAACCGAGTGCGTTAGAGTTGTTTGGCTCTACGATAAAGGTGCTTGCATGGGCCTTAACCATTTCGTTCATACGGGCGCTTGCTCCTTTGCTGCGCACGACTGCTTATCATGGGAAATTTCTCCTTTTCATCACAACGTTTTCATTTTTGTTCAGTTATCAAGCCCCCGAATGCAGTTCGACACAGTCTAGTCCACAGAAACATGTTATAACATAGTCTAGTCCGCAGAAACACGTTATAACACAGTCTAGTCCGCAGAAACATGTTATAACATAGTCTAGTCCGCAGAAACATGTTTTAACACAGTCTAGTCCGCAGAAACATGTTATAACATAGTCTAGTCCGCAGAAACATGTTATAACATAGTCTAGTCCGCAGGAACATGTTATATCCGCAGAAACATGTTATAACATAGTCTAGTCCGCAGAAACGTGTTATAACACAGTCTAGTCCGCAGAAACATGTTATAACACAGTCTAGTCCGCAGAAACATGTTTTAACACAGTCTAGTCCGCAGAAACATGTTATAACACAGTCTAGTTCACAGAAACATGTTATAACAGTCTAGTCCGTAGAAACATGTTATAACACAGTCTAGTCCACATAAACATGTTATAACACAGTCTAGTCCGCATAAACATGTTATAACACAGTCTAGTCCGCAGAAACTTGTTATAACACAGTCTAGTCCACAGAAACGTGTTATTACATACTCTAGTCCGCAGAAACATGTTATATCCGCAGAAACATGTTATAACATAGTCTAGTCCGCAGAAACATGTTATAACACAGTCTAGTCCACAGAAACATGTTATAACAGTCTAGTCCGTAGAAACATGTTATGACACAGTCTAGTCCACATAAACATGTTATAACACAGTCTAGTCCGCATAAACATGTTATAACACAGTCTAGTCCACAGAAACATGTTATAACTTCACGGTGACCTCACACAGTCTAGTCCACAGAAACATGTTATAACTGCACGGCGACCTCACACAGTCTAGTCCACAGAAACATGTTATAACTGCACGGTGACCTCACACAGTCTAGTCCACAGAAACATGTTATAACATAGTCTAGTCCGCAGAAACATGTTATAACACAGTCTAGTCCGCAGAAACATGTTATAACACAGTCTAGTCCGCAGAAACATGTTTTAACACAGTCTAGTCCGCAGAAACATGTTATAACACAGTCTAGTCCACAGAAACATGTTATAACACAGTCTAGTTCACAGAAACATGTTATAACAGTCTAGTCCGTAGAAACATGTTATAACACAGTCTAGTCCACATAAACATGTTATAACACAGTCTAGTCCGCATAAACATGTTATAACACAGTCTAGTCCGCAGAAACTTGTTATAACACAGTCCAGTCCACAGAAACATGTTATAACATACTCTAGTCCGCAGAAACATGTTATATCCGCAGAAACATGTTATAACATAGTCTAGTCCGCAGAAACATGTTATAACATAGTCTAGTCCGCAGAAACATGTTATAACCCAGTCTAGTCCGCAGAAACATGTTATAACACAGTCTAGTCCGCAGAAACATGTTATAACATAGTCTAGTCCGCAGAAACATGTTATAACACAGTCTAGTCCGCAGAAACATGTTATAACACAGTCTAGTCCGCAGAAACATGTTTTAACACAGTCTAGTCCGCAGAAACATGTTATAACACAGTCTAGTCCACAGAAACATGTTATAACACAGTCTAGTTCGCAGAAACATGTTATAACACAGTCTAGTCCGCAGAAACATGTTATAACACAGTCTAGTCCACAGAAACATGTTATAACAGTCTAGTCCGTAGAAACATGTTATGACACAGTCTAGTCCACATAAACATGTTATAACACAGTCTAGTCCGCATAAACATGTTATAACACAGTCTAGTCCGCAGAAACTTGTTATAACACAGTCTAGTCCACAGAAACATGTTATAACACAGTCTAGTCTACAGAAACATGTTATAACTGCACGGCGACCTCACACAGTCTAGTCCACAGAAACATGTTATAACTTCACGGTGACCTCACACAGTCTAGTCCACAGAAACATGTTATAACTTCACGGTGACCTCACACAGTCTAGTCCACAGAAACATGTTATAACTGCACGGCGACCTCACACAGTCTAGTCCACAGAAACATGTTATAACTTCACGGTGACCTCACACAGTCTAGTCCACAGAAACATGTTATAACTGCACGGCGACCTCACACAGTCTAGTCCACAGAAACATGTTATAACTTCACGGTGACCTCACACAGTCTAGTCCACAGAAACATGTTATAACTGCACGGCGACCTCACACAGTCTAGTCCACAGAAACATGTTATAACTTCACGGTGACCTCACACAGTCTAGTCCACAGAAACATGTTATAACTGAACGGCGACCTCACACAGTCTAGTCCACAGAAACATGTTATAACTTCACGGTGACCTCACACAGTCTAGTCCACAGAAACATGTTATAACACAGTCTAGTCTACAGAAACATGTTATAACTTCACGGTGACCTCACACAGTCTAGTCCACAGAAACATGTTATAACTTCACGGTGACCTCACACAGTCTAGTCCACAGAAACATGTTATAACTGCACGGCGACCTCACACAGTCTAGTCCACAGAAACATGTTATAACTGCACGGCGACCTCACACAGTCTAGTCCACAGAAACATGTTATAACTTCACGGTGACCTCACACAGTCTAGTCCACAGAAACATGTTATAACTTCACGGTGACCTCACACAGTCTAGTCCACAGAAACATGTTATAACTTCACGGTGACCTCACACAGTCTAGTCCACAGAAACATGTTATAACTTCACGGTGACCTCACACAGTCTAGTCCACAGAAACATGTTATAACTTCACGGTGACCTCACACAGTCTAGTCCACAGAAACATGTTATAACTGCACGGCGACCTCACACAGTCTAGTCCACAGAAACATGTTATAACTTCACGGTGACCTCACACAGTCTAGTCCACAGAAACATGTTATAACTTCACGGTGACCTCACACAGTCTAGTCCACAGAAACATGTTATAACTGCACGGCGACCTCACACAGTCTAGTCCACAGAAACATGTTATAACTGCACGGTGACCTCACACAGTCTAGTCCACAGAAACATGTTATAACACAGTCTAGTCCACAGAAACATGTTATAACACAGTCTAGTCCACAGAAACATGTTATAACACAGTCTAGTCCACAGAAACATGTTATAACACAGTCTAGTCTACAGAAACATGTTATAACACAGTCTAGTCCACAGAAACATGTTATAACACAGTCTAGTCCACAGAAACATGTTATAACACAGTCTAGTCCACAGAAACATGTTATAACACAGTCTAGTCTACAGAAACATGTTATAACACAGTCTAGTCCACAGAAACATGTTATAACACAGTCTAGTCCACAGAAACATGTTATAACACAGTCTAGTCCACAGAAACATGTTATAACACAGTCTAGTCCACAGAAACATGTTATAACACAGTCTAGTCTACAGAAACATGTTATAACACAGTCTAGTCCACAGAAACTTGTTATAACACAGTCTAGTCCACAGAAACATGTTATAACACAGTCTAGTCCACAGAAACATGTTATAACTGAACGGCGACCTCACACAGTCTAGTCCACAGAAACATGTTATAACTTCACGGTGACCTCACACAGTCTAGTCCACAGAAACATGTTATAACTTCACGGTGACCTCACACAGTCTAGTCCACAGAAACATGTTATAACTGAACGGCGACCTCACACAGTCTAGTCCACAGAAACATGTTATAACTGAACGGCGACCTCAATATCGAGCCAAGTCATAACCAAAGTGGATGTCTTCTGATGACTGGGATTTATCCTGAATGGACTTTGTGGGGGAGGGGGGTAGGGTGGGGATTGGGGGCTTTGCCCTAGTCACTCATTTTCCAAATTTCCTGTTCGGGTCTATAACATTTCGGCTCTGCCAAACAAACTATACAGACGCAGCCATTTGTGTAATGTTCAGGATGTTCTGTTCCCCCGAACACTTTAACCATCTAAATGTGATATCAATAACGCCCAACGGAGAACAAGACTTAGGGATAACCAGAGCTCCAGATAAGACGAGTATTTCACATCGCAAACATCCTTTTTTGACCCTCAAACCCTATGTTGTTGGTACTTAAAAGTATCGTCTCACTGAGACGATTCTTTTGAGTACCAACACCATAGGGCTAAGTTGAGTCAGAAAAGAGATATTGAAGGAAAAGGGCTAAGTTGAGTCATAAAGAGATATTGATGGGAAAATATAAGTTTACTCCTCAGGCCAAACAAAAAAATAGGTATGGTTCGGGTGACATGCCTGAAAAAAATAGGGTAGGTAGGTCGGAATTTTTTTTTTTTTTTTTTTTTTAAATTTGGTTTTAGACCACCATTAGATTTAGTAAAATGCCTTATATCTTGCTTTGCTACATAATTATCCCTTCTTAAACCCTTCCAACCTTATATTAATCACTTCCTTTTATATTAGTTTGTAGTATTCTAGTTTTGTCAATTGTACAGCAGCTTTTTATGTACCCATTGGCTTTTAGTTACCCTCTGTAGCATGCTAACCTGCTCTGTAACATAACTTCACGGTGAGTGGTTCTAGCACCATATGCGATTTAAGCCATTAATGAGGCTCCCTTAGTGCAAAGGCCCTCAGGGTTCAGGTTAGAAAGCTCGTTTAACCCATTCCCTCGTGTCAGAGTATTCATACGAGACTCCGCCCTGGCACTATGAATATTTAATTTAATAGATTTCTATATTCATGGCACATAAAACAAGGAATTTTTGCCATAGCCAACAGTGTAAAGTCAGACCAATAACATTCTATAAGCAAACAGAGTAGACCCTGTCAGATCAAGGAGCTCCTATAGGAGCTGCCTGATCTGAGTTTACTCTGTTTGCAATAGCGTCTATATGAGGGAATGGGTTAAATGCATATTTTAATATATACATATTTATATAATATAAAAGGAGTGGCAACACAAAGAAATGCGTTTTTAGGATTTATTTTCCAGTATTCACCCCCCAAACACTTAGTAGTATATAAATATACAACATAATTCAGCATCTAGATATTTTTGTTTTAATATAGCTATATTATACTGGACATTGGAGATCCTGATTTATAGACTCTGTGTTTCAAACAAGGTGGTTTAGTCTGCATCTATGATGTTTGCAAACACCATAATATACAGTTTCTCAAAATGCAAGTAGTGTGCCCTTTATAAATAAGAGTTGAACATAAATTCCAAAGTTTTCCAGCGTTTTATAACTCTAACATTGCAAAACATTTAAATTGATTTAATATATCTCTGCGCTATACAGAAACTAACTTTGGACATTGCAAACAGTGTAGACCTAGATCAGCTACCACATTGATAAATGCAGCAGCATCTGATCAGGGACAACAGTATTTGTCATGCCAGCCAGTATAAGAGAGTAGGCACTGAATATATAAAAGCCAGTAGACATGTGGCTTGTATTGAGGCGTCCATGATAACGAGAATGATGGTGGCGAACATTATCGAAGATATCCAAATGACATGACGCGAGTTTCGTATCAATTGGTTTCGTAACCAAATGAGTTTCGTATCAATTGGTTTCGTACTTTTTTTTTTTTTTTTTTTTTTTGGAAAAAAAAAAAAAAAAAAGCTTAGGGTCGGCGGCGAAAATTAGGGTCGGTCGGGACACCCGAACCATACCTATTTTTTTATTTGGCCTCAGTGCTAGGGCAAAGTTGAGTTATAAAAGAGAAATTGATGGGAAAATATGAGTTTACTCCTCAGTGCTAGGGCTTAGTTGATTCATAAAAGAGATATTGATGGGAAAATATGAGTTTACTCCTCAGTGCTAGGGTTAAGTTGAGTTATAAAAGAGATATTGGTGGGAAAATATGAATTTACTCCTCAAAATATGAGTTTGCTCCTCAGTGCTAGAGCTAAGTTGAGTCATGAAAGGGATATTGATGGGAAAATATGAGTTTACTCCACAGTGCTAGAGCTAAGTTGAGTCATAAAAGAGATATTGATGGGAAAATATGAGTTTACTCCACAGTGCTAGAGCTAAGTTGAGTCATAAAAGAGATATTGATGGGAAAATATGAGTTTACTCCTCCTTATCTAGTCATCCGGATAACCATTTCCTCCGACACTCTTTATCCAGGGGTTGTGAGTTCGAAACCTGGCTCTGCCAATTTAATTTCCGACGTTTGACAAAAGTCATTGCGACATGCGTCATTCGTCTTCCACCAATGTGGAAAAGCAGCCAGTTGTTTGGGAAGATTGTTGTGTGGAGTACTGGTGTGAGAAAACTAGGAAACATGAGTAGGTGAACTGGCCGCCGTGATATAACTGAGAAATTGTTAAAAACGGCGTGAAACCCCAATCAATCAATCTAAATCCGACACTCTTTCAACAGGGCAAGCTCATGAAGCAAAACATTTCCTAGAGAGGTGTAGGTACACATTTTCTGCCAGTCCTTTAGATGAAGGTTGAACCAATTGTGTAGAGCATTTAACCCAGAGCTCGAATCATTAACCCTCCAGGCGTATTGCTCCAGGAATGTTTGAGTAGGTTCGAGAATATATGAGTTGTTCCACGACAAAACCAACATTGTGGACTCTGCGTAAAGTAACGACCCGGATCAACCTAGGCATAACGCGCAGGCTAGCTCGGACAGACATGTTCGCCTCCTGTGTATTGTCTGTTTCAGGAATCATTAGTATCCGGAAGAAAGGTGGAACATTACGGTTTTTCATTCAGATAGTATACAAGAAGAATTTGGATGCAAAGCATCAAAGACGCCGCGCATGATTTTGAAGTATGGCTTAAAGGAAGCAGATGCAGTTCAGTACATTTAAATCACCTGTGCAAGCAGACAGGATGTAAATATTTCGAACAAGAAGGCCAAATGTCCCTTTATTTTAAACAAGAAGGCCAAAATGTGCATGTATTGCTCACCTGGCTACCATAGTATATATACAAAGGTTACCAAGAGCAGAAAGGTTCAATATTGACGTAGGGATTAAGGGTCAATATTGACGTAGGGATTAAACGTTTTATATGCTACGATATATGTGATATTCAGCATGTGGAGTTTAGTCGTGAAATGACAAGTTTAGTCCTGAAACCATTTGGTTTACGGTTTGCTTAACATTCACTGCAACTATAATGTGTCATACAAGCTGAAGTTTCTCAAGTGTTTTTCTTACCAATAAACTGTTTTAAATCCTCTAACTAGATCCATTAGATAAAAAACAAACATACGTGCTTAAATATTAACATTTATTACATTCCTATCAAAGAACTAAGAGGATTTATCAGTGTGATAACTTTCAAAATGTTCACACTGTATATCATCACTAGTGATGATATCATTTTTTGAGTGATGATATCATTTTGCCGGAACTACTTTTTGTACTTGAAAAATGTAAACAATGTGAAAACTATTCTAAACTTACCTTCAGTGTATCTTATAGATCAGTATTGTCAATCTTCAATTGAAATTCCTGTACTATAAATCTCCTTTCTTTTAAACTTCATGATAGGCTTCTTTTCAAGTAATAATTACGTTTCTTATCAATGGTGATGTTTATGCAGTAAGTCACATTTCCCAAGTCAAAGATGCTTGCATTTTAAAACAAACAAACACCTATGACCAAAGGACAAATTACAAACTGCCTTAAAGTTTAAAACACTGATAGTCCTTTCCTTCATTTGTTATCCTTTCCTCCAATGTCCACAGTGAAGTACAATCAATAAAGATAATCCAAATGTGTCGTCTGCTGCTCCTGTCAAAATAATGGCTGACCTACTGAGCATTGATGACTTGAATGAAATGCTATGCCAATAATTACAGTAGCATTAACTCTAAACAACAAAAGGAAATTGCTATGGCAATAACAAACAACTCCATTCCCTCGACCTCTACAACAGTTATGCAGAATAGATCTCCAAACAATATTCAGTTCAGCCAGGGTGAGTGTATAAATACACTCACCCTGGTTCAGCCAAGCTTCCAGCTCCAAAACTTCATGAACGTGCGATATCGAGTCCATGTTGAAATTGTTCCAAGGAACGACAATCATACATGGGGGTAGTCCAAATAATTTAGACTTTCGGTTTCTCGTTTAATCATCTGGCATTATTGGTCAACGCGTACTGCAGGATAATAACAAAATGAAAAATGAGCATACGCGATGTCTTTTTTGAAGGACTTACATGGGGGTACTTTCAACTTCTACGCCAAAGCTGAGAAGAGCCCAAGTTCAAAAAGAAAGTTCAGACGAATTATGCCGTTATCAATGGTTAAACACTACACAGTACTTGTCATTGTATAAACATTTACCTTTTGTCCAGTTATAATTCCATTTGTTATTTAATCCATTTCTTGAAGTTAACTATCACATATCTTTTAATATTTCTCATGAACATTATCAATTTAGGAATTGAATTATGTGATCCAAAAACACTTTGAATTAAATACAACATGTTCACGTTATTTTACTTTCACATTTTGCCTTGTGTTATGTTTATATTCCGTTTTACCAGGCCTGACATTGCCGTTGTGTAATACACGCGTGTAGCTCCCATGACACAGTATGAAAGCATAGCTGTTTTTGGTGTTTAGTTAACACGACACGTTATTCTAAGTCGCTAAAAACAAACTAGACTACACAAACCAAATTATATTCACGATTGAAATCACAAACCCTTTGTTTAAAGTATGTTTAATCCAAAATATCACAGCAAACACACTTTCCCCGCTTTGCTGTATAAATACAACATGGAGGAAGTTTAAAATTGACGGGTTCTTGTGTATTCATGCGCGACAGTTACGTCACTCGAGCTTGGCTGCTGACGTAATGGCTCCTCCCAATTCTACCGCTAAATTAGAATTCTCATCACTTCAAAACAGATTGAAGGTATATAATAAACAGATTAATTAACTGTATTCCGATGATATTAAAAATATGTCACTCGAATGGGTGTTATCGGGTGAAAAAACTCGTTCCTTTCAGGAACTCGTTTTTTCACCCGATAACACCCATTCTCGTGACATATTTTTAATATCATCGGAATACAGTTAATTAATCTCTATATATTAAGGTGTATTGCCTCTAGTTATAAGTTAAGTGTGACACAAGCTTTAGAAGGAGAGAAGGAAGTCTATTCCCCTTCCAGTTTAGCAGAAGTATGATAGCAAAAACGGGAGTATGTAAACCAAACATACGAAGTAATTAAAAGAAAGAAGATATGTATGATCAAGATTGAGCATTATGAAAGTTCGCATGTATAGTCAACATATAGCAATAATTATTTAGTCTGTTTTGTTTGTTTGTAATGTCACTTTAATCGTTTTGAACATGCCAGTAGAAAACTGAAAAAAAAATTAAAAAAATGGTCAAGTCAGTTCCCCAAGAGCAAAGAGCGAAAATCAGTTGGTACGAATCGTTTATCTCGAACGAAACATGAACAACCGAGTAAGAATCCAATGCATTTTAAAAATCGGATGAAATCGTGAAAACAGCGAAGTAATCATAACGGAAGGAAGCAGAGACAAATTAATTACTGTATGGGAACCGATGACACCTTGTCGTCTATTCAATAAGAATGACCAAAATCGCCAAGCGATGACATGCTGCATTTACAAATAGAACGGGTCACGTTACGGCCATGCCTATTGCATAGTTGGGTTAACGTTGTTTTTACAGTTTCTAGAATTATACTGTAATATGTAGTAATTAAAATGAATGATCATTGATTTCTTAAAGATTACTCATTTATTTAAAAATCTCAATATTGTAAATAGGCAAAAACATCGCCAGAAACTTTTTTCTGAGCTTTGATGAATCGGATCGTAAACCATAAAAAAAAGCGTAGCATAGGAAGTTAGGGGAAAGTTATTAAATACCCATTAGATGTGTTTAAAGTTTTGTAATAACGGTAGAATACATGCCTATTTTGTATCTTTTTGTGTCTTAAATCATTTTATACAATTTATTGATTCATAAAGGTTTTTTTTTTTTACCAAACAAACAACAGAGGTTTTTTTAACAATAATAACATTGGTTTCTCCCTTTTCGATTACGTCACCCCATGGTACAAAATTAAAACCTATCCCATACTGACGTCAATAATCCCATTTTGAGCGTTGAACATCCGTTTTACACCGCAGGCTTGAATCTCAAATATTCAAAATGTGATTATTTTGATAACAGAAGTTCCTTGGTCATGTTGTTAGTGATGTCGGGATCTGCACGGATCCCTCCACAAATGAACGTTCAAAGAGTTTGCCCATACCGAGTGATTAAAAAAAGTTCAGAAGCTTTCTCGGCGTTACCAATTATTATACATCTATTTTCCTATTCTTGTTGGACCTTCAACAAACAAAAAGAAAAAGAAGACCAAGAAGCAATGTATTTGTACTAAGCAAAATGAGGCGTTCGATACTCTCATTCAAAGACTTATAACACCTATTGTACAGGCGTATGCATTTTACAACACACCGTTCATCGTGAATGTAGACGCAAGTTTGCAGGGTCTTGGCGCTGATTTAGATCAGCTGTACGATCGTCAGAAGAAGGTTATCTTTTATGCCAGCAGAGAATTGAGAGTTAGGGGAATTAACTATCCTGCGCATAGGTTGGAATTCCTTGCTCTTACATGTAAGTGAGCAGTTTGTGACATGCTTCACGATTACCTATGGTAATTCAGTAACTATCAGAACTGACAGTAACTCACTCACATATGTGATGGTTGGCTAAATGTGATGTCACTAGCCACTGGTGGTTGAAATCACTGTCTTTTTATGACATAACAATCCAATAAAGGTCGGGGAGGCAGACCAGCGATGACGATGCTCTTTCGAGACAAACAACTACACTCGTTACATGTTTTACAGATGCCATTAAAGCTCTGTTACATCCACTCAGACAATACTTCTGCTGTCGAATGTATGGCCCTTTCAAGCTCTGTTACATTCACTCAGACAATACTTTTGCTCTCGAATGTATGGCCCTTTCTCAGCAGGTATTGTCAGACAACTCTAAAGACGAGGTTTCTGATTCTAATTTGTTGTCAGTGGATTGGTTGCATGATTCCATGAACTCTTCATTACACAGGATTTTGAAAGCGGGCCACAGACTGAATATATGGCAATATCAAGCCTCAAGGCAGTTTCACATCCTATTCCACAGACATATGATATGCCTGTACGGCGGCGTCAAGACCGAACTAAGTCCTAACCAAAGTGTATGTTTGCTGGTGATTGGGCTATACCTTGAATAGACTGTTATTGTTTTTACTCGAGGGTATTTACTATCCTGGTTATGTCCCATGTCAACATAGTTGCTGATGTACTTGACTTTATTCCTTCTCTTCTCTTGAAGAAAAGTGTCATCTTTTGTACTTGCGAGTATAGTTTGAAACATTATGTTTCTATTTGTTTATATTTACTTGACCTAATTCCATCTCACCTTCTAAGAGAAATGGGGCTATACCTTCTAAGTTCAGCAGTAGTTAAAACGCATAGCAGTTTTCAAGTTTTATATTATATTAGAACAGTTATATAATTATACAATTATATTTTGTAATCCGATGTGGCCGAGTGGTGAGCGTCGAGGTTTTGGAACCGGACGTAATGGAGATAACTGAAATAATGTTAAAAACGGCGTTAATCCCCAATAAAACAAGCACAAAATCTAATTCTTATTTTATATCAAGCGTGGTTAATATCCGATGAGCGCTGGTTTCTTAAGCGATGAAGAATTGAAAAGTTTAAACAAAATTCAGTTTTCGATAAGAATAGGCAGTACATTTAACTCTTTCAGCGCCACAGGCAATATTGAGGTTTATGCAAACAATGCAGATTCAGGTGAGTCAGCTCGTAACGAGCTGTCTCACCTGAAATCAGCATTGTTTGCCTTTTAGTTACCAAAATAGTCCAAAACTTTCATAAATTGAGAAATGAACACACCCGATTTTGAACATGGAAGAGTCTACTTTAAACAATTCGGCGCTGAAAGAGTTAAACTTAAACGAGAATATCGTGACCATACAATAACAATCGTGATTGCTTATCTCGTGTTATGTCGATACAATTCGCCCCCACGGAATATAAAAACTGACTTTCTTAACTTGGCGATCAGCGCAGATTCAGATCAGCCCGCGCTCCACGCAGTATGATCAAGACTGTTCCTGTTTCGTAACTAGCCGTTAAACCCTTTCTTAACTATAAGACGCATTTTAACGCATCTACAGCAGACAACTTTTGAAAACACTGTGACAAAAGGAGAAATTGCTCAAAACGAGCAATTTCTCCTTTTGCCACAATGTTTTCAAAAAATTTCCTGTATGTATGCCTTCATTTATGGGAAGTTTCCATGTTTTTGCCTAGATATTTTCAAATATGGGTAAGGGTTAAGCGTCCTGAATGTTCCGTGAGAATTATCGTTACCAAAAGCGGACTATTTTATGAGCGGTGGTGCTCGGCCTCCAACAAGAAAACCAACGTTAACGTGAGAAAAAGAGACTCCCATGCACATCCATGCTGAGGATCTATACAGAAGTTTCTTGAAACGATCCGTGACTAATTGGCGAGCAGTGACATAGCCAGATCAGACTGGTCACAAATGTCGAACAGTGAGTGTTCGCAGTGCACCTGTCGTTGGTACATGTAATTTAAGTCGCAGTTACAATTAATTTCAAAAATCTCCGTATGTCGATTTCCTTCTGACGAAGTTCATTTGCCCTACTTATTCGCCGAATTCGGTCAACCCCAATCTCGTGAACACCAGACATAAACAGGTTAAGATAATTCCATTAAAGGTCAAATTATACCAAAAACATCACGGGACAGGCTGACCTACAGCCAAAGAGTCCCTAGAAACCTTTGTTTGCGTAGAAATTAGTGCATACCTTCACCAGAATGCGTTCAATAGGTGACAATGGGTATACATATATATAGGATGCGCTGGAACTGTTTGATTAACCCTTTCCCTCTTATGACAATTCTGCAGCAGACGACTTTGAACGTATTTTGTCAAAACATAGAAAATCTCCATAATGGAATGGATAACCTATGACAAAAAGTGGAAAACATTGTGGCAAAAGGAGAAATTGCACGATTTGTGCAATTTCTTCTTTTGTCACTATTTTTTCAAAAAGCCGTCTGCTGCAGAGGCGTCAGAAAGCGTCTATATGAGGGAAAGGGTTAAATCATTTTTTGGCATTTTAAGCGCGTCTTATAGTGAAAATAGAGTACGAGGGAAACCAGTTTTGGTACCACCCGATTGTGTGTGCAAAATGCCGGGAATCAATTATTTCTTTCGTGCATAACACATGACCCCTCATTTGTTATCAATGGTATCCATGACTCTGCATCCCTGATCAGTCATAATCGTGGGATTAGCATTACCTCTGACTCGCATGTGTCTGGATAAAAGGACTAATTGCACTGGTACAGTCGCGATATAAGTGAAATAATCTGAAAACGACGCAAATCAAAATTCTATCAAACAAATAAACAAACGTCTTGTTATAGTGGTGAGTTTCTTTTTTATTTTGGCTGTAAAAATGCAATGTACAATACTAAGTACATAGAACAGTTGCTAACGTGATTATATTTTCATCGAGAAGAATGTCTCAACTTAGATATGAGTCGTTTCATGAGAAAACCAGCAGTCTTGAATCTACGTAAATTATCGACCCGGATCAGCCTAAGCATGCCGCGCAGGCTAATACGGACAGACACTTTTCGACCCCAGTGGATTTTCTGTTTCAGTAATCATTACTCTATACCTCTATCCCCCCGCGACGGAATGTGTCGGCCCGGATTAGCCTGTTTGGACTGCGCAGGCTGATCTGGGTCGATACATTACGCAGAGTCAATAATGTTGGTGTTCTCGTGGAACGGCTCATATATATCCTTGTAATGTGACGTTATGTCTTAACCCTCTCCCACAAATAATCGCATTTTGACACGTCTTCAGCGGCGACTTTTAAAAACATTGTGGAAAAAGACAGAATCGCTCATGATGAGCAATTTATTCTTTTCCACACGGTTTTCTCTTCTGTTAATTTAACGTAATTTCATTTAAAGAGATTTTCCATATTTTATATAAATATGTGTTTTCAAAATCGTCCGCTGCAGCTTTGACCAGATTTGGTGTATGTGAGAAAGGGTTAAACATGTGGTTTTATTATAGTAAAGTGCCATCTGTTAGATAAACCGAGTAAACTTTCTTTCAGCTCTACAAAATGAGCTTTTCCGGACGGTATAGGTTCATATCAGCCTATTCATCTGTTCTGTCTTATCAGAATCTACACAAGTTAAAGGAACAGTATAGGTTCATATCAGCCTATTCATCTGTTCTGTCTTAACAGAATATACACAAGTTAAAGGAACAGTATAGGTACATATCAGCCTATTCATCTGTTCTGTCTCATCAGAATATACACAAGTTAAAGGAACAGTATAGGTTCATATCAGCCTATTCATCTGTTCTGTCTTATCAGAATATACACAAGTTAAAGGAACAGTATAGGTTCATATCAGCCTATTCATCTGTTCTGTCTTATCAGAATATACACAAGTTAAAGGAACAGTATAGGTTCATATCAGCCTATTCATCTGTTCTGTCTTATCAGAATATACACAAGTTACTGGAACAGTTTAGGTTCATATCAGCCTATTCATCTGTTCTGTCTTATCAGAATATACACAAGTTACTGGAACAGTGTAGGTTCATATCAGCCTATAATCTTTTCTGTCTCATCATAATCTACACAAGTTGATGGAACAATGTAGGTTCACATCAGCCTATTCATCTGTTCTGTCTCATCAGAATATACACAAGTTAAAGGAACAGTATAGGTTCATATCAGCCTATTCATCTGTTCTGTCTCATCAGACTCTACACAAGTTGATGGAACAATATACATGTAGGTTCATATCAGCCTATTCATCTGTTCTTTCTCATCAGACTCAACACAAGTTAAAGGAACAGTATAGGTTCATATCAGCCTATTCATCTGTTCTGTCTCATCATAATCTACACAAGTTAAAGGAACAATATAGGTTCACATCAGCCTATTCATCTGTTCTGTCTTATCAGAATATACACAAGTTAAAGGAACAGTATAGGTTCATATCAGCCTATTCATCTGTTCTGTCTTATCATAATCTACACAAGTTAAAGGAACAGTATAGGTTCATATCAGCCTATTCATCTGTTCTGTCTCATCATAATCTACACAAGTTGATGGAACAATGTAGGTTCACATCAGCCTATTCATCTGTTCTGTCTCATCATAATCTACACAAGTTGATGGAACAATGTAGGTTCACATCAGCCTATTCATCTGTTCTGTCTCATCAGAATATACACAAGTTAAAGGAACAGTATAGGTTCATATCAGCCTATTCATCTGTTCTGTCTCATCAGACTCTACACAAGTTGATGGAACAATATACATGTAGGTTCACATCAGCCTATTCATCTGTTCTGTCTCATCATAATCTACACAAGTTAAAGGAACAATATAGGTTCACATCAGCCTATTCATCTGTTCTGTCTTATCAGAATATACACAAGTTAAAGGAACAGTATAGGTTCATATCAGCCTATTCATCTGTTCTGTCTCATCATAATCTACACAAGTTAAAGGAACAGTATAGGTTCATATCAGCCTATTCATCTGTTCTGTCTCATCATAATCTACACAAGTTGATGGAACAATATAGGTTCACATCAGCCTATTCATCTGTTCTGTCTCATCAGAATATACACAAGTTAAAGGAACAGTATAGGTTCATATCAGCCTATTCATCTGTTCTGTCTTATCATAATCTACACAAGTTAAAGGAACAGTATAGGTTCATATCAGCCTATTCATCTGTTCTGTCTCATCATAATCTACACAAGTTGATGGAACAATGTAGGTTCACATCAGCCTATTCATCTGTTCTGTCTCATCAGACTCTACACAAGTTGATGGAACAATATACATGTAGTTTCACATCAGCCTATTCATCTGTTCTTTCTCATCAGAATATACACAAGTTAAAGGAACAGTATAGGTTCATATCAGCCTATTCATCTGTTCTGTCTCATCAGACTCTACACAAGTTGATGGAACAATATACATGTAGGTTCACATCAGCCTATTCATCTGTTCTTTCTCATCAGAATATACACAAGTTAAAGGAACAGTATAGGTTCATATCAGCCTATTCATCTGTTCTGTCTCATCAGACTCTACACAAGTTAAAGGAACAGTATGGGTTCATATCAGCCTATTCATCTGTTCTGTCTTATCAGACTCTACACAAGTTAAAGGAACAGTATAGGTTCATATCAGCCTATTCATCTGTTCTGTCTAATCATAATCTACACAAGTTAAAGGAACAGTATAGGTTCATATCAGCCTATTCATCTGTTCTGTCTCATCATAATCTACACAAGTTGATGGAACAATATAGGTTCACATCAGCCTATTCATCTGTTCTGTCTCATCAGAATATACACAAGTTAAAGGAACAGTATAGGTTCATATCAGCCTATTCATCTGTTCTGTCTTATCATAATCTACACAAGTTAAAGGAACAGTATAGGTTCATATCAGCCTATTCATCTGTTCTGTCTCATCATAATCTACACAAGTTGATGGAACAATATAGGTTCACATCAGCCTATTCATCTGTTCTGTCTCATCAGAATATACACAAGTTAAAGGAACAGTATAGGTTCATATCAGCCTATTCATCTGTTCTGTCTTATCATAATCTACACAAGTTAAAGGAACAGTATAGGTTCATATCAGCCTATTCATCTGTTCTGTCTCATCATAATCTACACAAGTTGATGGAACAATGTAGGTTCACATCAGCCTATTCATCTGTTCTGTCTCATCAGACTCTACACAAGTTGATGGAACAATATACATGTAGGTTCACATCAGCCTATTCATCTGTTCTTTCTCATCAGAATATACACAAGTTAAAGGAACAGTATAGGTTCATATCAGCCTATTCATCTGTTCTGTCTCATCATAATCTACACAAGTTGATGGAACAATGTAGGTTCACATCAGCCTATTCATCTGTTCTGTCTCATCAGACTCTACACAAGTTGATGGAACAATATACATGTAGGTTCACATCAGCCTATTCATCTGTTCTTTCTCATCAGAATATACACAAGTTAAAGGAACAGTATAGGTTCATATCAGCCTATTCATCTGTTCTGTCTTATCAGAATATACACAAGTTAAAGGAACAGTATAGGTTCATATCAGCCTATTCATCTGTTCTGTCTTATCATAATCTACACAAGTTAAAGGAACAGTATAGGTTCATATCAGCCTATTCATCTGTTCTGTCTCATCATAATCTACACAAGTTAAAGGAACAGTATAGGTTCATATCAGCCTATTCATCTGTTCTGTCACATCAGAATCTACACAAGTTAAAGGAACAGTATAGGTTCATATCAGCCTATTCATCTGTTCTGTCTTATCAGAATATACACAAGTTACTGGAACAGTGTAGGTTCATATCAGCCTATTCATCTGTTCTGTCTCATCAGACTCTACACAAGTTACTGGAACAGTGTAGGTACATATCGGCCTATTCATATGTTCTGTCACATCAGACTCTACACAAGTTACTGGAACAGTATAGGTTCATATCGGCCTATTCATCTGTTCTGTCTTATCAGACTCTACACAAGTTACTGGAACAGTTTAGGTTCATATCAGTCTATTCATATGTTCTGTCACATCAGACTCTACACAAGTTACTGGAACAGTTTAGGTTCATATCGGCCTATTCATCTGTTCTGTCTTATCAGAATCTACACAAGTTACTGGAACAGTATAGGTTCATATCAGCCTATTCATCTGTTCTGTCTTATCAGAATCTACACAAGTTAAAGGAACAGTATAGGTACATATCAGCCTATTCATCTGTTCTGTCTCATCAGAATCTACACAAGTTAAAGGAACAGTATAGGTTCATATCAGCCTATTCATCTGTTCTGTCTTATCAGAATATACACAAGTTAAAGGAACAGTATAGGTTCATATCAGCCTATTCATCTGTTCTGTCTTATCAGAATATACACAAGTTAAAGGAACAGTATAGGTACATATCAGCCTATTCATCTGTTCTGTCTCATCAGAATCTACACAAGTTAAAGGAACAGTATAGGTTCATATCAGCCTATTCATCTGTTCTGTCTTATCAGAATATACACAAGTTAAAGGAACAGTATAGGTTCATATCAGCCTATTCATCTGTTCTGTCTTATCAGAATATACACAAGTTACTGGAACCGTTTAGGTTCATATCAGCCTATTCATCTGTTCTGTCTTATCAGAATATACACAAGTTACTGGAACAGTGTAGGTTCATATCAGCCTATTCATCTGTTCTGTCTCATCATAATCTACACAAGTTGATGGAACAATGTAGGTTCACATCAGCCTATTCATCTGTTCTGTCTCATCAGAATATACACAAGTTAAAGGAACAGTATAGGTTCATATCAGCCTATTCATCTGTTCTGTCTCATCAGACTCTACACAAGTTGATGGAACAATATACATGTAGGTTCATATCAGCCTATTCATATGTTCTTTCTCATCAGACTCTACACAAGTTAAAGGAACAGTATAGGTTCATATCAGCCTATTCATCTGTTCTGTCTCATCATAATCTACACAAGTTAAAGGAACAATATAGGTTCACATCAGCCTATTCATCTGTTCTGTCTTATCATAATATACACAAGTTAAAGGAACAGTATAGGTTCATATCAGCCTATTCATCTGTTCTGTCTTATCATAATCTACACAAGTTAAAGGAACAGTATAGGTTCATATCAGCCTATTCATCTGTTCTGTCTCATCATAATCTACACAAGTTGATGGAACAATGTAGGTTCACATCAGCCTATTCATCTGTTCTGTCTCATCATAATCTACACAAGTTGATGGAACAATGTAGGTTCACATCAGCCTATTCATCTGTTCTGTCTCATCAGAATATACACAAGTTAAAGGAACAGTATAGGTTCATATCAGCCTATTCATCTGTTCTGTCTCATCAGACTCTACACAAGTTGATGGAACAATATACATGTAGGTTCACATCAGCCTATTCATCTGTTCTTTCTCATCAGAATATACACAAGTTAAAGGAACAGTATAGGTTCATATCAGCCTATTCATCTGTTCTGTCTCATCAGACTCTACACAAGTTAAAGGAACAGTATAGGTTCATATCAGCCTATTCATCTGTTCTGTCTCATCATAATCTACACAAGTTAAAGGAACAGTATAGGTTCATATCAGCCTATTCATCTGTTCTGTCTCATCATAATCTACACAAGTTGATGGAACAATATAGGTTCACATCAGCCTATTCATCTGTTCTGTCTCATCAGAATATACACAAGTTAAAGGAACAGTATAGGTTCATATCAGCCTATTCATCTGTTCTGTCTTATCATAATCTACACAAGTTAAAGGAACAGTATAGGTTCATATCAGCCTATTCATCTGTTCTGTCTCATCATAATCTACACAAGTTGATGGAACAATATAGGTTCACATCAGCCTATTCATCTGTTCTGTCTCATCAGAATATACACAAGTTAAAGGAACAGTATAGGTTCATATCAGCCTATTCATCTGTTCTGTCTTATCATAATCTACACAAGTTAAAGGAACAGTATAGGTTCATATCAGCCTATTCATCTGTTCTGTCTCATCATAATCTACACAAGTTGATGGAACAATGTAGGTTCACATCAGCCTATTCATCTGTTCTGTCTCATCAGACTCTACACAAGTTGATGGAACAATATACATGTAGGTTCACATCAGCCTATTCATCTGTTCTTTCTCATCAGAATATACACAAGTTAAAGGAACAGTATAGGTTCATATCAGCCTATTCATCTGTTCTGTCTCATCATAATCTACACAAGTTGATGGAACAATGTAGGTTCACATCAGCCTATTCATCTGTTCTGTCTCATCAGACTCTACACAAGTTGATGGAACAATATACATGTAGGTTCACATCAGCCTATTCATCTGTTCTTTCTCATCAGAATATACACAAGTTAAAGGAACAGTATAGGTTCATATCAGCCTATTCATCTGTTCTGTCTTATCAGAATATACACAAGTTAAAGGAACAGTATAGGTTCATATCAGCCTATTCATCTGTTCTGTCTTATCATAATCTACACAAGTTAAAGGAACAGTATAGGTTCATATCAGCCTATTCATCTGTTCTGTCTCATCATAATCTACACAAGTTAAAGGAACAGTATAGGCTCATATCAGCCTATTCATCTGTTCTGTCACATCAGAATCTACACAAGTTAAAGGAACAGTATAGGTTCATATCAGCATATTCATCTGTTCTGTCTTATCAGAATATACACAAGTTACTGGAACAGTGTAGGTTCATATCAGCCTATTCATCTGTTCTGTCTCATCAGACTCTACACAAGTTACTGGAACAGTGTAGGTACATATCGGCCTATCCATATGTTCTGTCACATCAGACTCTACACAAGTTACTGGAACAGTATAGGTTCATATCGGCCTATTCATCTGTTCTGTCTTATCAGACTCTACACAAGTTACTGGAACAGTTTAGGTTCATATCAGTCTATTCATATGTTCTGTCACATCAGACTCTACACAAGTTACTGGAACAGTTTAGGTTCATATCGGCCTATTCATCTGTTCTGTCTTATCAGAATCTACACAAGTTACTGGAACAGTATAGGTTCATATCAGCCTATTCATCTGTTCTGTCTCATCAGAATCTACACAAGTTACTGGAACAGTGTAGGTTCATATCAGCCTATTCATCTGTTCTGTCTTATCATAATCTACACAAGTTACTGGAACAGTATAGGTTCATATCAGCCTATTCATCTGTTCTGTCTAATCATAATCTACACAAGTTACTGGAACAGTGTAGGTTCATATCAGCCTATTCATCTGTTCTGTCTTATCATAATCTACACAAGTTAAAGGAACAGTATAGGTACATATCAGCCTATTCATCTGTTCTGTCTCATCATAATCTACACAAGTTACTGGAACAGTGTAGGTTCATATCAGCCTATTCATCTGTTCTGTCTTACCATAATCTACACAAGTTGATGGAACAGAGCCGGGTCATTTCAGCATATTCATCTGTTCTGTCTAATCAGAATGTACACAAGTTGACGTGAAGATTCTAATATGCTTATATTAGTAATATTGAACAGTGTAGAGCTTGATCGGACTGTACAGGCTTACCTGTATCTACACTGTTCACAACATCAAACGTTTCCCTAAGAACACGTTCAAGAATAGGCTACGTACACAGGCGCGTAGCTGACTGTACGCAAAATACGCAGCTACGTACACAGGCGCGTAGCTGACTGTACGCAAAATACGCAGCTACGTACACAGGCGCGTAGCTGACTGTACGCAAAATACGCAGCTACGTACACAGGCGCGTAGCTGACTGTACGCAAAATACGCAGCTACGTACACATGCGCGTAGCTGACTGTACGCAAAATACGCAGCTACGTACACAGGCGCGTAGCTGACTGTACGCAAAATACGCAGCTACGTACACAGGCGCGTAGCTGACTGTACGCAAAATACGCAGCTACGTACACAGGCGCGTAGCTGACTGTACGCAAAATACGCAGCTACGTACACAGGCGCGTAGCTGACTGTACGCAAAATACGCAGCTACGTACACAGGCGCGTAGCTGACTGTACGCAAAATACGCAGCTACGTACACAGGCGCGTAGCTGACTGTACGCAAAATACGCAGCTGCGTGCACATTGTCTCCCGTACTCAAATTTAAAAAAATTCAAATCTGCAATAAAAACTTTACATGGGGTAGTCGTAAGTATAAAACAACCAATCTGACTTGATAGATTTGACGAAAAATGACAAATGCAACACATTTTACTATCTCAAATTTCCTAGAAAATAAATTTATTTCAAAATCAAGATCAGTCATATTTTGCTACTGAAATGCTCCCAGAAGTCACCACAGACGACGATATAGAAGGGGGAAAAGTTCCGCCTTAACCAAATTGCGTACACACTCTGTATACCCTAGCTACGCTCCTGGTACAAATACCTGTAGTAATAAAAAAGAATGAAATCGGTTTTTAAAACGCTAGTTTGTCTAACCTTACCCAATTATCGTTATGTTTGCCCAATATCTACCCTCAATATATTGTTGATACTCCCAACACACACGACAAAAATTGGTACTGTTTAGCTTAGTTTTCTCCTGGAGGTGGAGACAGACAGACAGACAGACAGAAAGAAAGAAAATACTGATACACAGATAGCAGACAGACACAAATATAGAAATACAGCAGACAGAAAGGACGAACGACAGAGAGCGACAGTGATAAATATGAAAAAGAGAAGTTTTTCTTTGTAACAAAGTATAAGTGAATTGAAACTATAAATCCAGCCTAACTAGACAATATAATGCGTATATTAGTTCAATCTAAGGAAATCAAAATATGCATATTTCATTTGATTGATTGGAAAACAGAATGCAAAATAATTGAAAGAACGAAAGTGTCACAGACGCCTTTTATAGTATGATGCACTATCGGTCCAAAACATTGCGACTGTGCACAGGTGAGTTATTCATTCGGATTGGTTTATTGATTATCCACCACTTTATTGTCATACCTGAATATGTCTGTCATAACCTAAGTAGGTCAACTATGTTTAAGTGTGTATACGACAAGGCCATTTATATTTTATTATTGGGTTATAGACCTTTTTTTCGTA
>JASEVX010000013.1:26274232-26377847 GCA_031761405.1 Serripes groenlandicus | reverse complement strand
AAAGGAGAAATTGCACATGATAAGCAAACGTGGTGAATTAGAAATTAGGACAAATGACCGTTTCTTATATAAAACAGTCTGGACAAAACAGTGAGGATAGGAAATACAGTCAAACCACCTTGTCTATAGCAACCACACTTGTATTTACACAATTACTTATTTTCTGCATAAATGACCATGCATTTAAAGACAAAATAAAAACAATGACGCGCGAAATTGAAAAATTGTGAAGAAACAATTTATGTTATCAGTGACGTAAATCTTGTCTACGTTCCTGATGTTATGTTTTATCAAATGATGTATTATGACATCTTATGAACATGGTATATTTCAATCTTTCCCCCCCCCCCCCCCCCCCCCCCCCCCCCCCCCCCCCCTTTGATTCGACCACGGACAAGTCGTACCAAAGAATTTAAAAATGTTTGTAACGGCTTCCCTTCTAAGGCAGCCGAGCCCCGGTAGCTCTGTCGGTAGCGACACGGGCTGTCAATCCAGGGGTTGTGAGTTCGAACCCCATCTAGGGTACCATTCTTTTCGACGTTTGACAAAAGTCACTGTGTCAAACACCATTCGTCTTCCACCAATGGGCTAACAGTCTATGTGGAAAAGCAGCCAGTTGCTCGGACAGTCTGTTGTGTGGAGTACTGGTATAAGACATCCAGGAAACACATGGGTAAGTGACTTGGCAGCTGTGATATGACTGGCACATTGTTGAAAACGGCGTTTAACCCCCATTCGATCAATCAAACATTGGCGCTCAGGATTGCAGGGATAACATAAGGACTGCTGAATGAAAGATACGTGTAGTACTGGTAAATGCATAGGTAAAGATAATCAGGGAGTAAACAGCTGTTTGACCTACAATATCTCTCTTATAACCCAAGCAAATCCTATGTTGTGGGTACTCAACAGAATCGTCTCACAGAGACGATTCTTTTGAGTACCCTCAACATAGGGTAAGAGGGTCAAATAGGCATTTTAGTACATGCAAAACGCCCCTTATCTAGAGCGCGGTTAAAATGACACAGGAAACGCCGTTATATAACTGAAACACTATTGTCATCGGCTTATAACAACATCATTTATGTGTTCAGTTTCAACATCTCAGGCATTGGACAGTGAATATATATGTCTTACGTAAGGAAAGGGGTAACAAATATATCAACATTATAACATATTATTAGAATGGTTCTGAATAATTTCCTCACACAATATTTATACAGTCGTCTATTTTGAAATATCTAAATTTGTCATCGACTTAAAATAACATTCAGACATCATGTATATGTTCAGTTTCAACATATCAGGCATTGAACCGTGAATATATATGTCTTACGTAAGGAAAGGGGTAACACATATATCAACATTATAACATATTATTAGAATGGTTCTGAAGAATTCCCTCACACAATATTTATACAGTCATCTATTTTGAAAACTTGTTAAATTTGGACGTGTTATTTCGATACAGAGTTAAAATCATTGTCGTGGATAAAGGGAAATTGCTCGTTTTTAGCAATTTCTCTGTTTACCAAAATGTTTTCAACAGTTGTCTACTACATTGACCACTTTAAAATCGACTGTATTAAGGAAATCATGGTAATAATTTCTACACAGTTATTAATACATTAAACTAACGATCATGGATGGCCTCTGGTGGTTTTCGTACGTGTGTATAGCCAGAAGCGGTATCTTGTCATGTTATTGTATTTTTGAATGTAATACTCTAATCATAATAGAGTATATAAAAGGCTTTGTGTATGGTTTTACCTTTTGTCAGACTTACCCCGGACAGTTTTGTGTATCAAAAACTGTCCCGTCTTCCCTGACAGAGTGACACATAATGATAATTTCTATTCTTCGTCCGTTCGTGGATCCGTCAGTCTCTCCGCCACGATTTAACCCTTTCCCTCATATAGACGCTTTCTGACGCCTCTGCAGCAGACAGCTATTTGAAAACATAGTGACAAAAGAAGAAATTGCACAGAACGTGCAATTTCTCCTTTTGCCACAATGTTTTTCCACTTTTCGTCATAGGTTATCCATTTAATTATGGAGATTTTCCATGTTTTTCCACGTTCAAAGTCGTCTGCTGCAGAATTGTCGTATGAGGGAAAGGGTTAAAGCAGACGGCGTTTTGAAAACATAGTGACAAAAGAAGAAATTGCACAGAACGTGCAATTTCTCCTTTTGTCACAATGTTTTCCACTTTTAGTCATAGGTTATCCATCTGACAAAATACGTTCAAAGTCGTCTGCTGCAGAATTGTCGTATGAGGAAAAGGGTTAAATCAGACGGCGTTTGGAAAACATAGTGACAAAAGAAGAAATTGCACAGAACGTGCAATTTCTCCTTTTGTCACAATGTTTTCCACTTTTAGTCATAGGTTATCAATCTGACAAAATACGTTCAAAGTCGTCTGCTGCAGAATTGTCGTATGAGGGAAAGGGTTAAACATACTGCAGCAGACGACATTGAACGTATTTTGTCAAAACATAGAAAATCTCTATAATTGAATGGATAACCTACGACTAAAAGTGTTTTCCACTTTTAGTCATAGGTTATCCATCTGACAAAATACATTCAAAGTCGTCTGCTGCAGAATTGTCGTATGAGGAAAAGGGTTAAATCAGACGGCGTTTGGAAAACATAGTGACAAAAGAAGAAATTGCACAGAACGTGCAATTTCTCCTTTTGTCACAATGTTTTCCACTTTTAGTCATAGGTTATCAATCTGACAAAATACGTTCAAAGTCGTCTGCTGCAGAATTGTCGTATGAGGGAAAGGGTTAAAGCAGACGGCGTTTTGAAAACATAGTGACAAAAGAAGAAATTGCACAGAACGTGCAATTTCTCCTTTTGTCACAATGTTTTCCACTTTTAGTCATAGGTTATCCATCTGACAAAATACGTTCAAAGTCGTCTGCTGCAAAATTGTCGTATGAGGGAAAGGGTTAAACATACTGCAGCAGACGACATTGAACGTATTTTGTCAAAACATAGAAAATCTCTATAATTGAATGGATAACCTACGACTAAAAGTGGAAAACATTGTGGCAAAAGGTTCTGTGCAATTTCTTCTTTTGTCACTATGTTTTCAAAAAGCCGTCTGCTGCAGAGGCGTCAGAAAGCGTCTGTATGAGGGAAAGGGTTAAACATACCGAGTAACTGATATATTATATAGCAGGCGACACTGGTGTTCCCCTAATAAAACAAAATCTTGTTTTAAAACTATTACGTGCATAAACCAGCGTTCCAAAATACGTTTTGCATGTTTTAAAATCTTTATTTAAGCATGTAACCATTAATTGAGGCGATTCTTTTGAGTACCCACATCATAGGGTTTGGTTTGATGATAAAGGAGATCTTTTTTTTTTTGAGGGGGGGGGGGGGGGAGGGGCGGGGCTGTACATATACTCATATATCCCTCCTTCTCTGGACCCCTGACAACTGCTGTCTTACATGTCCATTTTTTAATTAATTCATTTAGACAACATTTAATTCCTAATAGTATAAGTATGCATTCATTTGTCAAGTTTTAGGGTTTGGCAATACCTCCGTTCGCCACAAAGTTTTCACCTCTTTTAAATAATCATACATTTTCCATATATTGTAGCATTCAAAGTCGGCTGCATATTTAAGTCTATCTGTTGTATGTGGTATTAACCCTTTCCCCGATATAGACGCTTTCTGACGCCTCTGCAGCAGACGGCTTTTTGAAAACACAGTGACAAAAGAAGAAATTGCTCAAAACGTTTTAAGCAATTTCTCCTTTTGTCATGATGTTTTCAAAAGTCGTTTGCTGCAGATGCGTCAAAATACGTCTTTAGGTTGGGAAGGGTTAATGGTCTTCCCTCCTTGGCGCTCAGGATTTATCCGATTGTGAGGTTAGCATTACGACCGACTCGCTGGGGTCAGTATACATCGACCAGTAGTACTGGTAAATTACCCAGGAAACACCGTGATATAACTGAACGTTTTGTTTAAAGCGGCGTAAAACTCCACACAGACAAACAAGCAAAAGAATTATTATTGTCGCAAAGAATGTTGTTAAATTTAAAAAAAAAGTCGTATAGTCATGTCAGATCTATTGCAGAACTTGTTTCAGTCAATTGACGTGTGTATGTAGGAAAAAAGGGTAACACAAAAAGGCAGACGTATTATGTAATATGTACTATTGTCATTATGCTTGACGATAAAAGTTAAAAAGGTAGTCGTAAAATTTATTCTGTTGGCAGATGTATTGCTAGACACGTTTCTGTATAAGGATATAAGCCATTTCCTGTTTTCGGGTTAGACTCTTCTCCGATTAGATCGTATACAATCTATTTAAATTTAAAGAATCTATATAATCATATCAGATTGATGTGTTCTACAGTTGATTTAAGTATCAATTTACCACTTTTAAGAAATCTACAGCAGACGTCTATGGAAATATATTGGCAAAACATGTCTTTTCGTTATAAATGAGCAATTTATCATTTTGTTACAATATTTTCAAAAGTAATTTGCTGCAGATGCATTAAAATGCGTCTATAAGTGGGAAAGGGTTAGAGTCATCACACTGAAAAAGTTTGGTCATTAATATATTCGTGTGTTAAAGATTGCTGAACTCCAGATCATACATATTATAGTCAAAGTTTTCAGACTGTTCAAAAGTTGTCTTGATATATTAGAATCATAATTCTGGGATATAAAAAGAGTAAAAATGTCACTTTCCAGTACAATAAATATCTAAATATTGATCGTTTATACTTCGTTTGTTCTGGGTAGACATACCAAGTAAGCCAAATTGTATGCATTTTTTTTATGATTTTCAATTGACTGTTTTACAACGTTTACTGCCAAAATAGGTCTGAACTTTCTTTTACTTACTTTGTTGTCACTATTAGGCTATTAGCAGTATTTGCAGAAGTTGCAACATTTCAAAATGTTTATCTCCTCCTTGAGTTAAGCACCTTAAAAGGGTTCTTGGCGAGCGCTGAAGCTTATCACAAAACTGTTATCATTAATCAGCATTGGCAAATATTAGCAGTGGCTTTCCTTCCTTTACGCTCATGATTATCGGGTTAACATTACCACTGAGTCGCTCGTGGTTAGCATTACCACTGAGTCGCTCGTGGTTAGCATTACCACTGAGTCGCTCGTGGTTAACATTATCACTGAGTCGCTCGTGGTTAACATTACCACTGAGTCGCTCGTGGTTAACATTATCACTGAGTCGCTCGTGGTTAACATTACCACTGAGTCGCTCGTGGTTAACATTATCACTGAGTCGCTCGTGGTTAACATTACCACTGAGTCGCTCGTGGTTAACATTATCACTGAGTCGCTCGTGGTTAACATTATCATTGAGTCGCTCGTGGTTTACATTATCACTGAGTCGCTCGTGGTTAACATTATCATTGAGTCGCTCGTGGTTAACATTACCACTGAGTCGCTCGTGGTTAACATTATCATTGAGTCGCTCGTGGTTAACATTATCACTGAGTCGCTCGTGGTTAACATTATCATTGAGTCGCTCGTGGTTAACATTATCACTGAGTCGCTCGTGGTTATCATTATCATTGAGTCGCTCGTGGTTAACATTACCACTGAGTCGCTCGTGGTTTACATTATCACTGAGTCGCTCGTGGTTAACATTATCACTGAGTCGCTCGTGGTTTACATTATCATTGACTCGCTCGTGGTTAACATTACCACTGAGTCGCTCGTGCTTAACATTACCACTGAGTCGCTCGTGGTTTACATTATCACTGAGTCGCTCGTGGTTAACATTACCACTGAGTCGCTCGTGGTTTACATTATCATTGACTCGCTCGTGGTTAACATTACCACTGAGTCGCTCGTGGTTAACATTACCACTGAGTCGCTCGTGGTTTACATTATCATTGAGTCGCTCGTGGTTAAAATTATCATTGAGTCGCTCGTGGTTAACATTACCACTGAGTCGCTCGTGGTTAACATTACCACTGAGTCGCTCGTAGTTTACATTATCACTGAGTCGCTCGTGGTTAACATTATCATTGAGTCGCTCGTGATTAACATTATCATTGAGTCGCTCGTGGTTTACATTATCACTGAGTCGCTCGTGTCAAGACAAAGGGACCAGTAGTACTTAGAGCTCTAGATAAGGGGAATTCTTTTACATTCTAAAATCCTTATTTTACCCTTTAACCCTATGGTGTGGGTACTCAATAGAATCGTCCCAGTTAGACGATTCTTTTGAGTACCCACATCATAGGGTTAATTTGGATGATAAGAGGGATATTGTGGGGGAAAAGAGCTGTATACTCCTCCTTATCTTCACCTCTGAGTACTGGTAACTATCTCAAGAAACGTCGTGATATAGCTGGGAATAGAATAAAAGCGGCTTCAAAGACGATACAAACATTTTAAAAGTTAGCATACAATTGCTATACACATCGGTGCTGTAGTGTTGTATGTTCGAGAGAGGGTAACCGGGTATCGACTCACGGTCGGGTCATATCAAAGACTATATCGAGGGCTTGGCGTGAAACGGTTGTAACTAAAATTGGTATTTTGTTACCAAGGTTAATCACCTCGCCATAAAGTCTTTAAAAGCGTTAAATCATTTTTTCTTGGTAAACAATGGAAATTTAGGTGCCATTGCTTGTTCTGAGCAATGGCACCTAAATTTGCATTGTTTACAAAGGGGTAAAAAAAAACCATCATTATTGACTCTGCGTAATGTATCGACCCAGATTAGCCTGCGCAGTCCGCGCATGCTAATCCGGGCCGACCCATTCCGTCTCAGGGAGATAGAGGTATAGAGTAATGATTCCTGAAACAGAAACTCCACTGGAGACTGGAGACAAAAAGTGGATGTCCGGGTTAGCTTGCGTGGCATGCTTAGGCTGATCCGAGTCGAAACTTTACGCAGAGTCCACAATGTTGGTTTTTACGTAATTCGGTTCATTTCATTTCCTTTTCTCGTCTTCAGGTTCATCAACAGAAAAAAAATGAAGTCTCAATTGTTCCTGGTTTGCGCCATTGTTTACGTCACATCCGCCCAAGACGAGCATCCATTAACGACGTTTAATTTGCCTTATGTCGACGGAACTACGCGCCAACTCACGTATAAGAAAAGAGATTATTCAGAATGCATCTACACGGACAGGACTAAGACACTTGTATGTCAAGAAAACCAACTGTACAATAATATCGTGAACGTGTGGACAACAATTCCGGACAGCATTCGTTACGTCAGTGTAAACTGCCTGCGTGATCCTGGAACCGGAAAAGGAAGTGGGTTTTGTATCTGTAAAAGCGTTGGAACCGGAAACCTTGTGTCTGAACCGTATACGTATTGTCACTTAAACGCTGTGTCAATGGGGAGCTTTAACCGTTCAGGTTCCGTAGACGCGCTCGACTTATCCGAAAATCAACTGTCGACCATCGGACCCAGATCATTTAGCGGACTGGAAAGTGTGAGATATATATCCCTAGCTCAAAACCCTTTTTTCAACATTCCGTTCGGAATATTCTGTGATACACCGAACTTGGAATACCTAGATATGAGTCACCTTGCCCTCGATGTGTTCCCATCGCATTCGTTCACCTGTAAAAATCCCCTGGACAAGCTTGAAGCCATCAATTTTAGAAACGGTAGTATAAAGGACGTTCCCAATGAATCAATGAAATACCTCTCTTCACTGATGTCACTTGACCTGGGCGGGAACGAACTTGTTCAGATTTACAAGTTTTCTTTCAGTGGCGGGATTTCACTTCAACATTTGAATCTTTCCGATAACTCGTTGACCTATCTTTTCCCGTATTTCTGTGACTACCTTCCGAAGATGACGTCACTTCATCTCCGTAACAACAAGTTCGACAATTTTCAATTCGAAGAAATAGATAACTGTACCAAGCTCGAGGTGTTAGATTTGTCGTCGAACCGGATTACGTATTTTACCGGAAATAGCTCGACGTTGGTGTCTCTGAGGACATTCAACATTTCAAACAACTCTGTGAATGACCTTAACTTTTCACTTGCCATGTCCGAAAATCTAACGTGGTTGGACACTTCTATGAACGACATACACCGAATACAAGATGGTTTCCTGGCTTTACATTTAAAAATGGAATATTTTAACATGTCCCATAATTCATTGAACATCTCAGACAATTTTGAACAAATATTTACAGGTCTTAAATCTTTAGTTACCCTTGATCTAAGCCATAATAATCTAGCCACTATTCAATCAAATGGTTTCAAAGGCTTGGTAAATCTGGCTCATTTACATCTTCACCACAACAGTTTGGATTCTCTAGACGGGCAAACATTTTCCGGTTTAGTGTCTCTAAAGCAATTATCGCTATCACACAATAAACTAATGTCATTACCAATGCGCATATTCACGGAAATGACGTCATTACTTGACTTGACGTTGTCGTTTAACGCTCTTGTAGCAATTGAAGCAAACTTTTGGCCGCCATTGGTTTCTCTGTCACTCGATCATAATCTGATAAGCCGAGTAGTACCAGGGGACTTTTCTCAATTGGAAAATATGGATTTGTCCCATAATAAATTGAGTAAGTTCGTCGGTTCCGACGAGAACACATTTGTTAACTTTGAGAATATTATTGAACTTGATTTATCTTTCAATGCTATAAACGACATATCACCTAGATTATTCCGGTCTAGTAAGAATCTTGAAACATTAAATCTAGAACACAACCAGTTGAATTTTAATATTTCATTTGAGTTTCTCAGCAATGCAAAGAATCTGACCACACTTAATCTTGCCTTTAATAAATTTGAACAGATAGGTCTCATATTTACCAATGAAACTCTGACGAAGATTAAAACGCTCAATATATCGAATAATCAACTAAAGACATTGAACAGACTCACAGATGGTATGACTGTAAGTGATGTAGAAGTGATCGATTTATCCAACAATGGCATAACAAAACTTCAACAAAATATCTTCACAGGTTTACCTGAACTTCACCTGATAGACCTCTCAAACAATAGCATCGAGACGTTTCCGATATTAGTTGCAAGTGACCATACATTGTTCGACTTCACTGATAACCCTATCATATGTGCGTGTAATATGTCTTGGCTGCTGGAACCATGGGTGGAGATCGCTAGTCCAGAAAGAATCAGAATAGCCACCCACAACTTTCACATCCCATTCTGTAAAGTGTATACGGAGCTCGAAGTTTCGAACCCAGTGGATCTTTATAGACCGCAGTTCATGTGCCCTGAGTCAGACGACTGTGATCACAGGTGTTCCTGCTATAAGACGGATGAAGATGGCCCGGTCAAAACTGTGATTTGTCATAATGGATTATCGTCCGTTCCAACCGTAATATCCTCAACTGCTTTATCCATATTCTTAGATGGTAATTCGTTCGTATCAAATGCATCTTTAAACTCGTTCCTTACATTTTTCAACATGTCGGCGAATGAATTGTATTTAAACCACAGCGGCATTAGAACGTTAGATTCCCGTACGTTTCACGAGTTTGAATCTCTTCTGACATTCAGCCTCTCACACAATAATTTGGCAACAATCCCGAGAGACATATTTCAGAATAAAAGTAAACTGAAAGAATTATATCTCAATGATAATAAGATTCGTGCATTTCAAAATGGTGTTTTCGAAAATCTGCCAGCTTTAAAGGAGTTAGATATCAGTGGGAATAACTTGGTTGTGTTATCAGCTGTGACCATAACAGAGTTATCTGCCCTGAAAAGAGCAATGTACTTCTTCTTGGCCCGAAACCCTTGGTCATGCAACTGTACAAATGTTGGATTTAAAGAATTTATTGACGACGTTAAATTTAAAATTCGGGACAGAAGATCGCTTTATTGTGCTAGAACAAAGGAGGAAATGCTTTACCTAACGAAATCGAGTTTCTCCTGCATGTCTGTGGCTGAGAAGAAAGGAAATCCTTTATTTATCATCGGTATAATGGTCGCCATATTGTTACTGATTCTCGTTATCGCGGTATTTGTATACTTCCGGCGAGAAGTTTTGTCCATTTTATATTACCACATCGGATGTCGCATTCCGAGAAGGGAACGACTTGCTGGAATGCATTTTGATTGTTATCTGAACTATGATCCCATGGATAACCACTGTTCAGGTTATGTACAAAAAACACTCTCTCCAAAGTTACGCAATAATGGTTACAGCATACAGTCGTCAAGTGACATAATACCGGATGTTGAGGTCACACGAAAGGTCATTGAAGACAGCAGGTGCGCGTTGTTTATAATCGACAAAAACTTCACAACCAATCCATTCTACGTTAAAGTTTTTCAAATGGCGTTGGATAGACGAAGAATCGAGAAGGGATTTCGTGTAATACTGCTAATCCTAGGTGACATTGACCTACTTGCACTTCAACCGGATGTTCTGAAGCGCTTGCGCAAAGGGGATTACATTACAGCGAGATCACGTGTATGGTGGCAGAGACTGGTGTACGAACTTCCGAAACCAAGTGGAAATCACGGATTTGACGTTGATAGCACATCTGAGTCCGATGTGATTGTTTTCAGTTCTTTAAACGACGATGCAAATGAATAACATAATGTTAATATGTTTCACGTAGGGTCCTACTAAATACTGCAAGGACTACAAGGACTACAAGGACTACAAGGACTACACAAGGACTACAAGGACTACAAGGACTGACAAGGACTGCAAGGACTACAAGGACGCTGTAGTATGACAAGGACAGATCACCCTGTAGAGTGTAGGTACAGATCACCCTGTATGGTGTAGGTGGAGATCACCCTATATGGTGTAGGTGAAGATCACCCTATATAGTGTAGGTACATACAACCCTGTAGAGTGTAGATGCAGAAAATAAAATACAAGGACTACAATGACATGCAAGGACGGCTGTAGTATGACAAGGACAGATTACACTGTAGAGTGTAGGTACAGATCACCATGTATGGTGTAGGTGGAGATTACCCTGTATGGTGTGGGTGCAGATCACCCTGTAGAGTGTAGGTACAGACCACCCTGTAGAGTGTAGATGCAGAAAATAAAATGCAAGGACTACAAGGACATGCAAGGACGGCTGTAGTATGAGAAGGACAGATTACCCTGTAGAGTGTATGTACAGATCACCCTGTATGGTGTAGGTGGAGATCACCCTGTATGGTGTGGGTGCAGATCAACCTGTGCATCTGTACCTTACACACTTCAGGGTGATCTTCATCTACACTCTACATGGTGATCTGCACCTACACTCTACATGGTGATCTACACCTACACTCTACAGGGTGATCTGCACCCACACCATACAGGGTGATCTCCACCTACACCATACAGAGTGATCTGTACCTACACTCTACAGTGTAATCTGTCCTTGTCATACTACAGCCGTCCTTGCATGTCCTTGTAGTCCTTGTATTTTATTTTCTGCATCTACACTCTACAGGGGGGTCTGTACCTACACTCTACAGGGTGATCTTCACCCACACCATACAGGGTGATCTCCACCTACACCATACAGGGTGATCTGTACCTACACTCTACAGGGTAATCTGTCCTTGTCATAATACAGCCGTCCTTGTAGTCATTGTAGTCCTTGTAGTCCTTGTAGTCCTTGTAGTCCTTGTAGTCCTTGTGTAGTCCTTGTAGTCCTTGTAGTCCTTGCAGTATTTAGTAGGACCGTTTCACGTATAAACAGATCGACACGTGTAGATTCGAAATAGAGCAAACTTCGAGATAGATGCGGATGGTTATCGGTACAAAGACACGAACATAAACAAGTAGTGGAGAAAGGCATTCGACATTTGCGAGATGCCGACATAAATATGCTATACATCGAGATTGACAGCTTCGACAATACGTGTCAGTATGGTATTCTGTAAGAAAAATCATCCGCTCGGCCAAAAGTTTAGCCTGAAGGATTTGAGACCCGACGTAAGACCCGACGCTATTACGTGAACTGTCTCCTTTTCTCACAATGTTTTCAAACTATCGAACAAACACCAAATCTCCCTTACACAGCACAGGAGTGATCATCGTTCACAATAACGCTTTGAAAAGATGTCTCACACAGAGTCGTCAAAAGTCGTCTGCACAAATGAAAGTGTAATTCTGCCTGTGACATTATCCAAAAGGCGAGATCGCTGGAGATGATTATGTTCTCGTTCTTTCAAAGTGTTTGCAGTATTCATCTTGTCAGTGTTTTGGTTTTGTTTTCAATGAAAGTTATTTTTTGTACCTCCTGTAAGGGCAATGTTACACTTAGAGATATTTTCCGTCGTTTGTTTGTCCGTCTGTCTGTCACGCTTTCACCTACTGATATACTAGGATGCGCCACATGTTTTTCTTGGAACACTGTTATTGAACATGTTGTGACTTTTTACTTTTATATAAATATACGTTTCATGACAAACTGTATTCAAGACGAACATTTTACACATTATTTTTGTTATTAAACATTGTTTTAAAAATAAAACCTGTATATAAAAATACATAGCAACGTGTTAATTTATGTGTATTCGTTCCGTACATCGAACTGTCATCGTCAACTGATCGATGTACTTAGGTATTTTCTGACCCTGCAATTAAAGACCACCTGTGAACAAAGACCAGATTGTTCACTTCCAATGGGTGGTATTTAACGATTGCCCACATACAGACGCTTCTTAGCGCCTATGCAGCAGACGACTTTTGAAAACATTATGACAAAACTCTTTTCAATGATTCAACATTTCCTTATAGAAATTGTCCATATTTGTTTCTAGATCGTCTTCTGCAGATTTGTTGTAAATGGGAAAGGGTTAAACACATGTTTGAATGTTCTTAAATGTCCTTGTTATAAACATACTACAGTTGAGCGTACAGTGTCTATAGATATACATATACATGCGATAAGTGATCGTACACTGGCTATAGATATACATATACATGCGATAGTTGAGCGTACACTGTCTATAGATATACATATGCATGATATAGTTGAGCGTACCCTGTCTATAGATATACATATACATGCGACAGTTGAGCGACAGTACACTGTCTATAGATAAACATATACATGCGACAGATGATCGTACACTGTCTATAGATATAAATAAACATGCGACTGTTGAGCGTACACTGTATATAGATATACATATACATGCGATAGTTGATCGTACACTGTATATATATACATATACATGCGGCAGTTGATCGTACACTGTCTATATATATATATATACATGCGACTGTTGAGCGTACACTGTATATAGATATACATATACATGCGATAGTTGATCGTACACTGTACATAGATATACACATACATGCGCCAGTTGAGCGTACACTGTCTATAGATATACAAATACATGCACAGTGGACTCGCGGTAACTCGAACTCGACCAAAATTACTTCGAGTTATCGACGTGTTCGAGCGATCGTTGTATTCATGCATAAACTACATTTGTATTGTCAGCTTCGTAAATCGCTCTAAGTGTTGAGTACGAAACGCAAACCAATGATAAAACCATAAATATTAGGAGAACAGCACATAGGCAGTTCAGAGTACTGCTATGATATGATGTATTCAAAAGACAGAACCGTTCCGGGAAAAGTTTCCACTTAATCGATAACTTCGAATGTCCGAGTTATTGCGATTGAACTGTACAGATGCTTTATTTTGTTTTGTTGGGATATTACGCCGTTTTGCAGCATTATTTCAGTTAAATCACGACGACAGTTCACTTATCCATGCTACCTGAGTAAACAAACCAGTGTCCGAAACGATAAAACTCACAAAACGTTCTCTATGCTCAGAAACTAACTATATGCTCCATTTAATACTTCTGGTTGGTCAATTTGGAGAACGATTTTGTTTCTGACCAATCGCATGCTTGAGCACAGATTCCGAGCACAGTTTAAACTTGTATAGTTGAGGAGCCAGTACTAGACTAGGAAATATGCGTTGCTAAAGGGTACACCACCATGACCGCCGCCAGGGGCGTAGCTCCCTTTAGGCACTGAAGGCACGTGCCTACATATTTTTTTCTCAAAATGCCCCCAAAATGCAGTTGCGGCCATAGACATCTGCGTAATGTATCGACCAGATCAGCCTGCGCTGTCCGCGCAGACTGATCCGGCCGACACATTCCATCTTAGGGGGATAGATGTATAGAGCTTAGGCTGATCCGGGTCGATACTTTACGCAGAGTCCACAATGTTGATTTGCTCACGAGACGGCCTACACATTGATTATTGAAAAGCTACGCCCGTACTTCTGATGCATTAATCATGACGCCTGTGAGTAAACCGTTAGCACCGAGGAAGACATGCCATTAATATAATTTTAAAAAGTATGTGGTATGTCCAGGCCTGGAGTCGAACCCGCAACCTACCGCACCAATGGCGTACGCTCTACCACATTATTAATGAGGCGGTTCGAGTAGATTAGGGTTAATTTTTTAAAAGGTCCGGGCCGAGCCCTGTAGCTCAGTCGGTAGCGACACGGGCTGTCAATCCAGGGGTTGTGAGTTCGAATCCCGGCTCGGCCAACTTTCTTTCCGACGATTGACAAAAGTCAATGCGACATGCGTCATTCGTCTTCCACCAATGGGCTAAGTCTATGTGGAAAAGCAGCCAGTTGCTTTGGAAGATTGTTGTGTGGAGTACTAGTGTGAGAAAACCAGGAAATGCATGAGTAGGTGATATAACTGAAAAATTGTTAAAAACGGCGTTAAACCCCAATCAATCAATCAATCAATTAAAAAGTCTGGAATCACATTCCTGAAAGAAAAAAAAAGACGTTTAAAGGGAGGGGATATCTAATAGTATGTATACCATAGCTAGTTTTGTCGTGTAAGGGAAGAGGGATTATCTCTCTTTCAAAGGGTGTCTATGGTATGATATCAGATAGAGTTTTTAATTAAATTTCCTTCTGTCTAAATTAAACATTTCCCTCCTTCAGTAGCATTTTGACGCATCTACTTTCGTCATGAGCAATTTCTCCTATTGCCATAATGTTATCAACTTTATTCAATAGTCATACTTTCTTTTATGACAATTATCTATATAATATTGCATTGCTTATTAAAAAGTCGTCTGCTGCAGATTTGTCATATGTGGGAAAATGTGTTATACCCATACATTCAAGTAGGCATATACTTAATGTTAACACCCAGTGTATTTTTAACTTTGTCATAAATTCATAAATGAAGACGCACTTTCACGCATGCGTAGAAGACGACTACAGAACTAATGAGCAATGTCTCCCTTTGCCACAATGTTTTCTAATGTTAAAGTGTTATCTACTACAGAGCGTCTCAGTATGCAGTGTCGTCTACATATGTGTTGTATATGGGAAAGGCTTAATTCATGGCGTCTTGTCAGAAGGTTTGTTTCTGAAGAACAAAAATATAATAATTTGTTTTGACAAAATGCATCAAATAAAATACCGAACATGGTAGACGACAGACAACACATGTGTTTTGAGAGTGAACGTAGACATTGCATCAGGGTCAAAATCTTATCACAAGACATGTATATATATACCTGTTTTTCGATTCATAACCTAAACGTCATTTATATTGTTTAAACACCGTACTCGTATATGAACCAGTGCCTTGAAAATATCCAAGTTTCTGAACATGGTAGGTTTATATCACCATGTACAATCGCTCCACCTTGTAAATTATACGTGAACGTTGATTGATTTGGGGTTTAACGCCGTTTTTAACAATTTCTCAGTTATATAACGGCGGCCAGTTCACCAACTCGTGCATTTCCTGGTTTTCTCACACCAGTACTCCACCCAACAACCTTCCCAAGCAACTGGCTGCTTTTCCACATAGACTTAGCCCATTGGTGGAAGACGAATGACGCATGTCGCATTGACTTTTGTCAATCGTCGGAAAGAAAGTTGGCCGAGCCGGGATTCGAACTCACAAACCCTGGATTGACAGCCGGCGTCGCTACCGACTGAGCTACCGGGGCTACCGTGAACGTATTGGTTCGAGTTAAACGATATATTCCAATTATCATATGCACGAGGTATCAGGGGTCCACTATAGTTATCACACTGGGACAGCTGATAAATGATCCGAATGTGAATGTACCACCTTTGACCTACATATACTATATGTAGGCTAGAAACCAACCATATGCACACACACACACACACACACACACACACATGATTGTTCACAGTGTTATATCATAATGATTCGCAGGATTTATGTATCGCCTCGAGGACTTTTATGTATTTCCGGAGTTTAATACCAAAAAAATGTGTGTATGTTAACTCTTTCAGCGCCAAAGGCAATATTGAGGTTTTTGCAAACAATACTGATTCAGGCCAGTCAGCTCGTAACTAGCTGTCTCACCTGAACTCAGCATTGGTTGCGTTTTAGTTTTTTTACTCCTCAAAATAGTCAAAAACTTTATTACATGAGAAATGGAGACGCTCGATTTTGAACATGGAAGAGTCTATTTTAAACAATTCGGCGCTGAAAGAGTTAACATCGTTTTAAACCTCAAGTTCGTTCTGTCCTTTCAGTGTGTCGAGTCCATTGGTTTTGAATATGACCTCTCTACGGGATAAAATATCAACCAGGTCAGTTAGTTTCTGTTTTAAAGTGTTATTACATTATAATATAAACCCCTTTCCCACATAAAAAACACGTGAACCAGACGATTTCGAGACATTAAGGCAAAAACATGGAATATCTCTCTCTATAAAGGTATACTTACTGAAAACATCAAAACTGGCTTCCTTTTACCACAATGTTTTCTAGCGTAGTCTGCTGTAGATTGTCAACATGCGTCTGCAAGTGGGAACGGGTTTTAAATGGGTAAATTGTTTTGTTCAATGTTCACGAATCTGAAGCAGACGACTTTTGAAAAGATAATGGTATAAAACTAAATTAATCATAATGTACAATATTCCCTTTTTTCCCACCATAGCAGCAGATAACTCAACCTCTCATCAAGATCAGGTTTTTCCCATTGCCCCAATGTTTTGAACTGTATTTAACAATTATTAGTCGCCGGGCAGAAGCCCGCGACTTCTATTTTTAATAGCTTTTCGGAAATCACATGGGAGGGCGGCTTATTATTAGAAAGAAACAAATCTAGATGATTTGAACATATTACAATTGTGGTTGTTTACGAACACTAATAAATGACACATCTAAAATGAAATAAATATTCCGATTTTTTAATGTTTGCAGTTTTTTTTATTTCACTCGCATTTAAGTTTTTTGTCTTATTTACGAAGAAAAAAGTGGTCCCTTCAAGACGTGAACCAACACCCCCTAATGCAGACTCTTATGTGTCATCATTGAGGTCAATTTCGGATTCTCCTTTTAATAGCAATTTTAACTTACTAAATGTTGTTTTCATGTTCAAAGAGATGTCTTGATTTGTGTAGAATTCATTTAATAATGTTAATCCATGAATATCTAAAGTAGGAACTGTTTCTAAGCTAAATATAGACCCTATTCTGTTGTATAGTTTCGTGACCTTTAACATCGATTTTCGCGCATGCGCATTTCGATATGAAAAAGCGAGTGATATTATTTTATTTTAGACAAGTACAAGACGAATGTTTGACGCAAAGCGTCAAAGAGAAGCCGCAATATTTCGTTGTACATGTAGAAATAAGAAAAAAAGAACATTTTTAAATCCACAAACAATAGAACAATTTAAACTGTAGACGGTAATGCTGATATATTTCTCCTTTTGAAGACTTTTGTTTTCTTCAAATTACCTCCCTTTAAAGCAATACCAGGATATTTACCTTGTGATTCGAATAAGATTGACACACATTGAAATTATATGAATGAATACTATTATTTAAATAAGTAACAACAGCAAAATTAAATTTAAGCCAAGATAAATGTGTACACATTTCGTTAATTTTTTATAGATACCCTAATGTATAGGTATGTATATAAAATTTATAAGCAAATGTTTTCATTTCAACGTTCCTAATGTTTGAATAGACTAAGGAAAGTCAAGAATACATAAATAAATCAATGCAGTCTTTTCCGGCGACATTGATGCCTTGCATCAACTTTCTCTTGTACCTTCATTTATAGAGATTTTCTATATTTTGCCGAGATATTTATAAAATCGTCTGCTACAGATTCGTTTTATGTGTGAACATGTTGTATCCATACTTTCAAGTACACATGTACTTAATTTTAACCTCTAGTTTATTATCTTCAACTCTTTCCTACACGAAGACGCACTTTGACGCATATGTAGAAAACGACTACAGAAATAATGAGCGATGTTTCCCTTTGCCACAATGCTTTCTACACTAATATAATAGTAAAGTGTTACATAACGAGAGTGTCCTTATGTGTCTTCTGCTGCAGATTTGTTGAACGTGGGAAAGGCTTACATGTAAATGACACAGGTGCTAGTTACTGCGTGTCCGATCATAAATATTATGGAATTTCAAATTAACAAAATACTATAATAAACAAATGCATGAATTAAAGTACCAAACATGGTATTCGACCGTCAGCACATGTGTTTTAAGAACGAGAGTAGACATTGCATCAGGATCAACATCTTATCACAAGACACGTGTAAAACTTTTTTCGACTCATAGTCTTAACTCTTTCAGCGCAAAAGGCAATATTGAGTTTTTTGTAAACAATACAGATTCAGGTGAGTCAGCTCGTAACGAGCTGTATCACCTGAAATCTGCATTGTTTAGCTGTGAGTTATAAAAATATTCAGAAAATCCTATAACATGAAAATAGAGTCGTCCGAGTTTGAACATGGAAGAGTCTACTTTAAACTATTCGGCGCTGAAAGAGTTAACGTCATTTATATTGTTTAACCCTTTCCCACATACAACAAATCCGCAGTTGACGACTTTGAAAACGTCTTGGCTAAAACATAGAAAATCCCTTTAAATGTAAGACGAATACTTGAATAGAGTTGAACACATGGTGACAAAAGGAGAAATTGCTCGTTTTGGGCAGTTTCTTCTTTTGTCGGCATGTTTTCAAAAGGCCGTCTGCTGCAGAGGCGTCAGTTAAAACACTGTATATGAACCAGTGCACTGAAAATATCGAAGTTGGCATTTTTAAAACATAAAAAAGTTTACGAGTTTATATCACCCTGTACAACCGCTCCATCTTGTCAATGTGTAAGTTAAATGTAAACTGTGTGGATCTGGATCAGAATGTACGGTTGCACAGACGGATCCGGGCCTACGTTGTTCACAGAAGCCAACTTGTATCTTTTCCCAATTATGAACCGGCTGTAAAATTTCATTCTTCACAGGCAGCAGCGAGGTATTTTCCACAAGCAACTCGGATACCAATGGGACTTCCGTCATCCCAACTTCCTCAGAGTTACCGTTCCTACATTGCCGTATGAAGCATTTGACAGCGCAGGTAACGAGATATTGTTTATTTGAGCCACGTTCCAGGAAATCTCACCTTAGATTGTTTGGGCCATGTTCTCGGAATACCTATCTTAGGATATTTGGGCCATGTTCCTGGAATACCATACTTAGAGTATTTGGGCCTTGATTAAGAAATCCCACCTTAGAGTGTTTGGGCTATGTTCCGGGAATACTCACCCTAGAATGTTTGGGCTATGTTCCGGGAATACTCACCTTAGTGTGTTTGGGCTATGTTCCGGGAATACTCACCCTAGAATGTTTGGGCTATGTTCCGGGAATACTCACCTTAGTTTGTTTGGGCTATGTTCTGGGAATACTCACCCTAGAATGGTTGGGCTATATTCCGAGAATACTCACCCTAGAATGTTTGGGGTATGTTCCGGGAATACTCACCTTAGAATGTTTGGGCTATGTTACGGGAATACTCACCTTAGAGTGTTTGGGCTATGTTCCAGGAATACTCACATTATAGTATTTGGGTCGTGTTCCTTAGGGTTCTTTGTTCATATTTCAGGAATACTCACCTAAGGGTACTTCGGCCACTACATAGCATTAAATAGTATTTACCTTCAAAAATCGTACACGTACTTGTTCAATCCGTTAACGGTCATAGCTGTTCACGGGAGGCTTCCATGGTACGTGTAAGATTTTATGGCGAACACGGAAGATCCTGATCTTAATCCGTACTGGCCGATAATCCCTTAGAGGTCGAATTCTGTATGACGTGTGACGTGCTACCATGCTTGCTTTTTGGACCATTATAGTGTTTATCAATAGCCCTTTGAACAACATGTTCGTGACCTATGATATAGCGGTGCAACTCCATACTGTGATAATGCACTTCCATGGTTGCTGTTTGGACCATTATATTGTTTCTCAGAAGCAATTTGAGCAACAGTTTCGTGACTAATTGTCGAACAGTGCAACTTCATATTAACTGTGAGAATGTACTCTATAATCTGGGCCTGCACTAGAAACAAACGCCTTTTTGTTTGTATTTCTTTGAACACTACCCACCTGTGATGTCTTTGAAGGTTGAAAACTTTCATAATGATTGATGAGGGTTTAACGCCTCTTTCAACATTTGTCAACGGCGGCATGTTCATGCACTACCCCATTTCCTGACAACTTTCATGAATTATTTGACAAACAAACAAACACCAAATAAATAAACAACATCGAAATAAAGATGCAGCCTAAGAGCAATAGATTATGAGCCATCTTCGTACAGCGAAGCATACACACAGTAATAACCGAGTCTTCAACGTCCACCTATTTGTCATAAGGACCTAAATGCCTATTCTGGCAAAGCACCTTATAAATGTAGCCTCGCTAGATGTTTGCCAATGTTCCTTTGTATGATCCAGTTACGGAGAGTAATTAAGATCCCAAATTACAAGACACTGCTCATATATAAAATGGTCGTACTTAGTAAATGGTGTCTAATTAATTAAGGGTAAAAGAAAGTGTTTCCGTCCGTCAATAGTCCTTTAATTTAACCCTGTCCCACTTGTAGACTCACTTTGACGCTCTTGCGGCATAACATCTTTGAAAGAATTGTGCAAAGTCAATTTTTCCTTTTTTGTCATAATGTTTTTCAAATACCGTCTGCTGCTTATGTGTCAGAAATAATATTTATGTGGGGAGGGTTAATTATACCGGTGTGCTTCTCGATGCGTCGATATATATTATCGATCAACTCATGTTATGATATCGATGCGTTTGGCTCATTTACAGGAGAGAAGTTACTGCCATGGCATCTGATGAAACTGTTTGATTCAGGGGAGCTCAGTTCGTATTGGCCCATTACCGACGATAAAGACAACAACGAACAAAACGAAAAGGCCATGATGTATGTGTTATATTACCAACTAGAAATGGACTCTTCATTATACGATAAAACAACGCCAAAATTTCCTCTCTTTTTAGAATTTCAGAAAAGGTATGTTAAACGCACGTCTGCTCTTTGCAGCGCTGTTTTGAGACATCCCTCTAGGTTGAAGCAATACGCGAAAGAAGAACTCGTACAAGTCCGAGTCAATCCGGAGACAAGAAAGCCATTTCCGTTTCCGGTATGGTGGAAAGATCATTTTGGATTCCCAACTTCCGGTGAACGTCCAAAACATAAATTTCCTATGCGGACACGATCGACTCGAGTTTTTCACACCGAACACAAATTGTCGTTCAGCGATGTCGATGAAAGCGGACATGCTAACTATACCACATACACCCAGATATGTTTTAATGCCTTCGCCGAACATCTGTTTGCAGGCAGACTTGATATTGGTGCGGAACGTTGCTTTGAGAACGGTTTGAAGAAGTTACAAATAACTTTCATCAAAGAGTGTTTAATGGGAAACACTTTAAAAATTGAATTTTGGGGAGAAGAAGGCTCCAGCGATACATACTATTTCGAGGTCAAGAACAACGGAGAAACATGTGTCAAACAAACATTTATATTCCACAGTCAATCAACTAGACGTGTTATGCCCTCGAACAAACTATGAAAGAGATCGGACTTTGCCTTGAATTGAAATGACGCAATCTGAACGAGTGTTATACTGGTATTAGAGACGAATATATGAGTTGGTTTGTGATCTAGTTATTTAAGCACTTGTACCATCTTTTCCCGAGATTGTTATAGAACAAGTTCACGAAAAGAAATTGTGTAAACAATTTTATGAATACTAGATACAATTTGCGCCTCTACAGTTTTCACAAGATAATGCTCGACGCAAAACAACCCAAATATGAACAATGTGTAAATTAATATTTGATATTAATATGTGATATAAATTTTTGATATTACAATTACATAATTATGCTGATAAGTTTTGTAAAACGAAAATCCTGTGTTGTGTATCAACAATGTATTGTATTGTATTGTCATGCATTACATTTTTGTAACTATGCGATAAACCACTGTGGTCAAGCCATATATGTATATAAACTCATATACAAAGGAACCTGTGTATAAAGACCACCCATGGGCATCCAATAAAATGGTCCTTGTTCACAGATGTCTTTAATTGGAAGGTCATTTATACAAGAAACGACTAATTAGGAGACTAAAAGTGTGGTTGCAATAGACAGGGAATCGTTATTGCAAGGTGGTCTCTAGCACAGGTTTGACTGTGTATGCATGTATGTATGTAAACCGTGTTACAGTGGAACGGCGATATTTCAGTTGTTTTCTTGGTATGAATGTTTCCACGGTCTTACTTTTCATAATAAACATATTTAATGCATAAATAAACTACGATGCTGAAAATAAAATGAACCCGTTCATATATTATGCCTGAGTCAAATTTGTTCTACGGCTAGGGCCCAGACATCGCGAGATACATGCGGCGGCCGCAGAACATCTGCGGTCGTCTCAGGGTCATCCTAGGGCGTATCCCTATCGTTTACAGGCTGTAGGGGTCACCGTGGGATTATAGCGCGGAGTTATAACTTTTTCATTTCTAGATTCGCCGTAGCAATTAGAAACGACGTAGCCATGCCGTAGAGCGGTTACACGGCGATCATACGTCGGGCGTACGGTGGTCTTTCGTTTGCCGTGCGGCTGCTGTAGGGTCTTATGAATTACAATTGACTGTTACGGAGCCCCAACAAATTAAGGCGGCCCTACGATGGCCTTGCGGTATGTGGCACACCCTGCGGGTAACGCAAGGCCCACGCACGAGTCCCGTACGCCATCCGTACGGCCCCATGGCAGTCAGCGTCGTGCGTGGAGCAGGTTCATATACCATTTGTTTTCATATCGAGGGCTTGGCGTGAAACGGTTGTAACTCAAAACCTATTTTGAAAACCCTGGATTAGGGGCAATTTTGACCCTTTTGTAAACAATGGAAATTTAGGTGCCATTGCTCAAAACGAGCAATGGCACCTAAATTTCCATTGTTTACCAAGAAAAATGATTTAACGCTTATAAAGACTTTATGGCGAGGTAAATAACCTTGGTAACCGTTTCACGCCAAGCCCTCGATATGTATATTATCATTCATATCTGTCAAATAGATTGTAGACAAAGTTATATACATATAACAGCTGGCGCTGGTTGTTCCTCAACGGCTGAGGCTTGGCTACCTGCGGATGCATCGAGACTACATTGCGTCTGCCTTGGTATTTGTCACAAATATACGGCCGCTGCAGTGGCGTTTAGGCGACCGTGCGGCGAAACTTTAAAGGCCGTACGACAGCCGCAGGTTTCTATCTCCACATATTCAAAATACCCTAACATACTAACATATGTGACTGCTACAGTATGCGACCGTGGGAATGCTGCGGCGGCCCTATAATTGCTATTGGCCGTATATATGTGTGATCCCTCGGCCGCCGCGGCAAATGTGACTGAGGCATTACTCGCAGAAATTAATGGGTTTCTTTCACATTCGAGTTATCGCGAAAACTGTAGAAAATCTCCACAATTGAAACTTTTAGTTTTTGAGAAATTTCTTCATTTGAAAATCGTCTGCTGCAAATACGTAAAAATGCATCTGTATGTTGGAAAACGTTAATCGAGTGAGTTTTATCAAGAAATAATTCCGATCTTTAGTTCAGATGAAAATATTCTAGTCACCTTTGATGAATCCCTGATAAATATTGAAAAAAGGGATTATTGCTTTCATAATTATCCCGGGCTAACCATAAATATAGTTCCCTTTGTGATTGATTTGGAAAGTGTTTTGGTTAAAATTATGGTAAAATAGAGATAACTCTTGTAGGCAAATGCACCAACACTAACTGCATAAGTTATTGTGAGAAGAGGTCAATAACTTTGTAACACAAAACATTATTGAAAGGGGACACGCTCCAAGGGCGAATAAACCAGTACCAGACCAAGAAATGTGTTTTGCCAAAGGGCAACCCACAATGACTTTCGCTATTGGGGACACCCGGTTCCAATACCCCAGATGCTAACCAATCAGTCATAGCAAGATTCCTAGACACTGATGACACATAGTGTTCAGTTAATCTTGCCAAACTGCTTGCAGTTTTTTACGCATTCACAGAGAGGTACTTTTGAAAACATTGCGGATAAAGGAAAAATTACTAACAATGAGCAATTTTTCCTTTTGCCAAATTGCTTTCAACTCTGCAATGATTATAATATCTTTTCTTGAGATTGTCATTATTTTGGCCTACCTGTTTCCAAAGTCGTCTGTTGAAGATTTGTGGTATTTTGGAAAGGGTTCAAGTCGCCAAAGACACTTTGTGCTCAGGTAAACTAACAAGAGCTATCCATAAGACAGCATGCTCGACTAGTTGCTTCTATAGTAAACGGTGGTTAATGAGATATGTGCATGATATGTGCATGATAGTACCTTGTATGCCAAACATTTACCAAATTGACAAAGTAAGAAAAGGGCCATAATTTTTACTGAAATCATATCAGAGTTATCTAACTTGACTGTCTGACACCCCTGAAGACATGCAGTTACTGAGATATGTCCATGATAGTATCTTGCATGCAAAACTTTAACCAAAATTTCCAAGTTAAAAAAGGGGCATAATTGTGTCAAAATATAACTAGAGGTTGTTTTTGGGAAAAACATATGTCTCCCCCAAGGGGTATTTGTCTGGTTGACTGTATTTTGTCAGTTAGTGATTTATTTTAAAAAAGGGCAATAACTCATCCAAAAGTAGGTCAAATTAAACGCCCTCGTAATATGCGCAACAACACATTGTACCGATGACTCCTGTGAAGTTTCATAGAAATGTGGCAAAGGGGTTGTGAGATGAAGGCCGGGGACAAGAATGAAATGGCAATTTTAAAAAAAGGGCAACAACTCAACCAAAAGTAGGTCAAATTAAACGCCCTAGTAATATGCGCAACTAGACGTTGTACCGATGACTCCTGTGAAGTTTCATAGAAATGTGGCAAAGGGGTTGTGAGATGAAGGCCGGACAAGAATGAAATGGCAATTTTAAAAAAAGGGCAATAACTCATCCAAAAGTAGGTCAAATTAAACGCCCTCGTAATATGCGCAGCTAGACGTTGTACCGATGACTCCTGTGAAGTTTCATAGAAATGTGGCAAAGGGGTTGTGAGATTAAGACCGGACAAGAATGAAATGGCAATTTTAAAAAAAGGGCAATAACTCATCCAAAAGTAGGTCAAATTAAACGCCCTCGTAATATGCGCAACTAGACGTTGTACCGATGACTCCTGTGAAGTTTCATAGAAATGTGGCAAAGGGGTTGTGAGATGAAGGCCGGACAAGAATGAAATGGCAATTTTAAGAAAGGGCAATAACTCATCCAAAAGTAAGTCAAATTAAACGCCCTCGTAATATGCGCAACTAGACGTTGTACCGATGACTCCTGTGAAGTTTCATAGAAATGTGGCCAAGGGGTTGTGAGATAAAGTCCGGACAAGAAATGTGGACGCCCTGGACAAGAATGAAATGGCAATTTTAAAAAAAGGGCAATAACTCATCCAAAAGTAAGTCAAATTAAACGCCCTCGTAATATGCACAACTAGACGTTGTACCGATGACTCCTGTGAAGTTTCATAGAAATGTGGCAAAGGGGTTGTGAGATGAAGGCCGGACAAGAATGAAATGGCAATTTTAAGAAAGGGCAATAACTCATCCAAAAGTAGGTCAAATTAAACGCCCTCGTAATATGCGCAACTAGACGTTGTACCAATGACTCCTGTGAAGTTTCATAGAAATGTGGCCAAGGGGTTGTGAGATAAAGGCCGGACAAGAAATGTGGACGCCCTGACAGACAGACAGACAGACAGACAGACAGACGGACAGACAGACGGACAGACAGACGGACAGACAGACAGACAGACAGACGGCGCAGGCAAAAGCAATATGTCTCCTCCGGAGGGAGGAGACATAATGAAGAGTTTCGAGACTTGTCCTGTAAGGTCATTTGATGATGTCCAATAAGTGTGTGAAGTTTAAAAGCAATAGCATCTGCAGTTTGTGTGAAAAATCCTTGCATGCAAAACTTTAACCAAACTTTCAAATTTAAACAAGGGCCATAATTTTTTCTAAATTCATTCAAGAGTTATCATACTTGACTTTTGGACACCCCTCAAGACATGAATGAAATTTCAAGTCAATATCATTAATGGTTACTGAAATATGTCCATGATAGTATTTTGCATGTAAAACTTTAACAAAAAGTCCAAAAAGTGGCATATTTGTGTTATAAGCTGATGTAGAGTTTTGGGACTTGTCCTGCAAGGTCATTTGATGATGTTCAATAAGTGTGTGAAGTTTCATAGCAATAGCATATGTGGTTTGTGAGAAAAAGCCTTGCATGCAACACTTTATCAAAAGTTGCAACGCCGACGCACAAGTGACTGTAATTGTTCTCCATATTCTTCGAATAGTCAAGCTAAAAACACGAAATGCTACTATGATCACATTTTATCCATTTTTATTTTTTATATTTTGTTTTTGTTTATTTTTTTACAAACAATTATACATGTTGGATATAACAATTTTATTTATCACAATGATAAGAACCATATGAAAACAAGCGGGCCATGATGGCCGTGGATCACTCACTTAAGTTATGCCAACTGTATAGTAAATCACAATAACTCATTTTGCAGTAAGTAACTTATACTTTCAGTGTTAACAAAGTTTCCCTTCAATTTGGCAAATAAAAATTGTTTTTGATCTGTCATGACCCAAATTCACACTTGGTCTAGATATCAACAAGACAAACTTTTAAAATGCTAAATGAAAAAAAAACGGCTTCTAGAGTGAACAAGTTTTCGTTAAATTTTTGCCTACTGACTTAGCTTTTGACCAGACATGACTCATATTTATACTTAGCCTAGATATCATTTACAATACCCATTCTAACAAAGTTTCAACATGCTCAAATTATAAATACGGCTTCCAGAGTGTTGACAATTTTTTCCTTCAATTTGGCCTAGTGACCTATTTTGTTACCTGACATGACCAATATTCGAACTTGGCCAAGAAAGATATCACAAAGACAAACATTCTGACAAAGTTTAAAGCTGCTAAGGCCACAAGATGTTCTTCAAATTTGACCTAGTGACCTAGATTTTGACAGGACATGACCTATAATCGAACGTACACTGTCTATCACCAAGACAATTATTCTGACAAAGTTTCAACATGCTTAAGTTAAAAATGCGGCTGCCAGAGTGTTAACCAGATTTTCCTTCAATTTGGTCCAGTGATCTAGTTTTTAATCCAGCATGACCCTATTTGAACTTGGCCTAGATATCTATAAGACAAACGTTCTGACAAAGTTTCAAACTGCTGAAACAAAATATGCGGCTTTTAGAGAGTTAACAAGATTTTCCTTCAATATGGCCCAGTCATCTAGTTTTTGTCCCAACATGACACATGTTTTAACTTTTCCTACATATCATCAAGGCAAACAATCTGACAAAGTTTCAACATGCTGAAGTTAAAAATGTGGCCTCCAGAGTGTTAACAAGATTTCCCTTCCATTTGACCTATTTACCTACTTTTTACCTCACATTGACCCATACATATGTTCTGATAAACTTTCATGAAGATCGGATGCAAAATGTAGACTGTAGAGTGTTAACAAGACAATTGTTGACAACGCATGACGCACTACAGACAGCAGATGGATGATGGACAAAAGGTGATCACAATAGCTCAACTGGAGCCCTTTGTGCTCAGGCGAGCTGAAAAGAGCAATTTCTCCTTTTCCCACAGATATATTAAGTATTGCTGCTGCATATGCATCAAATTGTGTCTGAATGTGGATAAAGGCAAACAGATAGACAGCTCATGTCATAAAATGTAATACTTCTAAACATCACTTTTCTTAACCCTTTCCTACATACAGCACATCTGCAGCAGACGACTTTGAAAACATTCAGTAAAACATATAATATTTGCAAACTCTCTATTAATGAAAGGACAATTCTATGGTTTCATGCAAAACCGTTTCGCATGAGGCCCTCAAATTGTTGCAAAAAGTTGTTAACATTTTGGTAAATGGAGAAATTGCTTGTTTTGAGCAATTTCTCCTTTTACCACAATGTTTTCAACAGTTGTCTGCTGTAGTGAAGGCGTCAGAAAGCTTCTTTATGTCAGATAGGGTCAACACGCAGCCGGAGTCACAAATTTCATACTGTAAGAACAGGTTTCGTATTCTGCTAGCTGAAGGATTTTGTCCGTTAATCCACATATAAAGGTTACCTGGAATGAGAAGAAAACGGGTTTATAACATAGATTTGCATCATTTATTTTGATTTGCATCATATATTTTGATTTGCATCATTTATTTTGATTTGATTTGCATCATATATTTTGATTTGATTTGCATCATATATTTTGATTTGCATCATTTATTTTGATTTGCATCATACATTTTTTCCCTTTGCCACATACAACACATATGCAGCAGACGGATAAGAACAAAAAGGGATTTTAACATAGATTTGCATCATTTATTTTTACCCTTTCTCACATACAACAAATATGCAGCAGACATCTTTAAAAAAAAATATATATATGCAAAAAAAAAAATCTCTACAAATGAAAGGAGAATTATTTTTCAGAGTTGAAAACAAAGTGGAAAAAGGTTAAATTGCTCATTATGAGCATAGTCTCCTTTTGCCAAAATGTTTTCAAGAGTTGTTTTAAGATTGTTTGGTGTTTTACGCCTCTTTCAAAAAAGAAATCAGTACATGTACTGTGGAACCTATGCTAAAGACCACCTTTATTTAGCAATTCTCTGCCTATAGCAGCCACACTTTAAATTTCCCATTTATTCATTTTTTGCATAAATGACCCCGTTATTAAAGACCACCTGTGAACAAAGACCAGATTGTTCTCTTCCCATGGGTGGTCTTTATACACAGGTTGAACTGTACATCATGATATGTATCATTGCACAAAGAAACAGGTTAACCTAACCAACTAAAATACAACATATCTACAGCAGACGTCTTTAAAAACATCAAGGCAAAATTAACAGAATCTCTAACCCTTTCCCACATACAGACGCTTTCTGACGCCTCTGCAGCATCCAAATTATAAAGATATTGCAGCAAAAGCATAAATTGCACAAAAAGAGTAGTTTCTTTTTTTTGGCACAATGTTTTCAATTGTTTCTGTAATCATAACATCATTTATGGAGATTGTCCGTGTTATGGTCTAGATCCTTTCAAAGTCTTCTGCTTCATATTTGTTGTATGTGGGAAAGGGTTAACCATTTCTCACATATGGACGATTTCTGAAGCTTCTGCTGCAAACGACTTTTGAAGAAAAAAAATAACAAAAGGAGAAATTGCTCATAACATGCAATTTCTCCTTTTGCCACATTGTTTTCAACTGTATATAATACTCGTTTTCTGCATAAATGACCCTGCAATTAAAGACCATCTGTGAACAAAGACCAGATTGTTCTTCCTTCCATTAGTGATCTTTAACCCTTTCCCTCATATAGACGCTTTCTGATGCCTCTGCAGCAGACGGCTTTTTGAAAACATAGTGACAAAAGAAGAAATTGCACAAAACGTGCAATTTCTCCCTTTGCCACAATGTTTTCAACTGTATATAATAATCATACTTCCATTTATAGATAGTTTCCATAATTAAGCCTTCATAATTTCAAAATCGTCTGCAGCAGAATTGTTGTAAGGGTTAAATAAAAGAAGAACCATTGACCAGATTTTAAAACATTTTCTCCTGTTGCTACAATGTTTTCAAATTTCACCTGCTGCTGTTGAAAACAAAATCTGTCAGCATGTGACAAAAAGGGTTAAAGTTGTCATAATAATGACGTTTTTGACTAAAAGTGGAAAACATTGTGGCAAAAAGGAGAAATTGCACGTTGTGTGCAATTTCTTCTTTTGTCACTATGTTTTCAAAAAGCCGTCTGCTGCAGAGGCGTCAGAAAGCGTCTATATGAGGGAAAGGGTTAAAGACCACCCATCATGACCCATGGGAACTGAACAATATGGTCTTTGTTCACAGGTGGTCTTTAATTGCAGGGTCATCAATGGGAAAGGGTTAAGCAAACAATACCTATTCAGGTCAGTCTGAAATCAGCATTGCTGACCTTCAAGTTATCAATCTACTCCAAAACTCTCAGTACATGATAAATGGATTTTCAAGATTTTGAGCATGGAAGAGTCTACTTTTGGAAAATTCGGCACTGAAAAAATTAACACTTTCCCTCATGCGGCAATTCTGCAGCAGACGACTTTTAATGTATTTTGTCAAAAAGTAGAAATGCTCCATAGTTGAATGGATAACCTATGACAAAAAGTGGAAAACATTGTGACAAAAGGAGAAATTGCACGTTGTGTGCAATTTCTTCTTTTGTCACTATGTTTTCAAAAAGCCGTATGCTGCAGAGGCGTCAGAAAGCGTCTATATGAGGGAAAGGGTTAAAAGGACACTTACCACAGTTTTTCTGCTCCAGCCACCCGGACACCCATGCACATCTCCCTTGTCCATCTTCAGTACATAGACACCATTAGATTTAGCATTCCATGTCGCAACCTTGCCTGTTAGAAATTTATAACAACGTAGAAGATAAATTTAATAAGACAATCAATAAATAATACTAAATTCACAGAAACTAGCCGCAATTCAAATTCACATTCTGTTGTATTACAAAGCTGATTGCCCATATACAAACAAATAAAATACATAACAACAACTGATAAGGAAATTAGCTTCTAGGTTTGTATAGAAGACCATGCCATGTGCATGTCTTTGTCAATCATCTGTGGTATGCACATGTACTAACATGTTAATATGGTTTGAAACTTAATTAATTTCAATTTTGTGTGCTGGTTTCATTGCCCTTGTCTTTATCAATTGAGCTATCACATCTCTACAAGTTTATTTGTAACAACCAGAGCTCCAGATAAAGGCCATTTTGCATGTTCTAAAATCCTTAGTTGACACTCTAACCCTATGTCGTGGGTACTCAAAAGAATCGTCTCAGCGAGATGATTCTTTTGAGTACACACAACATAGGGTTTGATTTAATAATAAGAGAGAAATTATGGGAAAAAGAGCTGAATACCCATCCTTATCTGGACCTCCAAACAACATCACATAGCCCATATCTTAGATGTATTCATGTAAGATGTCAAAGGTCTAGCACAAATTTAAAAGTTTAGCTAAAGATATCTTGCTATGATGTATACTTGGAAGTCTAGAACCACCAATACCTCATTTTGACCACAACGTTAGTCTTGGGTTTTTAGGGGAACAGATTGTTTGCAGAGACACATGGGTCAACCATAATAAGTCAGTAAGATAATTAAATAACCCTTTCCCACATACAGCAAATCTGAAGCAGACGTCTTTGAAAATGTCTACTTAAAAACGTGGAAAATCTTTATCATTGTAGGTATTATTACTGAAAAAAGTTGAAAACATTGTGGCAAAAGGAGAAATTGCTTGTTTTGAGCAATTTCTCCTTTTGTCACGATGTTTTCAAAAGTCGTCTGCTGCAGATGCGTCAAATTACGTCTATAGGTTGAAAAGGATTAATTGATTGATTGTGTTGTAACACCATTTTCACCAAATTTTCAGTCATAACCAGTCCATCTATTTACGTGTTTCTGACTTTATCACACCAGTCTTTCTAAGCAACTGGCTGCCTTTACACATAACCAGTCCATCTATTTACGTGTTTCTGACTTTATCACACCAGTCTTTCTAAGCAACTGGCTGTCTTTCCACATAGACTGTTAGCCCATTTGTGGAAGACAAATGACCCTTGTCCCATTGACTATTCTCAAACATCATTAAGAATGTTAGGCCCAAGTTAGGCCCAAATTAGGCCAAGTTAGGCCCAAGGTGGGCTTAAATATCACAACCGCTTGAAAAACATAGTGACAAAAGAAGAAATTGCTCAAAATGAGCAATTTCTCCTTTTGCCACAATGTTTTCCACTTTTAGTCATAGGTTATCCATTCAATTATAGAGATTTTTTATTTTTGGACAAAATATGTTCAAAGTCGTCTGCTGCAGAATTGTTGTATGAGGGAAAAGGTTAAATGATTCAGTGGGGTTGAACTCTGTTTTCAACTATTTTTCAGTCATATCACGGCAACCAGTTCATCTACTCATGCCTTTCCTGCCTTTTCCATACCAGCACTCAACACAACATACTTTCCAAGCAACTGGCTGCTTTTCAAAAATACCATTAGCCCATTGGTGGAAGACGAATGACGCTTGTCACAATGACTTTTATCAAACGCTGGAAAGAATGTTGGCCGAGCTGGGATTCAAACTCACAACCCCTGGATTGACAGCCTGTGTCGATACTGACTGAGCTACCAGGGCTCGGCAACCCCTTTTTCAAAGGCAAGCAATCGGAAAAAAACTCACCTAAACTTTTGGCTGCATCTGGAAACTTCTGTTGCTGGACGGATTTGAATGGACAAAATGTATATTTATAATCATTTGTGTCATAGTCAAAACATGTGAGGCTTAGTTGATAAAATATCCCATCGGGACCATAAAACTGAAATAAATAAAATATATTTAGAAATCAAAATTATTTACTGACGACAGACAATGTGAAACATTACAGAAATTTTGAGTGCATACATAACATTGTGGCTTTCTTTTGGAAAGAATAATCTTGCAATTATGTTGTAACTTTACAAATGAAAACGCATGTATTTTCTTTTTTTTCGACACAAATGTTTCCTTTTTCCTTTTCTTAATTGTCAATATTTAATACATGTATTGTCCAAATTAATATGAATTGAGGAAACTGACAGGTCACCAAAGAAATATTTATACACTGTTTAGTATTTCAAAATCAGACATATATTTGCTTAGGAGATAATTTTCCAATCTTACAATATAAAGACTTACACTCTAGGCACAAAGGATAAAGCAGCCCAAGGCTCCGTATTTTTACAAATCAACATGGCTTATAAGAATCTTGTAGAAAGTCACCCAAAAAGATCAGTTCAGCAAAATTATCTGAAAATCGGACAGATATTTTCGTAGGAGAAGATTTTTAATGTTTTCACTGTAGCCATATGAGGCAAAACTTCATGCTTTAATAGGGGAGCTAAAAAGGATAAACAAAATCTCATTATCAAGGATAGGGTTATTGCCAAAGTACATAAGCCAAATGACATTCATCTACATGTACTTTTAAAAAAAAAGAAGGTTCAAAAAGAAATATATCTCACATTTTTATCTTTTATATGTTTAGCTGTCTCCAAATAGGACAACTTCAGACGTCTACCCATGGCTTTTATTTTTTCATCTTGTTGTCTATCATTTTCTATGACTTTACATTTGTTCTCACATGGGGTATGCTTTAATGCTGATGACAATCGCTTGTCTGAAATAAACACAAGTTATTTATTAATACTTTGAATGATTGATGATCAACCCCAGATTTCAATTATATCACAGTGGCAAGTTCACATATATCCATGTGTTTCCCATCCTCAGTACCCAGGCTATTCATAAAATATATGATCATAATATGAATAGCCTGGATACCAATGTTGTGTGTTTTCTGGCTTACTCACACCAGTACTCCACACAACTGTCTTTCCGAGCAACTGGCTGCTTTTCCACATAAGACTGTTAGCCAATTAGTGGAAGACAAATTGCACTTGTTGCATTGACTTTTGTCAAACCTCGCAACATGTCTTTGAACAAGCTTGGGTTCAAACTCACAACCCCTGGATTGACAGAAGGTGTCACTACAGACTAAGCTACCGGGACTCAGCAATAATATGTATAGTTATTTAGTTCAGGAGAGATAAGTAACGTATGACGTATACGCCATATGTTTTGATTGCCAGCGTATACCATTAATTCCTGGACGTATTTGGGCGTCTCCCTTGTCAATTTTGGGCGTACGGTAACACTATTCGGGTGTAAAAACGCCCAATACATTCATTAACGCGAGCGCTGTATCATAAGTGCATGTACCCATTCCTGCATATAAGAAATCAGTAGCTGACAACCTGGAAAACATCTAAGCAAAAATGTTGAAAATCTCTATAAATGAAGATATAACCATTGAAGACTTGAAAACATTGTGGCAAAAGCAGAAATTGCCCATTATGAAGGATTTCTCCTTTTGCCACAATGTTTTCAAAAGTCGTTTGCTGCAGATGTGTCAGAAAGCGTCTACATGAGAGAAAGGATTCAAGTACATTTAAAGAGGTTATCCTTTCCCACATTTTAAGAATCTGCAGCAGATGTCGGACTACTTTAAAAAATATTGTGGAAAACAGAAACATTCCTCATTATGAACATTATCTCCTTTTGCCACAATGTTTTCAACACTATTCAATAATAATACTTGTGTTTATAGAGATTTTCCATAGTTTTTCCTAGATGTTTTCAAAGTGGTATGCTGCAGATCTGTTGTATGTGGGAAAGGGTTGATCTATGGGTTAATACATCCTGCATTTGATTGATGGACTAAGTTTAAGTGCTGTTTTTCAACAAATATTCAGCCATATCATGGCCGCCAGGTCACCTGGCTGTGTTTTAACTGTCTCTCACAAACCAGTACTCCACATAATAGTCTTTCTAAGACTCAGGTGCTTTTGCGTATAAACTGTTAGTCCATTGGTTTAAAATGAATAAAACATGTTACATTGATTTAAGCCAAACATTAGAAACAATATTTCCAGAGATGGGGTTCTAACTAAAATCATTTCTATGCAGCTGAACTCCAACAACGTAGGGTGTGACGGTCAAAGCTAAGTTTTCGCAATCATACTTATTACTGTACGGTTGAACTTGTGCTAAAGACCACTCAGGTTTGGCAATTACCTGTCTAGTATAACAACCAAACATTTTGGTTCCCAAATTAATTATTTTCTTCTGCCACAAATGACCCTGTAAATAAAGACCCCCTGTGAGTAAAGACCAATGTTATCTTCCCATGGATGGTCTTAACGCACAGGTTCTACAAGACATATTTAGAACTTTTAGATCAGAGCTCTAGATAAGGGTCATTCTTCCTGTTCTAAAATACTTATTTGACACTCAAATGTACCTAAAAGAAGTATCTTAGAAAGACGGTTTTTTTTGAAAATGCAACAACATAGTGTTTGGTTGAGTACAAAATAGAAATATTGTTGGGAAAAGACCAGCTTACTCCCCCTTATCTAGTCCTCTGTATAGCCAATTCCCACATACAGACGCTTTCTGACGCCTCTACAGCAGACAGCTATTGAAAACATTGTGAAAAAATAAAAAATTGCTCAAAACAATTTAAATTCTGTTTAACCCTTTCCCTCATCCGACAATTCTGCAGCAGACGACTTTAAACATATTTTGTAAAAAAGTAGAAAATCTCTATAATTGAATGGATAACCCACGACAAAAAGTGGAAAACATTGTGGCCAAAGGAGAAATTGCACGTTTTGTGCAATTTCTTCTTTTGTCACTATGTTTTCAAAAAGCCGTCTGCTGCAGAGGTGTCAGAAAGCGTCTATATGAGGGAAAGGGTTAAGAATAATATTTTTATTTATAGACAATTTCCATAGTTTGATCTAGATGTTTTCAAGGTCGTTTGATGCAGGTTTGTTGTATGTGGGAAAGGGACAGACTATATTACCTGTAAGCTGTATAATGTTAGAGATGGAAACACCCTGCCATTCCTCACTACCGTCACAACAATCACACACACCATCGTTGACACGCGAACCAGGGATGGATCGGGGCTCCTCGTCGGAATATTGGAATGTACAATAAAAGCTGGAAGTACACAAGTTTGGTTTGTGTCAAATACCCCACTTTCAATAATTTTTCAATAATGTCACAGCATGATTGAAATACACAAGTAAATTTGATGAAATGATCACACTGAACCATTCGTTTTTTGAGCATCTATGGATCTATGCAGCATACAACAATTTGATTGCAGTGTGGCAAAAGAAGAAATTGCTCACAACATCTCAGTGAGACATTGTTTGCTTACCTACGTAACAACATAGATATCAAATAAGGGTTTTAGCTATTTATATAAGAACAAATCTGCATCAGATAACTTTGAAAACATATTGACAAACATACAGAAAATCTATATGAATGAAAGAATTATAAATGAATGGAGTGACAATGAGAAAAAGTTTGGATGAATCTACATTATACCCCATACCCTCTTCGTGTTTATTCCATTTTTTTTTGAAGTTTAAGCGGTTATAATATTTGGGCTTTCTTTCCCATAATTTACTCAAACATATATGCAAGTTTGCCATGTTACGAGCCTGTATAGCTCCGTGCAGTAAAACCTGTGTTAAAGACCACCTTTGTTTAGCAATTCCCTGTCTATAGGAACCACACTTTTAATTTACTCTGTAGCTTATTTTCTGTAATTAAATACCACCTTTGAACAGAGACCAGATTCTATTCTTTCCATGTGTAGTCTTTAAACACAGATTGGACTGTATTATACTTACGAAGACCGTGGACAGGCGGATGTTCCTGGTTCATCCGAGAAGTCGGGACAATCACAGTAATCATCGTTAACCGAGCTGTATGGGATCTCTATCTGCAAAAATAGTCAAATGTAAACATCCTGGTTAACCTTTTCCCATTAACAGATGCATTCTAATGCATCTTTACAAGATAACATTTGAAAACAATTATGATGAGCAATTTCTCTGTTTGTCAAATTCTATTCATCTCTACTAATTAATAGACTTTCATTTATCCCTTTCCCTCATATAGATGCTTTCTGACGCCTCTGCAGCAGACAGCTTTTTGAAAACATTGTGACAAAAGAAGAAATTGCACAAAACGTGCAATTTCTCCTTTTGCCACAATGTTTTCCACTTTTAGTCATAGGTTATCCATTCAATTATGGAGATTTTCTATGTTTTGACAAAATACGTTCAAAGTTGTCTGCTGCAGAATTGTCGTATGAGGGAAAGGGTTATAGAGCTTTTTCATATTTACTTTTAACAAGATGTTTTAGAAGTTGTCTCTTGCAGATTTGTTGTATGTGGGATTTATTGTTGGTATTTTACGCCGCTTTCAACAGTTTTTCAGTTATATTACAGCGTTTCCTGGGTAAGTAACCAGTACTACTGATCCTGACTCGCAACCCTGAGCACCAAGGAGGGCAGCCATTACTACCATTTTTAAAGCCTGTGGTATGACCCAACAGGGGATCTAACCCGCTCTACCACTAAGCCACCGAAGCGGTCGATCCAACAGGATCTTAGATAAGATAAGTAACTGGATACAGTAAAATGATTCTTTCGAGCATTTACAAGATAAAGGGTTTAACTACCATTGATCTTTTGATACCTGAATTCTATTCTGAATGATATTTACAAACATATCAAAACTGAGTGCATCAGCAGGTAAAATAATGGAGGACAAGAAATCTCGTATTTAATTTTCAATGGTTTACAAATTATATATTGATCACTTATATTATATAAGATCGATCTATAATGAGCAATGTCTCGTTCGGCCACAATGTTTCCAACTCTTTTCAATAATAAAACATTAATTTTCTATATTTTAGCCAGTATGTTTTTAAAGTTGTCTTTTAGACATTTGAAGTATGTTAGTACTCTGGCTAGTTAACACTCTCCCAGAATGCAGAAACATTTTGACACATCTACATCTGAAAATTTGATCAAACATTGTTGCAAAAAGAAAATTGACTGAGCATTTTCTCCATTAGTCAGATTTTTATAATGATATACACTATCTGACATTTTCCTTTTGTTTGCCAAGATGTCTCAAGAAGTCGTCTGCTCATACTGTAATTGTTGTATGTGGGAAAGGGTAAAATAGCTTTTTGTTTATTTACTAATTACATATAGTCATATTTGACAGTGGCCACTTACTTTGGAATTCAAGCACTTGAACATCCCATTTTTTGTTTTTTTGTAAGATTCCATTTGAAAGATATGAGCACCTAACGGCAAGTCTTCATCATTGTCTTGATTGCTTTCAACTAAATCTTCTTTCATCTTGACCACAAACTCTCCCGTATCTCTACGTTCTACAAAGAGACTGTTGTCTTTCGAATTTCGTTTAATGTGTTTGTCGTCAATTGCATCGTCTCCGCCATCGTGATCTCCAAGCACCAAGGCACTGTGCTTTCCTTGATAATGAAGTGACTTTCTGCTCTCCATGTTGAGAAATTGAAATGAACTGAGTTGAAAACAAATAAATATAGTTCCCGCTATGAAGATAAGAATGCACAGTCTGTATTTTCTACGGAGAATGTATTGGTTCATGATTCCAGTTGGGTTCCCCGCTTCATTATCTGCGATGAACCAGTCTATAACAAATCTCCTGAAAAGACGAATAATAAATTACATTATCTGGGATAAACCAGTCTATAACCAATCTCCTGAAAAGACGAATAATAAATTACATTATCTGCGATAAACCAGTCTATTTATCCAATCTCCACAATATCTGGGATGAACCAGTCTATAACAAATCTCCTGAAAAGGCGGTATGAGAAGTTGAGAACAGGAATCTGTACAAATCACAAGGATTACCATATAAACTCATATATCTTCACTTGGATAAGCTTCAGTAACATAGCTATGTCTACAGATGCAACAATTATGGTGGTGAAAACGTTCTCCATATTATAAGATGCAGCGTAGTAAATCAACCTCAATCATTGAGCTTTATTTTGATGATAGGTTTCTATATTAGACAGTTGGAGAGAAACTAGTATGGTTATACGTGTATTCCTATTTTTTGGGCCAGAAGAAACACAGTGTTATTTCGGTTAGATCAGTATAGTCTCAATATTTTGATATTAGACATTGCAATCATAACAGTCAAAATAAAAGAAGGCATTTAAGAAGTTGGGTTGTTTGTTGATTTACACAGTTTTCCACCAATTTTTCACGTCGTTTCCTGGGTACGTAACCAGTTCTACTGGTCCATTTATCTTGACACCAGCCAGTCAATCATACTCATAAACCCTGAGCACCTGCATAGAGGGCAGCCATTACTATTATTTTTAAAGTCTTTGGTATGACCCGTCTGGGACCAAACCAACAACCTCTTGCATCCAATGTGGAGGAGGCTCTACCACTACCTAGGCAGTATGAGAAGTTGAGAACAGGAATCTGTACAAATCACAAGACGAGGATTACCATATAAACTCATATATCTTCACTTTATTGGATAAGCTTCAGTAACATAGCTATGTCTACCGATGCAAATGTAACGGGAACGGGTTTATTGGTATAAATATCACTCTTACAGCCTTGTCGTAGAAGCCGGCTTTTATAGCGACGTTGGTCAAGTGGTTGAGCTTTTCTTAAAGTTAAGCAACGTTCATCGCGGTTAGTGCCTGGATGGGTGACCCGCAATGGCTTTTTTAAAACGCCGGTACACGTTACAAATGGTGACAGGTGGGATTTTTGGATTGATATCACCATCATCCCTGGACCCGGGTGGTTCCCAGCGATGTTACATAGACTCCTCTGGTATACTGCTTGTGTTCAGTTGTGTGACTTCGGGTCGAAGTCAAGAGAAAAGAGGGAGAAATGTAACGGGAACAGGTTTATAGGTATAAATATCACTTCTACGGCCTTGTCGTAGAAGCCGGCTTTTATAGCGACGTTGGTAGAGTGGTTGACCTTTTCTTAAAGTGAAGCAACTTGCATCGCAGTTAGTGCCTGGATGAGTGACCCGCGATGGCTTAACGCCGGTACACAACAATCATGGTGGCGAAAGACAAATGACAATAGACAGATGCAACAGAAAATAAAATAAGGAACAGAATATAAAACAAGAGTTGCTCACAATATAGCTCGCCTATCAGGGCCATCGTCTATCAGGGCCTACTTCAGAACAGTTATAGCATTAGGTAAAGTCACACAGTATCACCTATTGCAAGATAATACACCTTTTCAATACTTCCATGCAAATGTTAACCAAGTCCATACAGGCCTTTTAAATCTGTAAATTGGTTTATATACGATGTATGCCAATAGTGAACATAATACCGAAGACTTACAGTATCAGTATCAGATAAAACCACACACTATTATTTATTGCAAGATATCACAAATTTTCAATACTTGCATGCAAATCTTAACCTGGCAACGCTGATACCAACGCCATACAAGGTCCCCTAATGATCCTGAATAAGTGTGTGAAGATTCAAAGCAACAGCATACACAGTGTCTGAGAAAAAGCCTTGCACACAAAGGTTTGACCAAGCTGGCAACGCGGACGCCAACGCCAACGTGATAACATAAGCTCCCCTATTTCTTCGAATAGGCGAGCTAACAAGGGACGAATGTCTAAATGATATTGACTAATTAAGTTACCAGTTTTCAGATGAAGTTTGATGATAGAACTGGACGGAATATATAATTTGCTCCAACACCTAGAGATGGGCCAAAAAAATGAATATATGAGCTGTACCGCAAGAAAACCGACATTGTGTACTCTGCATAAAGTATCGACCCAGATCAAGTTTGCCACGCAAGCTTACCAGTATAGACAATTTTCGCTTCCTGGATGTTCTGTTTCAGCAATCATTACTCTATACCTCTATCCCCCTGAGACGGATGTGTCGATCCGGATCAGTCTGTGCGGACTGCGCAGGCTGATCGGGGTCGATACATAATGCAGAGGCCATAAAGTTGGTTTTCTCTAGGGACGGCTCATAACAACCAAAATCTACTTAATCCACACGAAACGACCAGAAAAAATGGGATAACATTGACAAACTTTCCAACTTTCGCTTTTCTCAAGGATATTTATTAAATTGTACAATAATTACAAAAAATCTTACTAGTTCAGGTCAGCCTTCACACACTCTAGATTTTCCTGATTTGTTAACTATCTCAAATTGACATGTTTTCCTGTTGCCTGCAGCAAATTAAACTTTGACGTTTAATGATGTGTCAGTTTGGACATGGGCGCCGCCATATTGTTGGTTGTTGTTGTTGGTCAAAGGGAAGCAATTCATTTTACAAAATGAAGATTTCCCATATTTTTCGCCAAAAATGTTAGGGGATTCATTTGACGTCTCGAGTCCATATTGCCTTACAACAGTGTCTTTCAAATAGTACTATTTGAAAGACCCTGCTTACAACCATACTATCTCTCGATTTTTGACAAAATGAGATTAACTTTTAATTCATTTTACGTAGTATTTAAAAAATGCGGTGTGGAAATACATGGGACTAAATACAAACTGCTAACATCAAGGGTGTGACAATAACTCTAGAAGTCCTTTTAACCCTTTCAATCATACGACAATTCTGCAGTAGACGACTTTGAACATATTTTGTAAAAAAATAGAAAATCTCTGTAATTGGATGGATAACCTATGACTAATTTAAAAGTGGGAAACATTGTGGCAAAAGGAGAAATTGCTCGTTTTGAGCAATTTCTTCTTTTGTCACAATGTTTTCAAAAAGCCGTCTGCTTCAGAGGCGTCAGAAAGCGTCTATATGAGGGAAAGGGTATATGTTCAAGTATGCGTGTTCCATGGCAGTGTTATACGAATATCACAGGCATCTTCTGAAAGGCTTAAAAATCCGATATGGATTTTATTTAAAAGCGAGACATCAGTAAGCCTCTCAATGCCAAGCTTTTCAACGCTCTAATCCTGCCCATAGACACATATGCCTTAACAACTTGGAAATAGAAGAGGTATAATATCGAGGGCTTGGCGTGAAACGGTTGTAACTAAAAACCTATTTTGAAGACCCTGGTTTAGGGGAAATTTTGACCCCTTTGTAAACAATGCAAATTTAGGTGCAATTGCTCAGAACGAGCAATGGCACCTAAATTTGCATTGTTTACCAAGAAAAATGATTTAACGCTTTAAGACTTTATTGCGAGGTGATTAACCTTGGTAACAAAATACCATTTTTAGTTACAACCGTTTCAAGTTAAGCCCTCGATATATGCTTTGCCTGAGAGGTATCTGCGGGGAGACACTATGCGATAGGTGTAGGAATAAGGCAGTAACATCCAGGGGCGTAGGTTTGCAATAATCAATGTGTAGGCCGTCTCGTGAGAAAATCAACATTGTGGACTCTGCGTAAAGTATCGACCCGGATCAGCCTAAGCATGCCACACAGGCCTAACCGGATAGACACTTTTCGCCTCCTGTGGATTTTCTGTTTCAGGAATAACTACTCTATACATCTATCCCCCTAAGACGGAATGTGTCGGCCCAGATCAGTCTGCGCGGACAGCGCAGGCTGATCGGGTCGATACATTATGCAGATGTCTATCGCCGCTTCTGCATTTTGGGGCATTTTGAGAAAAAATATGTAGGCACGTGCCTACAGTGCCTAAAGGGAGCTACGCGCCTGACATCAGCATTAAATATGAATACAACAATCACGGACATAATAAAAACAAAACACTTAAGATGGTTTGGCCTCGTTACTAGAAAACCTGAAGAAAGATTTGTACTCCGTGCGCTTGGACACGATCTGGGATTTGGAACCGGGCGTCCAAGGTTCGATCCCCAGTCAAGGCGGTCACGGTGGAGTGCCCTTGGGCATGGAGGCACGTTTCCTAGCCTAGTATTGGCTTGTTTACCCAGGGATCATGAATGAGTGAACTGGCACAATGGTATAACTGAAATAGTGTTAAAAACTGCGTAAAAAACAATAAAACAAACCCAACCCGAGACCCAGAGGTAGACCGCCAAAGGGTTGGATAATCCAGATGTGTGAGGACACCGGATTATCGCGGATCGGAGGGCGTCCCAGCGAGCTGTTTGGCGAGGACAAGTCGTGGAGGGTGCGAGGGACCCAATACGTATATGCCCTAAGTCAAGAAGTAGATCATCTACAGCATATTTATCTCATTTGAGAAATGGTTCAATAAATAGGAGATTGCAAGGATTGTCAATTTCAAATACAATAGCCTAAACGAGATCGTAAATCTTAACAATAATAAAATATCTTTTCTTTTGAGAAATGCGTAACATTTTATATACAGTGAGAGCAACTATGAAATATTGTTTTGTTTTGTTTAATGTAACTCTCTGACAGACTTTAGAGTTTCCTTTGATAGAAAACTATATAGTACGCAGCAAAGCATTTCATTACTTTCAGGCAAATATCGAGGGCTTGGCGTGAAACAGTTGTAATTAAAATTGGTATTTTCTTACCAAGGTTAATTACCTCAGCATAAAGTCTTTATAATCGTTAAATAATTTTTCTTGGTAAACAATGGAAATTTAGGTGCCATTGCTCGTTCTGAGCAATGGTACCTAAATTTCCATTGTTTACAAAAGGGTCAAAATTGCCCCTAATCCAGGGTTTTCAAAATAGGTTTTGAGTTACAACCGTTTCACGCCAAGCCCTCGATATGGTTGTAGTTAGTTACAAACCATCATGTTCAACAAACAAACAAACGCTATACACTATTGTTTGAAAAGTGCTCTTGTTCCTAAGGATGCCGATTGAAAGTTAACATTTAAATGATCAGGGGCCAGTCACTCGAGTTCTCTCAGATCGTAGATAAATAATGCTGCAATAGTTCAGTAGATAAGGATGAGGACATCCTATCAAGGGGTCGTAAGTTCGAGCCACGACCTGTCCAACGTACTTTCAGTTGCCCAGGTTAACTCTTGCTCAGGGTACTGGAGCAAGAAAGCACATGGGCAGGTAAACTGGCCGCTGTGATGTTACTTTAATTCTGCTGAAAAAAACATTTAATCACAATCGATCAAATTTAATCCAATATATTTTATATAAATATGTTTAGACAGAAGGGCTTTATCTGTCAAAGTGCTAGGATATTCGTTATTGTATCTGTAGGTGTGTGGGAGGCAGTTGGACTTCTATTTTCTTTGTGGCAGTATTTATAGTAGATCTTTTCTTTTATATTTATGTTTGGGACAATACCAACTTGTTTCGTTTTAAATGTCAAACAAAAGTAAGTGACAATATTCTATCAACTACCATTGCACCGATTGCATGTTTTAACCCTTTCAAACAATGAAGATTCAGGTGAGACAAACGAGCGGTCTCTCCTGAAATCTGCACTGTTCGCCACTAAAACATTACATTTTACCAAATTTCCTTGATAACGAAAAGTTGAGTGGTCTAATTAGTCAACATGGAAGAGTCGACTTTGTGCAATTGGGCAGAGAAAGAGTTTACAGAAAGTAACTATAAATAAACAAGTCTCCAGCGAAAAGGGTTCTTGATTCATTTGCGTACAGTGCAGACTCAGATGAGCAATTTCACCTTTGGCCACAAAAGTCGTCTGCTGCTATTGCGAGAAAATGCGTATGTAGGTGGGAAAGGGTTAAATGATTAATTTCATTCTTAGAAATTTATGATATTGGTGCCTAGATAAATTCGAAGTCGATTCCTGTATATATGTTATAGAACTCTATATAGGCGCTCTACATTCTCCCATTGTGTAAGTGAGTGTAAGGAACGGCTCTCTGCAAAGGAGATTGATGTTATTGGTGTGAAAGGGTTAAACGATCATTGCAAGAATGCACGCATGATCCTTTTACGTCCGGGTCTTCGCTGTCCATCTACTCTTAACCCTTTCCGTCATACTGCAAATCTGCAGCAGACGACTTTGAAAACATACCCGAACAAATTGGAAACTCCCTTTAAAGTTGAGTCAAAGTCGTTTTCGACGTCAAAACGAATGTTTTTGTTACAATAACAGTGTGGTTACCTGTGTCATGATATAAATTATATGTATCTGCCATGACGATTCGGATAACAATACCTGATTCACTTGAATATTTTCTAAGTAATTAAATAATTTTTAATTTACTAACAATTTACCCGAGAGATTATTTTAATAAGTACATATCATAACAATCATCCTTTCTACATATATATACGAGGAGTGATCCAAAAGGAATAGGACTTTCTTAGTATTCTTGTATTAGTTAATACATATTTAGGAAATTCATACCATATATATATATAAGGAATAAGGCGAATTAATATTTCTAATAGTGTCATTAGTTTAGTTATAAATCGTTGTCATAGAAACGAGTTGAGGCATAGGCGGGTAACAACGTAATTTTAGTACCAGTTTAAGATGTGTATATTTCACATATGTACAAACAAAAGATACAGAAAATTTGCAATTGTTGTTATGTTGTTCTAATAACAAGGGTTTAATGTTTTTGTTTCATAAAAACCATAACAATAGTAAAGTTGTTTACCGACGTGCAAGAACGTGACGTACAACATGACGACAAATGAACGATTGAAAAATGCTAAATAGTAAATTTATATCACAACGTAGACACAAATGAAAAACAACATTTGAAATGTTTATTCAATGAAGTTCACCAGGAGTCAAGCAGTCACTAGCGATGTATACACACAAATATTGTCATGGTTGGAGGGAAGAAATCAGTGGTAAACAGATGTCACTTGCAAAAGAGCCAGTTCTGATGTTGAAAGGAACAGTGTGAGTGTCGCTTTCCCCATAACAGTTGTCATTTAGTCATTGACACATCACAAATTACGCATTTCGTTGAACAAAGTTTATGGAATGTCTTTAAGCAATGGCTTCTGGGGAAGATGATGCAATAATTGAGTTGATATAACTGTTGTTAAACTATTTATTCACGTTTTAAACCTATACTCGTTTCCCTTCAAACGGCGACGTCAGAGTGACGTTTCTTCCTTGGCCCGCCCCCATTGTACTTCCCAGAAATGTTGTTTGTCAACCGATTAATCTAACATGTGTCATGTCTCTAAAGGAAATGTTAGCTGTTGAACAAAATAAGGATTATTTTCTACAAGTTTGATTTGTGTCGAAAGTATAACAAAATTCCTATTACTTCTGGATCACCCCTCGTATATACTGACACATCTGTTTTGCTGCGTAACTACCTGCAATGTAATTTATTCGCATGAATAAGTATCAATTTGCCACTACTCATTAATAACGACAGTTGGATATGGTTGAGTTACGCATGCACAATTCTCACGATAGGACTTGTTTGCATGATGCAAAGTTTTAATGTTTTAGTTTGTTTGTGATGATGTTTTGTGAATCAAGCTAAACAAATCGAGTGTTCCTAGGAATGATAATTTGTACAGCAGTTTTAGTTATGTATTCTACCTACAGTGGGAATTTACCATTCATTGGCTCTACTAGTGTTAGCAAAGCACAAGTGCGTCTTGATAGTCCAGGAAATAAAACATTTAAGTATTCTACAAACGGTATCAGTCGATAAGGTTAATGTCTTTATTGCACTGGTTTATTAAGCCTTCGATAAATTCGTGTTTTGGTTTGTTGTGTAGTATGTTCTGTAGTCTAGTGTAGAAGTCTTGGTTTGGTATTTGAGATGATATGATAGCTTCGTCCATAGTTTCAGTGATTGATTGACAGCTTGATGCTTGCGATAGCTGTCCCGAGTTCATGTCGTAGTATTCTGCTCTTTCTTCTTCAGAGGTTACGTTGGTAGCCATGTTAGATATAACTGTTGTTAAACTATTTATTCACGTTTTCAAACCTACTCGTTTCCCTTCAAACGGCGACGTCAGAGTGACGTTTATTCCTTGGCCCGCCCCCATTGTACTTACACTTTTTTATAATCTCCCAGAAATGTTGTTTGTCAACCGATTAATCAATCATGGGTCATGTCTGTAAAAGAAATGTTGGCTGTTGAACAAAATAAGGATTATTTTCTGAAAGTTTGATTTGTGTCGAAATTATAACAAAATTCCTATTACTTCTTGATCACCCCTCGTATATATACTGACACATCTGGTTTGCTGCGTAACAACCTTCAATGTAAGTAACTCGCATGAATAAATATCAATTTGTCACTACTCATTAATTCTCGAAAGAATGTTATTATTGCGTTACGCATGCACACTTCTCACGATAGGACTTGTCTGATGTAAAGTTGTCTGACAATTTATTAGTTATAATGTTTTAGTTTGTCTGGCTGTGATGATGTTTTGTGACTCAAGCTCAAAAAATCGAGTGTTGCTAGGAATGATAATTTGTACGGCAGTTTTAGTTATGTATTCTACCTACAGTGGGGATTTACCATTCATTGGACCTACAAGTGTTTGCAAAGCACAAGTGCGACTTGATAGTCCAGGAAATAAAACATTTAAGTATTCTACAAACGGTATCTATAAAACCATACTTGGTATTAAAGACAAAAACTGTCGTTTATCAAATCAACACAAATTTAACGGTCAAAGATTAAAATGTGGAAAACTCGCAATGTGTAACGTGATTAAGACGCCCGAGCCTAATTTACCAGCGACCTGTAAACAAAGGTTACCCGGCTGTATAATCATTGGCGTGTTTAAGGCAGGGACGAGGGAATTCTTAGACTTTCTCGCCATGCACCCAGGCATTGTCATCCGACGATTTCCTTACTATGAAATATCTTTTTTCGTAGCCGCACGATGGAATAAAGGGTTAGAATGGTACAGATCGGCTATGCCTTACAGTATGCGAGGTCAAATTACCATGGAAAAATCGCCGCTGTATTACACTGCCCCGGAAGTACCGGAAAGGATACATCAAATGGACCCCAACATTAAGCTGATACTGTTAGTGCGAGATCCTGTGGACAGGACCCTATCACAGTTAACATTTAGTGCTCCAAATCGTAGTTTTGAGTTTATCTATAACATAACCACAAAACAAATGCCGGACACTACACGGACGTTGCGATATTCATTCTATGACGAACCTTTCAAACGTTATCTGCGTTACTTTAATAGGTCCCAACTCCATGTTGTGAGTTCAGAGGAATTTAAACTTAAACCTTATAAAGTTATGCGTGACACAGAAACGTTCTTAGGTATTCCGCATTTGATACAACGAGAAGATTTTATCTTTAATGACGAGAAAGGATTCTATTGTTTGAAAGACATGAGAAACACGTTTTCTGCTTGTTTTGGTGACGAAAGAGGCAGAAAGAAAAACCGAAAAGACCTTGGCATTATCAAGCCTGTGTTAAGAACAATGTTTAAACCACATAATGAACGATTCTTTCAACTTGTTGGCCGGAGATTTCAATGGGTATGAGTGATCAAGTTTTAAAAAATACAGTTAATATGTAAATAAACTTAACAATGGATTTCCAACATGTGACCGCTTTTAGACGTGGCTGCGACAGTCGATATTATACTAAACAAATTATTGCAAATTTTGACACAACGAACAATTTCTCCCTTTGCCACAATGTTTTCAACTTTTTTTCGATTGTTATATTTCATTTATAGATATTTCCGAATTTTCGACTCAATGTTTTTCAAAATCGTCTGCTGCATATTTATTGTAAGTGGGAAAGGGTTAACGCTACATTGGGTCCAATTCATGGTTTTGGACTGTGACCTCGAATATACGGAACTGCTTAACAACTGATTTAAACAATGTGTGAAATAAAGTAATTAACATGAGACGTTCCCATGAAAACTAACATTGTGGACTCTACATAGGCTAATCCGGGCCGACACTTTCCGTCTCGGAGAGATAGAGGTATAGAGTAATGATTCATGAAATAGAAAACCGCAGGAGGCGAAAAGTGTCTCTCCGGGTAAGCCTGTGCGTCATGCTTAGACTGATCAGTGTCGATACGTTACGCAGAGTCCACAATGCAGCTGCGGCGATAGACATCTGCGTAATGTATCGACCAGATCAGCCTGCGCTGTCCGCGCAGACTGATCCGGCCGACACATTCCGTCTCTCAGGGGAATAGAGATATAGAATAATGATTCCTGAAACAGAAAAGTCACATGAAGCGAAAAGTGTTTATCCGGGTAAGCCTGCGCGGCATGCTTAGGCTGATCAGGGTCGATACCTTACGCAGTGTCTCTCTGTCTCTCTTTCTGTATATATATATATATGTGTATGTCTCTCTGTCTGTCTCTATCTGTCTAGGTCTGTCTCTGTCTCTCTCCCTCTCTGTCTGTCTGTCTGTCTGTCTGTCTGTCTCTTTTTCTCTCTCTATCTCCTTTTAAAGGGGCAATTATAGATGATATATTTAATGAACGTGGACTTAATTGCGTTTTTTTATGATTATATTTATGATAAGTAAACTTGATCATATATTTATTTTCATAAAAAATGTAATATTGTTTTGATATGTATTACGCGTCAAGCGTGCACTTGAGTACTTTTAAATTTAAAACAATTGAATAAAAGTCTGATTAATTTGATATTTGTGAAGAGCTTTCAAAAGGTACAGTATCTAAAGACGCAACATGTTAGGGTGTTTATCCGGTAGGCATTAGTTTGATTCTCGTCTGCATTCATTAGTGCTTCACTGTGCTTGGGCAATATATTTTCCATTTATAATTAAAGTACTATCTCGAAGGTGTAATGGTAGAGCATCAACCTCGGTGCGGGATGTCGCGGGTTCGATCCCAGGACGGGCCATGTCGTGTTAAAGACTTTAAAAATGGTAGTAATGGCTGCCCTTCTGGTTTCGGGGTAAGCATTAGGACTGATTGGCTGGTATCAGGATAAATTGACAAGTAGTATTATAATTCTTGGTATGACCTGTTCGGCTTTCCTGCCCCGAAGGAGGTCGCCCTAACTACTACACCATTGTGCGATATAAATCAAATTCTTTACACACATAAACGACATACGGTTCCAATAGTGTTTAACCCTTTCCCTTATGCAGATGCTTTCAGATACCTCTGCGGCAGACGACTTTTGAAAACATTGTGACAAAAGTAGAAATTGCTCAAAAGGAAATAATTCTCATTTCTCCCCAAAGCTTTGTACGCTATTCAATGAAAAAACGTACTATAATCTATATAACAAGTTAGTACATACAGAGAGACAATGGTGAAAGGAGTTCTAAGTGTCTCTGTTCCAAGGCAACACGAAAATACTCGAAATTTATCATAATTAGCAATTTCTCTTTTCTTGCATTTCCTTTCAAAAGTCAGAAATGTCAACAATGTGCCTGTCTTTGATAAAACCATGTCTAAGGTCTAAATGGTAAAATGTGATTTTCTTCATGGCCCAGGAAAGAGATATTTTAACAAATCCACAACATAATTGGGTTTTTTACCAATATGTCTAATATAATGTTGTATATTAACATTTATTATATGCCTGTACATTTTCCGGTGGAAATACATGCAGATTGACATGCGCAAATACACCACGACAGATTAAAATTCCGTATCTACATGCGGTGTAAATACAAGATTGTGACGTCAGACAGTGCGCGGAATACTTTCAGCGAGGTATCCCCAATAAACAATGTATTGAATCTGTATATTTAATAGTTTTTTCGCTCTTCATAGATCGTAGGTATATAATAAAAGGAATATTACGTTGCGGGAGCGATAAATGGGTACGTATTGCACGACTCGTAGCGTGGGAAATCCATATCTTACTCGACCTTCGGTCTCGTAAGATATCGATTTTTCCACGCTACTTGTCGTGCAATACAAACCCTTTTATCGCTCCCGCAACGTAATATTCCGTATGTATTGGCCTGACTATGTGTTAACATTCTCTGAGTAACGTAGAGATTATATATATCATACAGTGACGGGTTTAAGATAACATTTGTTATATGATGCGTGTCCCTTCCTGTTACGCGTGCCATAAAGATGTTACAACGAAAAACGTTGTTTTCATGCTGATAAGTCCTTGCTTCGTTATAGACTATTTCATATTTAAGATATCAGACAAAGAATGTATGCCAAATAAATAAAGCATTTAAGTGGTGTAAGAAAATGATTGATTGTTTTTTATGACGCTTTCAATAATTTTCAGTTATATCTATGTAACGGCTTTTCCTGGGTAAGTTATCGCTTGCGAACCCCTGGCTATTAAAAAGCTCATTAGGCTATTTGTCTTAAAAGTATGGCATGCGGACCCCTGTGCGTTAAACACTTCATTAGGCTATTTGTCTTAAAAGTATCGCTTGCGGACCCTGGGCTTTTAACAGCTCATTAGTCTATTTGTCTTAAAAGTATCTCTTGTGGTGCCCGGGCATTAATCACCTCATAAGGCTATGTGTCTTAAAAGTATCGCTTGCGGACCCATACCCTTTCAACAGCTCATTCGGCTATTTGTCTTAAAAGTATCGCTTGCGGACCCAAGGCCTTAAAACAGCTCATTAGGCTATTTGTCTTAAAAGTATCGCTTGCGGACGCATATCCTTCAAACAGCTCATTAGGCTATTTGTCTTAAAAGTATCGCTTGCGGACCCTCGGATTTAAACAGCTCATTAGGCTATTTGTATTAAAAGTAGTATCGCTTGCGGACCCTGGGCATTAAACAGCTCATAAGGCTATTGGTCTTAAAAGTATCGCTTGCAGACCCATACCCTTTAAACATCTCATTAGGCTTTTTGTCTTAAAAGTATCGCTTGGGGACCCCTGGCCTTTAAACAGCTCATTAGGCTATTTGTCTTAAAAGTATCGCTTGCGGACGCATACTTTTTAAACAGCTCATTAGACTTTTTGTCTTAAGAGTATCGCTTACGGAACCATACCCTTTAAACAGCTCAATAGGCTATTTGTCTTAAAAGTATTGCTTGCGGACCCCTGGCCTTAAAACAGCTCATTTGGCTATTTGTCTTAAAAGTATCGCTTGTTGACACCTGGCCTTTAAACAGCTCATTAAGCTATTTGTCTTAAAAGTATTGCTTGCGGACCACTGGCTATTAAACAGCTCATTAGGCTATTTGTCTTAAAAGTATTGCACGCAGACATCTATGCGTTAAACACTTCATTAGGATATTTGTTTTAAAAATATCGCTTGCGGACCCATACCATTTAAACAGCTCAATAGGCTATTTGTCTTAAAAGTATTGCTTGAAGACCCCTGGCCTTTAAACAGCTCATTAGGCTTTTTGTCTTAAAAGTATCGCTTGTGGACCGACCCTATGCTTTAAACAGCTCAGTTGGCTTCATTTGGCTATTTGTCTTAAAAGTATCGCTTGCGGACCCCTGGCCTTTAAACAGCTCATTGGCTATTTGTCTTAAAAGTATCGCTTGCAGACCCTATGTTTTAAACAGCTCATTTGGCTATTTGTCTTAAAAGTATTGCTTGTTGACACCTGGCCTTTAAACAGCTCATTAAGCTATTTGTCTTAAAAGTATCGCTTGCGGACCCCTGGCTATTAAACAGCTTGTTAGGCTATTTGTCTTAAAAGTATTGCATGCGGACATCTATGCGTTAAACACTTCATTAGGATATTTGTCTTACAAGTATCGCTTGCGGACCCATACCCTTTAAACATCTCAATAGGCTATTTGTCTTACAAGTATTGCCTGCGGACTCCTGGCCTTTAAACAGCTCATTAGGCTATTTGTCTTTAAAGTATCGCTTGCGGACCCTATGCTTTAAACAGCTCATTTGGCTATTTGTCTTACAAGTATCGCTTGTTGACACCTGGCATTTAAACAGCTCATTAAGCTATTTGTCTTAAAAGTATCGCTTGCGGACCCCTGGCTATTAAACAGCTCATTAGGCTATTTGTCTTAAAAGTAATGCATGCGGAAATCTGTGCGTTAAACACTTCATTAAGCTATTTGTCTTAAAAGTATCGTTTGCGGACCCATAACCTTCAAACAGCTCATTAGGCTATTTGTCTTAAAGGTATCGCTTGTGCACCCTGAGCTTCAAACAGCTCATGAAACTATTTGTCTTTAAAGTATCGCTTGCGGACCCCTGGACTTTAAACGCTCATTAGGCTTCATTTGGCTATTTGTCTTAAAAGAATCGCTTGCGGACCCTGGGCTTTAAACAGCTCATTAGGCTATTTGTCTTAAAAGTATCGCTTGTGGACCATGGGGATTAAACAGCTCATAAGGCTATATGTCTTAAAAGTATCGCTTGCGGACCCATACCCTTTTAAACAGGTCATTCGGCTATTTGTCTTAAAAGTATAGCTTGCGGACCCCTGGCCTTTAAACAGCTCATTAGGATATTTGTCTTAAAAGTATCGCTTGCCAACCCATACCCTTTAAACAATTCATTAGGCTATATGTCTTTAAAGTTTCGCTTGCTGACCCATACCATTTAAACAGCTCCTTAGGCTATTTGTCTTTAAAGTATCGCGTGCGGACCCCTGGCCTTTAAGCAGCTCATTAGGTTATTTGTCTTAAAACTATAGCTTGCGGACCCTGTGCTTTAAACAGCTCATTCGGATATTTGTCTTAAAAGTATCGCTTGCGGACACCTGACCTTTAAATAGCTCATTAGGTTGTTTGTCTTATAAGTATCGCTTGCGGACCCGTGGCCTTTAAACATCTCATTAGGTTATTTGTCTTAAGAGTATTGCTTGCGGACCCGTGGCCTTAAAACAGATCATTAGGTTATTAGTCTTAAACATATCGCTTTGCTGACCCTTGGCTTTAAACAGCTCATTAGGCTATTAGTTTTAAAAGCATCGCTTTCGGATCCTGGGCTTTAAACAACTCATTCGGCTTCATTAGGCTATTTGTTTTAAAAGTATCGCTGGTGGACCCTGGGCTTTTAACAGCTCATTAGGCTATTTGTCTTAAAAGTATCACTAGTGGATCCTGAGCATTAAACAGCTCATTACGCTATATGTCTTAAAAGTATCGCTTGCGGACCCATACCCTTTTAAACAGCTCATTCGGCTATTTGTCTTAAAAGTATGGCTTGCGGACCCCTGGCCTTTAAACAGCTTATCAGGCTATTTGTCTTAAAAGTATCGCTTGCGAACCCATACCCTTTAAACAGCTCATCAGGATATTTGTCTTAAAAGTATCGCTTGCTGACCCATACCCTTTAAAAAGCTCCTTAGGCTATTTGTCTTAAAAATGTCGCTTGCGGACCTTTGGCCTTTAAACAGCTCATTAGGATATATGTCTTAAAAGTATGGCTTGCGGACACCTGGCCTTTAAACAGCTCATTAAGCTATTTGTCTTAAAAGTATCGCTTGCGGACCCCTGGCTATTAAACAGCTTGTTAGGCTATTTGTCTTAACAGTATTGCATGCGGACATCTATGCGTTAAACACTTCATTAGGATATTTGTCTTAAAAGTATCGCTTGCGAACCCATACCCTTTAAACATCTCAATAGGCTATTTGTCTTACAAGTATTGCCTGCGGACTCCTGGCCTTTAAACAGCTCATTAGGCTATTTGTCTTTAAAGTATCGCTTGCGGACCCTATGCTTTAAACAGCTCATTTGACTACTTGTCTTACAAGTATCGCTTGTTGACACCTGGCATTTAAACAGCTCGTTAAGAGACTTAAAGGTATCGCTTGTGCACCCTGAGCTTCAAACAGCTCATGAAGCTATTTGTCTTTAAAGTATCGCTTGCGGACCCCTGTACTTTAAACGCTCATTAGGCTTCATTTGGCTATTTGTCTTAAAAGTATCGCTTGCGGACCCGGGGCTTTAAACAGCTCATTAGGCTTTTTGTCTTAAAAGTATCGCTTGTGGACCATGGGGATTAAACAGCTCATAAGGCTATATGTCTTACAAGTATCGCTTGCGGACCCATACCCTTTTAAACAGGTCATTCGGCTATTTGTCTTAAAAGTATCGCTTGCGGACCCCTGGCCTTTAAACAGCTCATTAGGATATTTGTCTTAAAAGTATCGCTTGCCAACCCATACCCTTTAAACAATTCATTAGGCTATATGTTTTTAAAGTTTCGCTTGCTGACCCATACCATTTAAACAGCTCCTTAGGCTATTTGTCTTTAAAGTATCGCGTGCGGACCCCTGGCCTTTAAGCAGCTCATTAGGTTATTTGTCCTAAAACTATAGCTTGCGGACCCTGTGCTTTAAACAGCTCATTCGGATATTTGTCTTAAAAGTATCGCTTGCGGACACCTGACCTTTAAATAGCTCATTAGGCTATTTGTCTTATAAGTATCGCTTGCAGACCCGTGGCCTTTAAACATCTCATTAGGTTATTTGTCTTAAAAGTATTGCTTGCGGACCCGTGGCCTTAAAACAGATCATTAGGTTATTAGTCTTAAAGATATCGCTTTGCTGACCCTGGGCTTTAAACAGCTCATTAGGCTATTAGTTTTAAAAGCATCGCTTTCGGATCCTGGGCTTTAAACAACTCATTCGGCTTCATTAGGCTATTTGTCTTAAAGGTATCGCTTGCGGACCATGGGCTTTTAACAGCTCATTAGGCTATTTGTCTTAAAAGTATCACTAGTGGATTCTGAGCATTAAACAGCTCATTACGCTATATGTCTTAAGAGTATCGCTTGCGGACCCATACCCTTTTAAACAGCTCATTCGGCTATTTGTCTTAAAAGTATGGCTTGCTGACCCCTGGCATTTAAACAGCTTATCAGGCTATTTGTCTTAAAAGTATCGCTTGCGAACCCATACCCTTTAAACAGCTCATCAGGATATTTGTCTTAAAAGTATCGCTTGCTGACCCATAACCTTTAAAAAGCTCCTTAGGCTATTTGTCTTAAAAATGTCGCTTGCGGACCTCTGGCCTTTAAACAGCTCATTAGGATATTTGTCTTAAAAGTATCGCTTGCGGACCCTGTGCTTTAAACAGCTCATTCGGATATTTGTCTTAAAAGTATCGCTTGCGGACACCTGGCCTTTAAACAGCTCATTAAGCTATTTGTCTTAAAAGTATCGCTTGCGAACCCCTGGCTATTAAACAGCTTGTTAGGCTATTTGTCTTAAAAGTATTGCATGCGGACATCTATGCGTTAAACATCTCAATAGGCTATTTGTCTTACAAGTATTGCCTGCGGACTCCTGGCCTTTAAACAGCTCATTAGGCTATTTGTCTTTAAAGTATCGATTGCGGACCCTATGCTTTAAACAGCTCATTTGGCAATTTGTCTTACAAGTATCGCTTGTTGACACCTGGCATTTAAACAGCCCATTAAGCTATTTGTCTTAAAAGTGTCGCTTGCGGACCCCTGGCTATTAAACAGCTCATTAGGCTATTTGTCTTAAAAGTAATGCATGCGGAAATCTGTGCGTTAAACACTTTATTAAGCTATTTAGCTTAAAAGTATCGCTTGCGGACCCATAACCTTCAAACAGCTCATTAGGCTATTTGTCTTAAAGGTATCGCTTGTGCACCCTGAGCTTCAAACAGCTCATGAAGCTATTTGTCTTTAAAGTATCGCTTGCGGACCCCTGGACTTTAAACGCTCATTAGGCTTCATTTGGCTATTTGTCTTAAAAGTATCGCTTGCGGACCCTGGGCTTTAAACAGCTCATTAGGCTATTTGTCTTAAAAGTATCGCTTGTGGACCATGGGGATTAAACAGCTCATAAGGCTATATGTCTTAAAAGTATCGCTTGCGGGCCCATATCCTTTTAAACAGGTCATTCGGCTATTTGTCTTAAAAGTATCGCTTGCGGACCCCTGGTCTTTAAACAGCTCATTAGGATATTTGTCTTAAAAGTATCGCTTGCCAACCCATACCCTTTAAACAATTCATTAGGCTATATGTCTTTAAAGTTTCGCTTGCTGACCCATACCATTTAAACAGCTCCTTGGGCTATTTGTCTTTAAAGTATCCCGTGCGGACCCCTGGCCTTTAAGCACCTCATTAGGTTATTTGTCTTAAGACTATAGCTTGCGGACCCTGTGCTTTAAACAGCTCATTCGGATATTTGTCTTAAAAGTATCGCTTGCGGACACCTGACCTTTAAATAGCTCATTAGGCTATTTGTCTTATAAGTATCGCTTGTGGACCCGTGGCCTTTAAACATCTCATTAGGTTATTTGTCTTAAAAGTATTGCTTGCGGACCCGTGGCCTTAAAACAGATATTTAGGTTATTAGTCTTAAAAATATCGCTTTGCTGACCCTGGGCTTTAAACAGTTCATTAGGCTATTAGTTTTAAAAGCATCGCATTCGGATCCTGGGCTTTAAACAACTCATTCGGCTTCATTAGGCTATTTGTCTTAAAAGTATCGCTTGCGGACCCTGGGCTTTTAACAGCTCATTAGGCTATTTGTCTTAAAAGTATCACTAGTGGATCCTGAGCATTTAACAGCTCATTCGGCTATTTGTCTTAAAAGTATGGCTTGCGGACCCCTGGCCTTTAAACAGCTTATCAGGCTATTTGTCTTAAAAGTATCGCTTGCGAACCCATACCCTTTAAACAGCTCATCAGGATATTTGTCTTAAAAGTATCGCTTGCTGACCCATACCCTTTAAAAAGCTCCTTAGGCTATTTGTCTTAAAAATGTCGCTTGCGGACCACTGGCCTTTAAACAGCTCATTCGGATATTTGTCTTAAAAGTATCGCTTGCGCACCCTGTGCTTTAAACAGCCCATTCGGATATTTGTCTTAAAAGTATCGCTTGCGGACACCTGGCCTTTAAACAGCTCATTATGTTATTTGTCTTAAAAGTATCGCTTGCGGACACCTGGCCTTTAAACAGCTCATTATGCTATTTGTCTTAAAAATATCGCTTGCGGACACTGTGCTTTAAACAGCTCATTCGGCTATTTGTCTAAAAAGTATCGCTTGCGGACCCTGGGCTTTAAACAGCTCATTAGGCTTTTTGTCTTAAACGTATCGCTTGCGGGCCTTTGTCCTTTAAACAGCTCATTAGGCTATTTGTCTTATAAATATTGCTTGCGAACCCTGGGCTTTAAACAGCTCGTTAGTCTATTTATCTTAAAGGTATCGCTTGCGGACCTCTGGCCTTTAAACAGCTCATTAGGCTATTTGTCTTATAAGTATCGCTTGCGGATCCTAATCTTTAAACTGCTCATTCGGCTATTTGTCTTAAAAGTGTCGATTGCAGACCCCTGGTCTTGAAACAGCTCATTTCGCTATTTCTCTTAAACGTATCGCTTGCGGATCCTGGGCTTTAAACAACTCATCAGGTTATATGTCTTAAAAGTATCGCTTGCGGACCCCTGGACCTTAAATAGCTCATTGGGCTTTTTGTCTTAAAAGTATCGCTTGCAGACCCTATGCTTTAAACGGCTCATTCGGCTATTTGCCTTAAAAGTATCGCTTGTGGACCCCTTGCCTTTAAACAGCTCATTATGCCTTTGTCTTAAAAGAACGCTTGCGCACCCCTGGCTTTTAAACAGCTCATTAGGCTATTTGTCTTAAAAGTATCGCTTGCGGACCCTAGGCTTTAAACAGCTCATTCGGCTATTTGCCTTAAAAGTATCGCTTGTGGACCCCTTGCCTTTAAACAGCTCATTAGGCCTTTTGTCTTAAAAGTACGTTTGCGCACCCCTGGCTTTTAAACAGCTCATTAGGTTATATGTCTTAAAAGTATAGCTTGAGGACCCTTGAAATTTAAACAGCGCATTAGGCTATTTGTCTTAAAAGTATCGCTTGCGGACCCACACCCTTTAGACAGCTCAATATGCTATTTGTCTTTAAAGTATCGCATGCGGACCCCTGGACTTTTTATCAGCTCATTAGGCTTTTTGTCTTAAAAGTATCACTTGCAGACCCTAGGCTTTAAACAGCTCATTCGGCTATTAGTCTTAAAAGTATCGCTTACGGACCCCTTGCTTTTAAACAGCTCATTAGGCCCTTTGTCTTAAAAGTACGCTTGCGCACCCCTGGCTTTTAAACAGCTCATTAGGCTATTTGTCTTAAAAGTATCGCTTGCGGACCCACACCCTTTAGACAGCTCAATATGCTATTTGTCTTTAAAGTATCGCATGCGGACCCCTGGACTTTTTATCAGCTCATTAGGCTTTTTGTCTTAAAAGTATCACTTGCAGACCCTAGGCTTTAAACAGCTCATTCGGCTATTAGTCTTAAAAGTATCGCTTACGGACCCCTTGCTTTTAAACAGCTCATTAGGCCCTTTGTCTTAAAAGTACGCTTGCGCACCCCTGGCTTTTAAACAGCTCATTAGGCTATTTGTCTTAAAAGTATCACTTGCGGACCCTGGGCTTTAAACAGCTTATTCGGCTATTTGTCTTAAAAGTATCAATTGCGGACCCCTGGCCTTCAAACAGCTTATTAGGCTTTTTGTCTTATAATAATCGCTTGCGGACCACTTGCCTTTAAACAGCTAATTATTCTATTTATTAAGTTTAAAGTATCGCTTGCGGACCCCTGGACTTTCAACAGCTCATTAGGCTTTTTGTCTTGAAAGTATCGCTTGCGGACCCTAGGCTTTAAACAGCTCATTCGGCTATATGTCTTAAAAGTATCGCTTACGGAGCCCTGGCCTTTAAACAGCTCATTAGGCTTTTTTTCTTAAAAGTATCGCTTGCGGACCTCTGTGCTCTAAACAGCTCATTAGGCTATTTTTCTTAAACGTATAGCTTGCGGACCCACACCCTTTAAACAGCTCCTTTAGGCCGTGTCTTAAAAGTATCGCTTGTGAACCCTGGGCTTTAAACAGCTCATTAGGCTGTTAGTCTTAAAAGTCATGTACATGTCATCTGTGGCTGGACATACTTTAAACAAATTATTCTGTACTGCTAGTTCTGTGTGTTAAGATTTACATGAACTTTACAGAAACGTTGCTAGGAAGTTATTAACTGAATAGAGTACAGCTTTTAGCTATAAAATCACGTTTAATGTTTACATTTCGTTTTCGGACTCGTGTCATTTTAACTTTGAATCACTGTATCTTGGCTTAACATAAGGTAGCTTTGAATATCGTCTCATTGGTCACCACTGTGTTTTAATACGGGAATATAACGGCCATCTCTCGAAGACGAGTTATGCATGAAAAGCGTCAATATGATAGGTATCAATATACATGTAGTTCTATTTGTGTTTGAAAGACAGAATATATTGCACATTATGTACTTCTAGAACATGTTATTCGCTAGGCATTTCAGTAACTGTCACTCCTTTAATTAAAATATCGGTGCCTTGAGTCGTGCTTGTTTAAAGCTTTACGCTGATACAACAAAAATGCAACAGACTACTTAGGCGAATCTATGAAAATGAGGAAAATCTTTATGAATGAAAGACAAATAAAAACATTGCTCATTGTGAGTAATCCCTTATTTGCTCATATTGTTTGTAAAAGTGGAACTTTGAGACAAGGTTAACAAAGACGTGTAACGAATTCTTGTGATATCAGTGCGTATCAGATATGAAAATGGCGGCGCCTATTACAGATCGTGTGTCAATTAACTCCTACATAGTACAAATAGTTTTCACGTTACCACGTTTCGACAATCCTTATGATATGCTAAACCTTTCACTCAGTAAATTTATATATAAAATTAAGATCGTTAAGCTCTAAGCTGATTCGCTTCAAGGGAGGAGTTTAAAATGAATAAAAGTTAAAGGTTAAACAGAAGTGTTACTAATCAAATATTATGCAGTAAACGAAAGAAGCCTATATAATAACATATTTACTGTTTGAAAACGATGTGTTTTATTAATTAAAATGAAAGTTGACGAACATATTAAACTGTGTAAAAACAAAATATTTCGGTGTTTTTTTATTAATATTATGGTAAAAATGTATGCAACTTTGAAAGCTTGAAAAACGTTTGTGCCATTGTAAACGCATAGGGGAACAGTTCTAGGTTGTCATCAGTATGATAGCCATAGGCATTTCTTAAACACGAAACAATCTTTTTAAAAGCATAGCTGAGACCAAGGTCTTGTTTCTTCTTCATTAATAGACTTTGATGAGAAGGAGGCCGTGCTCATGCTCTTACCGGTTTTAACTTCAGTATTGCAATGCAATAATTATAAAAACTGACATGGCTAAATAATCAATATATATTGAGCCCGTGCGTTGTACAAGTTCGCATTTCTGAACAATGTGGGTTTAGGTGGACCAGTAATGTTCATAACAGTTTAATAAGTACCATTTCCCACTGAAATACTCAAAATAGAAATGCAGGCAGTCCTGGGTTAGAACATGGGACATCTCGGTTTAGGGACGAACTCTCGTCCAAGTTAGCTAACTCAGAAACCTATAAATACATTTAATGTAATACATTTATTTGCATGTCTCTGACTTACCGGTCCGCTAACGCTTACATGTAAATTGTAAAGTTCAAGTTAGCAGTGAAGCACTGAAGAGTATTTATTAGAAATGATGGTATTTCTTACTTATTGGAGCCCTTTTTATGACAAAGACAGTACTTCTTCTGTGATGTATTTATTTAGAATCGCTACAGATTTACTGCTCCGTTAAAGACAATAGTTTCTAAAGCACATGTGAGACAAGGGTTTTTCTTTCTTGATTATCAAAAGACCTTGATGATACTGAGCCCGTGCGCATTTTCTCATCGTTCCAACTTATTGTAATGCAATCAGCATAAAATGCCCTGACCTGGCTAGTGATCAATGATTGATGAACACTTCCATTGTACAAGTTGTCATTTCTCAAGAGTGGTGGTTCGATATGTTCATTTAAACGTCTTATTATATTCTGTGATTAGAATGATCTGGATATGCATTATTCTTAAAAGATAATATCAGCCTTTCTCCATTTACGGGCTCAAATCAGAAATAGGAGATAAAAAATGCGGCAAGTCCTTGCTCGAATCAGGGACCTTTACCTTTCAGGACGAGTATACATGTAAACTGTTTAGAGTACATGTTATTACAACGACACACAAAGCTAAATCTAGCAGTGAAGCCAGAAACATTAATTATAATTATATTTAATGTATTTCTTTTTTATCTGAGCCTTTTTATAGGACATATATGCAATGCCTTAGTAGTGATTTATTTATTAAGCCTTGTCACACGAAGATAACACGATAAACAATTGGACACTCCTCCGAAAAAAAGAGTAATAGTGGACACTCCTCCTTTAAGCGGACCGAGATAAGCACCCATTACTTTATTAATATTAATTATAACCAGGTCCGCAGGCGATACTTTTAAGGAAAACAGGGTCTGCAGGCGAAACTGTTAAGCGACTACCGAATATGAGCCGTAAATAATGTGAGTGGGAAGTCAGTACACAACAAAAAGAATACATGACAGGATGTAATATGTAATGGACACAATGTTAACAATATGGACATGATATAATAATGAGTGCACATACAATAATAAAGAATTCTTTTTGTTTTGTGCTGACTTCCCGCTCATATTGTTTACGGCTCATATTCGCGCTTAAATTTCCGGTGTCGAGGCAGAAAATCACCCCGCTAAAAGTATCCACTACATAACAAAGTTTGCACATGATATAATAAAGTTACCACTACGTAACAAAGATTGAACAAGATGTAATAGTGTCACGACAGAAGATAATACAAATAATCAAATAAACAAAATAGAATTGTATGAATAGTATATAATTTTTTGTTAATCATGCATGGGCAAATAAGGATGGGAGATTGGCTTGTCGTTTTTCGTCCGTCCGTCTGTCTGTCCGGTGCAATATCTTAGGCATTGGTGGATGGATTTGAATAAAACTGTGGAAATGTTAACCTCCATATTGAAAGGCTAGTCGGCAAGTGAAACTAGGATTACGTTTAAACGCAAAGAGTTATGTCCCCTTAATTTAAAGTACTAGTTATCTCCTTTAAATAAATTGATCATCTCAAATTTCTCTTGAAAACTCTAGAGACCATATATTATATGGTATTCCGATCTTAATGCAAATTCATCATAATCAAATCTCTGTCAAGTTCTAAACTCGATGACATGCACCTGGAGTCAAAAACTAGATCACAAGGTAAAGTTTAAAAAGCCTTTGAACACTTCAGAGGCTCTATTTGTGTTCAAATATTCATGAAAGTTTATAAGAACATTAATTTCCAACAAATTTAATTCATGTTTAAAAACTAGGTCATGTGTGATCGAAAAAATAGTCGAACATAATCCACAAATTTTACAACCAATTGTTTAGTTGGTCAGGTATTCAAAGTTGATCAAAAACAGATTTCCATTCTTTTAATTTTGCGTTGGATCTCGACCCAACATATAAATAATTTATATGGGGGATAAAAACCACACCATATATTGGTATTTTCATTCATAGGTGACACACAACACTTGCTTTCGGGATATTCGGATTTTGGCCAGTTTCAAAAATAGAAATAATGACAAATAGTAAGTTTTTGGTACATTTTTGGGTAAATGTTTGATTTAGATGTTTATAAATGTGTAAAGTAAGTTCTTAGCATGGGATGGATTTTTTCACTTGAACCCACTTCTCCTTCCGGTTTGACAACACTGGTTGCAGAGCTAGGCGTGAATTTAGACGTAAATTTGAATACCAGTTTTTGCGTCCAAAATTGCTTGAAATGGAGCTGTAAACGTGGTATTTCTGACTGCATCCACACATTGCCTATTGCTTTGATAGAATTAGCAGCTCTTCAATTTTACACTAACCCCCTGCGTTTTTGTTGGGTGATTTATGGAATAAAGGGTCAAATTGATATTTCTGTTCTACTTTTTTCACCCTGTTCAGACCACTTTTGTGGTCAATTCTTTCCATAATATGGACTGAGAGTGTGACTTCCAGTCATTTCCCTACAATTCTGGCACTCCTTCATACAGGAAAATCCTTTTTATCGAGCCAGTATGGATATTATGAGAAATAATTTGAGTATAAAAGTTGGGGGTCCCAGGAAACAGAAAATCAGCTTTCAACTGTGTTATGCCACCATATAGGTAAACTGACATATTTCTTGTGTTAACATTAATCCATAAAATGCCCTTTTTAGAGGATTTCCATCAATTTCTATAAAGAAAATGAACATAAGACTGCATTTGACTGCTACAGTTCTGGTCAAATTGTGTTTCAAACAAGGGAGGTAATTCAATAACAAAGAAAATTTGCAATGTAGGAAAATATAATTTTCTGCGTTTGAGAAAATCGAATAAGAGGAAAATTAATTTCCCGCTGTATTAAAGTAATAAACGCTAGGTGGCGTTGTTATGAAGTGAATTGCACGAGGAAAGTACTCTTGTTTAGTCTGTTAGGTTTGGAAAGTCGGACTGTGCTGACGTGTACGATTTATATATATTTTTTAAAAGTTGAATTGGTGTGTCTAACTTGGTGCTTTCGAAAAGGCCTCCGGTGATGATAGGGATTGGACTTGAAAATGAGAGCGTTAACCTCTTCCAGTCCCATTTAAGAGCAGTGGAAGATAAGTATTTTATTTCTAGTTGTCTTTATGATATGAATTGGTTTATACATGAATATTTCGATTACGAGTAATGTCAGAAGGCTATTCTGAATATATTGCGAACAATAGGTTAATGGAACATATTGAATTCTGGAGTAAAGGATGTTGACTTCTTGTCCCACGTATCACTTAATACCCAGAATGCTAGGGAAGACGAAAGTTAACTATGAGCGGGGAGTGCTAGTAGTTCGGAATGGAAGTCGGCTGCTTTTTGGCCAATGTTCTTTCGATGAAGAGTTCTCGTCATTGCTACTTCAAAAGAATTTCATACAAGATGTTAAAATGGAGAAGGCAATGCTATCTTTATGTATTGACTAAAGTGGAAAAGGGAGGGAAATGCTAGGTAAGGGACAGTAATACGTTATGAAAATGCAAATGCCTAACATTGGTTACCCTGCTTGCATAATACGAGCATTATTGATATTTAGAATCGCTAGAAGAAATGTATTACTATGTTCATTCATAGGGAAATTCATAAATCAATTGATATGCTATTTCATCGCTATTTGTGTTTTATACATATGTTCTTTCAGAGATAATAGTAAAGAACTGTAGGAAATGGAGTTATCTGTTACAGGCGTGGCTGCCTTTAGAACTGTTGGTGATATGGCGATGTGTGGTAATCGTCAAGGCGATTGCCTTTCCGATCTATGGACCATCATAGCAGGATTGCTAATAAGGATTGTAGTTCTGTGGTTTGTTGTCGTTGGTTTTAGGATTAACATGTGTCGTTTTTTACTAGGTGTAATGAACAAAAATAAGTAAAGAGGAGTGCAAATGGTATTTGCCATGGTGTATGGTCCGAGGCAGAAAGTGCAAAATCCCCCACTAGGAGAAACTTAGAAAGGGTTTATTGAATTCTGTTATCTCTAAGTAATATACTAACAAACCAAAAGGTGAAATGGTTTACAGACAATCAAAGGGTGAAATCCATTACAGTAAAAGGTTCAATGAAAAGAGAATTACGAGATATTGCTTATTTCATTTTTTTCATTTTTGTATGGGAAATTCAGTAAGTCTTGAAATGGAATGGTTTCCGAGGTCTGAGAATTATAAAGCAGATTTCTTTTTGTCTAAACTAACAGATTACGATGATTAAGGAATTCCCTATGATATTTCTCAAATTATAGAAAATAAGTGCGGGAAATTAGAAGTTGATTGCTTCGCATCTTATTATGATGAAAATTGCTAAAGTTATATTCAAGGTTTTGGAACCCATATTGCAGTGGTAAAGATGCATTTGCGGAATATTGGGGTGATCCGTTCTGGTTATTTGTTCCCCCTATCAGTGAAATAAATAAGAGTTATTAAGAACTTGAACAGCTATATATAGATCGAGCTACTGGTGTTTTAGTTATACCTTACTGGAAATCTGCCCTTTTTTGGCCTTTTATTTCTCAGAATGATTCATTTGTGATAGAAGTTGTTGACTGGTTTGATTTGCCAACTGGAATGCATAATTACGTAAGATGTAAAAATGGCAAAGGAATGCTTGGTTTTCAGAATGCTGGCGACCATGATTAGTTATAAGCATGGGCAATAATCGTTGTTAGTACAAGGGATTACGAATAACAAGAGGAGTCCCATTTATAGAAAAATTTAAAAAAGAAACAAAGTGGTATCACAAAAAATGTATCTAAAGCAGTATTGCTAAAGAATAGGCGATATTGCCGAAATATTGACTTTCCATGTAGTAAAGTCAGGCGAAATTGCATCAATATTGACTTTACAGGTAGTAAAGTCGGGCGCAATTGCATAAATACTGACTTTCCTGGTAGTAAAGTCAAGTGCACTCACATCAATATCGGCTTTCTAGGTAGTTAAGTCAGGTGGAATCACATCAATATTAACTTTCCAGATAGAAAAGTCAGGCGCAATCACATCAATATTGACTTTCCAGGTTGTAAATTCAGGCGGAATCGCATCAATACTGATTTACCAGGCAGTACAGTCAGGCGGAATCGCATCAATACTGACTTTCCAGGTAGTAAAATCAGGCGGAATCACCATGCTTAGAATATTAGGGCGAACTCGCAATGCTTGGTATATTTAGGCGGAATCGCCATGCTTAAACCAATTAGGCGGAATCGCCATGCTTAAACAAATTAGGCGGAATCGCTATGCATAGTGCGCTTATAGTATTCCGGCGGAATCGCAATGCTTAGAACATTTAGGCGGAATCGCAATGCTTAGAATATTAAAGCGTGATTCGCTCTGTTCAGAATTACAGGGCGAACTCGCAATGCCTTGCTATTTCGTAAGTTGACACATTAAAATTGCTAAGATACTTATATAGCAGTATATGCATATCGGAGTTTTTTCAATTAGTATGCATATGAGGCAGCAGCTTGCATTAATACGTATTTGTATGCACATGTACATTTATTTCTTCAGATTTCATGATTTACCTGAAGTTAGATCGGAGAAGGAAAGATAAGTTACAAGCAAAGGAAATAATCGTTGTTATTACACGGGATTACGAACAGCAATAGTAGTCCTCTTACATAAGTTATCACAAAAATGTTTTTGCAGCAGTATTGTTAAAGATTAGGCGGTATCGCCTACATATTGATGTGTACATGTAGTACTGTCAGGTGGAATCGCCATGCTTAGAATACGTAGGCGGAATCGCCATGATTAGTTTATTTAGGCGAAACCGCCATGCTGATAATATTCTGCCGAGTCGCCATATTTAGACAATTTAGCGGAATTGCAATGTTTAGAATATTCAGGCAATATTGAAATGCTTAGAAGGATAAGGCGGAATGGCTATGATTCGATCATAAGGCGGAACCGCCATGCTTAGAATACTTAGGCGACATGTTCAGAATATTAAGAATAACTAGGCTGAAATGCCTTGCCAATCTGTAAGTCGACAAATAACAATTGTAGAGAAACATGTGCATCATGTATATGAAGTAACAGTTTGCTTTTGTATGTATTTGTATGTACATTTATTTTTTAGATTCACGCTGATGATATTCATGATTTACCGGGAGTTCTAGCGGAGAATATGCGTCTATTCCCGAACTTGCTTCGACAATCAAGGATATATAGTACGGAACAGAATCATAATATTGCTATAATACGTTTTTAGCTCGACTATTCGAAGAATATTAGAGCTTTACTACTCGCCCCGGCGTCGGCGTCGGCGTCGGCGTCCTGTTAAAGTTTTAGGGCAAATTGGTATTTTCATTCATAAGTATTTGTGCTACGGCTTCCATATTTGGAATATAGTTACTACTTATGCCTTTCTTTACATTGATTGCTGAAGATGCTGAGATTGACTTTCTTTTTGGGGTAAAAGACATGATTTTGGGTGGTTCAAGTTTTATGGCAAGTAGGATTTTGTTTTTACTTTTTCTTTATAAGTAATTGTGCTAGGGCTTTCATATTTGGAATATAATTACATATAATACATTTCTTCATGTTATTTGCTGAAGATGCTAAGTGGGACCTTCTGTTTGCGGTAAAAGACATGCTTTTGGGTGGTTAAAGTTTTAGGGCAAGTTGGCATTTTCATTTAATTTTTTAATTTTTCTCAATAAGTACTTGTGTTAGGGCTTTCATATTTGGAATATAATTACATATACTACCTTTCTTCACATTGTATGTTGAAGATGCTGAGTGTGACTTTTTGGGGGTAAAATACATGATTTTTGTTTAATTTTGAGAATTTTAGATAAATTCATAGTTTTTGGTTACATTCCTTTCTAATTGTGATCATTCATTTATCATAATTATATAATTCTTCAACATATCAAACGGGTTTTGCATGGTGTCAAACATTTGGAAAACCTGTTTTTATAGTTTTGCTATTTTTGGACTCGGTCAATTTTAACATTTACGTTTAGCTCAACGTTAAAGTTTCATCATTCAAATCACTTCATACTTCACACAGTTGTTAAGGATCATCGTACAATTAGGTTAGATAACTCCATTGTATCCTAAATATGGAGTAATGGCCCTTGATTGACTTAGGAAATTAGATTTTTAAATTATATATATTTAAATGTATGTATCTGTTCAGTTGCTTTTACATATAGAGTATATAATATGATTTGATAGTACTTAAGTGCAATATAATGAAATAGTGCTTTATGTGAATAAGCGGCATATAGTCGAGCGCGCTGTCCTCCGACAGCTCTTGTTATATAAGGGCCTTGTGTAATTGCCTTTGGAGTAGAGACACTTCACCCGCTGAGACTCATACAGTTGCAGTTAATTTAGCTTAACTATGTGTTTATTTAGGGAAGTAAAACTTCATTTGACCAAGTACTGTAATTCATTAGATTGAAATTACATGCAGGATTGGCCTACCATGATTCGATACATAGTTGCCCGTTCTTTTAATTCAGTCGACTGTCCAGATGCTTGTCGCAAATATAGAAAATGTATTTTCGATATGAAGTGTTGTTTGTTTCATTTTGTCATTAGTAAGTTAATGACATTAATAAGTCCGTGAATGGAAAGGTACATGAGGAAGTAAATGTTTCAATTTTTCAGCTTTTTTGGCATTCAGACAGGGTAAAATTGCAGTTTTATTGTGGAAATTAGTTGATTCCATCACATTTATGCTTATATTTTTTATTTCAGGCATTGTTGCATTAAATCCACTAATTTTTGCCCAATGTCTTCTTTCAGTCTCTGAAATGTGCAGATTAGAGCCGCAAATATGTTGAAATATTGCGATTGACAAGTCTGTAGTATGCGGCAAATGCTAACCTTTCACCGGTTTGATCGCCAAATCTGAGCATACATGTTCATTCGGTTTTCCATGTAGCATATGGCTTTTCAGCTGTTTTGTTGATGGAATTGGTTATTGCGTTGACATGTGTCGAATTCAGGCTTGTCTGAATACCTATTTTTCATAATAGCTATACTGGTTGTGTTTTCAATGCTTATATTATTTCTAACGATTAGAAATATATCCTTAAACTATATAGCCAATTTTCAAAGGTGATTTATGCTTCTTTTTTTGTAGTAACAGTTCTGTGAACAGTTAGAATAAAGGATTTTCATCCAATCTGACACAAAAATTGACAAGGTATGTGCAAAAGAGCTGACTTTATTGTTAAAATTTGTTTTTCAGACTGCTAGTATAGCACATAAAGAAAGTAATACAGTAATTTTGACCACAACTCAATTGGAAAATAAGACCATTCCATATCCTGTAGTAAAACAGGAACAGTTCTGGCCATTTATACTTTTTTTGATTTAGAGCATTATTTTGCAGAAATTTAGGGTGAAATGTGCTAGTTTCAGAAGGGTTTTAAATAAGTACCAGAAGAGTTGTGGGTCTTTCAGCCGTAGGAAAATTGTTGAAACGAGTTGTTAGCAGATTCCGTTATTGATATAATAGGTTTCGGACCCATTATACGGGAGATTATTTTTCCTTAAGGTGACACATAACACTTAGATTTCGACCAGAGTCAAAAATAGAAATAAAAAAATGACAAATAGTAAGTTTTGGGTACATTCTTGGGTAAATGGTTGATTTTGATGTTTATAAATGTGAAAAGTAAGCTCTAAGCATAGGACTGAATTTTTCAGTTGACCCCACTTCTATTTCCGGTTTGACAACACTGGTTGCAGAGCTAGGCGTGAATTTGGAGGTATTGAATTTTCAGACCACTTTTTGGCCAAGTCTTTCCATATGGACTGAGAGTGTGACTTCCATTTTCCCCAGGAAAATCAGCTTTCAACTGTGTTAAGCCAACATAGATAACACTCATACACAATGTTTACCCAATACTTATGAATCAACATCACATACGCGCTTTCATTTTCGGTGTTGAAGCAGAACATTATCCCGCTAAAATATCCACTGCATAACAAAGTTTACACAAGATAAACTTAAGGTAGTAGGAGCGTAATGAAAACCTCCACTTGAAACTCTTCAATTTTAATGCTTTAGCCTATGTTGTTAAGCGCAGGACTTCAAATCTTTTGAGGGTTTCAAGGTAGTGGTTCGAATCCCTCCAGAAGCACAATTTTGTTTTCTTTTTTTCTTCTTTGTTTTCATTAGCTAACACTTTTTAAAGAAGTTTATATTGTACTTTGAATTAAAAAGTAATTAAATATATTTCTATACATAACTATTAGCTTCTTTGAAGATTTTATTACTTGAAGTCACGGCTGAAATAGGTGGTTGGGAATTTCAAACTCTATTTTTTTTAAAATGAGATGGTTAAAACATTTCGATTTTTCATAATGTTCCCAAAAGGTTAAAGTTAATTATCAATAAAGAACAGGTCATGAGTATTTCTAGAACTTGTTGATGTTTGCTTTTAAACGTCGATGTTCCAATTTTAGGCGGCCAAAATAGTATGTTAAAATCGTAATACCATATGACTAATCAAGTAATTTGATTATATTTGTTGATGATGTGATCAATAATGTATTATTTCTGAAAGCAAATATATTTCTTGTTACTTTGATACCAAAGTATTACCAAAATGTTGAAAAATAAATGAAATAAAGGATTTTTCTTGCCTCTCGGGTGATGTCGTTTTTTTATCGAATTCTGAAAGGGGGTAGGGTAATTCAAATTAAAATAAAATTGTTATTTGAGGTTAAATTTCTTTTAAATTTTGTTTTTGAATCCAGGAAATGATACACATTAAGGAATTATCAAGCTGATCATAATTTGAAATGTTACCCATAAGGCTCCTACTACCTTAACTTACCATAACATGACAAAGTTTGCACAAGATATAATAACGTCACGACAGGCTAAAATAAAAAATAATCAACTACACAATATACTTAAGTATGGACATCATATAACGATTTGTGCACACATTATGATAAAGTATGGACATAATGTAATAAAGGAAGCACACCATGTTATAAAATGTCCACATAATATAAACTTGTATCTACATCATATATACGGAATATTACGTTGCGGGAGCGATACAAGGGTTTGTATTGCACTATAGGGTAATATCTATTTTTAGAGGAGAAAGTCCCTATGCTAATACGTAAGTCCCGCCCAATAACATTATCAAATTAAATTGCCATTGTTTTGTGGGCGAAAATGACAAGATAATCTTTACTTGCGGGGTTTTATTAAATTTGACGCTAGGTTTTCGATACATACAATAGAAACAATTTTCCTAAATAGTACTGTTTTTTTTGCATATTTTACTACGTAGCGCAGATTCAAAACGGGAACCTCGCTGAAAGTAGTCCGCGCACTGTCTGACGTCACAATCTTGTATTTTCACCGCGTGTAGATACGGAATTTTAATCCGTCGTGTCTGAACTGCGCATGTCAATCTGCATGTATTTCCACCGGAAAATGTACAGGCATATAATAAAAAGATGTATCTACATCATATAAAGATGTATCTACATCATATAAAGATGTATCTACATAATATAAAGATGTATCTACATCATATAAAGACGTATCTACATAATATAATAAAAACTGTCAGAATATAAGTAGAAAACCACAACTCATTACCATATACTGACATAGATAAATATGTTTACACAACATGTATAGAATCTGTACATAATGTAATAAAAAACAAACATATTATCAAAGTTTCATCACTACCAAAGACAGTGCCGGCGTTAGTGCCGGCGTTCCCTACAGTCGGGACGAAGACGTCTTCAGCAATCGAACACATTCCGTTATCACTGGTACCACGCTCAATCTTGAAATAGCCCTGCATGCCCCAGGTGTTTCCCCAACTGAAAATGATTAATTGCATATTGTTATGTGGTCTATCTGTCCGCAAATAGTTGACTTATTGGTAGGCGAAACACTTCTGCTTTGTAGAAGCAATTCTTTTAAGGAATAAATGTAATTGATCAAAATCAAAACTCGATCTTGAACAGAGACATATTGACTTTCCCATCTGAATTTACAATTTATAATAAGCCATGTTCATATTATTGAAAATTAGTATTTTATATAATTATTCAATCATCTGTATATAATGAAAATATATATGTACCCTCAACATTTTGTTTGTGAAAGGAATTGAAAACAGAGTTGTTAAACGTGTTGGAAAGGGTCGTTTTAGGCAATTGCTCGATTGTTTATAATTCTTTCAAACAACGTCATAGGCGTCAAAGACTTGACAAAAAGGTAGTAATGGCTGCCCTCCTTGACGCACAGGGTTGTGGGGTTAGCAATACGACTGACTGGCTGGTGTCAGAATAAATGGACTAGTAGTACTAGTAACTTACCAAGGAATTGCCGTGATATAACTGAACAGTTGTTAAAAGCGGCAAAAGAATACTAATGAAATCAATTATAGGCGTTCGAAACTCGTCTGTATCAGGTAAAGGGTTAACTAATCGGTTTGGACACAAACTCTTAAGCGGCCATTTCACCAAGGATTGTTTTGGTCCCGATAGTAAGCGATCCTTTTTTTGGTCGATCGGCCGCATTTTTGAGAAAATAGTTGGGAACCTGATAGCAATGTCGAGCACTACCCTATACCTTCGGGGAAGCACTGGCGCAATCGCCTCAGTCCTCCGAGGGTCGGGTACCGAAAAAGTGATCGGCTACTGTTTTTAAACATGTTGAAAAACAATAGCCGATCAAAAACCGTCGGCCCGTGGTCGTCTTGGTCGTCCGAGGGTCCCCTGAAGGTCCCCTTGTCTCGCCTGCCCTCTGGAGCTTTCGTATAGCCTCTGCCGCTCTCTACCGAGGGTCCCTACCGGGCCTTTGCCGTGTACATGCGGGTACTTGCGCGTACTTTCGCATACTTGCGCCCCGGAAACGTGTCGATCGCGCGAGGAACGTCCGTGAATCGTTCCCCCGCCATGGTCCATTAGTCGGGACTCAATCGGGTCAAGAAAGAGGACGATTGAAGGTGATTCAGGACGACAGTCAGGCCGATCAAAAGCATTGATTCATCGGGGACAATCTGATCCAGATCGGGCCGATTGGAAAAACAATCGTTCGTGAAACTCATCCATAAAGAATGAAGGATTGTAATCTATTAAACTTCAGATGCTGTTAAGCCGAGCCACGGTAGAGACGTGGGCCCAGAATCCGAAGGTTGTGAGCTCGAATCCAAGCTCGACCAAAATTCTTTCCGACGTTTGACAAAGATCATCGCATCATTCGTCTACCACAGTAGGGCTTACAGTCTATGTCGAAAAAGCAGCAAGTTGCTTGGAAAGACTGTTTTACGAAGTATTTCTTCGAAAATGTCAGGAAACGCATGTGTTTGTGAACGTGCCACCATGGTATTACTGAACATTTCGAAAAACGGCGTTCTAACAGTCATTCAAACAGATGCGGTCAAGGTATATGGGTCTGAAAATAAATTACAAGGGTTAACCCTTTCCCTCATATATACGCTTTCTGGAGCAGACGTCTTTTTGAAAACCGTGTATCAAATGAAGAAATTGCTCAAAACGAGCAATTTCTCCTGTTGCCACAATGTTTTCAATTTTCTCAGTTAATGTACCCTAATTAATAGGGGTTTTCTATATTTTTGTCCACATGTTTCCAAAGTCATCTGCTGCAGATTTGTTGTATGTGGGAAAAGGTTAAATGCGAAAGTTTACCTATTTTTGATCAGCCAGGACCCGTTGTCGTATCCCACAGCTAGCACAGCATGGTCGGTATTGCGATTGTTACATTCTGGATCGGAAAACACACCTGTCTCATAGCGGAGTAGGTTATCTGTAGTAACAATGTAGACGCTAGCTGGGCCCATCTCCTTGAGCATTGAGTACAAATCCTGCTCACCTCGACCTCTTATATATCCCGTTACGTTTGCAGCGATACCGGAAGTCTTAAACCTACAAGCACCGTCCTGTAAAAGAATAGTTAATGACAGTGAATGTCGCGCCATATCGCATTTTATGCAGATATTATAGTTGATTGATTAATTGGTGATTTACGCCGTTTTCAACATTTGTTCAGTTATATCACGGCATTTCCAGGGTATGTTACCAGTAATCCTGGTCCATTTATGCTGATACGAGCCAGTCAGTCATAATGCTAACATGCGACAAGGAGGGCAGCCATTTTTAAAGTCTTTGGTATGACCCGGCCGGAGATCAAACCCGAGACCTCCCGCCCCCGACGCGCACGCTCTGCCACTACACCACCGAAGCGGTCGCATATATTATAACATAACGGGTTGTTTTCTCAAAGTTAAACGAATTTTAACATTCTCAAACTTTAAAAAGGATCTTTTAAAACATGTCAGTTTGTATTTCTTTTAAATGGTGTCATTGGTCAACGTTTATGGAATTTCTTGAGCCAGAAAACCAGGCAATTAGAGAATTTGTGAAATAAACGCCATGATATGAACATAAAACAGTCCAAAATAATTTCTTCGAGTGTAAGAAATCACGAATAGAACGCTGAGACAGTCTCCGTGGTATACCAGGTTATAAGAAAGGGCCCCATGCACACTAGTTAGCGATTTTTAGCTCGTCTGTTTTTCGAAGAAAAATGTCCGAGTAGTGTGATACCCTTGGCGTCGTCGTCTGCTGCATCGTCACAAAACTTTAGCTCATAACTCAAAAATGAAATTTGGTAAATATGTTCATAGGAACAATATGCATGTCTATACCAAGTCATATAATTCCTTAGTAATGCAATTTTTCCTTTTGCCACATATGTTCAACTCTATTTACATATAAACATAGTTCACATAGTGTTGTCAAGATGACTTCAAAGTCGTATGTTGCATATGTGTTGTATGTGGGAAAGGTTTACTTGCTGCAACAATTTGTACCATTATCGTTGATAAGAAATCGATAAATGTAACAAATAATGAAGACTAAGGTTAAACTGAACGAATCTTAGTCTACAGAAATTGCAAATGTTTTTTAAAGTAAGGCACAGTAAATGATTTGCACCGGCAAATGATTTTAAACACTTTCCCACTTGCAAACGACTTTTGATAACAATTAGCAATTGCCGTTTTTGCCACAATACTTTCAACTATATTCAGCAATTACGCTTTATTCTTTGTAGATATTCCTTATTAGTCGCCAGGCAGAAGCCCGCGACTTATATTTTTAATAGGTTTTCGGAAATGACATGGGAGGACGAATTATTATTAGAAGAAAACAAATTTAAATGTCTTGAACATATTACAAATGCTTTTGTTTAAAAACACTAAGTTATGACCCATCCAAAATGAAATAAATATTCCGATGTTTTAAGTATTTGCAGTTTCTTTATTTTGACTCGCATTTATGTTGTTTTTTTGTTTCATTTACGAAGACAAAACAATCCCTATTAGACTTGCAGCAGACTGTTATGTGTCAATATCGAGCTAAAAATCACGTCGAATTCTCCATTTAATAGCAATTTCAACTTACTGAATGTTTTTTTCATGTTCAAAGAGATGTCTTGATTTGTGAAGAATGCATTGAATACGAAAAAACCCATGAATGGGTTATTTCGCTTATAGGTATAGGGCGTGACCCAATAACCCATGAAGCTTTCTGAAATGCAACTGGAAAAATCCATGGGGGGCCGCCATTTTGGATATGTATAAAAAGCAGACGTAAATCACAGATTGAAAATTATTGTCGGCTTTTTAATCATTCTTTTAACAAATCGGTATTTTGGGTATGTACAAAATCAGCAGAAAAACACGGATTGAAAATTATTGTCGTCTTTTTAATAAAAAAATTTAAAATCGATATTTAAGATCATTAAAGTGCTGGAATTAACATTTGTACGAAAAGTTAAAAATAAATGGAAATCTATAAGAAATATGTTTTCCCGTTCGTCAAAAAAACGAAAGCATTAGCCTTCTACGCCCGAAACTAAACTTTGACTGTATCGTAGCCAAAGAAGGACGTGACGTCATTTCCGTTACACTTCATCTTGGCGTAACGTCAATGGAGCGACGTCGTTTTCCGCAAAAAAGTGGTATCAACATGAAAGACCCCAAATTCCTATACATGAGCTATTGACTCAATCATTCAAAGTATAATTATTTATCAAACATTGTGGCAAAAGGATAATTTTCTCATAAGGAGCAATTGTTCTTGTTGCGACAATCTTTTCCTAAATCGTTGCATAGGCCTCAGAAACCGTCTCTAATAGGGAAAGGGTTTAGCAGAAATGTGACCCCTTACATAATTTGTTCCAGTCATATTGACTGCTTGAAAAAGGCAGTCGCCAGGTGGTATCAGAAAAGGGCTGATCTATTTGCTTCTTTACCATAATGCAGGTGATCGATTAAGGATCATCTTGGCCCTCATGTTTTAACCTCGTTCATTATAAATGTATTCCTTGATTTTCTGAAAGTCTTTACTTTATTATTTTCTGTTCGTAATAATAGACGACAGCAATATGAATTGCAAATATGTTTTGATAATGCAAGACACATGACATTAACATTATTATTGTCTAGTCAATTACTTATAAATCCTTTTTTATGGCCAAAGTATGCTCTTTAATTTTTGTTTATAATTATCTTGCGTTTTTGGTAGACTTGCGCATGCGCAGAGGCTGCCATAGTCATAGTGAGTTTGAAGTCACGTGATGTATATGCCCTTCACCACCAACAATTAAGTGCAATTTTTGGTTTGACTAATTTACGAATGCTCACAAAAGCAAACATAGAGTAACGAAAAAAAATCCGATTATTCAAGCTTATAATAGAAAATAACAAGTCTTGTAAGTGTAAATATCATATTTAAAGTGTACACAATTATTTAGATATCACTACGCCAATATAGCGCTGCACCGCGCAATTACCCTTTGTAAATTGTAACCCTTTTTTCACTCTCGGCAGAGATGTAAACATCCACTCGCCCGCTAGCATAAGCGAGTGGAATGAAGGATCGGCTAGTACGAAATTCTAGGCGCTAGTCCATACATATTCGTTCATGTCCTTATTCATAAAGATAGTATGCATTGCTAAGCCTTTTCTTTCTCTTTCTCTCAGTCCATCTATTCCTTCGACAACGATTTGAATTTTGGATAGGTGCTTTCGACAAGGTCCGCGTCTAAAGAAACAAATTTCATCAAATGATTTGAGCGCTTTAAATCACTTGTTTATAAAGCGTTTAGAATACTTTGATTATAATAGGCAGAACGAATAATGAATAAATCTTGCAAGAAATCGATCATTTCTTTCGGCCAAAATCAGGTAAATGACCCGCGGATATTGGTTGTTACAACATAACTGATTCATCCTTTCATTCTAAATTTGTATTACACAGTTCAAAATTAGATTTTGACAGTTTGTTCGTTATGATTTTGACGCGATTCAAGATTTTGACGCGATTATTTCGTTCATAGAGTTGATTACTAACAGATGACTAAGTAGATGATGGAAAGAACATTAACAAGTTAAGTTAAGCTAAAACATGCACAGGCAGGCGAGTGTTTCATTAGGATAAGTGCAACACTCAATTCCCAATCCTGCTTGCCCTTTAACAAATCACAACCCACCCCACAATATAAAAACTCTGCAGCAGACGAATTAAAAAAAATCTGAGCAAAGATACAGAAAATCACATTTATTGGAAGTGTAATCATTGAATATAGTTGAAAACATTGTTGCAAAAGGAGAAAGCTTGTTATGAGCAATTTCTTCTTCTGCATCAATGTTTTCAAAAGTCGTCGGCTGCAATTACGTATGCAAGTGGGAAAGGTTTAAATAAGAAACACTTTTTCAAATGATAGTCAGTTGGCTATTCTAGTATATAATGTCCGTCTTAAATAATAATGACAAAACTTTCAAAAAACAGAAAAAGATTTTTTACAATTTAATTGAAAACATATTTAATCAAAGTTGGGAAAGTTGTCCCTTTCCGTGCTTTTTTTATGAGAGTTCAAATCACAAGCAAAACTTATGGGACAGAGTTGACAAATAACACATTGACACAATTTCAGATTTAGGCTTTGTTTCTGTCAAACTGCTGAAGAAGACAACACTGAGACACACATTTTGATTAAAAGTTTATTTAAAAAAAGGAATAATTTTATTTATGATAAACAACATTACAATGATGGTGTAGAAAATACATGTCAACAATACATTTTTCAATTTGTACATTCATTGCACAGACCAAATCTTAGCAAGTTTGAAATTATCGACCTATCGGCACATTTTTTTCTCAATTGATTACTTCTTGGCAGGATTTTACTGCTAAAATTGATGATTTTTTTTTATTTTTGGCCGGATTGCTCTAGCAATTCCGGTCTATAGATTGGCGATGTCTGTCTCTCCGTCTGTCTGTTCGTCAACATTTTGGTTAAAGTTTCAGGTTGAGGCAAAATATCAGCACTGGAAAGGGTTACACACTTGAAACTTTGCCTGAAGGTAACCGGTAAAATAAATATTCATATATGCACTTATGTATCTCTTCTTAAACGATCGCAATTCTACCTTCAGTACTTTGTACTTTGATTTCGTAAATAGGTAGCACCTATAGATATATTAATGTTTATCCATGTATAGCTAACATATGAACTGTTTCTAAGCTAACACTGTTGATCACGTGACTAACGAATTACCGACTGCGTAGATCAATCGCCTTTGCAGAGAGCCGTTCTTTACACTCAATTACAGATAGTTATCCTGTTTTTCCTAAAGCGTTTTCGACTTGTTTACTCGCGTAACGAGAGTAACTGGAGTTGAAAGTCGAACGTATCGAGTAAGCGAACTGCGCATGCGCTTAATCTCTAATCTACTCGACTCGAACGACCCCCACTATTTGAAGGGTAACACGAAATCCAAGATGGCGACGGCTGATGCACAGAATGTCGCCATTTTGTAAACAACACAAGACTGGGGTTAGGCGTTGGTGAATGGTTACTCGTGTCGTACTGCGTATGTCCAGATTTTCTACTCGAGTTACTCGATTGCAAAAGCCGAAAACGCTCCTAGTTTCGTGACCTTTAACATCGATTTTCGCGCAGGCGCATTACGATATGAAGAAGCGAGTGGTCAAAATATTATTAGTCGCCATGCTGAAGATGCGTTAAAATGTGTTTATAGGTGGGACATTTTAGATAAGTATAGTTATCAACATAAACTGGTAACATAAACAAAAATAAGAAATATTTCGAAAATATGTCTTAAATATATATGCCTGTTTATATCATAAATGACGTCGCCATTGTGAAATAACGTCATTCTATATTTTTCGGTATATAACTAGTGTAATAACAATGCTACGTAACGTCATAATGAAAAGCATTGAAAATGACCGCGCTATATAGCGACGTTATATATATTTTGCGCTAATAATCATCGAATTGGAATTTTTGATATAAATAGAATAAAACATTCGTGGTCATTCAATACACAATTTTAGAAAACTCGTTTAATACAATTTCGTATTGAATGACCACTAATGTATTTATCCTCTATTTATCGGTCGTGAACGTCAAAACGCTTTCTACTCAGTTTGTGACCTAGTTTCATATTGCCAAAATATAAAGGAAAGTAACCGGTAGTAAAATGTAAACTTAGAAAAGGGCTTCCATCACATTGACGAGTTATGCAGACAAAAAATGTCGCTCGAAAAATTTATTTCTTATACGACACGAAACGAGTGCAAGGTCCGAACGTAGGAGAAAAATAGATAATTATAGGTGATTTAATATGTTTATTTGGTTCGAAACAAATAAAGAAAAGAACAAACTGAGATAAAGCTGGTTTTAATAGAAAAAATACTTTGAATGAACCCTCTGCCTACAAAGAGAGTGTAAAGAACGACAACTCTATTATTTCGTCCTTGACAATTTTAAATGTGTCATTAGATTCCCTACAGGCATTCTGCTTGCGAGATGCATATTGTTCTGCATCATTGACACAAGGTCGCTCATCATAATAAAATTTAAAACATGAGAAGTTTGTTATTTTCATTATAAAAAAGGAAGGAAAGAATTACAATAAATTAACATGTTTTAGGGTTCAGTTTATGTTCGAAATCAAGTTTGAAATTATACAACAATTTCAATGAAATTTAACTGTTTAGCTGATATTATATTTCGAGGATGGTTTAATTTATAAATATTGGACTACATTTTAACATTTGTAAAAGTATGATATAATTAGGATGCCAAGCTAATATTATTTTGAGAAAAAGAGAAAACTCATGTCTTCAGTGATTTAAGCCTTTTCTCATTGTTTTAAAAGTAGATTGCTGCAAAGGTGTCCAATGTTGACTATAATAGGGGAAAGGTAAAATGACGTGCTATTGCATGCAAATCCTAAATTGTCTGTTTTGTGGTTTTATTGAAAAATAATAAAATTCAAATATTCTGACAAACATCTTGAAAAGTGTATGTGGAATTCACAAATCTTATAAATATTCCTTAATGAAAGCATTGTAAACATACTAAGACTAATGGTTGGCAAGATTACTAATCTCCATTACTGTTTATGATCGATATTTAGTTGGCTGTGTGTACGGTCAACCTACCTTTGAATGGAGATTGATTATAAACAATGAAAGGCTTCAATTATATTTCAATGAAGGACATTCACTTCGTCGACAAAAACATGCAAGTTAATCAGGGGTGGGGTCAGGTGAAAATGTATTATTATGTATTGATAAATAATAAAATTCAAATATTCTGACAAACATCTTGAAAAGTGTATGTGGAATTCACAAATCTTATAATTATTCCTTAATGAAAGCACTGTAAACATACTAAGAATAATGGTTGGCAAGATTACTAATTTCCATTACTGTTTATGATCAATATTTAGTTGGCTGTGTGTATGGTCAACCTACCTTTGAATGGAGATTGATCATAAACAATGAAAGGCTTCAATTATATTTCAATGAAGGACATTCACTTCGTTGACAAAAAAAAATGCAAGTTAATCAGGGGTGGGGTCAGGGTAAAATGTATTATAAGTTATGATACATTTTCACTCGACCCAGCACCCCCCCCCCCCCCCCCCCCCCCGCCACCAACCCCCCCTGATGTCCCAATATGCCCCTCAGTTGATGACTGATGTTTCAACTGCTATAATGTAAGTGTTTTGCATAACTGAAGTATGGATTTCCGGCGACATTAATGCGTTGCATCAACTTTCTCTTGTTTTACTTCAATGTGTTAAAAAATGTCTGCTGTATTTTGCAAGGGGCTTAAATTCATGTATCGTGGAATCAGAGTTAAATTCCCTACATGTCACCAACGTGTTATAGGTATCGTATATCTTAAACGTATTAACCTGGCCTTAATATTCGAGTTATGCTATCTTAATGTACTAATGTTTTCATCAATTTTATAAATTGTACAAAACTGCGCATTATGAAATGACCATCAAACAAGCTTTGGTGAAAAAAACATGTATACACGTTATAATATTTCATTTTATTTTCCTGACACCAGCGAGTCAAACGTTATGCTGACCCCTGACCCCGCGGTACTGAGCGCCAACGAGGGGAAGCTATTACCAGCATTTCTTAAGTATTTGATATGACCCAGCCGGGAATCGAACCCACAACCTCCAGTATCCGAGTATGACTCTGTACAACTTTACCACCGAGATGTTACACGTCGTGATCATATTTTTACGAAATTGTCAGGAACAGTCATTACAAAATGTCCATACCGATGCAGAAACCATTCAGCAATTCACTAATTCAAGATTATATGTCAGGAACAGTCATTATAAAATGTGCATTCCGATGCAGAAACCATTCAGCAATTCACTAATTCAAGATTAGATGTCAGGAACAGTCATTATAAAATGTGCATTCCGATGCAGAAACCATTCAGCAATTCACTAATTCAAGATTAGATGTCAGGAACAGTCATTATAAAATGTGCATTCCGATGCAGAAACCATTCAGCGATTCACTAATTCAAGATTAGATGTCAGGAACAGTCCTTATGAAATGTGCATTCCGATGCAGAAACCTTTCAGCGATTCACTAATTCAAGATTAGATGTCAGGAACAGTCATTATAAAATGTGCATTCCGATGCAGAAACCTTTCAGCGATTCACTAATTCAAGATTAGATGTCAGGAACAGTCATTAGAAAATGTGCATTCCGATGCAGAAACCATTCGGCAATTCACTAATTCAAGATTAGATGTCAGGAACAGTCATTATACAATGTGCATTCCGATGCAGAAACCTTTCAGCGATTCACTAATTCAAGATTAGATGTCAGGAACAGTCATTAAAAAATGTGCATTCCGATGCAGAAACCATTCGGCAATTCACTAATTCAAGATTAGATGTCAGGAACAGTCATTATACAATGTGCATTCCGATGCAGAAACCATTCAGCAATTCACTAATTCAAGCTTAGATGTAATCGAAAGCAGTTTTTACCCTTTTCCATATACAGCTGAAGACTTTCGTTAATACTGTGACAAAAGGAGAAATTGCTCATAATTAACACTTTCTCCTTTTGCCAAATTATTTTCAACCCTGTTCGGTTTCATGTATAGAGAGATATTCCGTAGTTTTCCCGAGACGCTCATAGTCGACTGCAGCGGATTTATTCTATGTGGGAAAGGGTTGAATATAATTCAAATAAACAAGGTTACCTTAGCCTCGTATGGATAACTCGCCTCATTGTCAATACCTCCAAATTCCTTCAAACAGGGAATCGATTTCTCAACGGAACCCCCATGACATCCATGATTACCTATAAGTATGTTAATTTTAACATAAATTTAAACGTGTGTAAACGATCACCTCTATTAAGCAGCCAGTAGAAGGTTTACAAAAACACACTTTCTTTAATATTTGCCTTGTTTAAATCAGTCTTCTGCATACATATTTTACTCTCCCTTGCAGGTCTGCTTAAAGCAAGTTTGTTTGTACTTTATTTCGGTATTTGATCATTTCCCACATACAACACATCTGCAGCAGACCACTTAGAAAACATATGAAGGTGTTCTTTTTTAAATTTCTAAAGATGAAAGTGTGAAAAGTTTAAGCCACGGAGAGAATATTTCTCCATGGACTAAATATCGTGTTGGTTAAGATAATAATCTATACTTCACAGACAATTCAAGTTTTATTTTCTTTTAAGTAAGATTCAGTGACTTTCATAATGTTGGTTATTCGATTCCTGAAACAGAAAATCCACAGGAGGCGAAAAGTGTCCGTCCGGGTAAGCCCGTGGGCATGCATAGGTTGATCCGGGTCGATACTTTACGCAGAGTACACAGTGTTGGTTTTCTCGTGGGACGGCTCAAATACCGTTGTAAAGAACGTCAACACTTCAGTCAATCAATCAATTGTATCTTAGAGGAACTGTCTCATATTCCTTAGTTCACAATTTTCAAACAACAATTTATACTTAGCAAAATACATGTATTGATTGATTATGTTTGATTCCGTTTTAATGACATTTCAGTTATATCACGGCGGCAAGTCACCTATTGCTTTGTTTCACGACTTCCTAACAACAGTATTCCACATAGCAGTATTTCCAAGTAACTGGCTGCCTTTCCACAATGACTGTTAGCCCGTTGGTGGAAGACGAATGAGTTCACCATGACTTTAAATTTGTATTAATGTTGACCGGGTTAATCTAACCATCTTACCGTTAACCACATCCTTGAGACATAACTTAACAATATACGGATATAAATGAGCCGCGTCATGCGATTTGAGGCCTTAATGCATCTGAGTACAGTGTAGACTCAGGCGAGTATGTGCATCCACACAGTCTCACTAGAGCCTTCACTGTCCGTCTACATGTAATTTAGTCTGCGATGCATCTTTCGACAACAAATCTATGTTCCCTAAATTGCCAGACGTCGCTCAATTTTATATTGAGACTTCATAATTCATATATTTAAAACGGTTTCAACTTTTCGCCGTACTTTAACATATATAGTCCAAATCTCACAAGACCCTCCCTTAAAGACTAGTTTAACCCTTTCCTACATTCAGCACATTTTCAGCAAGGGACTAAAGCAATCCTGTAAATAGACGTTTTATTATTGAATAGTTGTGAAAATCAATCTGATATTCTTTAGAAAGAAACTGCTTCATCTGAAAATGTAGAATATCAGTTAACATTAATTCACATGGCCGCCTTGATTGTTGAAAACCGCGTTAAAATCCAATAAATAAACATTCAACAACACAAGAACATATTATTAAACATAGAAAACAATAATGAGAACGTGAGAAATTGAACAATTACAGCAATTTCTCATTTTCTAAATGTATGCAAAATGCGTCTTCTGCACATGACGGACTGAAGTCGTCTGCATCGTAAGTGAATGGTTGCCCTACCTTGTTTACAACAGTCTATTAACATCTGTTCAGACAGAGATACCAACTGTTTATGTTTGATCGCGTGCTGTCCTTCAATAGAACCTGTCGTAGAAAAGGCCCAACAACTTCCACAGTGTTCCTGTAAACAGTTAGTTGTTGCAAATAATTCTTTTAAACCCATGGACAATAAATCTGTAACAAAACAGTGTAGGTTCTGTATTCTCCATATGAATCTGTGCAAGTTTGCTTTAGTGAACAGTGTAGATCCAGATCAGACGTCTGATCAAGATTTACACTATTCACATAATATGAGACGTCCCGCTAGAAAACCAACATTATGGCCTCTGCGTAATGTATATCCTAGATCAGCATGCGCCGTTCGCGCAGACAGATCCGGATCGACACATTCTGTCTCAAGGGCAAAAAGGTGTAGACTAATGATTCCTGAAACAGAAAATCCACAGGAGGCGAAAAGTGTCAATCCGGGTAAGCCTGCGTGGCATGCTTAGACTGATCCGAGTCGATACTTTACGCAGAGTCCACAATGTTGGTTTTCTCGCGGGACGGCTCATATTACTTACATACTTCTGTTAGAAGATTCTGTCAACTTGTGTTGAGTGAATACCGAAAATTCCTGAATGATTATGAAGAACAGTTGTAACGATTGCCTCAAAAAAACTGTCAAATAAAGCTTCTGACTGGTCAATTTGGACAGATTTGCTTCTGACCAATTTGAATACTAAGGGCCCTTACACGCCTTATAGTATATACATATTACACTAGTACACACATATAAGGACCTCAAAGAATAAATGCGACTCACTTCTGGATCTGCAATGGATTACATGTCGAGAGATTAAACCTTTCCAATATAACAGCATTTTAAACACATCTGCATGAAACGACTTTTGAAAGTATAAAAGCAAAATGCGAAAAATGCTTATAAAGAGAAATCCTTTCATATTTTATTTTTAAACCTGGTGAAGACTTACTGTATGTTGAACACGATTCATTTCTTAATATATCATGATTATTATATCGGGAAAATCTGATTGTTGTATAAGCGTCAATATGAGGGTGGAAGCATGGAATACGACACAGTGCCTTTGAACTAGTCAGAATGTCCACCAAATTTCATGTACAGTTCTTATACTGCAGTGTTCACTATTGTGAATACTAAATAGACGATAAGATCTCGTTGACCAGTCAAATCGACAAGCCAGTTAAGTGTTTAGACCCTTGACGCAAGCATTTTTTGTTACTGGTCTCATATTTCTGAACCGAATCTTGTCGCTTCTGCCACTGACAAATTTCGAGACAAAACTTGGAACATTAATTAAGTTTTATTATTTTCCTTTTCTGTCTATAAACCCTATGTTACTTCTTTTCCTGATTTCGAACATTCGTCATTGTATATTTATGTATAAAAAATGAAAACCATATATGGAAAGATAAATAACATTTTTCGAACTGGTAAAACAGTTTTACTTGATTTTTCACTGGAGTGACGACCCCATATTTTCTCCAATCCTTTTCATCATATTTATTCATGACATCAACGTCGATGTCGTGTGTATCATTACCAACTGATGTATGGACTGGTCTGGGTGGAGATAGGTAGCGAGAAGAGAACTCTTCGACTGTCTGAAATGTTACAGTAAAATACATAGGCATGTGGACCATGTCAGGTCAGTATGAGGTATCATTGCATTTCCGAAATGTGAATGATCAGGTAGGCCTTTACATACGCACAGTCTCATCTTAGCCTTGACCATTGGCTAATACTGCGAAGAGATGTAGATGAAACTTTTGACGATCACGTGATAACCAACATTGTGGTCTTTGTGCAAAATATCGTTCGGATCAGTCTATGCATGCCGTGCAGGCTAACCCAAACAATCACCTTTCGCCTCCTGTGGAATTTCTGTTTCAGGAAGCATTACTCTATACATCTATACATCTATAACCCTAATACGGAATGTGTCGGCCCGGCTGCGCAGGCTGGTCAGGGTCGAGACATTACGCAGAGTCCATAATGTAGGTTTCCTCGTGGAACGGCTCATATACATGTACCTAAACTCAATTTCTGACGAATATGTAGAATATGTTTCAACCTAGTATATTATGTATGTATGTGTCATTACGGATGACTGCTTATTTGTCATTCATGACTTTTGTTTATATATGTGTATACTTATTTGTATGTAACTAGAAATGTAAATAGAAACTAAATAAAGTTTACATTACTAAATAAAGGACCTATCCATCGTATATGTATCTTTCTAATTCATAAATGTATATATGCTGAGGAGCGTTCCTGAACTAATTAACAATCTATACAAATTAATTACGAAAGTACATGACACTTGTCACAAACAATGGTAAGTAGGCCTTCTTAACATATTACATCATTTAAATGACGTATCGACAGAATTAAACTTAGATAATAATTTGAACGCATTTTATTCATTTATAGATAGCGTTTGCAACCCAATGTGTAAAAAGCATATAGGCAAAACACCGAATGATAACCCCAAAAACAATTTGTGGAAAAAGAGCAAACCTTGGTTCGATAACGAGTGTCGCCTCTCAAGGTCTGAATTCTATAAAGATTTAAAATCCTTCAGACGATCTGATTCGTCGCAGAATAGAAAACATTTAATTGAAACCAGGAAAAAACATAAAGAAACCATTAAAAAGAAAAGAAGAGAATATGGGTTATCTCAAACAAAAATACTTGAAACGCTCAGGTATAAAAATGCAAAAGAGTACTGGAACTTACTAAAATCGGCATATACAGGCGGTAAACCTCAACCGAAAAGTCAAATAAATATATCAAATTTCGAGCAGTATTTTAAAGCTGTAAATAATCCCGTCTCAGTATTTTACCAACCTGATGATGACGTATTATTATTTAACTCGAGAAATTTAGACACAGAACTACAGGTAATGTTCGATGAGCTGAACTTACCTATCTCTTCAGTAGAAATCATCAAGGCGTGTAAAGACTTAAAGAATAATCGGTCGGGCGGCCCAGATACTGTTTTAAATGAATTCTTTAAATACGGTATTGATTATTTAGAACCATATATAAAACCGCTATTGAATAAGATGTTTGACATTGGTTACTTCCCCTCAAAATGGACTGAGGGCTATATTGTACCTTTATTCAAAAAATGAGACGCAAATAAACCAAAAAATTACAGGAGAATTACCCTACTCAGTACTTTCGGAAAGTTATTTACACGAATCCTTAATAACAGACTAAGTAAATGGGCGGAGGATTATCACATATACATTTAAGCTCAAGCAGGCTTTCGCAAGAATATGGGTACAAACGATAACAGTTTAGTCCTCCACGGGTTAATTAACAAATTTATTAATGAAAATAAGAAATTATATGTATGTTTTATCGATTTTACAAAAGCCTTTGATTTACTTGTTAAAGAGAATATATTCTATAAACTAATCAAATATGGTGTAACAGGCAAAATACTACAAATGATAAAATCATTTTATTTAAACATTAAATCACGAATTAAATTCGGCAAAGAACTAAGCGGCAGCTTAGGTTGCAAGGCGATTGTATGTCACCATTTATTTTTGCGATGTACGTAAACGATTTGGAGGAATACATGTCTGTAAATGATTTTCAAGGTGTCAAATGTTACAATTATTTTTACTGTTATACGCAAACGATATTGTTTTATTTTCAGAAAGTAATACTGGTTTACAAAAAGGACTTGATATAATGCTAGACTATTGTAATAAATGGAAATTAACAATCAATGTAGAAAAAACGAAAGCCATGATCTTTAGAAAAGTGGGCGCATATCCAATAAAGTTGAATTTAAATATGACGGGAATCTTTTAGAAATAGTAAACAAATTCCCTTATTTAGGTATTACTTTTTCAACGAGTGGTTCTTTTAAATATACTTTTGAGACATTAGAAGTTCAAGCCATGAAAGCTATTTTTGCCTTAAAGCAATATCTTACACATTTTCCGGATATTTCCATAAAACATACATTCGATTTATTCGATAAGTTAATTATCCCATTCTTAATTACGGTGCTCCGGTGTGGGGTTTCGCTGAGTGTGAACGACTCGAAAGAATACACACAAGATTTTGCAAACAAATACTAAATGTTAAAATACAAACACCAAACAATTTTATATATGGTGAACTTGGAAGACTCCCTCTGAAATTACAGCGTTTATCATGCATCATAAAGTATTGGATTAAAATAACAAGAATAGATGATCATAAATATATAAAATTAATGTATAAACAAATGTTAAATGATATAAACGCAAATGATGAAATTACGAATTGGACATCTAAAGTTAAATACCTATTGAACAGTACGGGTTTTGGATATGTATGGTTAAATCAGGGTGTAGAAAATGAAAACATGTTTATGAATATTTTCAAACAAAGGATTCGAGACGTTTTTATTCAAAATTGGGAAAATGACCTCAGCAATATGTCAAGAGCAACTACATACAATCTCTTTAAATCTTTTGAATTTCAGGAATATCTTAACAACATATCTATAAAGAAATACAGAACCTCATTAACTAAACTTAGAGTTTCTAGTTATAAACTTGAAATTGAATCAGGAAGTTGGACAAAACCAGTAAAAACTCCAAGAACTGAGAGAGTATGTAAGCTCTGTCATACTTTAGAAGATGAATTTCATTTCGTAATAGAATGCCCTCTATATAAAGAATTTCGAAAAATATATATAAGTAAGTATTATTGGTCAAGGCCTATATCCCCAAATGTGTAGAACTATTAACGACTACGACCCCTAAAACTATTAACAAATTAGGTATATACATCCAAAAAAGCTTTCAAAAAAGAATAAATACTCTTTACAAATGATATTATAAAAATTAATCTTAAACTTTATCTCCAGTACAAGATAATGCTGATAGTTATGTTCTGTTTTTTTTTCTTCTTTTAAAATGTGTATTACATGTACATTGATTTGTATGTGTACTGTGTATATTTTTGCATATAAAGTGATGATTGCTTTTCACTTTACAATGTTAATTGTTTAGTATTTCATTCGATTAATTAAATTACACACACACACACATAAATTCTGAATGTTATGTATATAAACAAAATGAATGCATAGATATACATCTTTAAAATAAAATAAAACGGAAAATTGCATTATATATATATTTGTATGTTTTCTTAAATGACTGACGAATAATATGAATTAAAAGATATTATGTACTCTCATTTATATGCATAATGGAGTCAATTCCTAAAGGCACGTAAATGAAATATCCTTTAATCGTTTTTCTCCATATATCTAATACACAACAGTTTGACCAGGAAACCGGAAAGATTTATATCTATAGCATATATATGTATATATGTAAGTTGTTTAGTTTGTATTTGCATGATGGACAGTTCTGTCTTTTGTTTGTTAATAAACTTTGAAACTTTAATATGTGCACAACTTCAACACAAATTGCAAGCAACGAAGTAAGAATGGCCATTATAAGAGAGTTGATACATAAATCGGTTCCATAATATAGAACGGTGAAGAAAACGGGTAGCAGACTCACCCAATCTGTTAAATCATTGACTCCCATGGTGTATGTATGCTTTCCCAGCGCCACCTCTTTGTTGTGTAGAATTATCGTTGCCAAATTACCTTCCCATATATACCGTCTAAAATATACAAGATCAGAATTACAAAGAAAAATCTATTTTAATTAAAGATGTTCAGTGTTTACATCGTTTTCAACAGTAGTTCGGTTATATGACGGTTAAAGCACACATAATCCCTTAACCCTTTCCCACATACAGCACATCTGCAGCAGACGACTTTGAAAACATATAGGCAATACTCTTTTAAAATGAAATGGAAACTATTGAATACAGTTGAAAATATGGCAAATGTTGAAATTGCTCCTCATGAAACGATCCCTTAAATCGCAGATGTTATTAACGCGTGATTATAAATTAAAATAAGTATGGCCAAAAATAGATTTCACATCATTACTGAAGTTTCATCTGCTTGGCACTAAGTCCCATTTTATTTTTACACAATGATATATTTTGTCTCAAATAGTATTTATGTGAAAGACTACAAATGGTGATAATGGAATTGCAGCCCCTTTTTCCTGATACAGACGACTTCTGAAAACATTGTCGGTTTGGAATAATTTGTTAAAATGAAACTTGGTATAAAAATTATACTTTTGTGTAAGGTGTTTTAAAATTGTCTGTCTTGAATGTAAACTCGAAAGACAACGTACCGCTATGACGAAAAGGCTTTGAAGAGTATTTAAAAAGTAAGAAACCTTGCATACACGGACGGCTTGCCATTGTAAAAACTTATAAGACTGCGGCCACAAGTAGAAGAAGTTGGTGATCATTCGTCCCAAACATACAAATAAAGGTTTCTATGTGACTTTGCGAAGTAGAAGTTGGTCATCATTCTTCTAAAACATACTAATAAAGGTTTTATGTGACTTTGCGAAGTGGACCTTTGTGATCATTCGTCCCAAACATACGAATAAAGGTTTCTATGTGACTTTGCGAAGTAGAAGTTGGTGATCATACGAATAAATGTTTCTATGTGACATTGCGAAATATATTACCTGTAATTCCGTTCACTGCTATCTCGATATGTTTTGTTATACACGTTCATGTAGTTTATCCAATCTAGGTCAAGGTGAAGGTTGAGACCGGGACTTTCATTGGGAGATCCAATCGGACCGAAACCAGAGGTCAAGGTCAATGGTAGCACAACCAATAACAAAACGGCCCTGAACATCCTTTTGCTATTTCAACTTTATCAAACCTGTAATACTATGTCTCTCCCTCTTTTTCTGTAAACGAATTTTAAGGTAAAACCGAAACTAGACTTTTTATGTTTCTTGCTTCAAATCGTTAACCCTTTCCCACATACATACAATCTGAAGCTTATATTAAGTCACACATATAAATGAAAGAACAATTATAAATGAAGAAAGATGAAAACATTGCTATAATGTTTTCAAAAGGCGTTTAAGTGCGTTTGTATGTGCGAAAAGGGTTAAATGCCTAAATCAGTTTAACACATTTTAGACTCATGTGACGTGTCTATTGCTAGCCAGTGATTGAGAAGTGATACATATTAACATACTATGTATGTCTTCTCCGAAATACGGCTTAAGATTGACATGTTGCTATTATGCAAGAAACAAGATACCAAATACATCGTAATTCGTAAATCAGGCCACTGGCCTATAATATAGAATGATTCTTACACATAGATGTCTGTGCCATATATAACAGAGATTGATAACAATAAAGTCGTATTGTCATTAAGGATTTGAAAGAAGTACGCTTGTTGTGACACTCTGACTGAATTTTGTGATTGTGTCATGCATATATGTTGTAATATAATGATTCCTAGATGGGTAGAAGAGTATAATTCTTTTGAAGTTTGTAATGTTGGGGAATAACCAATTAGTTCCTCCTTACATGTATACGAATGGACTAACAGTCGGAGTTAACTTAACAACAATTAACGACTAATTTATAGCCATTCTCTGTAAGCATTTAAACTTTTTGGGAACACATGGTTACGGATTTTGCTAAAATTTATTCAACACGTTGACATCATTCAGAAAATACTGTAAGAAATTCCAAATAGTGTCCTGTTGCCATGGAAACAGTGTGAACAGTTGAGTTCTTAGGAAAAACGCGATATTTACCACTAATTAAAAACAAAATGCAGCCATCTCAAATTAAGTGCATTACATAAATAGATAGATGATCATTTACTTAATCAAATGCAAGAAATAAGCTACGGGGAACATAAGCTCGTTTATGCATCAATTAGATTTTAAAAGACCTCATCACCTAAAAGTACAAATTACCTCCCTTAGTTATTTAGAAGAATAAATAAACATGAATTACCTCCCTTGGAATTATTCAAGTGATATCAAGTCGACAATTCACTTGTTTGTGATCCCTGGGTAAACAAACCAGTACTAGGCTAGGAAATGTACCTTGCCCAAGGGTACTCCATCATAATTTTTGCGCCGCGATTTTGGATCGAAACCGTCACTCCCGATTCCAAATCCCCGACGCGTTCCATTCGGCCAAGGCAGATTGATTTTAAAACTCTTTTTTATCATGACATCTAATGATATTTTTGTTTGAGGATCACAATTTTGTTTATAGTTGTATAACTGTAGCTTCTACTTCTTTTTTGAGTTTTGAAGTCTTATTTCTTATTGACTTTGTGGTTAGGCACTTTTTCAAATGCGTTCAGATTTGTAAAGGGTCTATGCACAGAGTGAAGACTGACGAGAAGGTATAGAGACTCTTACCAGTCTTTAATTAATTGTTATGCTTTTAGTTTGATGCTAGATAGATTTTATTGAGTTATATAAATTATATATTTGAAGTACTTTGAAAATGTTTTATTGAGTTTATCTGGCTTTGCTTGAGAAGTTCATTAATTTTATTAGTCGCCTGGCAGAAGCCCGCGACTTATATTTTAAATAGGTTTTCGGAAATGACATGGGAGGAGGAGTTATTATTAGAAAAATACTAATTGAAATGTCTTGAACATATTACAATTGTGTTTGTTTAAGACACTAATTTATGACACATCTAAAACGAAATAAATATTCCGATGTTTTAAGTATTTGCAGTTTCTTTTTTTTGACTCGTATTTATGTGTTTTTGTTTTATTTGCGAAGATAATACAGTCCCTAGTAGACTTGCATACTGTTATGTGGAAGGGAAGGAAAGAATTGCAATAAATTAACATGTTGTAGGGTTCAGTTTATGTCCGAAATTAAGTTTAAAATTATACAACAATTTCAATGAAATTAAAAAATTTATGCAATTGGGCAGAGAAAGAGTTTACAGAAAGTAACTATAAATAAACAAGGCCCCAGCGGAAAGGGTTCTTGATTCATTTGCGTACAGTGCAGACTCAGACGAGCCTGTAAATACGCACACCAGAGTGTTACATGTGATGAGTAAGGGTTAATCTAGTCTCAATATATCGCCGTTACATATTGCATAGTCAAAATATAAAATCGCATTCCTAGAAACCTGGACTAGGTTTAATCAAGTTAGAAACTTGGTTCTGACTGGAAAACACGATTTTAACAGCTGTCCGTCTGTCTATCTGTCTGTCTGTCTGTCTATCATATATTGATTGACCACCGTTTACAGTTAAACCTCCTCCATATAAAGACGCAATTACAGCAGATTAATTTTGAATACATTTTGGCAAAAGAAGAAATTGTTCATCATTTATAAACAAGTCCTCATTTAGTCACAATGTGTTCGGCTCTGTTAATCCTTTCCCACAGACAACAAGTCTGCAGCAGAAGACTTTGAAAACATAGTGATAACAACCTAAAAAATAAAAGATAGCTTAATTGTCAAATAAAACCTCATCAAGAGCAATTTCACCTTTGGCCACAATGTTTTCAAAAGTCGTCTGCTGCAAATGCTTCAAAATGCGTCTGTAGGTGGGAAAGGGTTAAATGATTAATTTCATTCTTAGAAATTTACGATATTGGTGCCTAGATAAATTCCAAGTCGTTTTCTGTATATATGTTATAGAACTCAATAGTCGCTCTACATTCTCCCACTGTGTAAGTGAGTGTAAGAAACGGCTCTCTGCAAAGGAGATTGATGTTATAGGTGTGAAAGGGTTAAACAATCCTCGGTACCCAGGCTATTCATAAAATATATGATATCATATATTTATGAATAGCCTGGGTACCGAGGATGGGGTTAAACGATCATTGCAAGAATGCACGCATGATCCTATTATAGGGTTCGGTTTGGTGTGGTTACTTATTAAACTCGAAGCCAAAATCTAGTTTGAGGTCTTTATTTTCTCTGATATATCGTAGATATATGATTTCCCTCTGAAATTGTATTGTACAACACATATTAAAACACATTAACAAGAATTTACAATCAAATCGGACAATTGGAAGCTAATACATATGTAAATGATCATAATATCATTTGCTGATATGATGATCCTTTACTTTACAAAACAACATTAAAATAGATATTATATTGTAATACAACGACGTTAAGACAACAATGCAATACAATATTATTACATTACAATACAACGACGTAAAGACAACAATGCAATACAATATTATTACATTACAACATATATTAACACTTACCAATTTGTGGAATTAAGGGCATATACTTTTTACAATCCTAATGTTCTTTCTTACTTTCTTACTTTCTTGTAAACTGAAATGTTAAATAGAAATAGTGCACTTAGATTAGAATGAATGGAAATGTGTTAATTAAATGAAGATTAGGCTGTGTTAAAGAGTAGTTAAATATTCCATAAATCCAAACAGAAGAATCTCGACAGACAATTCAAAATAGAGTCAAACGAAACAAAGTACAAGAAACACAACTTACTTTACTAATATGAAAGACTGACACTACACTCTATTTCAACCACCAAAACCAGACTGAATGATATGAGATTGGATTGCTCATAAAACATGAGCTCACCAGAGAGAGTTATTTTAAGTCTCACTTTGCACACTTTACACAGGTGAACACTGTTCACCAGTGTTCACCAAGTCATAACAAAAGTGACCCTATCACATACTTCCCCGTGCCGTAAATGACGTCCCGTCATTGTCACGTCACGGTCACGTCAAATATGTCCGACATCACAATTGAAAAAAACAACTTTTAAACATACAATGTAAATATATATACATGAAAATAACAAAACAGAAAACTAACAGAATTGTTCTTCCTGGACAAAATCATCTCGAAATGAAACGTTTGCTGCATATAGATATATAAAGCATTTCCTCAAATATATGAAACGACATTGAAAATCATTCATTTTCAAGCTCCTCTCTGCATATATACGAATACGTCAACGCACTAAAAAATGAAATTAAAGTCATTAAAAACATTTAACAAATATAAAACAGAATTATTTGATTATGGCATTTAAAAGTTTATACGCAACATTTCTATCTATTTCTGTGAGCACTCCTGACGAACTCAAAATACTTAATGCCTCTAAATTTGAATCTTTCGATCCACTAGATATAGACATCTGGTATGAATCAAACCATGTGGGTTTTCTTCTCTCTCTAGTTGATCTTCGTGGAGTTGGAGTTGGTCGTTCATCTTCCTTTTCCTCATCATTTGCTCGTTCTTTTGTATTTTGATCTTCTTCAAAATCTTCTGTTCCCTCTTCTACTTCATGCTCTATGTTATTATTGTCATTTGTTTCATGGTTTTCTTCGGAATTATCCCTTGTTCCCTCTGCTTCTGCATCCTCTAAACGGTTGTTATCACCGTCACGTCTTTCTCCATTAAAGACTTCCACTTCTCTTATTTCTACATCCTTATCATGTACTTCTACATCTCTTGTAAGGAGTTCCTTTTCAGGTGCTCGGGCGTCCCCTAACACGTCTATACTTACTACAGACTTCCCTGATTCCATTTCTTCCTCAGACTCATCACTTGAATCTGTATCAACTGCTCGCTTTGTGGCCACATCTAATTGTTTCTTCTTTAACAATGATAACCTCTTCTTTGGAAGTGGTACATTCTTCTTTTCTTTTCTTTCATGTCCTATAGGGAACAAATGGTTTCTATGTAACGTTTTCAGCATGCTAGATGTATCCGATTTCACGCAAAACACTGGAATGTTGCCATTCGGCTGTTCTATGACAGTAAAAATTTCCTCCTGAAATTTATCTTTAATCTTATGTTTTCCTCCGAATGCTAGAACTCTCACTAATACCTTATCTCCAACATTAAGTTTTGCAGCCTTTGCTTTGATGTCATAATACTGCTTCTGTTTCTCTTTCGAATTTTCCAAATGTTTACTGACTATTTTTCTAGTTGTTTCCATTCTTTCTTGGAGATCTTGTACATATTCTTTGGTTGTTTTGTTGGTGTTTTCTGTGACCATTTCAAATAGAGAATCTATAGGTAATCTTGGTTTTCGTCCAAACATTATCTCAAATGGGGAATGTTTTGTAGAACTTTGTGGGGTACAGTTGTATGCATAAACCAAAGAACTGACATACTTCTTCCAATCCGCTTTCTTGTCATTTTCAAGCGTACCAAGTAAAGTTCTGTTGAACCTTTCGGGACCTGCGTTTCCTTGTGGATGGTACGGTGATGTTCGGCTTTTTTCCATGTTCGTTAATTGACATAACTCTTTTATAATGTTGGACTCAAAATTAGCTCCTTGATCAGAGTGTATTCTATTTGGTATTCCATAATGAAGGATAAACTCATTATAAAACGCTTCAGCTGTTGTCTTTGCCGTTTGGTTCTTTGTAGGAATTGCCATCGCAAATTTGGTAAAATGGTCAGTTATTACAAGAATGTTCTCAATCCCACCCTTTGAAGGTTCTAGTGTTAGAAAATCCATACAGACTAGTTCTAATGGGTAACTTGTTCCAATATTTACTAAAGGAGCTCTTGTATCAGATCCTGACTTTCTGCGAATACATCTGTCACATTGTACAATCCAAGTTTCGGCATCTCTAGTTATTCCAGGCCAGTAAAATCGTTCTCTCAATAATGCAAGAGTTCTGTCTCGGCCAGGATGGCCAATATCATCATGAAGACCTCTCAATACTGTTTCTCTATAGCAACCTGGTAATACTAACTGTTCAATTGTTTCTTCTTCTACTTTTGTCTGTTTGTACAGTATTCCTCGTTTCATGATGAGATTTTTAAAATGCTTTTTCATTCCCATGTCATCTTTTGTCAAATTCTTAGTCGGTACTTTTTTGTCCAATACAGCTATCCTCCATCTGTCTATAACTTTATCTCTTCTCTGTTCTTTTCTTATTTCTCTGAACTCTACCTGAGCCATTGGTGAACCATTGTCTTCTGTAGCATCTATGATATTTATATGCGTACAAATTGTTTCTATAACAGGCGGTGTATCCGTGTTACTGCATATTGCTTTGACAATATCATCCATGATGCTAATTCTCTCATTTGGTTCTGACTGTACTTTGTCATGGGGGTATCTAGACATAGCATCTGCATCTATATTGTTTAATCCAGCTCTGTATTTTATTTCAAAATCATATTCTCCAAGAGCGGATGCCCATCTTTGTCCTGTTGCGTCAAGTTTGGCTGTTGTTAGAATATATGTCAGAGGGTTGTTATCTGTTAAAACTGTGAAATGTCTCAATGTCAAATAATCTGAAAATTTCTCTGTTACTGCCCACTTTAATGCCAAATATTCTAATTTATAGGCACTGTAATTCTTTTCTGACTTGGTTAATGCTCTGCTGGCATATGCAATCACTCTTTTCATGTTACCATCTTCTTGATAAAGAACTGCTCCTAAGCCTTTTCCTGATGCATCAGTATGCAACTCAAATGGTTTAGAAAAATCTGGATATGCTAAAATTGGGGGATTTGTAAGAATCTCTTTAAGTTCATCGAATATATTCTGTTCTTTATCTGTCCAAATCCATTGCTTAACTGGTTTCTTTTTCTTTGACGAAGTCGGTGGTAGAAGATCGGCCAATGGTCTAGTGATTTTACTGAAATCTTTAATGAACCTACGGTAATAACCACAGAAGGCCAAAAATGATCGAAGTTCATCATAGCTTGTTGGGGTGGGCCAATTCTTTATCTTTTCTATTTTCGTTGGATCAGTTTCTACTCCTCGTTCACTGACTACATGGCCAAGAAATGATACTTGGTCCTGAATAAAGAAACATTTCTCCGGAGATAATTTTAGATTACACTCTCTTAATCTTGTCAGCACAAGATCTAAACGACGGAGATGCTCTTCAAACGTATCTGAAAAAATGATCAGGTCATCAAGATAAATGACACAAATTGTCATGCTGTAATCACCTAAGCACTCTTCCATCAGTCGCTGGTATGTTGCTGGTGCATTAGTTAATCCAAATGGCATCTTAACATATTCGTAAAATCCGAGATTTGAGACACTAAAAGCTGTTCTTTCCTTATGAGCCTCTTCAACTTCAACCTGGTGATAACCAGATTTCATGTCAATCGTTGAAAAGTATTTGCTTCCTTGTAGGACGTCAAACGTTTCTTCAGTCTTTGGAAGAGCATACGCATCTTTGACACTTCGATTGTTTAACATTCTGTAGTCAACACATAAACGTAGTTTCCCATTCCTTTTTCTGACCAATACAACATTTGATGACCACGGTGATTTTGACTTCCTTATTACTCCTGTAGCTAGTAAATTTTCCAAATGATGTCTTACTTCCGCTATCATAGCTGGGGGTATTCGTCTAGTCTTCTGTTTGAAAGGAATGCCGTCTACTAGATCTATCCAATAAAGTGAAGATATATGAGTTTATATGGTAATCCTCGTCTTGTGATTTGTACAGATTCCTGTTCTCAACTTCTCATGTATACTGCCTAGGTAGTGGTAGAGCCTCCTCCACATTGGATGCAAGAGGTTGTTGGTTTGGTCCCAGACGGGTCATACCAAAGACTTTAAAAATAATAGTAATGGCTGCCCTCCATGCAGGTGCTCAGGGTTTATGAGTAGACGCTTTCTGACGCCTCTGCAGCAGACGGCTTTTTGAAAACATAGTGACAAAAGAAGAAATTGCACAGAACGTGCAATTTCTCCTTTTGCCACAATGTTTTCCACTTTTAGATTGACTGGCTGGTTTGTCAGTATATACGAGGGGTGATCAAGAAGTAATAGGAATTTTGTTATAATTTCGACACAAATCAAACTTTCAGAAAGTAATCCTTATTTTGTTCAACAGCCAACATTTCTTTTACAGACATGACCCATGTTTGATTAATCGGTTGACAAACAACATCTGGGAGATTATAAAAAATTGTAAGTACAATAGGGGCGGGCCAAGGAATAAACGTCACTCTGACGTCGCCGTTTGAAGGGAAACGAGTAGGTTTGAAAACGTGAATAAATAGTTTAACAACAGTTATATCTAACATGGCTACCAACGTAACCTCTGAAGAAGAAAGAGTATACTACGACATGAACTCGGGACAGCTATCGCAAGCATCAAGCTGTCAATCAATCACTGAAACTATGGACGAAGCTATCATATCATCTCAAATACCAAACCAAGACTTCTACACTAGACTACAGAACATACTACACAACAAACCAAAACACGAATTTATCGAATGCTTAATAAACCAGTGCAATAAAGACATTAACCTTATCGACTGATACCGTTTGTAGAATACTTAAATGTTTTATTTCCTGGACTATCAAGTCGCACTTGTGCTTTGCTAACACTAGTAGATCCAATGAATGGTATATTCCCACTGTAGGTAGAATACATAACTAAAACTGCTGTACAAATTATCATTCCTAGGAACACTCGATTTGTTTAGCTTCATTCACAAAACATCATCACAAACAAACTAAAACATTAAAACTTTGCATCATGCAGACAAGTCCTATCGTGAGAATTGTGCGTGCGTAACGCAACCATATCCAACTGTCGTTATTAATGAGTAGTGGCTAATTGATACTTATTCATGCGAATAAATTACATTGCAGGTAGTTACGCACCAAAACAGATGTGTCAGTATATACGAGGGGTGATCCAGAAGTAATAGGAATTTTGTTATACTTTCGACACAAATCAAACTTGTAGAAAATAATCCTTATTTTGTTCAACAGCTAACATTTCCTTTAGAGACATGACACATGTTAGATGAATCGGTTGACAAACAACATTTCTGGGAAGTACAATGGGGGCGGGCCAAGGAAGAAACGTCACTCTGACGTCGCCGTTTGAAGGGAAACGAGTATAGGTTTAAAACGTGAATAAATAGTTTAACAACAGTTATATCAACTCAATTATTGCATCATCTTCCCCAGAAGTCATTGCTTAAAGACATTCCACAAACTTTGTTCAACGAAATGCGTAATTTGTGATGTGTCAATGACTAAATGACAATTGTTATGGGGAAAACGACACTCACAATGTTCCTTTCAACATCAGAACTGGCTCTTTTGCAAGTGACATCGTTTACCACTGATTTCTTCCCTCCAACCATGACAATATTTGTGCGTATACATCGCTAGTGACTGCTTGACTCCTGGTGAACTTCATTGAATAAACATTTCAAATGTTGTTTTTCATTTGTGTCTACGTTGTGATATAAATTTACTATTTAGCATTTTTCAATCGTTCATTTGTCGTCATGTTGTACGTCACGTTCTTGCACGTCGGTAAACAACTTTACTATTGTTATGTTTTTTATGAAACAAAAACATTAAACCCTTGTTATTAGAACAACATAACAACAATTGCAAATTTTCTGTATCTTTTGTTTGTGTATATGTGAAAAATATACACATCTTAAACTGGTATTAAAATTACGTTGTTACCCGCCTTTGCCTCAACTCGTTTCTATGACAACGATTTATAACTAAACTAATGACACTATTAGAAATATCAATTCGCCTTATTCCTTATATATATATATATGGTATGAATTTCCTAAATATGTATTAACTCATACAAGAATACTAAGAAAGTCCTATTCCTTTTGGATCACTCCTCGTATATATATATATGTAGAAAGGATGATTGTTATGATATGTACTTATTAAAATAATCTCTCGGGTAAAATTTTAGTAAATTAAAAATTATGTAAGTGAATTAGGTATTGTTATCTGAATCGTCATAGCAGATATCATATAATTTATATCATGACACAGGTAACTTTATTTTTAATAATTCGGTGTTATTGGTGTTTGAATACCAATTCAAACAAGACAGTAGTAGCGATTTCTTTAACCACACTGTTATTGTTTATTGTAACAAAAACATTCGTTTTGACGTCGAAAAGGACGTTGATTCAACTTTAACGGGAGTTTTTTCGGGTATGTTTTCAAAATCGTCTGCTGCAGATTTGTAGTATGACGGAAAGGGTTAAGAGTAGATGGACAGTGAAGACCCAGGGGTAAAGGATTGTGATAGGGTCACTTTTGTTATGACTTGGTGAACACTGGTGAACAGTGTTCACCTGTGTAAAGTGTGCAAAGTGAGACTTAAAATAACTCTCTCTGGTGAGCTCATGTTTTATGAGCAATCCAATCTCATATCATTCAGTCTGGTTTTGGTGGTTGAAATAGAGTGTAGTGTCAGTCTTTCATATTAGTAAAGTAAGTTGTGTTTCTTGTACTTTGTTTCGTTTGACTCTATTTTGAATTGTCTGTCGAGATTCTTCTGTTTGGATTTATGGAATATTTAACTACTCTTTAACACAGCCTAATCTTCATTTAATTAACACATTTCCATTCATTCTAATCTAAGTGCACTATTTCTATTTAACATTTCAGTTTACAAGAAAGTAAGAAAGTAAGAAAGAACATTAGGATTGTAAAAAGTATATGCCCTTAATTCCACAAATTGGTAAGTGTTAATATATGTTGTAATGTAATAATATTGTATTGCATTGTTGTCTTTACGTCGTTGTATTGTAATGTAATAATATTGTATTGCATTGTTGTCTTAACGTCGTTGTATTACAATATAATATCTATTTTAATGTTGTTTTGTAAAGTAAAGGATCATCATATCAGCAAATGATATTATGATCATTTACATATGTATTAGCTTCCAATTGTCCGATTTGATTGTAAATTCTTGTTATTGTGTTTTAATATGTGTTGTACAATACAATTTCAGAGGGAAATCATATATCTACGATATATCAGAGAAAATAAAGACCTCAAACTAGATTTTGGCTTCGAGTTTAATAAGTAACCACACCAAACCGAACCCTATAATATTGGCGCCCAATAAGATGTATTGAAAGTGAGACCAGATATCTGAAGTCCCTGGAAAAGTGAAGATTGTGATTGGACACTGGGAGGAGTGAAGATTCATTGGAACAGGGAAGATTGTGATTGGACACTGGAAGGAGTGAAGCTTGTGATTGGACACTGGAAGGATTGAAGATTGTGATTGGACACTGGAAGGAGTGGAGATTGTGATTGGACACTGAGTAGATGTGGATAACTATGGACAGACAGTAATATGTTTTTTTAGTAATAAGCATTTATTTTATAATAAGAATTTTGTATAGGACAAATAACAGAATGTGTGAGAACATTTTTTTGTAAGGATGATACATTTTGCTTTCCCTTTACCCTTGAGTCTGTTGTACACTTAGAAGCAATTATTGGTATTCTAGTATGGCCGTTTTGAACTAGTTTCATACTGTTATATATTAGAACGAGGGAAATTTGCAGAATTTGTTGTCCATGAATGTATAATTGTATGTATGAATGCGATTCACCTGTTTATTAACATTATAGCCTGGTGGAGGTTTACACTGTTATAGCTGTCTTTGCCTTTTATAGTGAGACTCTTCGCTAAACCCTTTACTATCTCTTAGCCATTGTCATTGCAATTATAATTGATGTTTTGGTTGAATCTTATGCTTATGGGCGAGTCTGTTGGTTGAATTTGGATTTTGTTTATTATCACATATTAGATCTTGATTGACCATACATTTAGCAGAGAATGTTATTTGACTGGTCTATCTAGTTTTTTTCTCAGCGGTCATCTTTCACTATTTCCAATTCATACTTCCTGTTGGTTCCCGGTTTAGAAAAAAAAAAGTTGGATAATGAGGTGTTCTTTTGTCACAGGATTGACAGACATGACAAAAGATAAACAAGATACTGAATTAGACTGGACACAGTGACTTGACTATTTTTTTATTTTCAGATTTGTTCTTTTCAGATTTGAACTTAAACAATGGCCATAATTTTCAGCGTTTGTTTTTCAGATTAAGTTTTCAACGAGTTTGATTATTTTTTGTAGGATTAATTTAATTAGACTGGACACAGTAACTTTAATAAAAAAAAAAAAAAAAAAAAAATTTCAGAGTTTGATTTTCAGATTTAGTTTTCAATGAGTTTGATTAGTTTTGATTATAATTAATTTAATAAGACTGGACACAGTAATTTTAATAATTATTTATTTTCAGCTTTTGTTTTTCAGATTTGGTATTAAATGAGTTTGATTAGTATTGATTCAAATTGATTTGATTAGACTGGACACAGC
>JASEVX010000013.1:26219415-26274032 GCA_031761405.1 Serripes groenlandicus | reverse complement strand
TATATTTCAACCTGTTTAAAGAGACCAATTGGGAATAAAGTTGAACCTGTGCTATAGACAACCTTGAAATAGTAATTTCCTGTCTATAGCCACCTGTTAACAAAGACCGTATTTTTGTCTTCCCATGGATGGTCTTAGTACACAGGTTCCACTGTATTATAATGCTGTAGCGATACGTCGCGAGTACTGGTTAAGTCTCCAGGAAGTAGAGATCGACTATTATACTTTTTGCTTATTATTTGTTATACAATTGTTAAGACTTTAAAAATGCTAGGGTAGCGGGGTTAGCATTACGACTGACTAGCAGGATAAATGGACCAGTAGTATTTATAACTTTTTGATAGCTCAGGCTGGTTGGCCGCCAGCTAGTTAAAATATGGAACCAACCGAATGTCTGCATGCGGCCTGTAGGTGGTAATAGGTTTGTGTTCATAGGCTGATTGATTATACTTACGTCAACGTATATAGCGTTGATATAGTCTGACTTGGAATTCTGGTTATATTTGAATAATCTGGGTCTATGAGCATCGCCTAGACGTAAAGATAAATCATAGAATATGTTGAGACAGGTTTTGTTATACAACTTGTACTGTAGAGTTGTATATATCATGTCTTAGTTTCTAGCCTAGACGTAAAGATAAACCCATAGAACATGTTATGACAGGTTTTGTTATACAACTTATACTTTACAGTTTTATATATCATTTCTTAGTTTCTAGCCTTGGAACTGTAGAGTTTTCTATACCATTTCTTAGTTTCCAGCCTTGGTACTTTAGAGTTTTATATACCATTTCTTAGTTTCTTGCCTTGGTACAGTATAGTTTTTTTATGTTATTTGTTAGTTTCTAGCCTTGGTTCGCTGGTTCGAACCCCGACTCGGAACTCGGTCATTCATTACTTTCTCCGATGATTGACAAACGTCCAAGTCACTTGTGTCGTTCGTCCTCTACCAATGCGCTAAATAGTTGCCTGGGAATATTGTTGTGTATAATTCTGGTTCGAGAAATACAGGAAAAGCACGTTAGGTAAACTGGCCGATATATAACTGAAATACCGTTGAAAACGGCGTTAAATTCGAATTAAACAAATAATCTAAATTTCTGAACAATATTTTTAGATAAGGCAACGACAGATATACGAGAGATATACAATGGCGAAGTAATTGCTAAGAAATACAATACACACATTCATTTATTTATAGTCTTGCAATTAAATTAATTTCTTTTTTCATTTGCAGAGTCATTTGATGCATTGGCACCATACGAAATTTGAAAGCATTGTGACAACAGGAGTGTAAGGTATACAAATTACATATACTATAAATACAGTCAGTCTGTTTTATACCTCAGGGTTTTTATACTGTGCCTTCGGTGTCATAGTAAAATAATACATAGTTGATCTTTAACCACTAGACTTATGTTAAATTATTTCACTTCGTAATACGGGTAAATAGCAAGGATAAATTGCATCCATGACTTCTGATCAGGCTCTATTGTGTAGGCTGCCTAACTGCCAAACTCAACATGTTTATCTCAATTATCCTGAAATAGGCTGTGAACTCTTCCAAATGCATAGCTGGACAATTCCATTGTAATAACTGGGTTAAATAGAGATGGGTAATATTATAAGATTAATGAAACATTTCAATTATGAAAATAAAGGTCTGGATCAGGTTAATATGGTCAAGCTATATACATAAATAATACTTTTACTACAGTACATTCATGCAACTGATACTTGTGTTAGAAGTGACAACTGATACTTGTGTTAGAAGTGACAACGGATACTTGTGTTAGAAGTGACAACGGATACTTGTGTTAGAAGTGACAACTGATACTTGTGTTATAAGTGACAACTTATACTTGTGTAAGAAGTGACAACTGATACTTGTGTTAGTGACAACTGATATTTGTGTTAGAAGTGACAACTGACATTTTTGTTATACGTGATAACTTATGACTGTGTCAGTGACAACTGATACTTGTGTTAGAAGTGACAACTGATACTTGTGTTAGAAGTGACAACTGATACATGTGTTAGAAGTGACAACTGATACTTGTGTAAGACGTGCAAACTGATACTTGTGTTAGAAGTGACAACTGATACTTGTATTTGAAGTGACAACTGGTATTTGTGGTAGAAGTGACAAGCTGTCATACCAGGAATACTCGCTCCTTTTCTGTTTTTGTGTTTTTCTTTCCCATTTATCTCGACTGCCTTCTTTTCTTCGTCACCATTTAGAACATGAACGGTTCCAAGAAGCTGCAACCAAATTGAATCAATAACAACATAAACAGTTTGTAGTAATGAATATTTTGATATTCCCCTTAACCCTTACCCACATGTAGACGCTTTCTGATACCTCTGCAGCAGACAACTTTTGAAAACACTGTGACATTCAAAACTAGAAATTTCTACTTTTCAACTTTTATTCAATAATTGACTTTCATTTTTTAGAGATTTTTTTCATCTTTTCGCCTATATGTTTTTAAAGTCGTCTGCTGATTTATTGTACGTGGGAAAGGGAGATTACTTGCAAATTATGACCTATAACGTTTTTATTCTATAATGTTGGTTTCATCATCATCATCATAATAATAATGGTAACAGCACCATCAACTGTACTCATAATAATATTGAAAATAATATTTAATATAATATAAATTTCATTTAACATTAGAAAATGAGAAAACCTACCTGAAATTGTTCTCGAATCTCATCCGTATTAACAGTACAGAAGTCAGTGCTGGCAATTTGGTCGCATTTATTGGTTAGTGAATGGCTTAGAGCGTAATGCAAGAACCGGTATTGTTCCTGAAACACATTTTACAGCAAATTATTCTCTATGACCTTTTATATGACTTTATTTGTATGATGTTTTACGCCGCTTTCAACAAGTTTTCAATATATCACAACGTGTCCTTGGTACTATGTCGTGTACGATTAATTACTTTATCCTGGCACCAGCGAGTCGGTCATTATGATAACCGCACCAATCTTGAGAGTCAAGGAGAGAAAGCCTTTACTATCATTCTAAAAGTCTTTGCTATGATCCGACGCATTTAACTGCTGCACCAGGAGAATACACTGAAAAGTAGAATTGCGAATAATAATAGCCCCCTTCTGTAACAGGACAAACAACAGCACTCGAAATACAGAAATTTAATATAGTAAACCCTACAGGGCAAATGTCGAAACTCGATCTCAGAGCTCAAAGATAAATAATATTAAATTATTATTTTGTTTTATCTGGGTTTTAAGCCGTTTTCAAATTGATTTCAGTGAAATCCCGGCGACAGTTCACTTAGTCATGATCACTGGATAAACACAGTAGGCTAAGAATTGTGCCTTACCCAAGGGCACTTCATCACAGCCGCCACTCGGGATCGAACCCGGGACGCCCGGTTCCAATCCCCGATACAAACCACTCGGCCATGGCGGATTCATAGACAAAACAAAAGACAAATGAATCATACCACATTCTGGACCATTAAGACTCGCTGACCCCGTAGACCGAGAACCCAACCGTACACGTCCACATAGTTATCACTCCGTCCATCTTGGGTGAGAATGTCCATTGCTATATATGTACCCGTGCGACCAACTCCCGCACTGTTGGCAAAATATCATAAATTAGTTTTTAAATTAGAAAGTCCAATGCTATATTTGTACCCATAAGACCGATCCCCGCACTGTTGGTAGTATATCATAAATATTTATTAAAGGTTAGAAAGTCCAATGCTATATATGTACCCGTACGACCTACCCCCGCACTGTTGGTAATATATCATAAATAAGTACTAAAGGTTAGAAAGTCCAATGCTATATATGTACCCGTACGACTAATTCCCGCACTTTTGTTATTATATCATAAATAAGTACTAGAGGTTAGAATGTCCAATGTTATATATGTACCCGTACGAGTGATCCCCGCACTGTTGATAGTATATCATAAATAAGTATTAAATGTTACAATGTCAAATGCTATATTATGTTACGTCCAATTCAGTGAATGCTTCGTCCAACTCCAGTGCTACTGTTCACAAGTCATAAAATTAACGATGTCAAATGAAAGCTTTGTTTGTTAGGGTCACTTTGTGATAGGGTCACTTTTGTTATGACTTGGTGAACACTGGTGAACAGTGTTCACCTGTGTAAAGTGTGCAAAGTGAGACTTAAAATAACTCTCTCTGGTGAGCTCATGTTTTATGAGCAATCCAATCTCATATCATTCAGTCTGGTTTTGGTGGTTGAAATAGAGTGTAGTGTCAGTCTTTCATATTAGTAAAGTAAGTTGTGTTTCTTGTACTTTGTTTCGTTTGACTCTATTTTGAATTGTCTGTCGAGATTCTTCTGTTTGGATTTATGGAATATTTAACTACTCTTTAACACAGCCTAATCTTCATTTAATTAACACATTTCCATTCATTCTAATCTAAGTGCACTATTTCTATTTAACATTTCAGTTTACAAGAAAGTAAGAAAGTAAGAAAGAACATTAGGATTGTAAAAAGTATATGCCCTTAATTCCACAAATTGGTAAGTGTTAATATATGTTGTAATGTAATAATATTGTATTGCATTGTTGTCTTTACGTCGTTGTATTGTAATGTAATAATATTGTATTGCATTGTTGTCTTAACGTCGTTGTATTACAATATAATATCTATTTTAATGTTGTTTTGTAAAGTAAAGGATCATCATATCAGCAAATGATATTATGATCATTTACATATGTATTAGCTTCCAATTGTCCGATTTGATTGTAAATTCTTGTTATTGTGTTTTAATATGTGTTGTACAATACAATTTCAGAGGGAAATCATATATCTACGATATATCAGAGAAAATAAAGACCTCAAACTAGATTTTGGCTTCGAGTTTAATAAGTAACCACACCAAACCGAACCCTATAATATTGGCGCCCAATAAGATGTATTGAAAGTGAGACCAGATATCTGAAGTCCCTGGAAAAGTGAAGATTGTGATTGGACACTGGGAGGAGTGAAGATTCATTGGAACAGGGAAGATTGTGATTGGACACTGGAAGGAGTGAAGCTTGTGATTGGACACAGGAAGGATTGAAGATTGTGATTGGACACTGGAAGGAGTGGAGATTGTGATTGGACACTGAGTAGATGTGGATAACTATGGACAGACAGTAATATGTTTTTTTTAGTAATAAGCATTTATTTTATAATAAGAATTTTGTATAGGACAAATAACAGAATGTGTGAGAACATTTTTTTGTAAGGATGATACATTTTGCTTTCCCTTTACCCTTGAGTCTGTTGTACACTTAGAAGCAATTATTGGTATTCTAGTATGGCCGTTTTGAACTAGTTTCATACTGTTATATATTAGAACGAGGGAAATTTGCAGAATTTGTTGTCCATGAATGTATAATTGTATGTATGAATGCGATTCACCTGTTTATTAACATTATAGCCTGGTGGAGGTTTACACTGTTATAGCTGTCTTTGCCTTTTATAGTGAGACTCTTCGCTAAACCCTTTACTATCTCTTAGCCATTGTCATTGCAATTATAATTGATGTTTTGGTTGAATCTTATGCTTATGGGCGAGTCTGTTGGTTGAATTTGGATTTTGTTTATTATCACATATTAAGATCTTGATTGACCATACATTTAGCAGAGAATGTTATTTGACTGGTCTATCTAGTTTTTTTCTCAGCGGTCATCTTTCACTATTTCCAATTCATACTTCCTGTTGGTTCCCGGTTTAGAAAAAAAAAAGTTGGATAATGAGGTGTTCTTTTGTCACAGGATTGACAGACATGACAAAAGATAAACAAGATACTGAATTAGACTGGACACAGTGACTTGACTATTTTTTTATTTTCAGATTTGTTCTTTTCAGATTTGAACTTAAACAATGGCCATAATTTTCAGCGTTTGTTTTTCAGATTAAGTTTTCAACGAGTTTGATTATTTTTTGTAGGATTAATTTAATTAGACTGGACACAGTAACTTTAAAAAAAAAAAAAAAAAAAAAAATTTCAGAGTTTGATTTTCAGATTTAGTTTTCAATGAGTTTGATTAGTTTTGATTATAATTAATTTAATAAGACTGGACACAGTAATTTTAATAATTATTTATTTTCAGATTTGGTATTAAATGAGTTTGATTAGTATTGATTCAAATTGATTTGATTAGACTGGACACAGCTACTTGAATAATTATTTATTTTTTCAGGTTTTGTTTTGCAGATTTAGCATTCAATGTTGTTTAATTGGTGTTGCTTATATTTATTGGATGACTATGAGCATTGAGGAATTTCCTAATATTTTCTAATTATCAATTTATTGATTAATTAGAGGTGAATAACTTTCTTTCTATTATTTTGAAACAGACAAAGCTCTGTTTCTGTATAATGGTTTTAAAGTTGGTTATATATATACTTAATTAGATTAGTTCAATTTCACTTTGATATGCTAGTAGTTGGATTGCCAATTTGAATAAAAATCAATTGTTTTAGTTCAGGTTTTATATCAGATATTGAATTATTCTATATTATTATTCAATATGTCAGAGGATAAGGAAGAATTTAAGTTAGATATGGCGTCAGGGGGAACAGAGCATAGTAAAGGAGATGAACAGTTGCTTAAGGCCTTTCATGATTTACACTTAACACCTCATGTGGAGACAACAAGTGACTTGATGGATTTCTTGTCCAAATTTGGAAAACTCGTGTCTGATACAGAGGTTACACAGAAGACCCAACCTTCGGCCTCTTATCATTTTCCAAAACTTTCAACTTTCTATGGTGAGGATAACAAAGGAGAGACTACTTGGGAAACATTTAAATATGAGATTCAATCCCTGATTACGGATAAAGTTTTTTCCAATGAACAGATTGTTTTGGGAGTCAGGAAAGCAGTTAAAGGGAATGCAGGAGATATCCTCAGAAGACTAGGCCCTGGAATAAGTTTGAAAGAGATTTTATCAAAGTTTGACTGTACATTTGGGAGTATTGAAACCAAAGAGAGTATATTAAGACAATTTTATGCGTGTCAACAAGGATTAAAGGAGACTATTGCTAGCTATTCTAATCGTTTAGGGGATATATACTCTCAAGCAGTATCCCTGGATTCTTTACCGAAAGATGATCGTATTTTACAACGAGTATTGTTTCATGGATTGAAATCAAACATTAAGCATTTAGCTGCATACAAGAATGATGTTATCACAGACTATGATAAATTTAAGATAGAGCTGCGGAAAATCGAAGCAGATTTAAAGGTTGCAGATGTTAAGACATGCAGTGCTAACATCAATATGGAGACGAAATCATCAGAGATGACAGAACTGAAGGAGTTATTAGTTAAACTAAATGAACGGATTGACAAATTAGAGCAGCATCACACTAAAGCTGATGGAGGATATGTAACACAGTCTTCGAACTACAGAGGAAAACCTCCAACACTTAGAGGATCTTATAATGGTGACAGAGGAAGAGGCAGAGGTCAGAATAACAACAATAGTACCCGAGACCAGAAAAGACCTTTGGGATCTCAGAACTTCACACCAACTTGTTTTGGATGCAATGGGAAAGGACATATGATAAAGGATTGTCCAAGTGTAAAACAAAGGCAATGTTATAACTGCCAGGAGTATGGACATATAGCAAAGTACTGCCCAAACTAATATGTGCCTCTGTTGCAGGGTCTAACTTAGGCAAACCCATTAACAAAGACCCTAGACTAGTTGGTCATACAAACGAAGTAGACATACATTTAGAGAACATAAATACAAGAGCTCTAGTTGACACAGGTAGCTGTATAAGTACAATATCTGAATCGTTTTACAGGGATAATCTTTTTACCATACAGATTCAACCTCTTGAAAACATTATCATGATTGAATGTGCTGATGGACAACCATTGCCTTACATTGGATTCATTGAAGCTGAACTTACGGTGTTAAATGGAATTCCAAAGTCAACTACAACACCATGTTTGTTTCTTATAACTCCCGACACAAAGTATTCGACATCAACACCGGTTATTCTTGGGACAAACATACTAGATGTCTTACTCAAAGAATGCCAGCAGAACTTTGGAGTTCAGTTCCTTCAACGATGTTCACTACATACACCATGGTACTTAGCATTTAGATGTTTAGTAATACGTGATAAGGAACTTAAGAAGAATGGAAACAGAATAGCTGTTATCAGATCGGCTGAAGTAGGAAAAATAATAATAGGACCTAATGAATCAAGGATAATTAAAGGCCGTACAGATAAAGAATTAGGTTATAGCAATACATGTGCTATTATACACGAATCAGAAGAATCCTCATTACCCAACTTTATTGATATCGCCCCTGCTGTAGTTAGTTATGAGTATGGAAAGACAAGAGAGTTTGATGTTAACATTTCCAATATCACATCTAACTGTGTTGTAATATCACCAAGAGCTATACTGTGCGAATTACAGCCAGTTAATGTTGAGAAGGTAGAGGAAGGAGAAGATGGAAACACCATTGAGAGTGTCCTTAGTAAAGTGCATATGGACACTAACGACAAACTGAATCCAGATCAACTTAAGGATATCAATAAGTTGTTAATCAAACATGAAGTTATATTTTCAACAGGAGAAACTGACATTGGATTTTGCGATTTAATAAAACATAGGATAGATCTAGTAGACGGCATTCCTTTCAAACAGAAGACTAGACGAATACCCCCAGCTATGATAGCGGAAGTAAGACATCATTTGGAAAATTTACTAGCTACAGGAGTAATAAGGAAGTCAAAATCACCGTGGTCATCAAATGTTGTATTGGTCAGAAAAAGGAATGGGAAACTACGTGTATGTGTTGACTACAGAATGTTGAACAATCGAAGTGTCAAAGATGCGTATGCTCTTCCAAAGATTGAAGAAACGTTTGACGTCCTACAAGGAAGCAAATACTTTTCAACGATTGACATGAAATCTGGTTATCACCAGGTTGAAGTTGAAGAGGCTCATAAGGAAAGAACAGCTTTTAGTGTCTCAAATCTCGGATTTTACGAATATGTTAAGATGCCATTTGGATTAACTAATGCACCAGCAACATACCAGCGACTGATGGAAGAGTGCTTAGGTGATTACAGCATGACAATTTGTGTCATTTATCTTGATGACCTGATCATTTTTTCAGATACGTTTGAAGAGCATCTCCGTCGTTTAGATCTTGTGCTGACAAGATTAAGAGAGTGTAATCTAAAATTATCTCCGGAGAAATGTTTCTTTATTCAGGACCAAGTATCATTTCTTGGCCATGTAGTCAGTGAACGAGGAGTAGAAACTGATCCAACGAAAATAGAAAAGATAAAGAATTGGCCCACCCCAACAAGCTATGATGAACTTCGATCATTTTTGGCCTTCTGTGGTTATTACCGTAGGTTCATTAAAGATTTCAGTAAAATCACTAGACCATTGGCCGATCTTCTACCACCGACTTCGTCAAAGAAAAAGAAACCAGTTAAGCAATGGATTTGGACAGATAAAGAACAGAATATATTCGATGAACTTAAAGAGATTCTTACAAATCCCCCAATTTTAGCATATCCAGATTTTTCTAAACCATTTGAGTTGCATACTGATGCATCAGGAAAAGGCTTAGGAGCAGTTCTTTATCAAGAAGATGGTAACATGAAAAGAGTGATTGCATATGCCAGCAGAGCATTAACCAAGTCAGAAAAGAATTACAGTGCCTATAAATTAGAATATTTGGAAATGTGTTAATTAAATGAAGATTAGGCTGTGTTAAAGAGTAGTTAAATATTCCATAAATCCAAACAGAAGAATCTCGACAGACAATTCAAAATAGAGTCAAACGAAACAAAGTACAAGAAACACAACTTACTTTACTAATATGAAAGACTGACACTACACTCTATTTCAACCACCAAAACCAGACTGAATGATATGAGATTGGATTGCTCATAAAACATGAGCTCACCAGAGAGAGTTATTTTAAGTCTCACTTTGCACACTTTACACAGGTGAACACTGTTCACCAGTGTTCACCAAGTCATAACAAAAGTGACCCTATCACAATCCTTTACCCCTGGGTCTTCACTGTCCATCTACTCTTAACCCTTTCCGTCATACTACAAATCTGCAGCAGACGATTTTGAAAACATACCCGAAAAAACTCCCGTTAAAGTTGAATCAACGTCCTTTTCGACGTCAAAACGAATGTTTTTGTTACAATAAACAATAACAGTGTGGTTAAAGAAATCGCTACTACTGTCTTGTTTGAATTGGTATTCAAACACCAATAACACCGAATTATTAAAAATAAAGTTACCTGTGTCATGATATAAATTATATGATATCTGCTATGACGATTCAGATAACAATACCTAATTCACTTACATAATTTTTAATTTACTAAAATTTTACCCGAGAGATTATTTTAATAAGTACATATCATAACAATGATCCTTTCTACATATATATATATACGAGGAGTGATCCAAAAGGAATAGGACTTTCTTAGTATTCTTGTATGAGTTAATACATATTTAGGAAATTCATACCATATATATATATATAAGGAATAAGGCGAATTGATATTTCTAATAGTGTCATTAGTTTAGTTATAAATCGTTGTCATAGAAACGAGTTGAGGCAAAGGCGGGTAACAACGTAATTTTAATACCAGTTTAAGATGTGTATATTTTTCACATATACACAAACAAAAGATACAGAAAATTTGCAATTGTTGTTATGTTGTTCTAATAACAAGGGTTTAATGTTTTTGTTTCATAAAAAACATAACAATAGTAAAGTTGTTTACCGACGTGCAAGAACGTGACGTACAACATGACGACAAATGAACGATTGAAAAATGCTAAATAGTAAATTTATATCACAACGTAGACACAAATGAAAAACAACATTTGAAATGTTTATTCAATGAAGTTCACCAGGAGTCAAGCAGTCACTAGCGATGTATACGCACAAATATTGTCATGGTTGGAGGGAAGAAATCAGTGGTAAACGATGTCACTTGCAAAAGAGCCAGTTCTGATGTTGAAAGGAACATTGTGAGTGTCGTCTTCCCCATAACAATTGTCATTTAGTCATTGACACATCACAAATTACGCATTTCGTTGAACAAAGTTTGTGGAATGTCTTTAAGCAATGACTTCTGGGGAAGATGATGCAATAATTGAGTTGATATAACTGTTGTTAAACTATTTATTCACGTTTTAAACCTATACTCGTTTCCCTTCAAACGGCGACGTCAGAGTGACGTTTCTTCCTTGGCCCGCCCCCATTGTACTTCCCAGAAATGTTGTTTGTCAACCGATTCATCTAACATGTGTCATGTCTCTAAAGGAAATGTTAGCTGTTGAACAAAATAAGGATTATTTTCTACAAGTTTGATTTGTGTCGAAAGTATAACAAAATTCCTATTACTTCTGGATCACCCCTCGTATATACTGACACATCTGTTTTGGTGCGTAACTACCTGCAATGTAATTTATTCGCATGAATAAGTATCAATTAGCCACTACTCATTAATAACGACAGTTGGATATGGTTGCGTTACGCACGCACAATTCTCACGATAGGACTTGTCTGCATGATGCAAAGTTTTAATGTTTTAGTTTGTTTGTGATGATGTTTTGTGAATCAAGCTAAACAAATCGAGTGTTCCTAGGAATGATAATTTGTACAGCAGTTTTAGTTATGTATTCTACCTACAGTGGGAATATACCATTCATTGGATCTACTAGTGTTAGCAAAGCACAAGTGCGACTTGATAGTCCAGGAAATAAAACATTTAAGTATTCTACAAACGGTATCAGTCGATAAGGTTAATGTCTTTATTGCACTGGTTTATTAAGCATTCGATAAATTCGTGTTTTGGTTTGTTGTGTAGTATGTTCTGTAGTCTAGTGTAGAAGTCTTGGTTTGGTATTTGAGATGATATGATAGCTTCGTCCATAGTTTCAGTGATTGATTGACAGCTTGATGCTTGCGATAGCTGTCCCGAGTTCATGTCGTAGTATACTCTTTCTTCTTCAGAGGTTACGTTGGTAGCCATGTTAGATATAACTGTTGTTAAACTATTTATTCACGTTTTCAAACCTACTCGTTTCCCTTCAAACGGCGACGTCAGAGTGACGTTTATTCCTTGGCCCGCCCCTATTGTACTTACAATTTTTTATAATCTCCCAGATGTTGTTTGTCAACCGATTAATCAAACATGGGTCATGTCTGTAAAAGAAATGTTGGCTGTTGAACAAAATAAGGATTACTTTCTGAAAGTTTGATTTGTGTCGAAATTATAACAAAATTCCAATTACTTCTTGATCACCCCTCGTATATACTGACAAACCAGCCAGTCAATCTAAAAGTGGAAAACATTGTGGCAAAAGGAGAAATTGCACGTTCTGTGCAATTTCTTCTTTTGTCACTATGTTTTCAAAAAGCCGTCTGCTGCAGAGGCGTCAGAAAGCGTCTACTCATAAACCCTGAGCACCTGCATGGAGGGCAGCCATTACTATTATTTTTAAAGTCTTTGGTATGACCCGTCTGGGACCAAACCAACAACCTCTTGCATCCAATGTGGAGGAGGCTCTACCACTACCTAGGCAGTATACATGAGAAGTTGAGAACAGGAATCTGTACAAATCACAAGACGAGGATTACCATATAAACTCATATATCTTCACTTTATTGGATAAGCTTCAGTAACATAGCTATGTCTACCGATGCAAATGTAACGGGAACGGGTTTATTGGTATAAATATCACTCTTACAGCCTTGTCGTAGAAGCCGGCTTTTATAGCGACGTTGGTCAAGTGGTTGAGCTTTTCTTAAAGTTAAGCAACGTTCATCGCGGTTAGTGCCTGGATGGGTGACCCGCAATGGCTTAACGCCGGTACGTACATGTTACAAATGGTGACAGGTGGGATTTTTGGTTTGATATCACCATCATCCCCGGACCCGGGTGGTTCCCAGCGATGTTACATAGACTCCTCTGGTATACTGATTGTGTTCAGTTGTGTGACTTCGGGTCGAAGTCAAGAGAAAAGAGGGAGAAATGTAACGGGAACGGGTTTATAGGTATAAATATCACTTCTACGGCCTTGCTTTTATAGCGACGTTGGTAGAGTGGTTGACCTTTTCTTAAAGTGAAGCAACTTGCATCGCAGTTAGTGCCTGGATGAGTGACCCGCGATGGCTTAACGCCGGTACACGTTACACAACAATCATGGTGGTGAAAGACAAATGATAATAGACAGATGCAACAGAAAATAAAATAAGGAACAGAATATAAAACAAGGGACGAATGTCTAAATGATATTGACTAATTAAGTTACCAGTTCTCAGATGAAGTTTGATGATAGAACTGGACGGAATATATAATTTGCTCCAACACCTAGAGATGGGGCAAAAAAAATGAATATATGAGCTGTACCGCAAGAAAACCGACATTGTGTACTCTGCGTAAAGTATCGACCCAGATCAACTTTGCCACGCAAGCTTACCAGTATAGACAATTTTCGCTTCTTGGATGTTCTGTTTCAGCAATCATTACTCTATACCTCTATCCCCCTGAGACGGATGTGTCGATCCGGATCAGTCTGTGCGGACTGCGCAGGCTGATCGGGGTCGATACATAATGCAGAGGCCATAAAGTTGGTTTTCTCTAGGGACGGCTCATATCTGAATAATGCGAACAACCGAAATCCAGTTAATCCACACGAAACGACCAGAAAAAATGGGATAACATTGACAAACGTTCCAACTTTCGCTTTTCTCAAGGATATTTATTAAATTGTACAATAATTACAAAAAATCTTACTAGTTCAGGTCAGCCTTCACACACTCTAGATTTTCCTGATTTGTTAACTATCTCAAATTGACATGTTTTCCTGTTGCCTGCAGCAAATTAAACTTTGACGTTTAATGATGTGTCAGTTTGGACATGGGCGCCGCCATATTGTTGGTTGTTGTTGTTGGTCAAAGGGAAGCAATTCATTTTACAAAATGAAGATTTCCCATATTTTTCGCCAAAAATGATAGGGGATTCATTTGACGTCCCGAGTCCATATTGCCTTACAACAGGGTCTTTCAAATAGTACTATTTGAAAGACCCTGCTTACAACCATACTATCTCTCGATTTTTGACAAAATGAGATTAACTTTTAATTCATTTTACGTAGTATTTAAAAAATGCGGTGTGGAAATACATGGGACTAAATACAAACTGCTAACATCAAGGGTGTGACAATAACTCTAGAAGTCCCTTTAACCCTTTCAATCATACGACAATTCTGCAGCAGACGACTTTGAACATATTTTGTAAAAAAATAGAAAATCTCTGTAATTGGATGGATAACCTATGACTAAAAGTGGGAAACATTGTGGCAAAAGGAGAAATTGCTCGTTTTGAGCAATTTCTTCTTTTGTCACAATGTTTTCAAAAAGCCGTCTGCTTCAGAGGCGTCAGAAAGCGTCTATATGAGGGAAAGGGTATATGTTCAAGTATGCGTGTTCCATGGCAGTGTTATACGAATATCACAGGCATCTGAAAGGCTTAAAAATCCGATATGGATTTTATTTAAAAGCGAGACATCAGTAAGCCTCTCAATGCCAAGCTTTTCAATGCTCTAATCCTGCCTATAGACACATATGCCTTAACAACTTGGAAATAGAAGAGGTATAATATCGAGGGCTTGGCGTGAAACGGTTGTAACTAAAAACCTATTTTGAAGACCCTGGTTTAGGGGAAATTTTGACCCCTTTGTAAACAATGCAAATTTAGGTGCAATTGCTCAGAACGAGCAATGGCACCTAAATTTCCATTGTTTACCAAGAAAAATGATTTAACGCTTCAAGACTTTATTGCGAGGTGATTAACCTTGGTAACAAAATACCATCTTTAGTTACAACCGTTTCAAGTTAAGCCCTCGATATATGCTTTGCCTGAGAGGTATCTGCGGGGAGACACTATGCGATAGGTGTAGGAATAAGGCAGTAACATCCAGGGGCGTAGGTTTGCAATAATCAATGTGTAGGCCGTCTCGTGAGAAAATCAACATTGTGGACTCTGCGTAAAGTATCGACCCGGATCAGCCTAAGCATGCCACACAGGCCTAACCGGATAGACACTTTTCGCCTCCTGTGGATTGTCTGTTTCAGGAATAACTACTCTATACATCTATCCCCCTAAGACGGAATGTGTCGGCCCGGATCAGTCTGCGCGGACAGCGCAGTCTGATCGGGTCGATACATTATGCAGATGTCTATCGCCGCTTCTGCATTTTGGGGCATTTTGAGAAAAAATATGTAGGCACGTGCCTACAGTGCCTAAAGGGAGCTACGCGCCTGACATCAGCATTAAATATGAATACAACAATCACGGACATAATAAAAACAAAACACTTAAGATGGTTTGGCCTCGTTACTAGAAAACTTGAAGAAAGCTTTGTACTCCGTGCACTTGGACACGATCTGGGATATGGGACCGGGCGTCCAAGGTTCGATCCCCAGTCGCGGCGGTCATGGTGGAGTGCCCTTGGGCAAGGAGGCACGTTTCCTAGCCTAGTACTGGCTTGTTTGCCCAGGGGTCATGAATGAGTGAACTGGCACAATGGTATAGTGAAATAGTGTTAAAAACTGCGTAAAAAAACAATAAAACAAACCCAACCCGAGACCCAGAGGTAGACCGCCGAAGGGTTGGATAATCCAGATTTGTGAGGACACCGGATTATCGCGGATCGGAGGGCGTCCCAGCGAGCTGTTTGGCGAGGACAAGTCGTGGAGGGTGCGAGGGACCCAATACGTATATGCCCTAAGTCAAGAAGTAGATCATCTACAGCATATTTATCTCATTTGAGAAATGGTTCAATAAATAGGAGATTGCAAGAATTGTCAATTTCAAATACAATAGCCTAAACGAGATCGTAAATCTTAACAATAATAATATATCTTTTCTTTTGAGAAATGCGTAACATTTTATATACAGTGAGAGCAACTATGAAATATTGTTTTGTTTTGTTTAATGTAACTCTCTGACAGACTTTAGAGTTTCCTTTGATAGAAAACTATATAGTACGCAGCAAAGCATTTCATTACTTTCAGGCAAATATCGAGGGCTTGGCGTGAAACAGTTGTAATTAAAATTGGTATTTTCTTACCAAGGTTAATTACCTCAGCATAAAGTCTTTATAATCGTTAAATAATTTGTCTTGGTAAACAATGGAAATTTAGGTGCCATTGCTCGTTCTGAGCAATGGTACCTAAATTTCCATTGTTTACAAAAGGGTCAAAATTGCCCCTAATCCAGGGTTTTCAAAATAGGTTTTGAGTTACAACCGTTTCACGCCAAGCCCTCGATATGGTTGTAGTTAGTTACAAACCATCATGTTCAACAAACAAACAAACGCTATACACTATTGTTTGAAAAGTGCTCTTGTTCCTAAGGATGCCGATTGAAAGTTAACATTTAAATGATCAGGGGCCAGTCACTCGAGTTCTCTCAGATCGTAGATAAATAATGCTGCAATAGTTCAGTAGATAAGGATGAGGACATCCTATCAAGGGGTCGTAAGTTCGAGCCACGACCTGTCCAACGTACTTTCAGTTGCCCAGGTTAACTCTTGCTCAGGGTACTGGAGCAAGAAAGCACATGGGCAGGTAAACTGGCCGCTGTGATGTTACTTTAATTCTGCTGAAAAAAACATTTAATCACAATCGATCAAATTTAATCCAATATATTTTATATAAATATGTTTAGACAGAAGGGCTTTATCTGTCAAAGTGCTAGGATATTCGTTATTGTATCTGTAGGTGTGTGGGAGGCAGTTGGACTTCTATTTTCTTTGTGGCAGTATTTATAGTAGATCTTTTCTTTTATATTTATGTTTGGGACAATACCAACTTGTTTCGTTTTAAATGTCAAACAAAAGTAAGTGACAATATTCTATCAACTACCATTGCACCGATTGCATGTTTTAACCCTTTCAAACAATGAAGATTCAGGTGAGACAAACGAGCGGTCTCTCCTGAAATCTGCATTGTTCGCCACTAAAACATTACATTTTACCAAATTTCCTTGATAACGAAAAGTTGAGTGGTCTAATTAGTCAACATGGAAGAGTCGACTTTATGCAATTGGGCAGAGAAAGAGTTTACAGAAAGTAACTATAAATAAACAAGGCCTCAGCGAAAAGGGTTCTTGATTCATTTGCGTACAGTGCAGACTCAGATGAGCAATTTCACCTTTGGCCACAATGTTTTCAAAAGTCGACTGCTGCTATTGCGAGAAAATGCGTATGTAGGTGGGAAAGGGTTGAATGATTAATTTCATTCTTAGAAATTTACGATATTGGTGCCTAGATAAATTCGAAGTCGATTCCTGTATATATGTTATAGAACTCTATATAGGCGCTCTACATTCTCCCATTGTGTAAGTGAGTGTAAGGAACGGCTCTCTGCAAAGGAGATTGATGTTATTGGTGTGAAAGGGTTAAACGATCATTGCAAGAATGCACGCATGATCCTTTTACGTCCGGGTCTTCGCTGTCCATCTACTCTTAACCCTTTCCGTCATACTGCAAATCTGCAGCAGACGACTTTGAAAACATACCCGAACAAATTGGAAACTCCCTTTAAAGTTGAGTCAAAGTCGTTTTCGACGTCAAAACGAATGTTTTTGTTACAATAACAGTGTGGTTACCTGTGTCATGATATAAATTATATGTATCTGCCATGACGATTCGGATAACAATACCTGATTCACTTGAATATTTTCTAAGTAATAAAATAATTTTTAATTTACTAAAAATTTACCCGAGAGATTATTTTAATAAGTACATATCATAACAATCATCCTTTCTACATATATATACGAGGAGTGATCCAAAAGGAATAGGACTTTCTTAGTATTCTTGTATTAGTTTAATACATATTTAGGAAATTCATACCATATATATATATAAGGAATAAGGCGAATTAATATTTCTAATAGTGTCATTAGTTTAGTTATAAATCGTTGTCATAGAAACGAGTTGAGGCATAGGCGGGTAACAACGTAATTTTAGTACCAGTTTAAGATGTGTATATTTCACATATGTACAAACAAAAGATACAGAAAATTTGCAATTGTTGTTATGTTGTTCTAATAACAAGGGTTTAATGTTTTTGTTTCATAAAAACCATAACAATAGTAAAGTTGTTTACCGACGTGCAAGAACGTGACGTACAACATGACGACAAATGAACGATTGAAAAATGCTAAATAGTAAATTTATATCACAACGTAGACACAAATGAAAAACAACATTTGAAATGTTTATTCAATGAAGTTCACCAGGAGTCAAGCAGTCACTAGCGATGTATACACACAAATATTGTCATGGTTGGAGGGAAGAAATCAGTGGTAAACAGATGTCACTTGCAAAAGAGCCAGTTCTGATGTTGAAAGGAACAGTGTGAGTGTCGCTTTCCCCATAACAGTTGTCATTTAGTCATTGACACATCACAAATTACGCATTTCGTTGAACAAAGTTTATGGAATGTCTTTAAGCAATGGCTTCTGGGGAAGATGATGCAATAATTGAGTTGATATAACTGTTGTTAAACTATTTATTCACGTTTTAAACCTATACTCGTTTCCCTTCAAACGGCGACGTCAGAGTGACGTTTCTTCCTTGGCCCGCCCCCATTGTACTTCCCAGAAATGTTGTTTGTCAACCGATTAATCTAACATGGGTCATGTCTCTAAAGGAAATGTTAGCTGTTGAACAAAATAAGGATTATTTTCTACAAGTTTGATTTGTGTCGAAAGTATAACAAAATTCCTATTACTTCTGGATCACCCCTCGTATATATACTGACACATCTGTTTTGGTGCGTAACTACCTGCAATGTAATTTATTCGCATGAATAAGTATCAATTTGCCACTACTCATTAATAACGACAGTTGGATATGGTTGCGTTACGCACGCACAATTCTCACGATAGGACTTGTCTGCATGATGCAAAGTTTTAATGTTTTAGTTTGTTTGTGATGATGTTTTGTGAATCAAGCTAAACAAATCGAGTGTTCCTAGGAATGATAATTTGTACAGCAGTTTTAGTTATGTATTCTACCTACAGTGGGAATTTACCATTCATTGGAGCTACTAGTGTTAGCAAAGCACAAGTGCGACTTGATAGTCCAGGAAATAAAACATTTAAGTATTCTACAAACGGTATCAGTCGATAAGGTTAATGTCTTTATTGCACTGGTTTATTAAGCATTCGATAAATTCGTGTTTTGGTTTGTTGTGTAGTATGTTCTGTAGTCTAGTGTAGAAGTCTTGGTTTGGTATTTGAGATGATATGATAGCTTCGTCCATAGTTTCAGTGATTGATTGACAGCTTGATGCTTGCGATAGCTGTCCCGAGTTAATGTCGTAGTATACTCTTTCTTCTTCAGAGGTTACGTTGGTAGCCATGTTAGATATAACTGTTGTTAAACTATTTATTCACGTTTTCAAACCTACTCGTTTCCCTTCAAACGGCGACGTCAGAGTGACGTTTATTCCTTGGCCCGCCCCTATTGTACTTACAATTTTTTATAATCTCCCAGAAATGTTGTTTGTCAACCGATTAATCAAACATGGGTCATGTCTGTAAAAGAAACGTTGGCTGTTGAACAAAATAAGGATTATTTTCTGAAAGTTTGATTTGTGTCGAAATTATAACAAAATTCCTATTACTTTTTGATCACCCCTCGTATATACTGACACATCTGTTTTGCTGCGTAACAACCTTCAATGTAAGTAACTCGCATGAATAAATATCAATTTGTCACTACTCATTAATTCTCGAAAGAATGTTATTATTGCGTTACGCATGCACACTTCTCACGATAGGACTTGTCTGATGTAAAGTTGTCTGACAATTTATCCGTTATAATGTTTTAGTTTGTTTGTGATGATGTTTTGTGACTCAAGCTCAAAAAATCGAGTGTTCCTAGGAATGATAATTTGTACGGCAGTTTTAGTTATGTATTCTACCTACAGTGGGGATTTACCATTCATTGGACCTACAAGTGTTTGCAAAGCACAAGTGCGACTTGATAGTCCAGGAAATAAAACATTTAAGTATTCTACAAACGGTATCTATAAAACCATACTTGGTATTAGAGACAAAAACTGTCGTTTATCAAATCAACACAAATTTAACGGTCAAAGATTAAAATGTGGAAAACTCGCAATGTGTAACGTGATTAAGACTCCCGAGCCTAATTTACCAGCGACCTGTAAACAAAGGTTACCCGGCTGTATAATCATCGGCGTGTTTAAGGCAGGGACGAGGGAATTCTTAGACTTTCTCGCCATGCACCCAGGCATTGTCATCCGACGATTTCCTTACTATGAAATATCTTTTTTCGTAGCCGCACGATGGAATAAAGGGATAGAATGGTACAGATCGGCTATGCCTTACAGTATGCGAGGTCAAATTACCATGGAAAAATCGCCGCTGTATTACACTGCCCCGGAAGTACCGGAAAGGATACATCAAATGGACCCCAACATTAAGCTGATACTGTTAGTGCGAGATCCTGTGGACAGGACCCTATCACAGTTAACATTTAGTGCTCCAAATCGTAGTTTTGAGTTTATCTATAACATAACCACAAAACAAATGCCGGACACTACACGGACGTTGCGATATTCATTCTATGACGAACCTTTCAAACGTTATCTGCGTTACTTTAATAGGTCCCAACTCCATGTTGTGAGTTCAGAGGAATTTATACTTAAACCTTATAAAGTTATGCGTGACACAGAAACGTTCTTAGGTATTCCGCATTTGATACAACGAGAAGATTTTATCTTTAATGACAAGAAAGGATTCTATTGTTTGAAAGACATGAGAAACACGTTTTCTGCTTGTTTTGGTGACGAAAGAGGCAGACAGAAAAACCGAAAAGACCTTGGCATTATAAAGCCTGTGTTAAGAACAATGTTTAAACCACACAATGAACGATTCTTTCAACTTGTTGGCCGGAGATTTCAATGGGCATGAGTGATCAAGTTTTAAAAAATACAGTTAATATGTAAATAAACTTAACAATGGATTTCTAACATGTGACCGCTTTTAGACGTGGCTGCGACAGTCGATATTATACTAAACAAATTATTGCAAATTTTGACACAACGAACAATTTTTCCCTTCGCCACAATGTTTTCAACTTTTTTTTCGATTGTTATGTTTCATTTATAGATATTTCCCAATTTTCGACTCAATGTTTTCAAAATCGTCTGCTGCATATTTATTGTAAGTGGGAAAGGGTTAACGCTACATTGGGTCCAATTCATGGTTTTGGACTATGACCTCGCATATACGGAACTGCTAAACAACTGATTTAAACAATGTGTGAAATAAAGTAATTAACATGAGCCGTTCCACGAGAAAACTAACATTGTGGACTCTACATAGGCTAATCCGGGCCGACACTTTCCGTCTCGGAGAGATAGGTATAGAGTAATGATTCATGCAATAGAAAACCGCAGGAGGCGAAAAGTGTCTCTCCGGGTAAGCCTGTGCGTCATGCTTAGACTGATCAGTGTCGATACTTTACGCAGTGTCCACAATGCAGCTGCGGCGATAGACATCTGCGTAATGTATCGACCAGATCAGCCTGCGCTGTCCGCGCAGACTGATCCGGCCGACACATTCCGTCTCTCAGGGGAATAGAGATATAGAATAATGATTCCTGAAACAGAAAAGTCACAGGAGGCGAAAAGTGTTTATCCGGGTAAGCCTGCGCGGCATGCTTAGACTGATCAGGGTCGATACTTTACGCAGTGTCCACAATGTTGGTGTTCTCATGAAACGGCTCAACTATATTATTTACATAACGAATTTAATTCGCGTTTGATATCAGTCTGACAATACAATCAATCACTGTAGATTTTATATTCGTTAGAGATATTTGTCCGTTGATTGTTTTTCCTCACCATGAAGCTTTCCGACGCCTCTGCAGTAGACAACTTTGGAAAACCATGTGGCAAAAGACGAAATTGCTCGTAATAAGATAAGATAAGATTAGATAATTTTATTATAGTGACACGGTGACACGTACAAAATGTGAATAAAAACGAAACATCAGGCAAAGACACCCGGCCATGTTTGGCCTATCAGTCACTTTAACATATCTACATAATGAATTGAATTGTGAGATATATATTAAATATTTCACTGGGTTCACGCTTTACACCCATCTACATACATATATACACACATACATACATATACACATATATACAAATACATACCCACACACATACATACATACACCCACACACATACACACATACATACACACATACATACATGCATACACACATACATACACATACACATACACACTCATACATGCATATGCACACACATACACATCTGGAATAATGTTAACACATTTGTTTAGTGAATGATAATTTGTTAATGATACAATAACAATTTTCTCTTCGTAATAAGAAATTTCTCCTTTTACCACAACGTTTTTTCATCTCTATCCAAAAATTAAACGTTCATTTATAGTATAGAGATTTTCAACATTGTGCCTAGATGTTTTCAAAATCGTCTTCTCCAGATTAAGGCAGATAAACGGGTCCTGTTTTATGTTTCTAATTAACACAATTGTTCGGCAGCCAATTTTGTAAACGGTCATATGATTTTGAAACACATAGCACATTGTAATATATTCCACAATATGACAGAAAATGCATCATTTGTTTGAGCACAATCGATGCTAAGTTTCATTTGAATTCAGGATGGCCCTTATATCAAGAATTAAGAAACGAATTCATAAAAAAAGTAAATATTACTGGAAAAAATCACATCACATCTGAGAGTCCTTAGGTTATGTAAGAATGTGTCAATGTTTGATTTGTATGGAAGCCCTGGAGGGACTTCTTACTTCAATACTTCTGACTTCCATACTTCTGACTTCATTACTTCTAACTTCCAAACGTCTAACTTCATTACTTCTAACTTCATCACTTCTAACTTCTGACTTCACTACCTCTAACTCAATTCATTTCTAACTTCTAACTTCATTACTTCTAACTTCATCACGTTTAACTTCTAACTTCATTACGAATGAAAACAATACGATTTGGACCTTGGAAGTTAAATGTAATGAAGTTAGAAGTAAGGAAGTTAGAAGTATGGAAGTTAGAAGTAAGGAAGTTGGAAGTTAAAAGTGATGGAGTTAGAAATGTTGAAGTTAGAAGTATGGATGTCAGAAGTCAGAAGTATTGAAGTAAGATAGATTTGGACATTGGAAGTTAAATGTAATGAAGTTAGAAGTAAGGAAGTTAGAAATAATGAAGTTAGAAGTAAGGAAATTGGAAGTTAGAAGAAATGAAGTTAGAAGTGAATGTAGTTAGAAGTAATGAAGTTAGGAGTTAGAAGTAATGAGGTTAGAAGTTTGGAAGTTAGAAGTTTGGAAGTTAGAAGTTAGAAGTGATGAAGTTAGAAGTTAGAAGGGATGAAGTTAGAAGTTTGGAAGTTAGAAGTAATGAAATTAGAAGTATGGAAGTCAGAAGTATTGAAGTAAGAAGTCCCTCCAGGGCTTCCATAGATTTGATCTCATTTTAAATGCAAAAAACTACTTTATATTTAAGATAAATGGCAAACTTATCCCTTCACGCCTTGATGCTACAAATATCATATGTTTGCAATGTTTATAAAGTATTTTGTATAATACTTTCAGGCCGAGTCCCGGTAGCTCAGTCGGTAGGGACGCGGGCTGTCAATCCAGGGGTTGTGAGTTCGAATCCCGGCTCGGCCAACTTTCTTTCCAACGATTGACAAAAGTCAATGCAACATGCGTCATTCGTCTTCCACCAATGGGCTAAGTCTATGTGGAAAAGCAGCCAGTTGCTTGGGAAGATTGTTGTGTGGAGTACTGGTCTGAGAAAACCAGGAAATGCATGAGTAGGTGAACTGACCGCCGTGATATAACTGAGAAATTGTTAAAAACGGCGTTAAACCCCAATCAATCAATCAATCAATAATACTTTCAGGGGCGTAGTTTTGCAATAATCAATGTGTAGGCCGTCTCGTGAGATAATCACATTGTGGACACGTTTCGCCTCCTGTGGATTTTCTGTTTCAGAAATCACTACTCTATACATCTATCCCCCTAAGACGGAATGTGTCGGCCCGGATCAGTCTGCGCGGACAGCGCAGGCTGATCTGGGCGATGCATTACGCAGACGTCTATCACCGCAGCTGCATTTTGGGGGCATTTTGAGAACAAATGTGTAGGCACGTGCCTACAGTGCCTAAAGGGAGCTACGCCCCTGACTTTTATTTTCACTTATTGAGATATATAAGTTTGATGTAAAATTACAGTGTAGTCATACGGTGGCTTTAATGTTTTAAAAACACATAAACTTTCATGTTTGTTGTTGTTGTATAACATGTAAGTGCCTTTTTCCATACTGTATGCTCTTTGGCATGTTGCTAACTGTTATCCTCAACTTTCTTATCAACTTGTAAACTTCGAAAAATCAAATGTCATGTGACTTGTCTAGACTTAACAACTAGAAACAGGCAAGTGCATATTTTATGAGCTCCGAATCAGAAAACTGGTAAACTATCCGAAGCACAATTGCGGTCAGTGCAGATTAAGATCAGCATGTGCGTCGGCATATTCGTATCATAACCACTGCCCGCTAGCTGTGTCGAAGGCCTTTTCCATTCGAAGACGATTTTGAGGCATCTGAAACTGACGACTTTTGAAAACAGTGGCAAAAGGAGAAATTGATCACCATGAGCAATGTATCCTTTTGCCACAATATTTTAGTTTCTATTCAATAATTATTCAATATTTTGCAGAGATGATTTCAAAGTCGTCTGCTGCAGAAGTTCTGTTTCTGTTTAAAAATTAAAAACATAAAAATAATTTTATGCAATGTTTTTTCAAAGTAAATAGCATTATTGATAATTTGAAACACACAGGGCAATCGGTATCAAAAATAGATCGATTCTATGTATGATGATTAGTGTATTTTGATGAAAGAAAATATGTACAATGATATTCCTTACACAACTGTATATTCCGGAAACACACGGACTAACAACATACGTGGTAAACCGTCGTGGAATAATGATCTGTCATATTTTCCGTTCTAGCATATGTCTAGCTGAACGTAACTGGTTGAAAGGTTGTAAGAGAAACGAAAAGAAAAACGTTCAGACATTAGAAAATGTCCACGCTAGAAAACAGTTCTATCTTGAGGTACAGAAAGCAAAACGAAAGTATTAGTATTCGATGCAGATCAAATTGTTATGCAATAGTTCGTCTGATGAATCAGATTATTGGAAATCTATTGATAAAGTTGGTAATATAAAGCGAATATAATTCCAATGAAAGTACTCCTAGATGATGGTACTGCATCGTCTAAATTATCTGATATTTAACATAGATGGACAACTGATTTAAGATATTTGTCCACTAGTAAAAACAAACAGTGTACACGTTATCCCTTTCCCACCTGCAGGCGCATTTTGACGCAATAGCAGCAGACGACTTTTGAAAAACATCATGAGCAATTTTCACTTGGGCAGGGACCAATGTATTACATTGTCCCTGACTTGGTCCACAATGTTTTCAACTTTATTTAACAATTAAGCTATCTGTTATGGACATGGATCTTCCTCGTTTCAGCATGTAAGAAATATGCCTACCAATATGGCCTCCGGGAAATCTAAATATTGTAGTTCCGGGAATAACATGGTGATTAGATTCTCGCTTCTTGTACTTTTTGTCTCGCCCACGATAGTGGAGTGAGACATAGCAGTCACTTTTCCGGCGACGGCGACGGCGGCCGCTTTTACAAATAGCTATATCTCGGCAACCCCTGCTTGAATTTTTCTGAAACTTAAGATGTATTGTTTGGTCATGGGACATCTGTCAACGTCAAAATGTTCAGGGTCAAGGTCATAATTGTGCAGAACTTGACCTTTGTTAGGTAACTTAACCTCAAAACTTAACCTTTCTTATATCTCAGCAACCCCTGCTTGAATTTTCTGAAACTTTTTCAGATGTATTGTTTGGTCATGGGACATCTGTCAATGTCAAAATTTTCAGGGTCAAGGTCATAATTGTGCAGAACTTGACCTTTGTTAGGTAACTTAACCTCAAAACTTAACCTTTCTTATATCTCAGCAACCTCTGCTTGAATTCTTCTGAAACTTTATCAGATGTATTGTTTGGTCATGGTACATCTGTCAACGTCATAATTTTCAGGGTCAAGGTCATAATTGTGCAGAACTTGACCCTTTCTTATATCTCAGCAACCCCTGCTGGAATTTTTCTGAAACTTTGTCAGATGTATTGTTTGGTCATGGGACATCCATCAACGTCAAAATGTTCAGGGTCAATGTCATAATTGTGCAGAACTTGACCTGTTTTAGGTAACTTAACCTCAAAACTTAAAACTTTCTTATATCTCAGCAACCCCTGCTGGAATTCTTCTGAAACTTTGTCAGATGTATTGTTTGGTCATGGGACATCCATCAACGTCAATATTTTCAGGGTCAAGGTCATAATTGTGCAGAACTTGACCTTTGTTAGATAACTTAACCTCAAAACTTAAACTTTCTTATATCTCAGCAACCCCTGCTGGAATTTTTCTGAAACTTTGTCAGATGTATTGTTAGGTCATGGGAAATTTTATGTGTAAACACTTACTATCATAGTGATTGCAATTATTTTCAATTTAATGTAGTATTATTGATCACTCTTTACTTTATGTGTGAATAAATATATTAAGATATATACACATGTAGTGAGTGTATTATTTATCATGACATGTTGATAACAATGCATTGACAGACACTTACTTTTTCACATTTTATCAACTTTACTTTCTTTTTGCATAGTGATACCATTTAATATCTGATATTCTTAGAAGGGCGAGACACCCTCAGCCCGAGGTCTTGTGATTGATATATATGCTTGCAAATTACCAGTCGCAATGCGTGTTTTTTTTTTTTTTGTCTTTTTAAAAATCCAACAAAATTAAGACATTTAAACTACAGTCTTGTCGTGGAAAAAAGAGTCTAATCAAGAATTAAATATTTGAGGTTCATTAGTTCAATGTTTTAACGCGAAACACATTCATGTGAAGATTTAAATAAACTGACATAACTTGTCATGATCTTAAGATAAAGTTGTATACAAGTTACCTCCCTTTGTAAGTGGGGGGAACGTGGTGTTGTGTGGTGGTTTCCTACATCCTTTTAACTTTCCCTATACCGCCTCGGTGGAGTAGTGGTAGATAGTGTGGGAGGTTGTGGGTTCGATCCCCGACCGGATCATACCAAATACTGGAAGGAGTGGCTGCCCTCATTGGTGCTCAGGGTTGCGGGTTTATCATTACGACTGACTGGCTGGTGTCAGTAAAAATGGACCAGTAGAACTGGTAACTTACCCAGGAACGCCGTGATATATCTCACAAAAAATGTTAAAAGCGGCGTAAAACACCAAACAATCAATCAATCAATAAACTTTCATAATAATAATTTGCCTCAAAGGTGGAAGCTTCCCACCAAAAATAACCATTCGACATACATAATAATATTAGCGGTGCTCTGTGTAATCCAAACTTCGTGCATTTGCGATTTGTGCAGATCCAGATCAACTTGCGCATCCGCGAAGCTTGATCTTGTTAAACACTGTTCTCCCATAAGTCATATTTGGTTTCATATATGTTTTGATATTGTATGTTTAATCGATGGCTTTGACATCTTGTCATGTGTTTGTATATTTGTGAATGTTTGTGTACTGCTGTAAATGGGAGACATAACTAATGGAATTTTCTGTTTCTCGTCGATGTATATTATGTTCATTTGATAAACCGTCATATGAATATGTTTACGGCGATGTAATATCACTTTATATGCCGAATAAATAAACTTTAAACTTTAAACATGAAACTGTTAAAGAAAACTATTTTAGATCCTTTGCGTTAACGCTTTCTGAAGCCCCTGCAGCAGACGGCTTTTTGAAAACATAGTGACAAAAGAAGAAATTGCTCAAAACGAGCAAATTCTTCTTTTGCCAGAATGTTTTCCAATTTTAGTCATAGGTTATCCATTCAATTATAGAGATTTTCTATTTGTAGACAAAATATGTTCAAAGTCGTCTGCTGCAGAATTGACGTATGAGGGAAAGGGTTAAAGGATATTTTTTCCTTGAGCGCTTTAAAGATGGTAGTACCCTCCTTGGCGCTCAGCGTTGCGGGGTTAGCATTACGATTGACTGGCTGGTGTCAGCAGGACAAATGGACCAGAAGTAACGGTAACAGTGGTAACAGTACCCAGGAAAGGCCGTTTTTACTAACTGTTTAATTGATAGTCTGTGTAACCATCAGTTATACATGTATATCTCCAGGCAACCATTCATCACAACCTTATGCATCTTTTGACAAATAATAAGAGTATAGCCCCCACTAGTTGTAAGCCAGTGTAACTTTGAATGACTGCAGACCAGAGAAGCAATGCGATCCCGTGATTAAACTGAATAGTTGTTTAAAGCGACGTTAAGCACCAAACAATAAATCAATTGAGCACCGGTCAAAGCACCGTAGTGATAACAAAATAATAGTGGTCAGTACTGTGAATGAACGGATTAAATGTGTTAACCCTTTCCAGCTGACTGATTCGTTTTTTTGTCCATTTATCCGACACCATCGAGTCAATCGTAATGCACATGTATGGTGAGTGTAAGGAACGACAACTCTGCGAAGGAGATTGCATCGAAGCTGCAAAACTGAAGACGTATTCAAGTAATGTATGGACAATACTCCGGGAAATGTCGAAACCGGACCATTGATGTAATAGTTAGAGTATCCGTGTTTACAATCCTTTTTCTTTTTAAATTGAAATACAGTCAAACCTACATTTGTTTAACAATCCCCTGTTTATAGTAACAACATTTTTTTTTAATTTCCCTATTATTCATTTTCTTCACAAATGACCCTGTTATTAAACACCACCTGTTAGCAGAGACCAGGCTGTTGTCTTCCCATCGGTGGTGTTTAAACTGTATTAGTAACTTTAAATCTTGACTATCTCTGTTCAATAACAAAAGCTAGAGAAAGGGAATCACTCTTTGCTCGGACCATACCAAAGTCTTTAAAAAGGTAGTAGTCCCTTACCTCCTTGGCCACAGTAGCAACGCGGGCTGTCAATCCAGGGGTTGTGAGTTCGAATCCCGGCTCGGCCAACTTTCTTTCCGACGATTGTTAAAAGCCAATGCGACATGTGTCATTCGTCTTCCACCAATGGGCTAAGTAAGTATATGTGGAAAAGCAGCCAGTTGCTCGGGAAGATTGTTGTGTGGAGTTCAGGTGTGAGAAAACCAGAAAATGAACTGGCCGCCGTAATATAACTGAGAAATTGTTAAAAACGGCGTTAAACCCCAATCAATCAAACGTAACCCATGAAACGCAGTGATAGGATTGAAATAATATTGAAAGCGGTGTAAAACAGTGATATTATACTGGAACAATGCATAAATATTGACCGTAATGTACATATTGACCTTAATGTACATATTGACCTTAATGTACATATTGACCTTAATGTACATATTGACCGTAATGTACATATTGACCGTAATGTACATATTGACCTTAATGTACATATTGACCGTAATGTACATATTGACCTTAATGTACATATTGACCTTAATGTACATATTGACCGTAATGTACATATTGACCGTAATGTACATATTGACCTTAATGTACATATTGACCTTAATGTACATATTGACCTTAATGTACATATTGACCTTAATGTACATATTGACCTTAATGTACATATTGACCTTAATGTACATATTGACCTTAATGTACATATTGACCTTAATGTACATATGAGTAGGGAGTCAGTTGCTTAACCCTTTCCCCCATACCACAATTCTGCAGCAGACGACTTTGAACGTATTTTGTCAAAACATAGAAAATCTCCATAATTGAATGGATAACCTATGACAAAAAGTAGAAAACATTGTGGCAAAAGGAGAAATTGCACGTTTTGTGCAATTTCTTCTTTTGTCACTATGTTTTCAAAAAGCCGTCTGCTACAGAGGCGTCTGAAAGCGTCTATATGAGGGAAAGGGTTAAGAGGAGTGCTGAGTGACTAATTGAAGTCTGGAGTTACCTGCCCCTGGTGTGTTTCAATGTGGAGTCTTATTGGCTTAGTTCTAAATTTAGTTTTGTGCTTGTCAGAAAGATGCATACAGGATTGTTTTACCTTCAGAATGACAGTGGATGCTCAGATGAGACTGTGCGGGTGCTCGTATGCTGACCCGAGTCTGCACTGTAAGAAGAAGCATTAAGACTCTTCATCACCAGAAGCAGCGTTTAAATCTTTCACTGCCGACTTTCACAAAGTCGAATCTTCCATAATGGCCCACTCCATTTTCCGTACTAAAGGGAATTTGGTAACATTAGATGTCTAAGTGGCAAACAATGCATATTTCAGGAGAGACAGCTCTTTACGAGTGTAGTATAAACTCAGATTGGAAAAAGTATATAAGTTCACTTGTTTTCTTCTATAATAGCATCCCTCATGAGACAACAAAAACTTCGCCTTATGAATTGATGTTTGGTAGAAAAGCAAAGTTGCCAATTGACATCCAATTTGACCGTATTACAGAAGAAATAAACAACAAATCTGCAAAAGATTACATTACTGAATTAAAAGAAAGGATGGAACAGACTAAGGAAATCGTAGAGAAACATGCTTCAAAGGCAAAACAAAAACACAAGAAATATTACGATCTGAAAGCAAAAGCGGTAAAAGTATCTGTTGGCGATAGAGTTCTGGTGAAGAAAGTAGCATTTGACGGAAAACACAAGATAGCGGATAAGTTTGAAGAAGAGACATACGAAGTTGTAGAGCAACCAAGACAGGAGAGTCCTGTGTTTAAAGTCAAATCAGCAAATTCTGGAAATATCAAAGTTCTGCATAGAAACCTGTTATTCAAGATAGCAGATGGAGAAATAGAAGAGGGAAGAATTGTCGAGCACATAGAAGAGAAAGTTGCAGACAAGCAAAATGCAAGTCATGACGTCATGGAAACAGCTAACAGCGAAGGATATAGACCTGTAAGTAGAACAGATCAGGATAGGGACGCCTATTTTCCTGAGTCTGGAGGCAGTGAAGTTAATCATAGAGATGATGGAGACAACGATGATTCAGAAGAAGATGACAACAGGAGAGAAGTAGATAAAATGAAGGAAATAGTTACAATAGATCAGACAACAAGTGCAGAATTAGAAAAAAGAGCGAAAGATTTCATTGAAATTAGTGAATATTTGGACCTAGAAGGAACGAATATAGAAACTGAGGTAATACCGACAGTACAGGAATGTGAGAATGAGACAGATGAATCAGAAGTAGATACAGAACAACCAAATACCGAGGAACCAAATACCGAACATAGTAGTGCAAAGGAACAACCCGTTCCAGCACCAAGAATATCAAAGAGAGAAAAGAAACCGCCGGACAGATACGAAAAACTAATTTCACATCAAATGGTTAGACCTATTGATAATAGAGTTCACGCATTAGATTCATTACTCAAGTCAGGAGTACTTAATGATATGGATCATGACACCGTTCACAGGGTGTTAAGTGCTGTAATTAACTGAAAGTTTTAATAATTTGTATATTAATTCGTATTTTATCACTTTAATATATGTTTCAGTCATGTTTGCAGATAGGTTAGCAGTGTGCTGATTATTTTTTTCATATTTATATTTGCATGAAAACAAATAAACCTGATGTTTTTTTGAAATTTTAGTTAAGAGAGGGAATCTTCATGACTGCGAGGACGCATTCAATTAGAGGGGAGAGATTATGAATAAATGTACAGCTGTCGTTTTAGTTAAAAAATGTTCTTGATAATGTAGACATTTAGTCAATTTGATTGGATGAGGAATTCAGGAATTCAGGAATACTATACATAGATTGAAATAAATGTTGAAATACTTCTTCTTTCCCTTTCTACAACCATTCATCTATATCATCCCCATTTTGAAGTTAGCAATTACACAATGAATCGACGGTTGACCATACTTGAGACGATGTTATCTGACCATTGTCCAGCAACTGACTGACTGTGAAAAACATCTGAGCTAATCATGTGACTAAATATTGCCGCCAAACAGGAAATCTAAAAATAGCTGATATGGGCTAAAACCCAACAAAACAATCTGGTTACACGAGCTGTCTCACATGAATCTGCATTGTTTGCAAAAGCCTTTTATTGCCTTTGGCAGTGAAAGGGTAACTTCAATGAGTGAACTTTTACAATTTTCCACCATCAACATGCAATTTAATCCTAGATGAATGCTGCGACAAAGAATTAGAATTGTCAGAAGTAAACTGGATTGCACTTGGAGAGTGCATTTTGGGCTGACGAGGGTTGAATCCGCATATATACGACGTCGCGATTGCTCCCAAAGGTTGCGAGGGATAGGAGTGTAGTTTCTGGATGTGGTGGCAAGTCAATAAGACGACACGCATAACTGTTTAGCCAGTTCATGGGTAAAGGTACAAGTTGGCATTCCAAAACAGTATAGGTTCAGCTTAGCCTTTCTGTTCAGTCTTGACATAATCTACACAAGTTGTATGAAGCTTGTTATGCCGAGCCCCGGTAGCTCAGTCGGTAGCGGTGCGAGCTGTCAATCCAGGGGTTGGGAGTTCGAACCCCAGCTGGGTCAACATTCTTTCCGACGGTTAACAAAAATCACTGTGACATGCGTCATTCTTCTTCCAGCAATGGACTAACAGTCTATGCGGAACATCAGCTAGTTGCTTGGAAAAAATGCTGTGTGGAGTAAAAGTGTGAAAGCCAAGAACGGTATGAGAAGGTGAACTGGCTGCCGTGATATGATCAATCAATTGTTGAAACGGCGTTAAAACCCTATCAATCAAATAATGCAACAAGCGTGTACATGTTAGTAATATGCGAACGAAGTAGATCTGTAACTACACATATCTAAAAAGTCAACCAGTACACTTTTCCCCATAAGCGGACTCGTATAATATATGCAAGTGTAATTTATTCTAAGATAAAACGGTCTTTATTTGGCAACAACGCTCCTAAACCAGCCAAGTATTTAGCATGCTCTTTGCGGGGGAATGCAACTTTACACTGATTAAGTTAACCCCAATTTACTGTTGAGTGTATTATCCGTTACGAAAAGTATCATTAGGTCATTGGCAAACAGTGAAGCACCAGATCCACTTGCACTTGAAGAAGAAATTCTCAACAACATTATGGAATCTGCGTAATGTATCGACCCAGATCAGCCTGCGCTGTCCGAGCAAGCTAATCTAGGCCGACACATCCCGTTTTAGGCGGATACAGTAATGATTCCTGGAACAGAAAACCCACAGGAGGCGAAGAGTGTCTGCCCGGATTAGCCTACGCGGCATGCATAGCCTGATCTGGGTCGATACTTTTTACGCAGAGTCCATAATGTTGGTTTTCTCGTGGAACGGATCACATGTCTTTACAGAAAGCTTCACAATTTTGGACCACATATCTTCAACTGTTCTCGTCATGAACAAGTTAAAATGTGTTTCTTATCGAACATGGTTCAGATATCAATCATATTTATTCTCGTCATGAACAAGTTAAAATGTGTTTCTTATCGAACATGGTTCAGATATCAATCATATTTCTTCTCGTCATGAACAAGTTAAAATGTGTTTCTTATCGAACATGGTTCAGATATCAATCATATTTCTTCTCGTCATGAACAAGTTAAAATGTGTTTCTTATCGAACATGGTTCAGATATCAATCATATTTCAAAGCGAAAAGTCCCGTCGTTAATAACAAGAACTTTATTGTCAGACAGTCTTAACAAAGTTCGAGCTGATCGGCTTAAGAAAATTGATTGATTGATTGGGGTTTAACGCCGTTTTCAACAATTTCTCAGTTATATCACGGCGGCCAGTTCACCTACTCATGCATTTCCTGGTTTTCTCACACCAGTACTCCACACAACAATCTTCCCAAGCAACTGGCTGCTTTTCCACATAGACTTATTTAGCCCATTGGTGGAAGACGAATGACGCATTGACTTTTGTCAGAAAGTTGGCCGAGCCGGGATTCGAACTCACAACCCCTGTATTGACAGCCCGCGTCGCTACCGACTGAGCTACCGGGGCTCGGCTGGCCTACGAAAAGATCACATCGGTGTTGAAGTTGTAGGTTGCGGGAGCTCGAGGGCTCGATCCCCCATCGGGTTTTACTAAAGACTTTAAATTTGATAGTAATGGATTTCACTTCTTGACGCTCAGGATTGTTGGGGTAACATTACGGCCGATTCATTGATTGAGAGATTTATTGGGTCTAAACGCCGTTTTCAACAATGTTTTAATCATATCACGGCGGCCAGTTCACCTACCCATATGTTTCCTGGTTTTCTCACACCAGTACTCCACACAACATACTTTCCAAGTAACTGGCTGCTTTCCGCATAGACTGTAAGCCCATTGGTGAAAGACGAATGACGCTTGTCACAGTGGCTTTTGTCAATCGTCGGAAAGAATATTGGTCGAGCTTACGTTCGAACTTACAACCCCCTGGATTGACAGCCCGCGTCGTTACCGACTGAGCTACCGGGGCTCAGCGAATATATATAACGAAGAAATATACCGGAACAAGAAAAAGAAATAGTAAAAAATGAAAAACACTACATTGGTTTCAAACATGCATGTTTGAAACCAATGTAGTGTCTTTATTCTGTTTGAATATATATATATATATATATATATATACACATACATGTGTATATACATGTATATCTAAATGCATCTTCTGACCAAAATATATAAATGAGCTAACGGGGCTCGGCCCGATTCATTGGTGTCAGGATAAATGGACGAGTAGTACAGGTACAATTACCGTACCAAAGAAACACCGTGATATAACTGAACATCTATTGAAAGCGTCGAATATAATCGTGATATAACTGAACATCAATTGAGAGCATCGAAAATAACCATGATATAACGGAACAACTATTGAAAGCGTCGAAAATAATCGTGATATAACTGAACATCAATTGAAAGCATCGAAAATAACCGTGATATAACGGAACAACTATTGAAAGCGTCGAAAATAACCGTGATATAACTGCACAACTATTGAAAGCGTCGAAAATAATCGTGATATAACTGAACAACTATTGAAAGCGTCGAAAATAACCGTGATATAACTGCACAACTATTGAAAGCGTCGAAAATAATCGTGATATAACTGAACAACTATTGAAAGCATCGAAAATAACCGTGATATAACTGCACAACTATTGAAAGCGTCGAAAATAATCATGTTATAACTGCACAACTATTGAAAGCGTCGAAAATAATCGTGATATAACGGAACAACTATTGAAAGCATCGAAAATAACCGTGATATAACTGAACAACTATTGAAAGCATCGAAAATAACCGTGATATAACTGCACAACTATTGAAAGCGTCGAAAATAATCATGATATAACGGAACAACTATTGAAAGCGTCGAAAATAACCGTGATATAACTGCACAACTATTGAAAGCGTCGAAAATAACCATGATATAACGGAACAACTATTGAAAGCGTCGAAAATAATCGTGATATAACTGAACATCAATTGAAAGCGTCGAAAATAACCATGATATAACGGAACATCAATTGAAAGCGTCGAAAATAACCATGATATAACTGAACATCAATTGAAAGCGTCGAAAATAACCATGATATAACGGAACAACTATTGAAAGCGTCGAAAATAACCATGATATACCGGAACAACTATTGAAAGCGTCGAAAATAATCATGATATAACTGCACAACTATTGAAAGCGTCGAAAATAATCGTGATATAACTTCACAACTATTGAAAGCATCGAAAATAACCATGATATAACGGAACAACTATTGAAAGCATCGAAAATAACCATGATATAACGGAACAACTATTGAAAGCATCGAAAATAACCATGATATAACGGAACAACTATTGAAAGCATCGAAAATAACCATGATATAACGGAACAACTATTGAAAGCGTCGAAAATAACCGTGATATAACTGCACAACTATTGAAAGCGTCGAAAATAATCGTGATATAACTGAACATCAATTGAAAGCATCGAAAATAACCGTGATATAACGGAACAACTATTGAAAGCGTCGAAAATAAATAACCGTGATATAACTGAACATCAATTGAAAGCATCGAAAATAACCGTGATATAACTGAACAGCTATTGAAAGCGGCGAAAATAACCGTGATATAACTGAACATCTATTGAAAGCGTAGAAAAAAGCCATGCAAACAAACAAAACACTTCTGACACACCCGTTGTAATGGTTTTAAATGCTCTAGAAAAAGTTGAAAGAGGTAACCCTACTATAAGGCATGTGTACGTGATTCGGAAATTTCCGAAAACACCCTAGTGTATGAACACATTGATAAAACTCTGTGGGGGAGTTGTATCACGTGTCGTTTATGTCAGCAATGTGAAATATATGATCCATTAATGACGGCAAGGTGTTAATCTTTCCTACATACAGCAAATCTGGAGCAGACGACTTTGAAAAAAACATACCGGAAAAAAATAGAAACCTCCCTTTAAATGAGGGTACAATAATTAAATAGAGGTGGAAACATGGTGACAAAAGGAGAAATTGCTCGTTTTGAGCAATTTCTTCTTTTGTCGCCATGTTTTCAAAAAAGTCGTCTGCTGCAGAGGCGTCAGAAAGCGTCTATATGAGGGAAAGTGTTAATCTTTCCCACGTACAGCAATGTATCAGCAGGCGACTTTGCAAACGTGATCTCATCAATGCAAAAGTATGGAAACTACCAATCACTGTTCGAACGTTTAACTCTTTCAGCGCCGAATTGTTTAAAGTAGACTCTTCCATGTTCAAACTCGGAATTATTTTATAACTCACAGCCAAACAATGCAGATTTCAGGTGTGACAGCTCGTTACGAGCTGACTCACCTGAATCTAATGCAGTTTGCAGAAAGCTCAATATTGCCTTTGGCGCTGAAAGAGTTAATGACTGAATAGAGGTGAAAACTTTGTGGCAAAAAAAGAGAAATTGTCTCCTTTTGCCATAATAATTTTGTGTATGCCCATTTGCGTCAAAATGCTTCTGCAAGTGGGAAAGTGTTAATAAAACATTATCCCTGCTATAGACGGAAATCGACACCTTTACGGTAGACGACTTTGGAAATCACTGTAAGGAAAAGGAACACATCGTTTAAAGACGAACAAGTACTTTTTGCAGCAACGTTTTCAAATTATGTTAAAGATTAAACACTGTTCTTTCTCCAGATGTTATAAAGTGTTCCTATAAAGTTTTAACAAGCAAACGACTGGAGAAGTATCACGCCAGGTAAAAAGGAACGGTACCACTGCCAAGCCATCTTGTAGATCTGCCAGGACTGTCCTTGTGATATAGCACCATTGAGTCCCAGTTGGCAGGCTGTGTTTATATAGTAATGTAGGCTAGAGTATGTGGATTGACTAGACCTCCTCGGTAGGGTTATCGAACACGATTTGACTGGGGAGTATCTACCATAATCATACATTGAGTGATTGATTATTTAAATAACTGTTTTATTGCTGGATTGGTTATTCTATTAATCGATGTGTTGGCTAATTGATTGATAAATTGGTTGGCTTGTAATTTGATTGATTGCTTCCTTGTTTGATTGATTGATGTGACTGATTGATTGATTGATTGATTGATTGATCGATTGATTGATTTATTTATTGCTTGCATGCTTGCTTGCTTACTTGATTGATCGATTGATTGACTGCTGAATTGATTTATTTATTGTTTAATATGTTAATTGCTTGATTGATTACTTGATTACTGTATTGATTGATTAAACGATTGATTACTTGGATAGCTGATTAAACGATGGATTGATTGATTGATTGATTGATTGATTGATTGATTGATTGATTGATTGATTGATTGATTGATTGATTGATTGATTGATTAAACGATTGATTGATTGATTGATTGACATACAACATGTCTGCACCACACGACTTGTATAACATCTTGGCAAAAACATGAAAATCTCTGTAAATAAATGAACAATACTTGAATAGGGTTCAGTTAAAAACATTGAGGCAAAAGGATAAATCATTCATTGTGAGCTATTTCTTCTTTTTGATGCAGAGGCGTCAAAATGCGTCTTAATGAGGGAACAGGGGTTTCAGGTAATGGATTACAACTTTAAAAGTAAACCGTGTAATAGAATCACTTATCTGTTACAAATATATCCTAAAGCTATAAGTCAACTCTTAATCCTTTTTACATACAAAAAGCATGCTCCAGACGACTTTGAAAACATATTGACAAAAATGGGAAACACTTCGTAAATGAGAGTTCAATTATTAAATAGAGTTAAAAACATTGTGGTAAAAGGATAAATTGCTCATTATGAGCAATTTATCCTTTTGCCATAATGTTTTCAAAAGACGTCTGCTGTAGAGACGTCCGAAAGCGTATGTATGTGGGACAGGGTTAACAGCTGTATAAGTGTGAACACCGAGGGTGTATGTTTACATCGAATTGTTTATTTAAACTGGAAAAAAAAAAGTTGTCTTTTAATAGCTCGTGTCCACTATTACTGCATTTATTTTGATAACGGTTAGACCCCATAGGTGGGTGGTTCGTTAGTGATGGAATTTGACCTTAACGCTTTACCATATACGGGCGATTTCTGACGCCTCTGCAGCTGACGACTTGTTCAAAATGAGCAATTTCTCCTTTAGCCACATTGTTTTTTAAATTTGTTTCAACAGTTTAACCTTCTCATCCCCTTAGTTTAGTTTGAATATGATCTAATAGCAAATTAGTCAAAGAAGGTCAAAAAAGTATTCTGATAGTTGAACAAGGATCAGTGATAATACTTATGACAACATGACTTGTGTTAACGGTCATCTCTGTTAAGCAACGAACGAACGAACATGTTATTATAGTGACATATGTTATTTACAAATATAAATAATTTCAATAATAAACTTCCACAACACCCGGACACATTGTATAAGGCAGAGGAATCCGCCGTGGTCGAGTAGTTAGCGTCGGGGATTTCGAAACCGGGTGTCCCGGGTTCGATCCCCATTCGCGGCAATACGGTCTTGGTGGAGTGCCCTTGGGCAAGGCACATTTTCTAACCTAGTACTGGTTTGTTTACCCAGGGATCATGAATAAGTGAACTGTCGCCGTGATATAACTGAAATAATGTTAAAAGCGGCGTAAAAACCCAATAAATAAATAAATAAATGTATATGGCAGCCACTTGCAGATTTACAAAAACAACCGTCACGTTCCTCTTTATTTCGCTTGTATAAAGCATGTACCTATGTTCAGCAGCCAAGTCTAGATTCTCAACTGGGTTGATTGATTGATTGATTGATTGATTTGGGTTCAACAAGTCATATGATGGCGGCCAGTTCACCTACTCATGTGTTTGTTAGATTTCTCACACCAGTACTCCACACAATATCCTTTCCAAGAAACTGGATGCTTGTTACACATATACTGTTAGCTGATTGGTGGTAGACGAATGACGCTGGTCACAGTGACATTTATCAAACGACGTCGGAAAGAATGTTGGCCGAGCTAGGGATTCACAACCCCTCACAGCTACTGGGGCTCGGCAACTGGTTGGCTGCTTTACGCAGTTTTGGCTGTACTGTTGAAAACGATGTTAAACTCAAAGCTATCAATCAATGGCATGGTTTCAAAAACAGATATCTTTTTACATGTCAGGCCAATCTCATTGAAACCAGATCTTACGTTCGCTGTATCAGCAAACGCTCGTTTATATCTGAGGACAGCCTATTACAGGTCGTCTATATATATAGGGTATATTTGAGACGACCTTTTATGTGGGGTCGTCAGATATAATATGCACACACCATATTCTGGCCTGATTTCAGTGGGATTGCCTGTCGCGTATACTTCTTCTAAACGACGCCCCAGTTGTATGTAACATTGTTAAAGTGGTGTTCACAATCGTGCAATATACTGAAGGGGTAGTCTTTTATTGATACTTAAAGACATGCCGATGTATTCCGGCGGGATCTGCAGCAGACGACAATTGAATACATTCTCCTTTTGCCACAATGTTTTCAACTCATTTAAATAATTGTATTTTCTATAAATTGAGAGTTTCCATACTTTTGCTATTTAAAAGTAGTCTGCTGATGATTTTTTTATGTGCTAAAATGGTTAAAGGAGATGTAATTCGCAGTATCAGCGTCGAGAGCGGCAGACCACGGCTCGACCTCCAGTCGGGTCATACCAAAGACATTACAATGATACATGTAGTAGAGGGGTTCTCTCCCTGGCCCACCGGGTTGCGGGAATAGCATTTCTGCTAATGCATCGGTGCCAGGACAAGCTTACCAGCACTACTGGTGAATAACATAGGACACGTCATGATATGACTGAAATTGTGTTGAAAGCGGGGTAAAATACCGACTAAACAAAACAAAACAAGTCCTATCGTACCAGACTCCAACAGACTTGCTGATCATGGTGTGTCAATGATTCAATATCGCGCTTCATGGTAGTCAGAAGTTACTTACCCCTACCATTACATTTTACGTCAAGCGTACACCAATAATGGCGGCTCCCTTTTGGACTAGTCAGACGTTATCTCCCCTTGCCATTACATTTTAGGTCAGGCATACACCAATACTTGCCGCGTCCTTTGGACTAGTCACGCGTTATCTGCCCCTACCATTACATCATAGGGTCAGGCATACATCAGTAATGACCGCGCCCTTTGGACTAGTCTGGTATGTCCTTGCCATTATGTTTTAAGTTCAGGCGTACAACAATAATGGCGGTGCCCTTTGGTCATTATGTTGTAAGCAGACTGCTATAGAGACAATATTTTCTTTGTGGACCAAACCGGTTTAACCTTTCAAACTCCGAAAGTAGTTTGCTTCATTATTCATGTATTGATTCCAAACATCAAGTTGTATTGGTCCACTGAAGTGTTTACAAAAATCAATTTGATATTAAGTAATCTATTGTAAATGCGCTAGCAAACTACAAGGGGAGATGACCATACTTGTTGCCTGCTTGTTCGTGCAAGAAGTACTTATTTGCTATAGTACGCCGAGTACCATACTAGTTGCCATTGTTGGTTAATGTAAGAAGTACTAATTAACTATAGTACGCCGAGTACCATGCTAGTCGCCATTGTTGGTTCATGTAAGAATCGTTCATGTAAGAATCGTTCATGTAAGAAGTACTAATTAACTATAGTACGCCGAGTACCATACTGGTCGCCATTGTTGGTTTATGTAAGAATGGTTCATGTAAGAAGTACTAATTTACTATAGTACGCCGAGTACCATACTGGTCGCCATTGTTGGTTTATGTATGAATAGTTCATGTAAGAAGTACTAATTTACTATAGTACGCCGAGTACCATACTGGTCGCCATTGTTGGTTTATGTATGAATAGTTCATGTAAGAAGTACTAATTTACTATAGTACGCCGAGTACCATACTGGTCGCCATTGTTGGTTTATGTAAGAATGGTTCATGTAAGAAGTACTAATTTACTATAGTACGCCGAGTACCATACTGGTCGCCATTGTTGGTTTATGTATGAATAGTTCATGTAAGAAGTACTAATTTACTATAGTACGCCGAGTACCATACTGGTCGCAATTATTGGTTTATGTAAGAATAGTTCATGTAAGAAGTACTAATTTACTATAGTACGCCGAGTACCATACTGGTCGCCATTGTTGGTTTATGTAAGAATGGTTCATGTAAGAAGTACTAATTTACTATAGTACGCCGAGTACCATACTGGTCGCCATTGTTGGTTTATGTATGAATAGTTCATGTAAGAAGTACTAATTTACTATAGTACGCCGAGTACCATACTGGTCGCCATTGTTGGTTTATGTAAGAATGGTTCATGTAAAAAGTACTAATTTACTAACGACCGCCGCGCTTTAGAATACATTATTACTATTATGCGAGGGCGTAATTTATGATAAATTAACCCTTCCTCACATAAAAAACATCTCTAGCAGACGACTTTGAAAACTCATGCATAAAAACAAAGTTGAAAACATTATGGATACATTGCTCATTATGAGAAATGTTCCCCTTTGCAACACTGTTTTCAATAGACGTCGGTTGCGTTAAATGTGGGAACGGGTTAACCGATTTAATGAAAGAATATACACAAATATTCCACGAACTAGAAGAACAACAACGCTCTTATCAAAGCACTCTAGCAAACCCGGAAACCACCGGACTGTTATGACAATGTAAAACGTGACCTTTAAGACTTCCCCGGCCATTATTAATCGCATTGATTACGTTATCGTCCACATTTATCAGGAAGGTATTATCCGTGCAAATCCACCTCGGGAATGATGAAAAACAAATCTCATAAAAGCCAGACCAAAACACTTCGCTGTACATATATTGGACACCGCACTAAAGATTGATCCTATTCATCTAAATATCCATGAGCATGTTTTCATGACCACTATTCCAGCTAGTGATATTTTCCTATTGATACCTAACGATTTTGTAGGCGATAATTTGATTGGATGATGCAAAAGTCAATCTGAGACGACCTGTAATAGGCAATGATCAGATCTGTACAGGCATTTGCTATTGCAGGTCTGGTTTTGATATATAACAAGGTCAGTTTGTGTTTGTTTGTATGCTGTTTTACATCGCTTTCAACAACTTATCAGGTCTATCTCAACCTTTCTTGGATAATTGTACCAGTACTGCTTAATCACGACACCAGCGTGTCAGTCGTAATGTTAACCAAACAATCCTAAGCGCTAAAGGAGGAAAGGCGTATTTGTTAAAGTTGTTCTGTATGACCCGGACGGGGATCGAGTCGGTGACCTCCCGCACCCGACACGGACGCTGTACCGCCACACCATCGAGACGGACAATGTCAGTTTACATGGAAATGTTACACTGACCTTTTTGAATTTACACGAACAATAGAATACACATTAAATTATAAATAAAGTTTCTTAAAACGTTTCGATTTTGGGACTCTTGAGCGTAAAATTATTGTCTCCTGGGTGTTTTTTACGTCATCAAACATTACAGATGTACCAGGAATGGAAAGTTCGTCTATCCTTACATGAATAGAAAGGACCACCCACAGACGGCCAAACGGACACATGTTAACGCAATGAACTTAGTTCAATCTGGAGTTCAGAGTTTAATTCAAAAGCAGAGCTCTAGATAAGAAGAGTATTTCACATCTCCATTTCCTTATTTGACCCTTAAACCCTCTGTTATTGGTACTCAAAATATTCGATTCAGTGAGACGATTCTTTTGAGCACTGAGACGATTCTTTTTTAGTACCCACATCATAGGGCTGAGTTGAGTCATAAGAGAGATATTGTAGGGTAAAGACCAGTTTACTCCTCCTTATCTTGTCCCCTGAAAATAGTCCAGTGTCGCTTGCACCTTAAACTGTCGTATGTAAAATACAATACAATATACAAACCAATATGCTTTACTGCATAACAACTGGTCAGCGTCGGGGGTTTAAAATCGGGTGTCCCGGGTTCGATCCCTAGTCGCGGCACGACGGTCATGGTGGAGTGCCCTTGGACAAGGCATGTTTTCTAGCCTAGTACTGGTTTGTTTACCCAGGGATCATGAATAAGTAAACGATCGCCGTGATATAACTGAAATAATGTTGAAAGCTGCGTAAAACCCCAATAAAACAACAACTACAAGTTGTATAGCATGTCTTAACAGAGACCCACGTATATTTGTACATATTTAACGACAAATTGTTTTCAATTTTATATCAAAGAAGACATATTTGTAATACAAGATTGGTTGAGTGAGTATTGTTATCTCCTAGCTTTGTGATTGAGTGTGTTTATTGCTATATTGAGGAAAGACCATGTCGAGAGCTTTGCGTGAAACGGTTGTAACTAAAATTTGTCTTTTTTTTACGATGTTAATCACTCCGCCATAAAGTCTTTATAAGCGTTAAATCATTTTTCTTGGTAAACAATGACAATTTAGGTGCCATTGCTCGTTCTGAGCAATGGCACCTAAATTTGCATCGTTTACAAAGGGGTCAAAATTGTCCCTAAAACAGGGTTTTCAAAATAGGTTTTCAGTTACAACCGTTTCACGCCAAGCCCTCGATGTTGCTTGTCGTTGGGATTGGTAATACATTTATTGAACGCATACAAGAAACCTCTGTTTTTTCGTCAATATAAGTCTCGAAGTTTGATCTTTTAATTATTTTCGTCAATTCAAGTCTCGAAGTTTGCATTTTTTAATTACTTTCGTCAATTCAAATCTCAAAGTTTGCATTTTTTAATTACTTTCGTCAATTCAAATCTCGAAGTTTGCATTTTTTAATTACTTTTATCAATTCAAGTCTCGAAGTTTCCTTTTTTTTTTAATTACTTTCGTCAATTCAAGTCTCGAAGTTGAATTTGTGAATGGCTTTATGACTTTCTTAAAGGTGCTAAACGCCATATGGAGTTTAACATTTTGAAATGTTGAAACTTCAGCAAATATAGTGACAAAAAAGTAAATAATACATATTTCAAAACTATTTTGACAGTAAATGTTGAAATACAGTTTATTGAAAGACATGTCAATGTACAACATTTGGCTTACTGGGTATGTCTACTCAGTAAAAATGAAGCATACATGGTCCATATTTAGATGTTTTATTGTACTGGAAAGTGAAATCATTACTTTAATTTTTATCCCAGAATTATGATTTTAATATTTCAAGAAAACTTGTTAACAGTTTTAAAACGTTGACTATAATCTGGCGTATAGCACCTTTAAATATGTGGAATTTTGTACATGTATGTCTTTGGTCAATTAATTCAAGACTGGATATTGAATGTTTGTATTACTTTCGTCAGTACAAGTCCCAACGTCGGATTTTCGTATGATATGAGTTTATTCGATTTCTTATGTTGTGCCAAGTACCTTATCGAGGGCTTGGTGTGAAACAGTTGTAACTAAAAACCTATTTTAAAACCCCTGATTTAGGGGCAATTTTGACCCTTTTGTAAACAATGCAAATTTAGGTGCCATTGCTCAGAACGAGCAATGGCACCTAAATTTCCATTGTTTACCAAGAAAAACGATTTAACGCTTATAAAGACTTTATGGCGAGGTGATTAACCTTGGTAAAAAAATACCAATTTTAGTTACAACCATTTCACGCCAAGCCCTCGCTATGATATGTTAATTGTAACATTCAGGAACAAAGATCGACATAAAAGTTGATACCTTTACTTAGGGATGGTCTTCTATTAAAAGTTATGCACACATTAGTCTTCACCTCAACTGCCATATATCAACAACTGTTCTTATGAATGAAGTACAGTTTATTGACAATTGAAACCCCAAGAATGAAGTATCACCTGCTTCGTATTTATAAACGATTGATTTCATATCGAAATAGTTTCTCAAGTTCGTACTCGACAGAGTTTGTAAACAATAAGACTTTATAAGTATATTGAAAACGGAGTTGGACGATCCCCGGTATCGGTTTGAAGCATTCGTAACCTTTTCCTCATTACAACACATATGCAAAACATACCCGCAAACATATGGATTTGTTTTTTAAATGAAAGTATACTTTTTAAAAAGAGTTTTGAACCTTGTTGCAAATGAAGAAATTGCTCAAAAAGAGCAATTTCTCCCTTTGCTAAATGGATTGAAAAGTCGCCCGCTTCAGAGGCGTCAGAAAAGGTATGTAAATGGGAAAAGGTTAAGGATAATCAACCTTACCCTTTTTATAACAAGTTTAGAAAACAAATCTGAATTTTTGGTATGCAAGCAAGCTGCTTCCCAGCGGTGCGCATCTACACTTTCTTTCAGTATCAAGCGTCTATTGTCGGACAGTGATGAACCTGATAAAAAATGCGCGCATCTGCAGGTTGATCTTGTTCTTCACTGTGTCGCAAAATATAAGAATAGTATGAGTGATGTGTTTCGTTGAATAAGGCTGTTTTGCACTTCAATGACCCTTGTCGCTAATCCCGGCAAAGCTTCCTGAAGCCATAAACACTCGATTCTGTTTACGTTTACCGTAAGTGAACGTTCAGTCCACTTGAACTTTGAAAGATAGTATTACCTTTTCAATGAAAAATATTATGCTGTGACTTACTCGCTCACTTTTAACTATCTCGTACTCATAAATGTTCGTAATGCTTTGTTCTAAATTTAAATTTCGTGAGAAACAGTAAAATACAACGTCCAATTTAAAATAGGTTCTACACATCATTGTATCGTAGTTAGCTCTGTACGTAGCACATATCGAGGGCTTGGCGTGAAACAGTTGTAACTAAAAACCTATTTTGAAAACCCTGGTTTAGGGGCAATTTCGATCCCTTTGTTAACAATGCAAATTTAGGTGCCATTGACCTGGTAATCAACTTTGAATAATAAATATATATCGTGTTATGGCATCGATTTGTATGAAGCTCGGTAGCTTTGTTGGTAGATCAGCCGTCCGTCAATGCAAGCGTTGTGGGTTTGAACCCAAGCTAGGTCAACATTGTTTCGGACATTTGTCAAAAATATATCAAGGCGGAGTACGATGGTGGATGAGACTTTGTGATAGTTACTGACTGAGCGTGACTGAAACTTAGTGACGGTGGCTAAGACTGAGTGATGGTGTCTGAGACTTAGTGAGAGTGGCTGAGACTGAGTGAGATTGTCTGACACTTACTGAGTGTGGTTGATACTTAGGAAAGGTGACTGAGACTTAGTGAACGTGATTGTGACTTACTTAGGACAGGTGACTGAGACTTAGGAAAGGTGACTGAGACTTAGTGAACGTGAATGTGACTTACTTAGGACAGGTGACTGAGACTAAGGAAAGGTAACTGAGACTTAGTGAACGTGAATGTGACTTACTTAGGACAGGTGACTGAGACTTAGGAAAGGTGACTGAGACTTAGTGAACGTGAATGTGACTTACTTAGGACAGGTGACTGAGACTTAGGGAAGGCGAATGAGACTTAGTGAAGGTGACTGGGACTGGTGGAAACTTAGTGATGGTGAATGAGACCTAGGAAAGGTGACTGAGACTTAGGGAAGGTGACTGGTGACTGAGACTTAGGGAAGGTGACTGAGACTGGTGCACACTCGGCGAGACTGATTGGAGATTGACTGGAGACTGATTGGAGATTGAATGTGACTGACAGTGGATTCAGTGAGACTGAGACTGTGTAGCTTGAGTGAAGAAGCGTGACTGAGCCTGATTGTAGTTGGAGATAGCAACATGGGGTTGAATGAGGTGGTAGAGAGGGGATGCTGTGAATGGGACAGAATTCAAATATGTATTGCTGAATTTTCCTAAATTTTTTTGAACTCGTCTGCAACAGATTTATTGTATGTGGGAAAGAATGCAAATGAGGACAAATAAAACAGATTCGGTAAACCATTTATCGAATATTTCCTATATAACGTTACAGGGACCACGTTTACGATTATATTGCATACATTATTCTGTCCTGTTTGTTAGCTAAGGCCCTTAAAGATAAACGGCATAATAATCAAATACTGGTCAGAAATACGGACACATAAAATATGCCAAAGTTCGGACAAATTCTACGGAATATTCAGATGTAATACTTTGTCAACGTTGAATCATTAGATCATCCGGCTTGGAAGCGGGAATTCAGGGTTCGGTGACTTCCTCCTTAGCGCTCGGGGTTGGGGTGATAGTAGTACGACTGCTGTATATAATACCGGGTCACGTCTGAGTCGGACGCTCTATCATTCCACCAAAGATTCGGTGTATTGTGAGAAAGTTCAGGTGTCGTAATATTATCCCTGTAACCCTCGGGATCAAGACGGAAAACCACTACTACCTTTTAAAAGAGAACAGCTTGACATGACCAGGGATCGAGTCACACAAAATCACACTTTCATGTTCTCTAAAAGGGGGTACTATAATCTCTACAACACTCAGTCGGTGCTTTTAATTATTATTCTGATGGGCGCCGGTAGCTCAGTTGACATGGGCTCTCAGCCATTGCTTCACGAGGTCGAATCATGACTAGACCAACATTATTTCCCGCCGATTGAGAACATTTAGTTCGGCTAGCGTGATTTGTCCTGACAACGCAACGCAACCCTGAGCGCCAAGGAGGGTCTTTCTATTGTACACTAATTCGAACACATAATCCATATTTATTTACCAATCAGGAAATTAATTATCATAAGCGATATGCCTATTGTATTCTGGTCGTTAGACAGAAAATCATCCAGCTACACATGTGCATTGCTTTTTATATGAGCCACATCATGCAAAAATAGGGTATTATTGCACCCGATACTGCTTTGGCATAATACAATACGGATTTGAAGCGAAAATAGTCAGGCTACAATATAGCTTTTCGACATTGTTACATTGGCAAAGCGTATACATCAGGTGCAATCCAATCGTATGGACAACAGTCGTGTTGAGGTTGAGTTCGAGTCCCGTTATGAGCGCGTTCTGACATTGGGATTTTTCCATACAAACGGCGCGAGTACCGGTTAAGTCTCCAGGACGCAGAAGTAGACTTCGAGCGTGATTAATATAACGAGGGCTTGGCGTGAAATAGTTATAATTAAAAACTATTTTGAAAATCCTGGTTAAGGGGCAATTTTGACCCCGTTGTAAACAATGCAAATTTAGGTGCCATGACTCGTTACGCTCGAAGTCTACTTCTGCGTCCTGGAGACTTAACCGGTACTCGCGCCGTTTGTATGGAAAAATCCCAATGTCAGAACGCGCTCATAACGGGACTCGAACATCAACACATGTACAGCAGTTGACTTTTTAAAGCATTGTGGAAAAAGAAGAAATTGCTCTACATGAGCAACTTCTCCGTTTGCAACACTTTTTTTCAACTCTATACAATAGGAGAGAATTTTCATATTTTTTTGCCAAAATGTTTTCAAAGTCGTCTGCTGCAATTGTGTTATATTTAGAAACGGATTAAACCATTAGCAGCTGACGACTTTTCGAAATGTTTATTATAGCAGAATGCTGCTGAAGAGCAGGGCGTCCCGGGTTCGATTCCCAGTCGCGGCGCGGTGGTCAAAATGGAGTGCCCTTAGGCCATGCACCTTTCATAGCCTAGAAGTGGTGTGTTAATCCGGGGATCATGAATAAGTAAACTGTTGCCGTGATATAACTGAAATAATATTGAAACGGCCTAAAACCCCAATAAAACTATCTCCTGATGAGTTTGAACATGAATACTTCTACTTAGAATTAATATTGTCCTTTTTTCTTATTTAACCATTGCCCTCATACGAAAATTCTGCAGCAGACGACTTTGAACATATTTGGTCAAATAATGGAAAATCTCTATAATTGAATGGATAACCTATGACTAAAAGTGGAAAACATTGTGACAGAAGGAGAAATTGCACGTTTTGTGCAATTTCTTCTTTTGTCACAATGTTTTCAAAAAGCCATCTGCTGCAGAGGCGTCAGAAAGCGTCTATATGAGGGAAAGGGTTAATGGGAATCCGCCGTGATCGAGTGGTTAGCGTCGGGGATTTGAAACCGGGTATCCCGGGTTCGATCTCGAGTCGCGGCACGACGGTCATGGAGGAGTGCCCTCTCTAGCCTAGTACTGGTTTGTTTACCCAGGGATCATGAACTGTCGCCGTGATATAACTGAAAATAATGTTGGAAGCGGCGGAACACCCCAATAAAACAAATCTTATTTAATGAATTTTAAATACTTTTATTAACTCTTTCAGCGCCAAAGGCAATATTGAGCTTTTTGCAAACAATACAGATTCAGGTGAGTCAGCTCGTAACGAGCTGTCTCACCTGAAATCTGCATTGTTTGGCTGTGAGTTTTAAAAATATTCCAAAAATCCTATAACAGTAATATAGAGTCGTCCGAGTTTGAACGTGGAAGAGTCTACTTTAAATAATTCGGCGCTGAAAGGGTTACTGACGTAACCCTCTCCAACACGTAGACGCAAATGCAGCAGATAAATTGTGAAAAAAAGGAAAAGGTACTCGTCATGCGATATGAAAAAAACATCGTTTGTAACTCTTTCATCCACAGAGACCTTCAACACGTTTTTCCCTTAACATGTTCTACCCTTTCCGACACTCAACACATCTGCTGGCTTTGAAACACATTAACAACGCGGAAATCCCAATAACTTAGAGTTTAGTATCAAAAAGATACATATCAAAACCCATTGTGGCAAAAGGAGAAATTGCTCATCAAGATTTCAAAATTACGACTGCTGCAGAAGCGTCATAAAGTTTATGTACTCCCATAAATGAATGAATGGATTAATCTGTTCTTGGGAAAGGAAGGCTCATTTTCTACGACGGTCATCGACGGATCATGAATTAGAGAAATTGGTTTTTTTAATCAATTTCTGCTATTGTTACAATTTTTTGAAAAAGTTCATATGTTTTAGAGGCATCAGAGAGCGTGCGTAAGTGGGAAAGGGTTAATTTGTTGTTGGGAAAAGCTCCTGCCCTACCCAGAAACTGGTTTGTAGCCGACGGATCATGGTTGAGTTTACTATCATAATGGTATTATGCAAAGACTATTAAAGACGGGGGTGGTTAAATTACGAATTATATCACCGTCGTCCTGTTATAGCGCAAATACTGTTGAAGACGGCGGGGTGAATCATGACAACAAAACCTAGTAAACAAAGTAAACAAACAAACAAACATGTGCAACAAAGCCGTCTAACGTCTTACGGAGCTTAATTACAAATCAGGAATATGTAATTAAGTCGATTAAATTAAGTCGCATGCTTAAGATTTGTTGTTCATGTACATGTATGTTTGTGTTAGAGGGGGTGTTAACAACAATACCTTTATCGCAGTTTGACACTTTTTAAATCAACATGACAGGTTGATCTGCGTCAATCCAAAAACCACAGACACGTCATTCGGAACATCTCGGCAGACTGCATCTTACGTTAGATGTAAGGTAACGAAATCGGCTGATGTGTGCCTAATGCTCAAAGGTGGCATAACAGGGTTGAAAGCTGATTTTCTGTTTCCTGGGACATCCCAACTTTTATTCTCTCATTATTTCTCATAATATCCATACTGGTTTGATAAAAAGAAATTTCCTGTATCAAGGAGTGCCAGAATTGTAGGAAAATGACTGGAAGTCACACTCTCAGTCCATATTATGGAAAGAATTGGCCACAAAAAAGTGGTATGAAACAGGGTGAAAAAAGTAGGACAGAAAGATCAATTTGACCCTTTATTCCAAACATCACCCAACAAAAACGCAGGGGGTTAGTGTTAAATTGAAGAGCTGCTAATTCTCTCAAATCAATAGGCAATCTGTGGATGCAGTCAGAAATACCACGTTTCCAGCTCCTTTTCAAGCAATTTTGGACGCGAAAGCTGGTATTCAAATTTACCTCTAAATTCACGCTTAGCTCTGCAACCAGTGTTGTCAAACTGGAAGGAGAAGTGGGTTCAACTGAAAAATTCAATCCCATGCTTAGAATGTTTTGAAAGCTAGTGTTATGTGTCACCAAAGCGTATTGGCACGTAAAAAGGGGAAACAACTATACCTATAGTCTGCAGTACCTTCCCCTCTTTACTGCGTGCAGGATTACCAATGGACCAATGGAGACATTATTTTTGCAATGTTCGGTACTATTCGGGCGTTTTAACTTGAACCTCTGATACCCCCGTGCTCCTGTTACCAAAAATAGGATTAATAATCTCGAAACCTGTCATTGGACTAGAGATAAACGTCAATAAATGAGTGTAGTTTATGGGAGCATTTAAGTACAACATACAAGGACATAATAGACATAAACCTTGCCGGATGGTATAAAGACACGTGACTTTTTGAATGATATCGACACACGTTGAACGGCCAATGAACCTTGGATCAAACGTATCCCTGTCGCGACTAATTGATTGATTAGGGTTTAACGCCGTTAACATTTTCAGTAACCCACACAACACACTTTCCAAGTAACTGGCTGCTTTTCCACATAGACTGTTAGCCCATTGGTGAAAGAAGAAACGCATGTCACCGTGACTTTTGTCAAACGTCGTAAAGAATGTTGGCCGCACTGGGATTCGAACTCAAAACCCTGGATTGACAGCCCGCGTCGCTACCGACTGAGCTACCGGGGGGGGGGGGGGGGGGGGGGTAACATTCCTATTAAACGGGTTATTTGGAGTTACACAGCGTTTATAACAATAGTTCAGCTATATCAAGGCTGCCAGATCACGTTACGATTTTGTTTCGTTGTTTTCTCGCATTAGTGCTTTTTCAGACACAACTTACAAGTCAACTGGCTTCCTTCCCAAACAGTCATTTGGCAAATGTGTGAAAAACGAACTACGCTGGCCACGGTTGGTTTTAAACGACTAATTATTTGGTCAAAATGGGATTCGAACTCACGGTTCCTGTACCGGTAACCCTATCCGTTGCCGCTCGATCGGGTCATACCAAACACTTTGAAAATGGTAAGCATGGCATTCCCCCTCCTTGGCGCTCAGGGTTGTGAGATTAACGTACGACTGACTCGCTGGTGTCAGGATAAATGAATCAGTATAACTGGTATAACAGGATAAGCCGTGATATAACTGATATAGACGTGATACATGTATAACTGATATAGACGTGATATAACTGATATAGACGTGATGTAACTGATATAGACGTGATATAACTGATATAGACGTGATATAACTGATATAGACGTGATATAACTGACAAAGTGTCGCAAGCGGTGTTAAACACCGTAGAAACCAACAGACGCGATAACTTGAAGTCGAAAGGGATCCATAAATAACGTCGAGTTGTCGACGTCTTCGAGGAATCCCCGAGCTATGATATATGTATTAGTTTATTTTTTAAGCTTTGTAATTCATTTATAAATAATGAACAGGGTCCAATTCCACCTATCCTACTTAGCGCTAAATAATACTTATATACTTCAAAGCATATTTCATCAATTGTGTTTCCATAATATTCTATAAGGCATGGATGTTGGAATGTATTAAAATAAATGATTAGTTTGACATAAATAGTTACCTTGCTGACTATCAATATTTGTTAAAAATGAAATGTTTATGCATTTTAGCCCTTTTCCACATATAGACGCTTTTATGACGCATCTGCAGCAGACGGCTATTGAACAAATTGTAACAAAAGAAGAAATTGCTCATAACGAGCATTTTCTCATTTGGATCTTCTATTTCAGGAATCATTACTCTATAACACTATTCCAATGAGACGGAATGTGTCGGCCTCGATAAGCCTGCGTGAATTTCGCAGGCTGATCTGGGTCGATACATTACGCAGAGGCCATAATGATGGTCTTCTCGTGGAACGGCTCATATCATCATAATATGTCTATACACAATTCGCATTTGCTTTGCATTATCAAATATCAAAATATCAACCAGGCTGAAATGTCAGCCTTATTATATCAAATGGGGAAGAGGAGCACGTGTACACTCATTTCGAAAGTCGTACGACAAAAAACAAAGTGTTTCATTCATGTTGAAGATAATGCTATTGAAAAATGTTACCATTAGCAAATTTATTTATAGCTTACCATTTTACTTATCGACTACGCTATACAAAATGATTGCACATTTTGTTCCCCAAATAAAAAACAAACAACCGCAAATGGCTACAGGGTCATTATGTAAACAGGTTGCAATCAGCAAAAACAGGACTCAACCCTTTCCAACATACTGACGCACTTTGAAGTCTCTACAACCGGATATTTCTTAGACATTGTGGCAAAGGGAGTAATCGATCGTTATGAGCAAATTCTTCATTTGCCGTAATGTTTTTTCATCTCTATTCAAAAGTTATACATACTGTCATTTATTTCTATATTTTTGCATAAATGTGTTAAAGTTGTCTGGCCACAGGTTTGTTGTTTGTAGGAAAGAGTGTTGAGATTGTATATAAACCTGTACCAGAAGGTTACAGGGTACGTTTTACATACATTAAAGTCACGTCTGGCGACTTGGGGGTCTTGTAGATTGATTAATTGATTGGGGTTTAACGCCGTTTTCAATATTGTTCAAGCCTATCACGGCTGTCGGTTCACCTTACCCACGTGTTCCCTGGCATTCACACACTAGTTCTCCACACATAACTCTTTTTTAAAGAACGGGCTGCTTTTCCACATAAATTGTTTGCAAGTTAGTGGAAGAAGAATGTCGCTTGTCGTATTGACATTTGTGAAACGTCAGAATAACTGTTGGACGATATGTGGGTTCGAACTCACAACCCCCGGATAGACACCACCCGCCGTCACCTCCAAAATCCACGCGAACAAATATTGGTCTTGCTGGATTAACAGTATGTGTTGAACTGCCGGAACTTTGTGCTTGGGTCCTATTGCATCTGGGTCTTAATCATCCAACCTTACTTAGTATATAAGTATAACTTAGAGCTAAGTAAGGTCGGTGGAATTGAACCCTGAATACAGTGGAGACTCAGATGGAAAAGTG
>JASEVX010000013.1:26204053-26219215 GCA_031761405.1 Serripes groenlandicus | reverse complement strand
AATTGTTTAAAGTAGACTGTTCCATGTTCAAAATCGGGCGTCTCCATTTCCATTTCTAATGTAATACAATTTTGTACTATTTTGATAACTAAAAGGCAAACAATGCTGATTTCAGGTGAGACAGCTCGTTACGAGCTGACTCACCTGAATCAGTATTGTTTGCAAAAACCTCAATATTGCCTTTGGCGCCTGAAAGAGTTAAGGTTACGCAGAAGTGGACTGAAGTATGGTGTATTAAGATAGTACAAGGCCGTATCAATAAAATATACAGGGTCATGGAAAACGGTGCTATTAATCACTCTTATATGTGTTCTACTTTACTTATTCGTCAGCTGTTAACGTGCACACTTTTTGTCTTCCATATTATTACGTTTAACCCTTCAGCGCCGAATTGTTTAAAGTAGACTATTCCATGTTCAAACTCGGACGACTCTATTTTCATGTTTTAGGATTTTTGGAATATTTTTATAACTCACTGCCAAATAATGCAGATTTCAGGTGAGACAGCTCGTTACGAGCTGACTCACCTGAATCTGTATTGTTTGCAAAAATCTCAATATGGCCTTTGGCGCTGAAAGAGTTAAACGGTCATTTTGTCTTTCAACGCTTTCAGCGCCGAATTTCATGAAGTAGACTATTCCATGTTTAAAATTGGGCGACTTTATGTTCCATACATGTATGAAGTGTTCTGGATAACTAGTATTTCATAAAAAATGCAAACAATGCCGATTTCAAGCGAGACAGCTCATCATGAGCCTAAAAGGCTAAAAGGCTATGGAAAACATTTAAATTTTGCTGTATAGAAGAAGAATCGTCATGTTGTACAATAATTGTTGTTTAGTAAATATGTATGACCATTGTATCAACAAATATGTATGACCATTGTATCAACAAATATGTATGACCATTGTATCAACAAATAGTGTTCAAACTAATCATTCTAAACACTCTTTTCACACAAAAAAGGTTAGATACACTAATATAAAATGTTTAGATAAACTAATAAAAAATATTTACATATACTAATACAAAATGTTTACATATACTAATAAAAAATGTTTACATATACTAATAAAAAATGTTTACATAAACTAATATAACATGTTTAGATGTACTAATGTAAACAGTTTCGATGTTCTAATATAAAATGTTTAGTTGTTCTTTTTAAAATGTCCTACATACAGACCATATTGGAATCACCCGTTAGAGACGATTATTTGAAAGGAGAAAATGGTTCAACAGTTTCTGACCCTCCCTCAGTGTCGTCATCCCTGTACCAAAATTGATGTTTCCAATTTATTTTCGAAATTTGAACACATGTTTCTTCCCTTTTGACATGCTTTCAAATCAAACGCTCTGGAACATGTCTCTTCTAATTCCGTTCTCTCAGACAGGCGCATTTAGATGCTTATACAGTGGTCGATTTGTAAAACCATTGCACTTAAACGAAAAATTGCTCCGAATGAGCACGTTCTTCCTTTGCCACTCTGTGCAGCCCTCGAAACTATATAATTCTCTGTGCTCAGAAACGAGCACAATGATCCAAACATGACTGAGTATATAGTACAGTTTTATAGTTTGAGAGCAAGATCGAATAGATCATTATACTTCTTATCTCATTTGTTTTCAAAGTCGTTTGCTGTAGTCATTGAAGTGGTCATTTGAGAAAGGGTTGTCGGTGAAAAGTCTGACTAGACTGAGAGTATGCACGGGGCTTGCCCCTGAGCCTTTACCTTTCGTAATTTAAGACTTAACAAAATGGTTAAGTATTCAGCTTTCCCACCTTTTCGCTCAAGGAGTAGCAGTACCGTAGATTTCCTGGTGTCAATATAACTGATAACTTACACAGGAAAAATCGTGATATCACTGAACAATTGTTAAAAGCGGCGTTTCGTTTTTTGTTTGTTGGAGTTTAACGCCGCTTTCAACAGCTTTGGTCATATCACGGCGGTCAGTGCACCTAGCCATGTTTTCCTGGCTTTCTCACACCAGTACTTACACAACATTCTTTCGAAGCCACTGACTACTTTCTCACATAGATCAGAGGTGAGAGGCAATAGAAAACATCGCCCGAAAGAATGTCGCCGCAACCGGGTATCGAACCCGTGACCTCCAGATCACGAGTCAGATACGCTACCAATTGAGCTACCCGGCCGGGTTTAAAAGCGACGTAAAGCACCATGTACAAACAAACCTTTTGCATATATGCAATGCATCAAAGTCGTCGTGTGACAGATGGTTGTCAGTGAACGGGCTCGCCTGAGCCTTTTCCATTTCTATACAGTCCATTCTGTGTTTAACCCTGTCCCTCATACGACAATTCTGCAGCAAACGACTTTGAACATATTTTGACAAAAAATTAGAAAATCTCTATAATTGAATGGATAACCTATGACGAAAAGTGGAAAACATTGTGGCAAAAGGAGAAATTGCTCGTTTTGAGTAATTTCTTCTTTTGTCACTATGTTTTCAAAAAGCCGTCTGCTGCAGAGGCGTCAGAAAGCGTCTATATGAGGGAAAGGGTTAAAGATCACTAATGGAAGGAAGAACAATCTGGTTTTGTTCACAGATGATCTTTGATTACAGGGTCATTTATGCAGAAAACGAGTAATTGGGAAACTTAAAGTGTGGTTGCTATATACAGGAAACAAAGGTTGTCTCAAGCACAGGTATGAATATGATTATATGCATAATACTCCCCTTTACCGGACGCGACTATACTATCTTTTCTTAGGGCTTTCCGGGGGACCCTCGTACGATATGTATTCACTGATAATTTATGGACCCAGCCGTCGATATCACCCGATTGGTATTTACTACAATATCTCACGTATACAATCAATATATGAGGCGTCCCGCGAGAAAACCAACATTTACGGCCTCTGCGTAATGTATCGACACAGATCAGCCTGCGCAGTCCGCGCAGACTGATCCGGGTCGACACATTCCGTCACAAGGGATATATGTATAGAGAAATGATTCCTGAAACAGAAAATCCACAGGAGGCGAAAAAGTGTATATCCAGGTAAGCCTGCGTGGCATATTTAGGCTGATCCGGGTCGATACTTTACGCAGAGTCCACAATGTTGGTTTTCTCGTGGGACGGCTCATATATATCTGATCCCCCGTATAGCGATGTTGCTATCTGAAGGAAACGTCGCTTTGACAATAGTTATGTTAAAATATATATAAGACAGAAAATGCATTTAGATATATAAATATATATTAGTAACAAAGAATAAAGACACTACATCATTAAATACTTACTAATATTAAGAACACTGTCTATTGTTGATCCCGTTGGTTATATACAATTCAGTAATCAATGTTGGGTACTTGCAAATAATTGCGCTCCGTAATTTAGACAACAGGAAAAGGAGCTTTCTGGTATCGATAATGAAAACAAGCGGGTACAACACGGAGGCTTCCATTTTGAATGATTTCTATTTATTTGTTTCGTGTCCCGGTATATTTCTTCTTTTATATATATGTATATATATGACACCGCTTTCATACGTCGAAGAATCCAGTGAGATTGTGTAGATGCACAGACTCGCCCGAGTCTTCCCAGTACGCGGATGCATAAAGACTCGAACTCGCTTGACGGGGCTCATACGTATCTTTGTATTCTCCGCAGACATCGCCCCTTCAGTAGGCAGACAACTTATGAACAAGTATGGGTTGATTTTTTGGTGTTTCACGCCGCTTTCATTAATCCATCAATTCATCACGCCGTTCACTGGGTAATTTACCAGTACTACTTGTCCATTTATCCTGACACAAGCGAGTCAGTCTTGATGCGGACTTTTTTGTTTATTATATTGTCATTCCTATTGAAAGGGCCATTCAAGTAGAAATATAGCTGAACACCTGTTGAAAATGACAGTCAATTTTAAGGGTGCAACATTTCTAACTAACGAGTTATTTTCAGTTATATAACGGCGTTTCCTGGGTTAGTTACCATTACTACCATTTTCAGTCTTTGCAAATTGGTATGACCCGATTGGGATTGAACCAGCAATCTCAGATAGGTTGGACACTATACCACTGAGAAGTTCTTCTAACTAATAATACTTCATCTATGTTCTATGCCCCACATTAGACAAGACAATCTTTGGGTTTTGTATTTAAATTTCTGTTTATTCAACAGCCAACCATAGCAAAATGGACCTTACTTTTACCACTGGGATTTGAACATTCAACCTTTTTGTGTAACCACTTAGCTATAGGGTCAGGTATATATGTAGTATTCATTCAAAGAAGTTTTAATTTGGATGAGAGTAGTTACTGAACACTTACTGATGTATAAGCTGGTTCTCTTCAAGGGGGCCTGATGTCAGAACATAATCGTAGTAGGCAACTTCCATTACATGGATGTTAAGACAATTGGAAATAAACCCCTCATGTTCGGTGATGCAGGTTGATGTCTCTTCTATTTTACAATCGACAACATTGGTTGTTTGGCAGCATTTCGCTTCTATCACAGTTGGCATGTTAATGCAGTTGTTACACTGACACCTGATTAAAAAATAAATCCATGTCTTCAAAGTGAAAATTTATCATTGAATATATACATGTATCTAATATACAGTTTCAGATTTGTGAAACTTATCATTCCTAATGCTATCGGAAGTCGAAACCTGCAATCATATTTTGATTTTATTCTCAATTGTAAGGACCCTATATTTTTAACAATTGGTTCTTGGACATCACTGATTGCATCTAAAGTCGATTTCTATCGATTGATTGAATATGATATTTAAGTCCATATTCTGTGTGTGTGTATTATGTTCTATTAAAATTGAACAAAACATCAACTTTATAAATATTTTAACTTTTGTTTGTGCACATAAGTGAATTCGTCGCAAGCAAATATGCCTTAGTTTTGCACGGTAGGGTCTGGGGATATACAAATATGAAAAGGTCAGCCATCTTTAATTTTCTCAATAAAACGCTTATGAATATCATTGAATAACATATTTCATCTAACAGAATTCCTTGTTTGTATATGTAATGATTTATAATAGACTCTGTTTACGTGGCTAATGCAGTAGAAAATTCTCACCATATTGATACATCCGGGATTTGTTCGTCGATGTCGTTCTCGTATGAAGGATCAGAATCAGATGTGCTTTCTTCGTCGCTAGTAACTGTTTCTGAGCGTGCATTAGCGATCGGCTCGTATTGATATGGTCTTATTGGTGCGGGTTCATTAATGTCAAAGTCAGAAACATCGCTCAAGTCACTGTCTATTAAAATATCCATGGTCAATCGTATTTCTGTCGCTCTAATTGTATTATGTTCAAACAGCACGAGATCAAATCTAAAGCAGTTATAACTTATTATGAGTATTAATTTATACAATGGTGGCCTTTTTATACTGATCAATTAAATTAACGGCAATTATGTTCTCAAACTTCTTAATTATCTAATTCAATAAGTAAACGGCAATTACGTTCTCGAACTTATCTAATTACAATACAATTATCTAATTAAGGAAGTTAAATAAACATTCAAAGCAAACTGTAATCAATTATAACACGGATAAATTTACAAACCCCATCTGATTCATAATCTACAGCAAACATACTTGTATACAAACCTAAAACGTGGTCCTTCCTGCCTTTTTGGACCATACATTTTTGGAAATTGGCCTTTGTTCTATTCATCTATTTAAATCCGGAGGTTCTACTGTGACGTCACAAATTAAGGGGAAATTACTTTTGTGATCTTAAAATCAGGCGGGGTAATCCATGGCATAAATGTTCGGGAATTCAAGTTAAAAAACTAAATAATGTTAGAAAAGATTATTTTTCGTAATTTATATGATTTAAAACTTGTTATTATGGGTTGAACTTCAATTATATTCAATAATAAGAACAAATAAAAACCTCCGTATATCACCTTTAAGCTCTGAGCGCCAATGAAGGCAGCCATTACTACTTGGTATGACATGACCGGGGATCGAACCCGCGGCCTCCCGCACTCGAGGCGGAAGCTTAAAATATTTTTCAATACTTAGGCGAAAAAAGCCAACCTTAACGTGATTATTACACATATGGGAAAAAACACTGCACGCGCTTCCACGCTTAACCCTTTCCCTCATATAAATGCTTTCTGACGCCTCTGCATCAGACGGCTTTTTGAAAACATAGTGACAAAAAAAGAAATTGCTCAAAACGAGAAATTTCTCCTTTTGCCACAATGTTTTCCACTTTTAGTCATACATGCAATTGTAGAGATTTTCTAATTTTTGACAAAATATGTTTAAAGTCGTCTGCTGCAAAAATGTCGTATGAGGGAAAGGGTTAAGGGTCTAATGTCTACCGCTTTACGAAAGTTCCATGAAACGTTTTGACTAATTAGCTCATCATAAGCAATTTCTCCTTTTGCCACACTGTTATCAACAGTTGGCTGAGACAGAGGCGTCAACAAGCATATACATGTGGGAAAAGATGTACCCATTCCCTCAAATAGACGCATTCTGGCGCCTCTGCAGCAGATGACTTTTCAAAACATTGTCACAAAAGGAGAACTTGCTCAAAACTAGCTCATTAAGCCACAGCGTTGTTTTATTCCAGTTTTAATACCTTTTTATATTTTAGAGCGTTTATATAATTTCGCCTAAAAGATGGTAAATGTCGTCTCTGCAGATTTCCTTGTATGTGGGAAAGGGTTTAGTACTGGATCCCATATCGACCAATAGATCATATATATCTCATATCCCCTAATAACTTTAATCCACAGAACATAGCGTTGTCCCGTAATACGTCCCTGTAGTTCATGGTTTCTCTTTCCAACATACAGACGCTTTATGACGCCTCAACAGCAGACGATTTTTGAAAACAGAGTTGCAAAAGGAGAAATTGCTCATGATGAGCATGTCTTCCTTTTGGCACAATGTTTTCAATGTTATTGATTAATTAACCTTTCATTCACGGATATTTACCATATATTTTACTAAATGTTTATAACGTCGTCTGCTGAAGATTTGGTGAATGTGAGAAAGGATCACAGATTGATTGACCGGTATCATCGATTTGCGTTAATCCCAGTCAAAAGATGGTAAATCCCCGGCACAGACATCAAACTGTCGAACAGTGATTTAGCAGTTCACAGGTTCTATAACGATTTATACCGGATTATACCGGATATGATTTGTACTCATGAACTTATGACTGAAATATTAATATGTATTATTGCACAGTATGTATGTATGTATGTATGTATGTATGTATGTATGTATGTATGTATGTATGTATGTATGTATGTATGTATGTATGTATGTATGTATGTATGTATGTATGTATGTATGTATGTATGTATGTATGTATGTATGTATGTATGTATGTATGTATGTATGTATGTATGTATGTATGTATGTATGTATGTATGTATGTATGTATGTATGTATGTATGTATGTATGTATGTATGTATGTATGTATGTATGTATGTATGTATGTGTCTCAGGCTGGCTGGCTGACTGTTTGGCTGACTGGCTTGCTGACTGTCTAGCTCCCTTTCTTTCAATCTCTCTCTGTCTGTCTGGCTGGCTTGCTGGTTGGCTGACTGACTGCCTCTCATTTTCTGTCAATCTCTGTTTGTCTGTTTTTCTGTCTCTCTGGTTGGCTGGCTTGCTGGCTGGCTGACTGGCTGGCTCTCTTTCCCTGTCAAGCCGTGTCTGTCTGTCTGTTTGTCTGTGTGTGTGTGTGTGTCTCTTTCTTTCTCTTTCTTTCCACGGCGTACCTATCCTTAACAGTTTCGATACCGAGCTTTTCAAGTTATTATGATCCGGGGGTTGTGATTTCTAAACCCAGCTCGGCCACTTTCATTCCGACGTTTGACAAAAGTCAATGTCACAAGCGGCATAAATCTTCCACTATTGCGATAACATTAGTTGTTGAAAATCAGCCAGTGGCTAGGAAAGACTGCTGTGTGGAGTACCAGTGTGAACAAGCAAGGAAACACATGGGTAGGTGATATGATCCAGGTTGTTAAGGGCACGCATTCAAATGCATTTCACGCGCATTCAATGTGAATCGATACTCTCTTTAGAAAGTATAGATCGCGGTTTACTGTCAGAAATGTAAACTGATCCATTGTCGAAGACATAAAATACATAACTGGGGTGGCAGTCGTATGATCCGATATCGGATACTGAGGGAGCCTGCACACGTACTAGTAGACCTAGACATACAGATGTTCTTTTTCAGGTATTTAGAACACCGGCCCACAATACAAGTTACAACAATGCTGTTTATTTGTTTGTTAGTTTGAATAGTGTTTAACGCCACTTTCAGCAATTATTCAGTTATATCACGGCGTTTCCTTGGTAAGTTACCAGTACTACTGGTCCATTACGCTGACACCAGCGAGTCAGTTGTAACAACAACCCTGAGCGCCAAAGAGGGAAAGCCATTACTTCTATTTTTAAAGTCTTTGGTGTGACTCGGTCGGGTATCGAACCCACGACCTCCCACATTACATTTGAACAAGAGTTACAGTAACACTAGTACAGACATGACAATATACGTTAACGTGCAGTCGAGGTGATATAAATAGAGGCTATTACATGAGTGGTCATTCAATACGGAATTTATTAAACGAGTTTTCTGAAATTGATAAGAACGAGCCTTGGCGAGTTTTTATCACTTTTAGAAAACGAGTTTAATAAATTTCGTATTGAATGACCACGAATGTAATGTTCTTTTTATATCATAAATACTAATTTAATAATTTACAGCGCTATATCCATATAAACGTCGCTATAAAGCGAACGTATTTACAACGCTAAACGTTACGTAACATTGTTATTACACTAGTTGAATACGCAATTTATTCAATGGCTTTATTACACTCCGGCGACGTCATTTATGATATAAACGAATTTTGAGACATTTCAACAAATAACCTGTGAAAATGTAATGTACATTTCTTCGGCAATGTTTTTCAATTCTTTGTTGAAATTTCACTTGTTGAACATTTTCGAACTAATGGATAAATGTTGTTTTTTTCCTTTTGTCTCAATGATTTTAACTTGATCCAATTATCCAACTTTTCTTTAGAGTGGTTTGGCATAATTTAAATTAATTTTATATAACGTTAAAGACGTTTTATTCGCGTTAGATTACTTTTCGCGAATTACGTCCGGGATTTCTAGACACCCGAAAATGTCCTACTTTAGCCGCTTTGATGATTAAAAGTATTTTATAATTGTACATTAACGGTCTTAATTAATTCATAACGGGTAAACTGCATTCTACATTGAGTGTTGACGATTGACGCTGTCTTATAATACAGATACGTTGTGTGTGGGAAAGGGTTAAATCCGTCATATAGAACACAAAGAGAAAGCATCGACCGTTTAGAATATTAAAAACAGAGTTTATCTGCATCGGTCGATTAAAAGCACCCGTCGTAAAAATGAACGTTAAAAGCCCAGTGGAATATGTCAATAAATTAGTTCACCCAAACAGTTTGATATTTGATAGGAAGTGCCTTCGTTAAAAGTGTTGTGACAACAATTTGAACACATTAACCCTTTCCCATATTCAACCTATAAATACAAGCATTATCTATAGCATTATATATATTCAGCATAAATCAAAAACATGTTGTATCCCGATGTTTTAAATGATTGTATCGAAATGAACTCGTGCGCATCTTCCAATGTTGTTATGACACGGTTGTCATTACAAGCCAGCTTGATCTTCACTGTTTATTTCCTTGTTTCTGTAAAACAAGCAAAAGCGATTTTGAGCTATACTTGCGTTAAAAGATTTGGAAATTATTAAGTCAAACATAATGGAAATCGGCTATAAATGTAAGGTCGATATCATTATGATATCATTATGACAGAAGGAAAAATCGCTCAGTATCACTTCTTGTCCCGCTGCAGATAAGTCAAAATGACAGTTCGAGGATTTGGTGGGAATAATGCTACCCTTTTTATTGTCATGACAGTTCCTATGGCGTTGCACGATGTCATGGCGTACATCGAAGACCAGACAGAGATTGGGTGGTCGTAAAATTCAAAAGGTCAATTATCCTATTACACGACCCATGTGATTTTTAGATATTGGTGAACATTTGTATTGCCTTATTAAGTTTTTAGTAGATGAGATGAATTGTCACCCTGATCCTGCAATATCATAGGTGAATATCAAAAATGTTATCGATTTTAATTAAATATATCTGCGCAAGGGGTCGGTCTTCATGAATATTGTGAACTTTTATGACAATCACCTTTATGTTAATAGTTCTAACTGCATTCGGCATTAGCCAGAGGCGTTTTCGTTTTAACAATAAACAGCCCATTCAGGTTAACTCGATGTCATTAGCTCCAAGAGCTAGGTAATACCGGGTAACTCATCCGAAAACGAATACACTAGTACACAGTGTCTCGGGTGATCATGTCGAATGGGCTCATAGAGAATCCCGTAGAATTTATTATCCATTGAACCTTTGATACGGGAATCTTGTCCCGATCGAAATTGACGCGCGTCTAACAAACGAGTGCGAGTGCACGAGTTTGTTATTAGCGTGTCTATATCACGGAATAAGAATTTGTATATGTTTAATATAAATGGTGTAATTACATATATATGCACTTATGACATTATATATCACATATACATGCAGTTATGACGATGTATGTAATTTCTCGCAATTGACGTTACATTTTGATAAAAGTCGATGGCGCTTTCTTGACGTCATTTCACATCATTCGGGCGACTGATACCATTTTATGGGGTTATTATTTCTCAATAGGAAATCATGGTTGGTCTGAAGCCCGGATATTTCTATTAATCTTCGCAGTTTATGCAGAACGTAAAACACAAGTCTTGGCCTTCAAATGTTTGTGTTATAGAAATATAACTAATAGAAATAAACGCGCATCTTTCTTTGAAAATAACTGTGCACCTCTTTCCAAGTACAATCGACTTGATCATGCACGAACGTTAACCCTTTCCCATTACAACTAATCTTCAAACAGACGATTTTTAAAAGATATATGTAAAACTGAGTTCGGAAAATATATATAACATTATAACATGAAGTAGAATAAGTGAATAGACTTTAAAACATTTTGGAAAAGGAAGAAATTGCTTATCATAAGCAATTTCTAAATTTTTCACAATGTTTTCAATTGCGTTAAAAACATAACTTAACTTTGCTAAAGTAGCAAACGCTCGTATACGCTGAGCTAAGTATTTTGGCCTGCTTTTAACGAGATTGCTGCAAACGCGTCAAAATGCATTTGCAAGTGGGAAAAGGTTTAATAATGAAGAAAAAATAAACAAACAAATCCAAAACCAATTAAACTAAAAGTACAAATTCTAACATAAAAGTGTTTGACTCGGATTAAAATCTTTTCATTGATAAATGACAAGTCAATAAAACTTTATAACATTTGGTCCTTGGTATGAAAAAACAAAACAAATCGACGATCAGTGTAGCTCAAGATCAACCATCGCAAGCGCGCCTAATGATCCGAGTCTGCACAGTTCAACTTTACGTCACAGAATGCTGCAACAAAATAGTGAAAAAGATAAGCCAGTGTGTGTTTGTTTGTTTTTATGGAATACTGTGTTTTGCGCAGATTTTAAATCAGGTATATCACAGTGCGGGCCGTTGGAGATCATCAGCTTTTAAGTCATTCATTAGGAATAATATAGTAGAAGTTCCTCAGTTGAGTATGATTAATCATTAAAAATAAAATAACTCTAATCATAATTTAAAATTCTCTTTACATTAGATTGCACTTTTTAAAAGTCACAGGGCACCAAACACATAGCTTTCTTTACAAGGACTTTTGAGTTATAAATTCAAAGTTTGATTGATTCATTAGTCTATCTAATAAATCCTGCGACCATCGAGACAGTCATAATGCTAACCCTAAACATCCTCAGTGATATAAGGGAAAGCCATTATTACACTGTTTTAACGTTTTTGAATACGGTATTTTACGCCGCTTTCAAACACAAATCAGTTATATCACTTATATTATGTTGATTGTATAAGCTACTAATACTTTTCTGGTCTATTTAATAAATCCTCACACCATCGAGGCAGTCATCATCCTCAGTGATATACGGGAAAGCCATTATTATACTGTTTTAACGTTTTTGGTGTGACCCTGCACACGAGGTGGACTCTCTACGACAACAACACAGGGGATCTCGTGAAGAAAAACACAACAACAAAGGAATTCACAATTTATATAACTAAAAGTACAAGTTATATCGTTAAAAGTGTTTGGCTCTAATGTTAATCTATTCATAGATAAATGACGAGACAATAAAGACTTTATTGGGTAGTTATGGCTTTCCCTCCTTCACACTGAGAATTGTTGGGTTAGCATAACGACTGACTCGCTGTTGTCAGGATGAGAGGACCAATAAAACGTATCAGGATAAATGGATCAGGAGCACTGGTAACTTATCTAGAAAACGCCGCGATATAACTGGAAAAAAATAATGAAAAAAAAGCCAAACAAACAAACTGTTATTGCCGATGTTGTTTTGACCTTGAGTATATGGTTCAAACATAATTGAGCCGTCCCGCGAGAAAACCAACATTGTGGACTCTGCGTAAAGCATCGGCCCAGATCAGTTAAGCATGCCGCGCAGGCTAACCCGGACCGACACTTTTCGCCTCCTATGGTTTTTCTGTTTCATGAATCATTACTCTATCCCCCTGAGACGGAATGTGTCGTGTCGGATCAGTCTGCGCGGACTGCGCAGGCTGATCAGGGTCGAAACATTACGCAGAGGCCATAATGTTGGTTTTGTCGCGGGACGGCTGATATATATTAAAACTTTTACAGCTGACACCTTTTGAAGTCGATCTCCGGTTATCAAACTATTTATTGGCTTACAGGTTGTTAAGTACGGATTGAAGTCCGGTTTCTAGGACGCACTAGTATAGGGGTGTTAACGTCAACAGGCATAAAGTGAAGGACTCAACGTGTGAATCGACCTTGGCACTTGCGGACTTAACATTGTCCCACATACACACGCTCTCTGATGATGCCCCTTCAGCAGAGGACTTTCGCAAATCGTTGTGGCGAAATGAGAAATGTCTACTTTTGATACAATGTGTTAAACTTTATTCAATAAGTGTTCTTTCATTTATAGAGACTTTTCATAAATGTCTACGCAATGTTTTCAAAGTAATTTTTGTTATATAAACAACAACTTTTCGGACGTTAAAGCACTTTACACTGGTGATAGGTTTTGTGGATCATAAAATAAACATCATAGAGTACGGAAAGTTCATGGCTCCAAGGTCACTGCATATCGATATTTTAAGTGATCTTCCAACAGATGAATGTGTACTCATCTCAACAAAAAACTATTCAGGGGTGCATTCGGATTGTTATGTATGGTTTTTAACGCAACTTTCAACAGTAGTTCAGTCATTTCACGGCGTAAATCCTTGTCCTAATGTATTCCGTGATCTGCAGTGAGCCCCCCTGATTGCAGCACTTTGAGTGCTTTGATTAACAGCATTTTCAGTCATTTCAAGTTTAAATTTCTAGAAGGCATACTTCTGGTATGCTCATCCTGACACCATCAAATCAGAAGAAATTACAACCCCGCAACTGTTAACACCAAGGAGGGAACCCGTTACTACCGTTATTAATGCATCTGGTGTGACACGAACGAGGATCGAACCCTGGTTCTCCCGCTAAAGAGGTGGGCATTCCAACCACAACATTACCGAGATGCGATACATAATCGTAGTACCTTTTTTTTTTGCTAGTTAACTCTTTCAGCGCCAATGGCAAAATTGAGGATTTTTGCAAACAATGCTGATTCAGGCGAGTCAGCTCGTGACGAGCTGTCTCACCTGCAATCAGCATTGTTTGCCTTTTAGTTATAAAAATAGTCCATACTTTTATTACAAGAGAAATGGAGTCGCTCGATTTTGAACATGGAAGAGTCTACTTTAAACAATTCGGCGCTGGAAGAGTTACATGTTGTTATTAGATTAGTGGATACGGCTATCATAAAGCCTAGCGCTCAATGTATTTGTATTCTGATAATTGGAATCCAATAGGGCTCTAGATAATAGACATTTTGCATGTTCTAAAGTCCCTATTTGACCTGCAAAATCTATGTTGTGCGTACTTAACATAATCGTTTCCGTGGAATGAATATTTTGGGTACCCACAATATAGGGTTTTGATGTGTGCAAACAGAGATATCGTGAAAGAAAGACATGTTTACTCTTCCTTATTTCGAGGGCTTGGCGTGAAACGGTTGTAACTAAAAACCCTATTTTGAAAACCCTGGATTAGGGGCAATTTTGACCCCTTTGTAAACAATGCAAATTGATGTGCCATTGCTCAGAACGAGCAATGGTACCTAACTTTCCATTGTTTACCAAAAAATGATTTAACGCTTTTAAAATCTTTATGGCGAGGTGATTAACCTTGGTAAAAAAAGATACCAATTTTAGTTGCAACCGTTTCACGCCAAGCCCTCGATTTATAAACCCAGAGCTTCATGCGTCGAGCTCTAATAACTGCGAGCGAAATCGATCCAGGTGTCGATCATTGTTTTCGATGCTTGACAAAAGTTGGTTGGTTAGCCGCCATTAAGTTAAATCATGGTACCAAAAGCCTGTTTGTTGGTGCCTGTCAAAAGAATAGGACTTGGAAAGTAAGAATGTGTTCGTGACAAAGGTGTTTCATAAGTCAAAAATTGCCGGTCCTTTCGATAGTGGGTGATTCTATAATAAACAAACAAACGCATTGTGAAAAGTCCAACTGGTTTGGACTAATTTGAGTTTAGCGCCGTATTCAGTAGTAATGCATTTATATAACGGCGATCAGTTCACCTTACAATGTATTTTCTGACTCTCTCTTTACTACAATATTTTTCCAATGTAATAGGCTGCCTTCCCATATCGACTGCTTAGCCCTTTTGCTTTTATATGAATGTCGTGGTTCGCAAAACATGCGGCGGAATCGACATGCATTCATATGAGTCGTTCCACATTATGGACTCTGCGTCAACGATCGACCCGTATCAGCCTAAGCATGCCGCGCAGGCTAACCCGGACATACACTTTTCACCTCCTGTGGATTTTCTGTTTCAGGAATCACTACTCTATCTATCCCCCCTTAGACGGAATGTGTCGGCCGAATCAGT
>JASEVX010000013.1:26196553-26199053 GCA_031761405.1 Serripes groenlandicus | reverse complement strand
AACACCGACAGTTCAGCCGGTAAACACCGACAGTTCAACCGGTAAACACCGACAGTTCAGCCGGTAAACACCAACAATTCAACCCAGAGATCGTGAGTTAGAGCCAAAGCTTTACTTTGATTGACAATATTCATCTTTACTAGCGTCATTCGTCTGACGACAATATTTTTCATCAAAGTCTCGTCAGTTCGAACTTCGGCTCAGTCATTAAAGGTTATAGATAGTTTAGTCAAAGTTGTGATACTGTTTAAAAATTGTCTTGAAATATTATAATTATAATTCTGGGATAACATAAGAGTTATAATTTCACTTTCCAGTACAATAAACATCTAAATATTGATCGTTTATACTTCTTTTTGTACTGGGTAGACATATCCGGTAAGCCACATTGTGTACATTTACATTTTCTTACTTTGTTGTCACTATAAGCAATATTTGCAGACGTTTCATCATTTCAAAATTTCGATCTGCGTCTGGAGTTCAGCACCTTTAATTCTTTACGACTATTGACGAAGGTTATTTTGAGGAACGTCATTCCTCTTCTGTCAATGGTTTAGTTTAGTGTAAATCTTTCAGCGACGAATTACTTAATTAACCCTTTCCCTCATACGACAATTCTGCAGCAGAGGACTTTGAACATAATTTGTCAAAAAATAGAAAATCTCTATAATTGAATGTGACTAAAAGTGGAAAACATTGTGGCAAAAGGAGAAATTGCACGTTTTGTGCAATGTCTTCTTTTGTCACTATGTTTTCAAAAAGCCGTCCGCTGCAGAGGCGTCAGAAAGCGTATATATGAGGGAAAGGGTTAAAGTAGAACTTTCCATGTTTAAAACCGATTAAACTACTTATGTAATACGAGTTTCGGAATGTTTTGATAACTAAAAGCCAATCAATGCTGATTTCGTCACGAGCTGCCTCACCTAACCCTATAAATGTAGCAAAAACATCAATATTTCCATTGGCGCTGAAAGAGTTACACTTATTTATTTTACATCGATTGCGATTACATCGATTGCATATTAAATACGCTCAATGTCTTCTTCTTGGAGACATAACCAATACTCGCGCCGTCTGCGTTGAAAAATCCCAAAGGCAGAACCCACTTATCACGGGATTCGAACCCGGAACCTTAAGTATGAAAGGTACTTCAATTGGCTGTGCGTCTATGTAGGAGTGGTGTAGATAGTTGACTTGGAGAAAGCCAAGTATAATGGTTGGTGAACTGGATGTCGTGAAATGAGTCATCCCGCGATTAAATCAACATTGTGGACTCTGCGTGAAGTATCGACCCGGATCAGTCTAAGCATGCTACGCAGGCTTACCTGGACCGACACTGTTCGTATCCTGTGGATTTTCTGTTTCAGGAATAACTACTGTATACATCTATCCCCCTAAGACGGAATGTGTCGGGCGGATCAGTCTGCGCGGACAGCGCAGGCTGATCTGGTCGATACATTACGCAGATATATTGATATGAGCCGTCCCGCGATAAAACCAACATTGTGGACTCTGCTTAAAGTATCGACCCGGATCAGCCTAAGCATACCACGCAGGCTTACCCGATTAGTAGTAGTAAATTGCCGGTCCTGGCACATTAACCACAAGGATGGTTAAAAAGTTAAAAAGTTAAAGTTAACCATAATATGGTAAATATTAACAAAATGAGAGATGGCTTTGGTCACTTCGTAAGGTTAAAAAGGGGTGCAGCCGCATCCTACTTGTTGGGTGGGGCGCCCCACCCAACGTTGCGCCGGTTCTCCTACTGGGGTTTTCCTGCGGGGTTCTCCTACTGGGGGTTCTCCTACTGGGGGTTCTCCTACTGGGGTTTTCCTGCGGGGTTCTCCTACTGGGGGTTCTCCTACTGGGGGTTCTCCTACTGGGGGTTCTCCTACTGGGGGTTCTCCTACTGGGGGTTCTCCTACTGGGCGCGGCTAGGGCGTGGCTGTGGAACAAAGTGAGGAGCGAAGTGACCTTCTCCTTTTGCCCCACTACCCTCCTTGCAACCTCCAATGTCCATATGCAAACGTATGCACTCCATCCTCTTGAATGACCCTCTTGTCGTCATTAGCTGACAAGGCGATTTTATTAATTTCCTCTGTATACATTACATGACCGTGACTCCGTATTACATTAATTTTTCTCGTTTGCTCCTTTCTACTAAACAAACAGGTTTTGTAGTCATTGAAGTTAATTTCCTTTTTGACTACACTTTGTTTAACACCTTTACATTTCTTTTCCTCCTTCTCACCCTTATACATTTTATATGAATATAATTTAGCTCTTAATCCGACAAACTCGCTCATAATCTTTCCTCCACATTCATCCTTCATCATACCAACAACCTTTTTGTTTATACCAGTTTGTATACAAGAGGGATGACTGTTTGGTATTCCACTTGTATCAAACATATCATTTACATCTGGACTTATATCTTTGTTTCATATGCTAAACTGTCAGTGTCAGTAAACAATAGCTTAGCATCCTCATCATATTTTGT
>JASEVX010000013.1:26155559-26196353 GCA_031761405.1 Serripes groenlandicus | reverse complement strand
TTTAGCTCTTAATCCGACACAACTCGCTCATAATCTTTCCTCCACATTCTTCCTTCATCCATACCAACAACCTTTTTGTATTATACCAGTTTGTATACAAGAGGGAATGACTGTTTGGTATTCCACTTGTATCAAACATACTCATTTACACTCTGGACTTATAATCTTTGTTGTCATATGCTAAACTGTCAGTTGTCAGTAACAATAGCTTAGCATCCTCATCATATTTGTGTTTGATGTAATTGTAATGAAAATCTATACATTCAAGGTTTTGCTTAAGTCACGAATACACATCCCCCAAGTAAACCGGCTTGTCAAACCTGAATCTTGAGTCTTTTTCATATGAACAGCTATTAAGTTTTCATCAAAGATGGTAACAATGCTTTGTATGTTAGGCTTTGCTTGCAAGCTTTATAGCCTTACTTTTATCATTTACAAGTCTAATGTCAACCCGGTTTCGGATGTTTTCCATAGTCTTTACCAAAGACAGAATTGTTCATGAGCTTAAAAAAGTCTTTTTCAAAGTCATTGGTTGCTTTAGCTCGAAGAGATGTGTTGAGATCAATGTACTTTTTGAGCCAATTACTTTCGATAAATTTTATACACTCTATGAATTTTTGTTATTTTTAATCCCAGCTTAGATATAGCTTAAGATTTTCGTAATGTACTACGTATTTAGGTTTGTTATTTAAATTTCGGAATAAGTTTTTCAACTTATTAAACAGAGGACTCGTTCTGGGGCTAGAGGGTAGTCGTTATGTAGATCATGTAGCTCTTAGGATACTCTAAATCTACTTCGAGCGGAATGCACTTAGGGAAGTGTGGCGCAGCCGCCACCCAACATCGTCGTTTGACGTGTTTTGACGTTTTATTCACGTGAGAATTATTATTTAATTCATCATCAGTCATCCACTCGAAACCGCTTCGTGCTGGTATGCGGTTTGCTCAGTAGCCCATCCATACTAGATTTGTTTGCATCTAGATACTGTAGAATACGTACTACCCTTTTTAGGAATTAAACTCATCTCCCATATACTTATTATTTTGCCTTTCCATGCTCGACGTCATGATACTGCTTTACTACCGCCTCTAATTCCTTTCTTCAATCATAAGTTCGCATGTCAGGATCGCTTAACAGTTCTAACTTCAACTTTGGGTGTACTTTAAGTGCCGCATCCCAAGAGAACCCAGGTAATGTATAATACCAAGCAGGATTCTAGCTTAAAGGTTCTTCATACAAACATCTCTAAAGGTTTCAAAGACACTCTGTAGAAGCAATACCATCATGATGTAAGATAGAGATTGATGATAGTCCTCTCTCATCGTCCTTACATTCAAAACTCTTTCCAGACCTGTTGTTGCGTGCACATAGTAGTTGTCTGAAATACCATCACCACTTAATTTTGAATAAAACTCTTCCTTTGCAAGGTAACTGTGTTTTTAGACAGCTTTTCAATACCATCGACGTAGTCATATGGAATATACACCCTTACGAGGTTAGTAAACTTAACTTCTTACATACCATCGACGTAGTCATATGGATATACACCCTTACGTGTTAGTAAACTTAACTTCTTACCTTTATATTTGCTTTTCAAGTTTACAAATTGATCTTTTTGAAGGTTACCTACCAGTTTATCTAAACTAGAGGGCATAAATTTATAACTGTCAATAAACCGCAGCTGATGTTTTATTTCCTTTTCTTCTCCTTCTTTGTTTGTAAAACTGTCAATTACATACTCTTTTGTAAATGAAATGTACTTTTCTTCGTTGTTAGGAATACAATTAATATTACCCTCCGTTTTACCTAAGTTTTTAATAAACAGGTGGGAATCATATCCACTTAGGTTGTGAAATATAACGGGGGTAAACTTGGGTTTTCGGTACTTGAGGTTGCAAGTGTTATGAGCAGCTCCTCGATACTTACCAGAGAAATGACAGTGATCTCTTACCCGATCAGTGTCCAAATCTCCTTTACATATCCAGCATGCTGTCGCCTTCTCGAAAGCCTTTTGCTCCTTTGATGTAATAATCATCTTTGCATTTCCACATTTTTTGTAAATGTCTTTAATGCTTTGTTCCAGGCTGTCAACAAAGATTTGAGATACATCCTCATCTTCAAATTGCTTTGTGTAAATAACAGGATTTGGAACGAAGTGACCTTCTTGCTTGAGGTGTAGTCTTTTGTAAACCTCATCATCAAAGCATTTAATGTAGTAGCAAAACCCACTAGGTGTATGCTTCTGATACTGCTTGGTGTAACTGCTTTCTGGATTGGGTTGGGTTGTATCCAACTTTTGAGTAAAGCTTTCAAAATCTGCATACACTACAAAAGGCACTCTCATTTGTTTAAAAAAGTGTTTAAATTTTAAGGTTGATCCTTCCTTCGGCATTTCAATTTTTACAGCATCATTGGAGTCGCAGTACTCTTTATGCTTACCTAAGGATTCCTCCGAGTTGAAAGAGTTAAGGCAATGGAGGCAGTAATGTCTTTTATGTTCATTCTTACTCATTTGTATGGATAGCAATTTGCTCATGCTTTTAATGAGACAGTAATGTTGTTTCTCCCCATTATCTATAAGTAAAAGGTTAATTGGGCTGGAAGTGGGGCGCCCCACTTCCAGCTGTGGTTGCGTCTTAGGGGTGCGGCTGCGCCCCACTACTAATTCTAAGAGGATAGACGTCTCCATTTTCATAACCGAAGACATTGACGGAGATGCTAACATTTTGTTTTTCAAACCTATCTATGGTTTTAAGGTCAACTGGAAATGTAATCTTGTCCCAGTTAAAGTCATTATTAGCCTTTTCTTTCAAATCCTCTGTTATTCGTTGTGGATTCTTTTCAACTGGATTCAACGCTCTAACAACACTCCACTTAAAGCACATATCATCCTCGTTTTTCATGTTGATGATTGCCTTTTTCAATGCAAGCTTTTTGGGAAGTGGAATATAAGAGTTACCTCGCAGTGGTTTATATTTGACTGTATGAAGCTCCAAACTAATGATTTCTTTGAAGATCCAATTACTACCCTGTTTTTGAAAGTTTGATAATGCTTCCATAATTCTATCAGTAATTGTGGAATATAGCTCACTTGCATCTGTTCCTTCTAAATTAACCTCAATATTAGAGTGAAACGATGCAGATTCTAAAATAACATCATCTGTTAATATACTGGGCTTTTCCATTTTACAGTTAAGAATTACTTTAATTTTCGTCATGCGGTTTGCGGAAATAATTTTAACAACATTAAACTTTACAGCATTTAAAAATGTTTCTGGAATGTAGCCGCTTTCTCCTTTGATCTCGTATTGTATAGTAAATCTTCTTAAAGCAGATCTACTTTCCTTAACTTCAAAGTTAGATGCAGCTGACGTTTTCTTGGGTAGCGAGGGACGAGCCCTTACTCTGATGTATGTATTTTTTACATGCTCTTTGATCTCATCCAATGTTTGGTTGAAGGTTTGTGGTTCAACATAATCACTAAGCCATTTAGTGAATTGTGTTGCCTTGTTTTTGATAAACTGAGGCGTTAGGGTGCGGCTGCGCCCCACTACACGTGTTAGAGCTCCCTTTGCCGCGTTTTTGATAAACTGAGGCGTCACACTTGAAACAGCATTCAAAGGGAGCTCTGCGAACTCCAAAGCTTTTTTACCGATTCTACTAAACATATTCATATTCATTTTTATTATAGATTTATTTTCTTTAAACCATTTTTAAAAAAAATAAAATACGTAAAGAAACGCACGTTTGGGGATTATAGGGCTGGAACGAAGTGAGGAGCGGAGTGAGAAGCGGAGTGAGAAGCGGAGTGAGAAGCGGAGTGACCTCCTCGTCCCTCGCTAGGAGGAGGAGGTCACTCCGCTCCTCGCAGAGCTCCCTACCTCCTTCTGACACTGATCTCTCTCTTTTTTACTACTTCATCATCTTGTGCAGCTGGCTGGAGTGAAGCGACCTTCTGCGCCGCCTCCAACTAGGAATCAGAATCAGAATCAGAATCAGAATCAGAATCAGAATCAAATCCTCGTTGATGCCATAGAAATAAATAATTTTCATCATGTTCTTCCTCCTCATCCTCATCCTCCTCATAACCATAATCAGGATCCTCAGCCTCCTCAGTCTCCTCAGCCTCCTCATCCTCCTCATCACTTTCATAACCTTCATCTAGTAAGAAGGTCACGTTAGGTTCCACTCGTGCAGCTGGCTGCGCCGCCTCCTCATCCTCCTCATCCTCCTCATCCTCCTGATCCTCCTCATCCTCCTCATCCTCCTGATCCTCCTCATCCTCCTGATCATCTTGTGCAGCTTGCTGGAGTGAAGAGACCTTCTGCGCCGCCTGTTCCAAGTGACCTTCTCCTTCTTTCTCATTATGTACTGGTGCCTTTTTTGTTTTGACAATGATCTCTCTCAAAATTGTCAAAATATATTTCAAAAGGGAGCTCTGGTATAAGTTATATATTTTATTCCCGACGTACGTTGCGAGGAGCGGAGCGAGAAGCGAAGTGAGGAGCGAGGAGGAGGAGGTCACTCCGCTCCTCACTTCGTTCCAAGTAACCTCCTCCTCCTTCTCCAACATACCCTCTTGAACAGTTCCCACCTTATCTTTCTGATTAAGTTTTATGAAATTTAAATTACTCATGTTTTTTAATAGGTTTTTGTTTTCTTTAACTCATTTTCAAAATTAAAGAAATTTACATTTTTGTGCAACGTACGTCGGGGGGGGGGGGGGGGGACCTCGGAGGTTACATTGAGCGAAGTGAGAAGCTGAGTAACCTCCACCTCCTCCTCCTCCTTTTCATCAATTTTTTACTAGGTACTTATTATTCCAAACCCTACCACTCCAAAATGTTATGATTCTTGGTGAGCGTTTTATGAAACAAGCTGCCTTGTAGATTGATGGGAATTTATACTCCTTATTTAATTCAACATCTGTTAATGTTACATGCTTTGGGTTGTTTCGAATTGTCTTTAGTCTCTCAAACCTTGGTTCAATTTCTTTTCTCGGTTTAGGGTGCGGCTGGGGAACTTGTTGGGAAACAAGTTTCCCCGACGCGTAGCGATCCCCCGACGCAACACGTTGCGCCCCACTAACTGGTTTTTCAACCTCTTTAGGTAAAAGATTTCTTCCTCTTAATAACTCTATTAATTGAGGCTTGTTGCAGCGACAGTAGCCTTCTATTTTGTTGTCTTTCAGGATCTGTATTAGTTCTGGAAGTTTGGCACCTTGCGGTGCCCGACGCGTAGCGGTATTTATCATTTTATTATAGATTTGTTTTCTTTAACTCATTTTTAACATTGTGCCGCACTAATATATAACACTCATCTTATTTCCGTCTGACTGAAAAGAGAGCATTCTGTCTGAAATAACCATAGCAAAGGCTTGTGTATTAGCAGGTACATTTGCATTAAATTGGGCTTTGACTTGGATGTCAGTTACAGAGATCTTTAACCTTTCACTCTGCTTGCTCACATCAAACACAAAGAGTGGGTATAGATCCTTGTAATCACTTGGAGTGATGTTAGGGTTACTTACCATTTCATTCATGCTATAAAACTTGGATCTGAAGGATACGGCATCTCCATACAATCGACTAAACTGTTGCTTAGGAAATGATACATTGTAATCAGCAGCTGGGTATTTACTTGAGTTCAACATGACATACATATTCCTCACATTAAGATTGTCAAAAACAGCTGGATTTGTCGTTTGGTCACTATCTTTATTAGTTTGAAATGCAACAATAACCCAACGTGGTTTTTCCGATGAAGACTTAACACTCAGTCTCCAGGTAAAGTTTGTGGTTGGAGGCACAGAAATACTTTCACATTGTCTCATACGGTAAGCAACTGGTAGAGTTGCCTTAGACTCAATTGTCTTGTAAAGCTGAAACTTTTCGCTGTCAGCTGGTAACACGTGTGGCATAAACCAAGAAACCTTATCAAGAATTACCTTACCAGCTTCTGGTAAAGTACCTGCTCCTCCTCCTGCATCAGCAGCGCTTCTAAAGATTGCATCATCGTTTCCTTTCCTAACAAGTGTTAGCGTTTGCTTAAGACCGTAAATGATTTTGGTATAATCTTCACAGAAACCGAAGATATGTTTTAGGGGGATTCGAAAGCTAAAAGTTCCTTTAGGTGTTGGGGATCCGATGAGATATTGTTGTCTAATTGCATATCCTGCATTAAACCCTGTGTCATCAGCATCCCACTTTGCGTTAATTCCATTGTCCTTACACCATAACTGATTCAAACCCTGACTTTTGCTAAAGTCGTTGGGGTATTTTAACAATCCCAACATCGTGGTTCCTTGTCCTGGGGAGTTGATAGATTCAATCTCTTGCGAAGAAAGCTGATATTTAATATTACTAAACAGATACATAATTGCATTGTTTGTAAGGGTAATGTTGTTAAGATTATTATATTGACCCCCTGTATCAGATCTTACAAGTCGACCCTCAACAATGAGATAGGACTCACTCGGATGAGTGAATAAATCCTGTGTCTCAATGTTAAGCCTGATCTCCCCAGGATTGTTTAGACTCGTCCCCGTAACAGATTCATACTCATGATATTGATATTCTTCAATACTTTCATCTACTATAGGTGTCTCGGTAAAATTTAGAATGTCCATTTTTATAATAACAAGATATTTTTTTAACTCATTTTCCACAAGTTAAAAAAAAAAAAAAAAAAATACATTCTTACATGCTATTCATCCTTCGAACAAGATCTTGTATTGCAATAGCGTTTTGATTCCTATTAGGGTGGGAACTTGTTGGGTGCGGCTGCGCCCCACTATAGTTCCGCCAGGGCTCCATAACCCCAGAACCATTTATTAAGTTATTAATGTTAGGGTGCGGCTGCGCCCCACTATGACGCGGGGTGTGGTGTGAGCTTCTTCGCAACGCAACGCGTCGGGCACTTGGAACGAAGTGACCTTCTTGTGCCACCCCACTAGGTGCCAGGTTGGCGTATTTAGATAGGATTGCGTGCGATTTAGGATTGAGTGCTGGGAGCGGCTGTGGCCTACTAGAGTTCCGCCAGGGCTCCATAGGGAGCGGCTGCGCCCCACTAAGCAACTTGGTCACCCCCTTTTTAACGAGAGTTGTACCCGCATCGAGGGCCGCCTTCTGTCCTGCCTGTAAAGCCTTCTTTGCACCTTCTTTAACCAGATTCGAACTAACATTACCTATAGTCTTCGCTGCAGTGGATGAGAATACTCTTCCAACTACATTTGCTAAAGACTCAAAGATTCCCGATCCTCCATAGGCATAACGGTTTTCATATCCATGATGATTTATGATTAACATACTTTTTTTATAGTAACAAGATTCTTTTATATAATTCATCACTCACGATGTTTTGACTCTTCAAGTGATTCAAAATTGATAAAATCTCATCGTTTACTCCAGTGTTTCCCGCTGACTTGCTTGTCATCAGGAGATCCAACCTAGCCACCAAATCGTCTGCGTTGGGGAGAAGGTAGGGAACGAAGAGACCTTCTCGTTCCAGACCACTTCCGATAGATGTGGCACCTTGCGGTGCCCCACGCGTTGCGTTGGAGTGAGCACTCACGTTTTGCGCCTGCCACATCGTTTTCAAGAGATTTTTCCACTTCCAACTCTTACTCGCCTTTGGTTGGTTAACATTAGGGTTATTACCCCTGTGTAATGTGTTGGTGCTGTGTATTATCTCAGCATAATTATTATAGTCTTGATCCGTGTAAATATTAGGATCTGGTTTCTTACTCATCAATAATTCCCATAGACCTGGTGACCCCTCATATTCTTTATTTCCAATAAATAAACTCTCATCAACAATTGTCAGTTGCTGATCACCAATGAAGAAGTTGCCATGTTTGTCATATATCCCATAGGTCTTATCAACATCATCCTTTGATGCAAACTTTCTTAAGTACTGTTCCGCAATGGGACCAATAAAGCTGGTCTCTGCCCCACTAGTAGGATCTTTTTTCTCTAACATCTGAATACTTGGAAACTGAGGAAACGTTATCGATTGGATTGCCGTTGGAATCTCTTGTGTAGCTTGCTGCACCGCCTTAATCCCTTGTTTTATAGGTTTAAGCTCACTAAGAATATCCTCCGTCAACTCCCGTTGATTTGATGTCACAGGTTTAAAGAACTTTGAGAGATTACCTTGCAACTCCCGTTCATCTACGCGTTCAGAAATATTACTTTGCTGAATATTCCGTCTAGTTTTGAGGAACTCTTGAACAATAAAATCCCTCTTCTTCGGGTCTGTTATTTTTAAAAACGACATTTTTAATGAGGCTAGATTATCTTTATCACGTTTTTCATCACGTTTCTCATCACGTTTTTCATCACGTTTCTCATCACGTTTCTCATCACGTTTTTCATCACGTTTCTCATCACGTTTTTCATCACACTTTTGCATTGTTGTTGGGTGCGGCTGCGCCCCACTTCTGATTGGTACTTTGCGGCCGAGCGTTCTTTTCAAACATTTTGCTGAAAGACTTTGTTGCTTCTTCACATTCTTGTTCTATGACTTTTTTGGATCTTAGTTTCAACTCCTCTTTCATCTTGTTGAACTTGTCTAACTCAGAAGCTATCAAGCTAAACTCTTCATCTGATATATAGTCGTCTATAAGAGCCTTTGAAATAAGATCTTGGATTGTGGCTAGGCTTGATTCTGCCATTATCTTAATCTGTAAATGTTTTTCCGCCTTTGAGGAGAGTTTCTTATTTATAAAACTTCCACCGATGGTAAGTAATCCTATCCCTAGAGCTGCAGCTTCCATAGCAACAACTACTGGAGCTGCGATAATGGTTGAAAGTAAACCAATTCCACTTACACCAAGCCCCATACTAACAGTTATGAGACCCGTATAAATATATGATATCGTGTTAAATACACGATGATACTTTTTACTCAGAGTCTGTCGCTTATCGCGTTCATTTTCAAGCAACTTCTGAATTTCACTTATTCTCTGTAAACGATATTCATGTCCTAAATTGCATTCCATAATTTTATATATGATTATATGTTTTTAAATCATATATATAAGGTATTATATACCATGAAGAGTATAGGGTGCGGCTGGGGAACTTGTTGGGAAACAAGTTTCCCCGACGCGTGGAACAAAGTGACCTTTTAGCGGTCCCCCGACATATATTCCCCACTACAAAAGCAATCCTAAGAGTGGGATACCACTGAAGGGGCTGTTTTTACCAAGTAATAACCCCCGTCCATCATAAAGACCACCCTCCTGTTTCAGATACAAACCATCCCCCACTGATTCAAACCCGGAACCACTCGATTGCCCCAAATAGAGTCCTTTTCCGTCTGTTTCTACCTGACAAACACATCCACCCTTTTTAAGGTATAATCCATTTCCTATTAACTTTGACACACCCGTACTAGCTAATCCTGACAAAGCTCCAATACCTAAGGATGGGAGAACTGATTTCATTAGAAAGGGAGCTACTTTAGATGCTAAACCTGCTAGTAGTCCGAGAAATCCTCCTTCCACTTTAAGATTATGTCTGATTTGAGTTTTACTCATCTTAAACGTTACCCCCTTTCCATCTTGATAAGCTTTTGTCATTTTAGTGACTTGAGCCTTTGTTAGTGCGAGTATATCTTCTCCACTCAAATCGTGATGGCTTAATCTTATAGAAACAGCTTCTCCAGATTGAAGACCTGATTTAAGCTTCTCCTTTTGACCGTCTGAAATTGACACTTTTACATTCGTATAACTCATTTTATACAATATTCTTTTTTTTTAAATCAAATCTCTCGCATATGAAATCGCATGGTCAACTGTTCTCCTCGGAGATTAAGCTGTTTTCCGTCTTGATCTGTTAAAATTGTATCCATTTTACTGATCGTGTCCATCGTTACAGGAAGATACACCAAGTTTTTCGGGTTTTCAATGATTTTCTCTCCAGGTGATACGTTAGGGAAAAAGCTATATATTATAGGTCTTGATATTCCATTCACAAATGAGCTTGAAATTATATCTACGTTGACAAATATACTATTAATTGACATAATATCAACCACTTTTTCAGACTCATTATAGAGATCAGTGTAAATTCTACCCTTAAATCCTAAAACATTTCTGAGAGAATTACGCCCCTTATCAAAATTAACTTGATAGTTGTTTTTTAACGTGAGTATGGCTTTCTGAGTATTAAAATTAGCTGATAATCTAATATAATCATCATCATCATCATTGTGGATGTCATTGTGGATGTTATAGTGACCATTTTGCCTCATTTTTAACTGAATAATTGCGTTAAGATCTTTGATTTCATAACTTCCTATAGGGATAATAATCTTCACCCATGAATTACCCCCGTCATGAGAGTATCTACAGACGTTGTTTGTATCATCGATGTTTGGAAAGCTGTAGTACGTCTCTAGGTTGACTAGAGCCATTTCATACTTCTTATTGAGTTGTAACGGTGGATTAAATCTGGTTTTGATATGCGTACTATTATCACTCACCACAATCTGGAATGAGCGTTTGGGTTCTGTATTTTTTGCTATCTGTTCTAGGGTGCGGCTGCACCCCACTAGCAGATCAATATTGTTTGCCACATTCATTTTATATATCATATATATTTGTTTATGGGATGTAAAAATTATCAAACCCACTCCTATACTTTCCATTATGTTTCTTACAAGACAAGTCAATCACAACAAAACCATGTGGTTGTTCCCATGTATTTTTGCATAAAATTCTAAACTCATCGTTTGACATATCACTGCTGACATGATCGTTGTAGATGTGGTTAATGTTCTTAAGATCTTGGGGGAACAGAACGATAAAGTTTGCATTCTCGCGGATAGTCTGTCTCGGAAGTTTAAAATAGTTTTGTGATAGATAGAAACAGTCCACGTTTGAATGTCTTCCACGAATGTAGTATGACTCACATTTGTTCTGCTTTTCAAGCAACAGATCATCAAAGATCATAAGGTTTTTGTTGTTTGGATTAAGTTCACGTGGATCTGGTACATCCTCTGACGTCTCATAAAAGCTGCATTTGATGTCAGACTTGGAGGTCGCAGAGCTCCCTTTGTATCTTAAATTTTTACTCATCTCCTCAACTATAGTTTCCGGGGAAGCATCCAGACTCATAATCTCCTCCTGATTGTTAAATAACTGAATGATCGCTTCTTTAGGAAGCTTTTCCTCAAAAGCCTTTTTCAATATCCTATACTCTGGTTGAAACAAACTTTTACCAAATATAGATAATTGATTGTAGTCTAACCAGCCCGTATTGAGTAGCAGATTCAACAGCAAGGTAGTCTTTCCACAACCTGACTTCCCAATAATTACTCCCCGTATTGACTTGGGGAGTAAAGAGTGATTAAACCTTTTGTATTGCATTTCATTCCACGAGAGATCTTTCACTTCCATTGTTTTTAATATAAACAATATCTTTTTATATTAAAAACGATGACAACGCAACGCGTCGGGCAAGTGCCAATGTATTGCGTAAAATGTCGAGAGCTTACTGATACTTATGACTTGGAAACTCTTGTCACTAAAAATGGAAGAAATATGAAAAAGGGTAAATGTAGCGTTTGCGGTTCTACAAAAACCCAATTCGTCAAAGGCTCTGTGGGGCGCAACGTGTTGCGTCGGGGGAACAAGTTCCCCAGCCGCACCCTTGCACCCTGTAATGTTGAGGGTAAAGGATTTGTCAACAACCTAATCAACAAGCTACCTTTTGAAATGCATCTACCAGGTCATAACTTTACTGGCCCTGGAACAAAGCTTAACAAAAGGCTGAATATAGACATGACTCCTAAGCCTTGGAGCATCCCAATAAATCGTGTTGATAAAGCTGCATACCATCATGATGTGTGTTATGCTAAACATAAAGACACCAGCACGAGGAATACTGTGTGTGATAAGAACATGATTAACGAGTTGGATGGAATTTACAACCCATCTGTACGTGAAAGGTTAGACAGAAGCATCGTCCAAAAAATAATTGGAACTAAGATGAACTTTGGGATGGGTGTGGAAGTGGGGCGCAGCCGCACCCAACAAAAAAAAAAGCTCAAATAGTTTGGACTAACCAATTAGCTAAAGAATTACATAAGCCAGTCAATACAAAGTTTCAAAAAAGAAGAGTCTACGTTAATGGTATAGATGAAATTTGGGCTGCTGATTTAGTAGACATGCAAAGTTTTTCCAGAGAAAACAAAAACGTCAAGTACTTGTTGACTGTAATTGACATCTTTTCAAAGTATGGTTGGATGATACCGCTAAAAGATAAAACTGGAAAGTCTGTTGCAGATGCATTGAAACAGATCTTTAAGGAGCGGAGATCGAAGAAAATGTGGGTGGACAAGGGTAAAGAGTTCTATAACAAGAATGTACAAAACCTTGTTGAGCTATACAGTACGGAGAATGAAGAAAAGTCATCTGTGGTTGAGAGATGGAACAGAACAATGAAGGAACAAATGTGGAAGTACTTCACCGCTAATTCCACCAGAAAATACATTAATATATTGAATGATCTTGTGAATCAATATAACATCACAAAGCATTCTTCGATAAAGATGACTCCTGTAGAAGCTAGTATGAAAAAGAATGAAAATCGTGTGTATAGAAATCTGTATAGTGGGGCGCAGCCGCACCCTAAGGACCACGAAGTGCCAACAAGTCACTCAGAACCGAAATTTGCTGTTGGTAATAGGGTTAGGATTACTAAAAAGAAGAAGACGTTTGAGAAGGGGTACACACCGAGATGGACTGAGGAGGTGTTTACAGTATCAGAGATTCAGTATACCAACCCTGTAACATACAAAATTAGAGACTACAACGAAGAGGAAATTCAAGGTACATTCTACGAGCAGGAGCTTCAAAAAACTAACCAAGAGATGTTTAGGATTGAGAAGGTAATACGAAGAAAGGGTAAAAAGGCTCTTGTAAAGTGGTTTGGTTATCCAGAGTCGTTTAATTCATGGGTGGAACGAAGTGACCTTTCTGATATTTAAACAAAAATATAGTTAATATAAAATGTACATATCAGTTGACAATGTAGTCCTACTAAACAAACCATTAAGCAATCTAGAATTGGTAGATGCTGTCAAGTTATTAAAAATACCACATTTTAGAGGGGTGTTTATGCGTAATGAGTTGATTGGTCATCCTAGTGGGGCGCAGCAGCACCCTAAAACAAAAGAGTGTGGTATACTCAACCTAGATGACAACGACAACCTAAATGATCAATATGGAACTAGGACTGGTGGTGGTACACATTGGGTTGCATGGTGGAAAGATGGAAATAACAAGTTCTATTTTGATAGCTATGGCTTACATCCACCTACTGAGTTGATAAACTATTTGGGGACGTCAGGGAGAAGGTCACTTCGTTCCAAAAGTGGGCGCCGCACTTTCCCAATTACATACAACACTCATCAAGTGCAAAAGGCGGGGACGGTTATATGTGGACATCTATGCTTGTATGTTTTGAAACGATTGTCAGATGGAGACAGCTTGCAAAACATTATAAACAATCTGATTTAAAAAAAATCTTGTTATTATAAAAATGCCTGTTAATAAATTTGGTGGTATGTCTAAAGATCATTATAGAACAGACTCTGAGGTAAGTAGACTGAAGACTTACCTAAAAAATAATTTTTTAAGAACGGATGGAAGTAAGCCAGCAATAGGCTCACTTAATATGGACACAAACAAAATCGCTAACGTTGTTGATCCATTAAATGATCAGGATGCTGCTACCAAGCATTATGTAGATGCACAAAAAAATATTGCTCTTCAACATATAGACCTTAATTTTCTAAGAATGGATGGCACGAAGTCAGCATCAGGTACACTAAATATGGACACAAACAAAATCTCTAACGTTGTTGATCCATTAAATAATCAGGATGTTGCTACCAAGCATTATGTAGATACAACGTTTGTTAATATGTTTATTAAAATGCAAAAAGACCATTTTCAAAAGCATGAGAAATTATTATTGCTTATAAGTGATATGCAAAAAACACTAGCTTCTATTCCCCGACAATAATTCTCTCGCATATGAATTTTTGATTCCCCAAATTTGGGGAATCAAAAAGGAGATTAGCTTCGATGACTACAAGACCTGTCTGTTTAGTAGAAAGGAGAAAATGAAGAAAATGAATGTAATACGGAATCATGGGCATCAGATGTACACGGAGGAGATCAATAAGGTCGCCTTGTCAGCGAACGACGACAAGAGGGTTATTTTAGAAGATGGTGTACACACGCTGGCTTATGGACATTGGCGCCTGTAGGAGAACCCCCATAGGAAAACCCCGTAGGAGAACCCCGTAAAAAAAAACCGTAGGAGAACCCCCAGTAGGAGAACCCCCAGTAGGAGAACCCCCAGTAGGAGAACCCCGCAGGAAAACCCCAGTAGGAGAACCCCCAGTAGGAGAACCCCCAGTAGGAGAACCCCCAGTAGGAGAACCCCGCAGGAAAACCCCAGTAGGAGAACCGGCGCAACGTTGGGTGGGGCGCCCCACCCAACAAGTAGGATGCGGCTGCACCCCTTTTTAACCTTACGAAGTGACCAAAGCCATCTCTCATTTTGTAAATATTTACCATATTATGGTTAACTTTAACTTTTTAACTTTTTAACCATCCTTGTGGTTAATGTGCCAGGACCGGCAATTTACTACTACTCCGATTAGACACTTTTCGCCTCCTGTGGATTTTCTGTTTCAGGAATCATTACTCTATACCTCTATCCCACTGAGACGGAATTGGTCGGTCCGGATCAGTCTGTGCGGTCTGCGCAGGCTGATGTGGGTCGATACATTACGCAGAGGCCATACTGTTGGTTTTCTCGCGGGACGGCTTATATGTCTAACAACGGTTGAATACGGCATTTACTCATTTCCAACATACAGACGTTTTCTGACGCCTCTTCAGCAGATGACCTTTGAAAATATTGTGGCAAAAGGAGAAATTGTTCATAGTGCGCGATTTCTTTTCCTTCTGCCACAACGTTTTAACCCTATGCGATAGTTATGCATTCATTTAAAGAGAGTGTCCACAAGTTGTCTAGATCTTTTCAACAATTCTAAGAGAAAACCAACATTATGGACTCTGCGTAAAGTATCGACCCGGATCAGTCTAAGCATGCCGTACAAGCTAACCCGGACAGACACTTTTCGCCTCCTGTGGATTTTCTAATTCAGGAATCATTACTCTATACCTTTATCCCCCTGATACGGAATGTGTCGGCTCAGATCAGTCTGCGCGGACAGCGCAGTCTGATCTGGGTCGATACATTACGCAGAGTCCATAATGTTGGTTTTCTCGTAGAACGGCTCAATTATTGTATGAGGGGGAGGGTTTAACATCAATCCATTAATTGTGCAGACACTCAATGTGGAACGGCAAAGTCATGCTGTGGGAGTTACCAATTAAACACCCACTTTCTGAAGTGATTTATGTCAATAAAAAAATGAACTGTTTAATATACGAATTGTATAAACCAAAAATGAAATTAAATCCACTTTAAATAAAATACTGAGACAAGACTTTTTCATAACCTTATCCCTCATACATCACATATGCAGCAGCCGATTAAATAAACAAACACAAATTAGTCAGAAATTCGGAATTTATCTTATCCATGAAAAACCCCCACTAATTATTGAATAAAGTTGCAAACATTGAGTCAAAAATACAAAATGCTCATTATGATCAATTTCTCCCTTTGCCACAATGTTTGTAAAAGTTGTCTGCTGCAGAGGCGTCAGAAAGCGTCTGCAAGTGGGAAAAAGTTAACATGCGTCATCAATAAATAAAAAAAACTAAAAAAAAACTGAGACAGGTCTGTTTCTTTACTGCACTGCACCTGAAACTGCACTTTCTGTATTTGCATATGTGCAGTGCAACAATAGATATCATATAACAGAGCTCTCAAAAAGGGAAATTCTCACGTTCTAAAGACTTTATTTGACACTCAAAAACCCTTTGGTGTTGGTTGTGAGACGATTCTTTTGAGCACCCTCAACGTTGGGTAAGAGAGGTATTGCTGTGAAAGATCAGTTTACTTCCACCAATCTAGTCCTATGTTTATACAGCTGCAGCAGTGCCACACATATGTTTTGTTTGAGTAGTGTTTCATGGTACATGAGCCGTTCCAACAGAAAACTAACATATGGCCCATGCGTAATGTATCGACCAGATCAGCCTGCGCAGTCCGCGCAGGCTGATCCGGGCCGATACATTCCGTCTCGGGGTGATACAGGTATAGAGTAATGATTCCTGTAACAGACAATCAACAGGAGGCGAAATTAATTTGTCCGGGCTAGCCTGCGCGGCAGGCTTAGACTAATCCGGGTCGATACTTTACGCAGAGTCCACACAGTTGGTTTTCTCGCGGGACGGCTCATATTACAAATAACCGCATTGGTGGTGTAGCGGTGGTGAGAGTGTCCGTTTATACAGCTGGAAAACAGTTTCGTTTGCTTCTTTTATTGTTGTGTTATGGCATTTTCAACATTATTTCAGTTAAATCACGGTGACATTTCACTCATCCATGCTCCCTGGGCAAACACACCAGTATTAGGGTAGGAAATGTGCAATTACCCAAGGCCCATCCATCATGAATTGGCCGCCTTGATATTACTGAAAATTGTTAACAACGATATTCATTCACCAGAACATGCTTTAATAACAACATTGGGTGCAAGGCTGATTTACTGATTATCCTTTGTCACAACGCTTCAACAATTTTTCAGTCATATCACTGCGTTTCCTGGATAAGTTACCAGTATTACTGGTCCATTTATCCTGATACCAGCCAGTTAGTCTTAATGTATACCTCGCAACCCTCAGCGCCAAGGAGAGAAGCAATTACTACCATATTTAAAGGCTACGGTATGACCCGGCCGGGGACCGAGCTCGCGACATCCCGCACCCGAGGCGGACGCTCTACCACTTTTTTTTAGAATAATAATGACGGCTATGTTTTCGAATGTGAAACTTTTGGTAAACCCACACAAGAACGTGTTACTATAAATAGCCTCATATATGGTAGTATATAACAATTATTTTCATGAACCATATAGAGAGACTTTTATTATTATTGTATATGAACCATATAGCGTGATTATTTTGTAGTAGCTAAGCACAGTATTATGTTGTTATTTTGTAGTAGCTAAGCACAGTATTATGTTGTTATTTTGTAGTAGCTAAACACGGTATTATGTTGTTATTTTGTAGAAGCTAAGCACTGTATTATGTTGTTATTTTGTAGTAGTTAAACACGGTATTATGTTGTTATTTTGTAGTAAATAAACACGGTATTATGTTGTTATTTTGTAGTAAATAAACACGGTATTATGTTGTTATTTTGTAGTAGTTAAACACGGTATTATGTGGTTATTTTGTAGTAAATAAACACGGTATTGTGGTTTTTTTTGTAGTAAATAAACACGGTATTATGTGGTTATTTTGTATTAAATAAACACGGTATTATGTTGTTATTTTGTAGAAGTTAAACACGGTATTATGTTGTTATTTTGTAGTAGATAAACACGGTTTTATGTTGTTATTTTGTAAGAGTTAAACACGGTATTATGTTGTTATTTTGTAGTACCTAAACACGGTATTATGTGGTTATTTTGTAGTAGTTAAACACGGTATTATGTTGTTATTTTGTAGTAGATAAACACGGTATTATGTGGTTATTTTGTAGTAGCTAAGCACGGTATTATGTTGTTATTTTGTAGTAGTTAAATACGGTATTATGTTGTTATTTTGAAGTAGATAAACACGGTATTATGTTGTAATTTTGTAGTAGATAAACACGGTATTATGTTGTTATTTTGTAGTAGCTAAACACGGTATTATGTTATTATTTTGTAGTAGCTAAGCACGGTATTATGTTGTTATTTTGTAGTAGCTAAACACGGTTTTATGTTGTTATTTTGTAAGAGTTAAACACGGTATTATGTTATTATTTTGTAGTAGCTAAACACGGTATTATGTTGTTATTTTGTAGTAGCTGAACACGGTAATATGTTGTTATTTTGTAGTAGATAAACACGGTATTATGTTGTTATTTTGTAGTAGCTAAACACGGTATTATGTGGTTATTTTGTAGTAGATAAACACGGTATTATGTTGTTATTTTGTAGTAGCTAAACACGGTATTATGTTGTTATTTTGTAGTAGCTGAACACGGTAATATGTTGTTATTTTGTAGTAGATAAACACGGTATTATGTTGTTATTTTGTAGTAGCTAAACACGGTATTATGTGGTTATTTTGTAGTAGATAAACACGGTATTATGTGGTTATTTTGTAGTAGCTAAACACGGTATTATGTTGTTATTTTGTAGTAGCTGAACACGGTAATATGTTGTTATTTTGTAGAAGATAAACACGGTATTATGTGGTTATTTTGTAGTAGCTGAACACGGTAATATGTTGTTATTTTGTAGAAGATAAACACGGTATTATGTGGTTATTTTGTAGTAGATAAACACGGTATTATGTGGTTATTTTGTAGAAGATAAACACGGTAATATGTTGTTATTTTCCAAATTTTCGCAAATAAAGATTCAGACGCCAATACTCTAACCACTATACCATTGAAGTTGCTATAGCAAGCGGAGATACAAGACCAATTATATCCGATTCGGTTCGTTTAAAAATGAACCAGCAAATTTGTAAAGGTAATGGTACAAGTTTACACTTCGGAACAGTGTATATTCATACTTGCTTGTCAATCTGCCGCTTCTCATTTAAATATACAGAAGTTTCTGACACTATTGTGCAAATGGTGTCGATATTGATCAAAGTAAGCCGGATGCACAGGCTCCTAAAAATCTACACCGTTCGCACAAGTCAACGAATACCTTTTCTCAAGAACGAGCTCAAAAATACTTATTTCTTTTTCGTTTCACTTACGTTCCGCAATACATATCGCCCCGCCCCGCCCATACTTTACGTTGCTCTTCGCACAACAAATATTACAGGGTCATACCAAAATGGTACAAATGGCTTCCCCGTCCTTGACACGCATTAATGCGGAGTTAGTGTTTAGACTGATGCGCTTGTGTCAGGATAGATGGATCAAGAGCACTGGTAACATGTCCAGGAAACGCCGTGATATAAACCGAAAACAAATGTAGAAAGTCGCGTAAAACACAATTAAAACATGAAAAACAAATAAATAAATATGTCGCGTCATTCCACAAGGGGTCTTCACTTGGGTTGCATTTGTGAACAGTGGATACCCGGGTCAGCCTGTGTCTATAACTGAAAAGATAAAGTAAATATTAATATTACACCTCAAGTATACACTTGAACCATTCACACCCGTTCCACGCCCTAATATGTTTCAAAGCAATATCATTAAAATCAGACCAAGAATCTTCTGAGTACGTATATCGAAGTAAATATACGGTGTGTGTATACCACGTGACATTTGACGTCACAAATGCTACGGCGGACAGCAATATTTTGCTTCGGTTTAGGAGTAAAAACAAAGGTAACTTTATTATTTTTTCACCATTTGTAATTAAACATGGAGTCTACGCCGCTTACAGAGCCCTATCGCCGGTTTTTAACGGAGTTTGATTAGTGGTTTAGTTTCTTCGAACACTTCGAGGAACCTGTTCTCAAAATTTATTAAGATCGCCGACAGCCGGAGCATTATCAAAACTTGATTTTGAGAAGAATTTGGTCTAAGTCGTGCGCACGAGATACTATGTCGTGCGCAAGAGATAATTAAGTCGTGCGCACGAGTTACTAAGTCGTGCGCATGAGATACTAAGTCGTGCGCACGAGCTATTAAGTCGTGCGCACGAGATACTATGCAGACGACTTTGGCATATACCAGCGTGCGAGTTTAGATCTTTATTTATTGAGATCGGTCTCAGAGCAGACGACTTTGGCATATACAAGCGTGCGAGTTTAGATCTGTATTTATTGAGATCAGTCTCAGAGCAGACGACTTTGGCATATACGAGCGTGCGAGTTTAGATCTTTTTTTATTGAGATTGGTTTCAGAGCAGACGACTTTAAATAGTACTCATCAGTGAAACGTTTAACTGACGACAGGATAACAACATCAATATTTTATTGTTTTTAAAAATCAATGTTTTTCTAGAGAAGAGGGTTGTCAATCCATGGTTTGTGAGGTCGAAACCCAGCACAGCCAACAATTTTTCCCCGACGTTTGACAAAAGTCAATGCGACAGACGGCATTCGTGATCCACCAATATGCTAACAGTATGTGTGCAATTCAGTCAGTTGTTTGGGAAGATTGTTATGTGGAGTACTTCAGTGAGAATGTCAGGAAACACATGGATACATGTAGAAGACAGTGGTGCAGAGGTAGAGCGTCGGCCTCTCACATCAAAGGTCCCTGGTTCGAGTCCCATGATGAGCGGGTTCTGACTTTGGGATTTTTCCACACAATCGGCGCGAGTACTGGTTAAGTATCCAGGAAGCAGACATCGAGCGTGATTAATATAAGCTTAACGCTTGTTTCGCAATCGAATTAAATTAAATAAGTTTAAACATGTAGGTGAACTGGCCGTCATGATTTATTGATAATTAATGATTACCTTCTTCTGACCAACTAAAACTGCCACGAAGGTGTAGTGGTATCTAGAGCGTCCGCCTCGGTGTTGGGGGTTTCAGATTTCGATTCCCGGCCGAGTGATACCAAAGACTTTAAAAATGATAGTTTGTTTGTTTGTTTGGAGTTTAACGCCGCTTTCAACAGCTTTAGTCATATCACGGCGGTCAGAGCACCTACCCATGTTTTCCTGGCTTTCCCACACCAGTACTTACACAACATTCTTTCGAAGCCACTGACTAATTTCTCACATAGATCAGAGGTGAGAGGCAATGGAAAACATCGCCCAAAAGAATGTCGCCGCAACCGGGTATCGAACCCGTGACCTCCAGATCACGAGTCAGATACGCTACCAATTAAAAAAAAAAAAAAAAAAAAATGATAGTAATGTTTGACCTCCTTGGCGCTCAGGGTTGTGAGGTTAGCATTTCGACTGACTGGCAGGTGTCAGAAAGCGACGTAAAACACCAAACATCCAAACAATTGATTAACTAAAATCAATACGTTGTGTCCTCAACCCAAGTTGTTCAGTCGGTAACGACGCAAGCTGTCAATCGTTGGGTTGTGTGTTCGAACCCCAGCTCGGCCAACATTCTTTCCGTTGATCGACAAAAGTCACTGTGACAAGTGTTATTCGGCTTTCAACAATGGGCTAACAGTATACATATGTGGAAAAGCAGCCAGTTGCTTGGAAAGTATACTGTGTGGAGTACTGGTGTGAGAGAAAACCAGGAAACATACCAGTAGGTGAATAGGCCGCCGTGAAATAAATAAATTATTGAAAACGGCGTTAAACTCCAATCAATCAATCAATCAATCAATCAATCAATCAAGCCACTTACCTGATATGTACTTTGATAAAGTCGTCTATTTCTAAATGTAATGAAAAGTACGAATGTAACATTTCGAAAGTTAGGAATATGCATATGTTTATACAGAGCTGAACACATCTTGAAATTGCAGTAATTACTCGTAATGAGCAATTTATCCTTTATTTCACAATAGTTCTTCTTCTGTTGATGCATATACGTCGTCTGTATTTTAATAAGGGATTGTGTTAGTAAATAGTTAGTATGAAATAATCTGGTAGTCAATCGAACAAATCGATCTATTTTTTGTCTGTGGTCTGCTGTAGTAGCGTTAAAAGCCGTTTGTTCAAGAGATAAATAAAAAAGGGTTAGATTCTCAATGTTATTTTGTATCCAATAAATATTATCATGTAGTCAAAGTGGCCGGGTAACCTGAAAACCAATCTTTTGGAATTTACGACAATGTTTTGGAATTTACCACAATGACATTTACGACAACTCATATTAATTATATAAATCAAAGGGATGTCAAAAACCGTTTTATTGAGTGGATGCGTGTACGACAAAGTGTCGAATTGAGGAGATCTTAATCAGACGTCATAGTCTCGCAAGTTGATCTCGATATATCGCCGCTGGCTGCAAAGTCTTAAAGGTAGGTTATGGCCTGACGCAGTCTATTAAACTCTACTTATCCGACCAAAGACAGGTTATGATTCGAATCTGTTCAAACGTAAAATCGCATTTTTTATTCTCACCACCTTTAATAGAATTGTGATAATGATAGTAATTGTCATACCAAAAATATCTTTGAAGATAAGAATTTATGATATATCATATTTTTAGGTAAGTTTGGCCATGCCAAAACGGGACATTTGTCTTCTAATAACAGGGCCTGTCGGCATTAAAACAGCAGTTGAAGAAATAGTATCACTTCATTTGAAATATTCGTAACAAACTCGTTGGAATCGTCTAGCTACAAAAAAAGAGTCTTGATTGTGTGATTAATTGATGATTGATTGATTGATTGATTAATTGATTGATTGATTGATTGGAGTTAAACGCCCTTTTCAACGGTATTTTGATAATATTACGGCTGCCGGTTAACCTAACGCATGTTTCCAGGCTTGTATTGCACTGGTACTCCATACACAATTCTTCCAAGGAAACTGGCTTCCATAAGTGGACAAAAAATACGAATGCCGCTTGTCACAATGACTTTTATAAACCATCAGAAAGAGCAGGGGCGTAGGTCCCTTTAGGCACTGTAGGCACGGGCCTACTTCTAAAAATGCCCCAAAATGCAGCTTCGGCGATACACATCTGTGTAATGTATCGACCCCTGCGCCGTCCGTGCAGACTGATCCGGCCGACACATTCCGTCTAAGGGGGGATAGATAGAGTAGTGATTCCTGAAACAGAAAATCCACAGGAGGCGAAAAGTGTCTATCCGGGTACGCCTGTGTGGCATGCTGAGGCTGATCCGGGTCGATACTTTACGCAGAGTCCACAATGTTGATTTTCTCACGAGACGGCCTACACATTGATTATTGCCAAGCTACGCCCCTGCAAACGAGTGTATGACCATCCCGGGCTTATAACTTGCGACTCCTGGATTGATAGCCATCGACGTTACCGTACATATTAAACTTGTGTTTATCACTTATTTATTTATATGTTGAACACACGAATAAATTTTCAAATATGAGCTGTCCCGCGAAAAAAAACACCATAATGGACTCTGCGTAATGTATCGACCCCGATCAGCATGCGCAGTCCGCGCAAGCTAATCCGGGCAGGCACATTCCGTCTCAGGGGGGATAGAGGTATAGTGTAATGATTACTGAAACAGAAAACCCACATTAGGCGAACTGTGTCTGTTTGAGTAAACCTGCGCAGCATGCTTAGGCTGATCAGGTTGGATACTTTACGCAGATTCCGAAATGTTGGTTTTCCTGCGGGACGGTTTATTATAGGGAAAACTTCGTTCTAAAGATATAACTCTTTTGACAACTGACGACATAATGAATTAATCTTAACTACATGTAGGTATAAATACTCTTTACAACATGCAACATACATGTTGACTCGAGATTTAAACCCTTTCCCACATAAAGCAAATCTTCAGCAGACGACTTTGAAAATACCTAGGCAGAAACATGGAAAATTTATATAAATGGTCTAATATACAGTCTAATTACTGTAATAAAAATACATTGCGGTAAAAAGGAGAAATTGCTCGTTTGTTACAAAGTTTTCAAAAGTTGTTTGCTGCGGAGGCGTCAAAAATCGTCTATATGTGGGAAGGCGTTAAACGTTCTAAATATAATACTATTTTGACAACTGACGTCGATATCAATTTACCTTTATGTACATGTACGGATATACCCTTACCAACATGCAACATGTATACTAACGCATCTGGAAGCAGGCAGAACATTGCCGTCGTCATTCCGTATAGCCCTTTCATACTGACAGACACATGATTTGGTACACCTGCTGTCAAATACTCTTTTTAAAAACATCGTGGGAAATGAGAAATTACTGTAAATGAATTATTTGAGCTTAAATTAAGGCCATATTTTGCCTTGACATTTCTCAAAATCGTCTGCTGCAAATTGGTTGTTTGTGGGAAAGGGTTTGTGGATCGCCTCTGTAAGACACGACTTTTGAAATCATTGTGACAAATAGAGAAATTGCTCATAATAATAATTTCAATTTTTGACAGTTTCTGTATTTTGGATTTGATATTTTCGAAGGCGTCTGCTTCAAACAAATTGTAAGTGGGAAAGGGTATAAAGCAATAATGTCTGTTCTATATAATGACTTAAGTACAAGGACAAAAACATTCGATTTATAAATACCAATAGTCTATAGAATGTACAGGGCATGTACTTAATACACGTTGCAAGTGCACGAAAATAACTTTTGTGAAATTATGCTAAGATTGTTTGTTTGATTGCATTGTGTTTTTTACACCGCATTTCACAATTTGTTCAGTCATATTAATGCGTTTCCTGTGAAAGTTACCAGTACAAGTGGTCAATTTATTTTTACACTAGAGAGGTCGGGAGGTCGCAGGTTCGATACTCGGCCACGTCATACCAAAGACTAAAAACATGTAGTAAATGGTTTTCCCTTCATGGTGCTCAGAATTATTGCGAGCTAGCATTACGATGATTGTTTCGCTGGTGTCAAAATAAAAGTACCAGCAGTATTTTACGACGGAAACGCCGTGATATAACTGAAACAGTGTTAAACGCGGCATTAAATACCTTACACACAAACAGACTAATACATACCGAGGGCTTGGCGTGAAACAGTTGTAACTAAAAACCTATTTTGAAAACCCTGGTTTAGGGGCAATTTTGACCCCTTTGTAAACAATGCAAATGTTTACCAAGAAAAATTATTTTACGCTTACAAAGACTTAATGGCGAGACGATTAACCTTGGTAAAAAAATACCAATTTTAGTTACAACCGTTTCACACCAAGCCCTCGATACACCCATCCCAATCATACCCGTAACAATCAATCGATCGTATCACTTACTGTGCACTTCAATCTATCCCTAACCAGTGAATCAACTCCTCATCAAGGGATCCGACTAAAATTCAGTATAAAGCGGCGTTAAGTCCCAAAAACATAATTCGAGGGCTCAAGGCGTGAAATGGTTGTAACTAAAATTGGTAATTTTTTACCAAGGTTAATCACTTCGCCATAAAGTCTTTATAAGGGTTAAATAATTTTTCTTGGTAAACAATGGAAATTTAGGTGCCATTGCTCGTTCTGAGCAATGGCACCTAAATTTGCATTGTTTACAAAAGGGTCAAAATTGCCTCTAAACCAGGGTTTTCAAAATGGGTTTTTAGTTACAACCGTTTCACACCAAGCCCTCGATATGTTTTGCTAAGGAAATACTAAATATATTTTACGATCAAAATTCAATAGTGTCATTAAGTCAATTTAGCCACCACCACGGGAAAAACGGTGTCAAAGGATCTTTATCCAGCGAAGGTTAAGATTTACAGTTTACTGTCAGTAAGTCAGATCATCAAGATTTTCTTTGTTGCTACTAACGCATTAAAGCATTTTGGAGCTTTCTGATATAAGTACAATGGGCACAAAACGCCGATACATATATGCAATCTTGATTGATATAGTTAATAATTTGTTTCTGGAAGATGCTGGTTTTCCTATGACCTGGGTCGTTTTGTAACAGGTTTATATAAAAACTGTCATAAATTACATTTGAACTGATATACAGTTATTAAGTTAAACAGTCCACCTTGAGATTGTTAATATATGGTGTACTCGAAATTATAGATAGGTTCAGAGCTGATCCGTTAGAAAAGGGGCAAACAATTCGCCGAAGCATGGGGGACATTTGACCGGGCGTCCATGTCACGTTTCCTATTCGCTGCGCTTATGTTTAAGTGTTCTTTGTCTTCGGACAAGGCACACATCATGGCCTCGTACTGGTTCACACCACACGGGGATAACGGGAGATAGTCCTGGTCGCAGTGGTGTGACTAAAATGATATTGAACAGGGGCGTAGCTCTACAATAATCAATGTGTAGGCCGTCTCGTGAGAAAACCAACATTGTGGACTCTGCGTAAAGTATCGACCCGGATCAGCCTAAGCATGCCACACAGGCATATCCGGATAGACACTTTTCGCCTCATGTGGATTTTCTGTTTCAGAAATAACTATTCTATACATCTATTTCCCTTAAAACGGAATGTGTCGGCCGGATCAGTCTGCGCGGACAGCGCAGGCTGATCTGGTCGATACATTACGCAGATGTCTATCGCCGCAGCTGCGGTTATGTTTAAGTGTTCTATGTCTTCGGACAAGGCACATACTTGAGCCGTCTCGCAAGAAAACCAACATAATGGCCTCTGCGTAATGTATCGACCCAGATCAGCCTGCGTAGTCCGCGGAGGCTGATCTGGGCCAACACATTCCGTCTCAATATGATAGAGGTATAGAGTAATGATTCCTGAAAACAGAAAATCCACGTATCTGTCCGGGTTAGCCTGAACGGCATGCTTTGGCTGATCTGGGTCGATACTTTTCGCAGAGGCCACAATGTTGGTTTTCTCGAGGGACGGCTCATATCATGGCCTCGTACTGGGCATCACGAAAGAGTCGCAGCACTTGGTGCGACTAAAATTATATTGAATACGGTATAAACTAAAAGGTTTAACGATCGAAAAGTATGTGATGTCATGAGCTGTGTTCAATAGGCACTAGACCTCCTCGGTTGTGACGTATTAGAGCGTCTGCCTCGGATGAGGGAGGTCGCGGGTTCAGTCCCCGGTCAGGTCAAACAAATACTGGCAATACTTGCTGCTCTCTCATTGCTCCAGGGGTTGCGGGGTTAGCATTACGAATGACTGACTAGTGATAGGATAAATGAACCAAACGTAGGCTATAGGTAACTTAACCAGGAAACGCCGTCATATAACGAAGAAAGTGTTTGTCTTGATGATATCTAGGCTACATTCGAATATAGGTCGTTTTGTGTAAAGAACTAGGTCACTAGGTCACTAGGTCAAACTAATATAGAATCTTATGAACACTTTAGTACACCAGAAAGACGGAAAACAGATGCGTTGATATTCTTGGCGCAGTGATATAACAGGTAAACTGACGAAACGGCGTTAAACTCCAATATCTAAAAAGTTTTCTTTTTTCAAACAAAGATTTACGATGACATAATGAGCTTTTCCTGAAAATGTATTGACCCAAGCATTGCATATATCACGTTATCTTTGAGCAATAAATACGAATGTTATATATACTGAGATGATTGATAGAAATATCTTGGGATGTACGAACTCATAATTCATGGTGTGAAATAATTCAGTCGCCCGGATGATATGAAATGACGTCACGTATATTACGTCACTAATCATTCGGCATAAACGCAGCCTTTTTCACGAAAGTAAATCCCCCGTTACGTGAAATAACATGTGTTTGATTGTATATGAAATAAATAATTCATATGTATACAGTGAAACCTGTGTATAAAGACCACACATGGGAACACAACAATATGGTCTTTGTTCTCAGGCGGTCTTTAAATGCAGGGTCATTCATGCAGAAAATGAGTGATTGGGAAACTAAAAGCGTGGTTGCTATAGACAGGGAATCGCTTGTCCAAGTACAAGTTCGACAGTACCAATGAACGATGAATACGAGAATTCTTATCCCTCGTGATTTTAACCGTCAATTTTAGTGGGGCAGATAACATCATTTTTGTTAGAGGAATCGTGCAAATGATGATACAATCAACACACTTGGCACACTTGTTCTCCAAGTGATACTAATCAAATCTGCCCGATTGGCCAATTGAAAATCCAATATGGCCGCCAAGTTAGCCGTTCGAAGTTCACATTTTGCTAAAAAGTATTTGTAGTTGCCCGATTTGCATGATCTTGGTGTGAATTTCCTATGTTTTCAAGCCTGCTGAAGTTGATTGGCCAATTGAAAATTCAAGATGGCGGCAAATTTTCAAGACGGCCGCAATATTAGCCGCCTGAAGTTCTCAATTATTTACAAACCGGTGCAGACGCATTAGTTTATTACAAGGCGCGCAAACATCACTCTGGATAGAAAATTCTCATATCAAAACTTCAATGGTAAATAAACTCTGTATGTCCCTGCAAATTTATAGACCACGCATTACATATTTCACGTTATCTTTGAGCAATAAATAAGAATCACTCGATGACAGTCGGACCACCTCACTCACAAACCTCCCTTCCTTCAGCGTTTTGGGGGTCCGGCGAAGTCCCAGATCAGCCCGCTGCACCCGTTAAATCTAATCAAAATCATCTCTGTTCGCCAGTAAGTCATATGATTATCTAGGTCCTAAGGAAAACAATGGAGAACGGTAAGAACAAATACTGTAATACATGTATCTTAGTGGGTGTTTGGTCATAATGACTTGAGAATTTCTAAACCTATGGAAGTCGATTTGAGTATGCCACACCTCATGATTATTTTCGCAATCAGGAAGATACATTGCTAGCCGTTTTGACTGTTTACATATGTTATTTGTTTGAGAGATATCTTGTTTTTAAGAATATGTTTCGTACTTAGAGATATTTCTCTCTAGGACAGAGAAAGTACTCTAGCTTAGAGAGATATATCTCTAGGACAGAGAAAGTACTCTAGCTTAGAGATATATCTATATAGGACAGAGAAAGTACTCTAGCTTAGAGAGATATATCTCTAGGACAGAGAAAGTACTCTAGCTTAGAGAGATATCTCTCTAGAACAGAGAAAGTACTCTAACTTAAAGAGATATATCTCTCTAGGACAGAGCAAGTACTCTAGCTTAGAGAGATGCCTCTTTTTATTACAGATATATTTCTCAAAATGAGAGAGATATCTCTTAATTCATAACTACACGATATACACGATATATAACTACTACTACCTATTTAACTTAAAGAGATATCTCTTAAAGCACATTAACAAAGATATCTCTCTTACTTAGAGTTTCTCGCATATTTACTTCACATATGAATATTCCCATGTAACTGGCTGCCATCCCACTTAAACTGTTTCGCCCGTTCGTGGTAGAAGAATTTACGTTTGTTATAAACGCTAACATTTGCAGTCGCATTCCTGGTGCATCGGCTTCAAACGACTTTTCATAAAATCTTTGAAAAGGAAAAATGGCATTATGAGTCAGTTCTCCTTTTTTCCTACAACGTTTTCAATTTTATCTAATATGTATTTATTCATTTATAGAGATTTTCCGTACTTTTGCCTTGATGTTTAGATGTTTTCAAAGGTCGTTTGCTGTCGTATCCTGGAAATGTTTTAAAAACCGCGAAGGTAGATTTAAGCTTGGCGCGGTGCCTAAATTGTAATGAGAATGTGTCATGGCGAATCATTCTAAAATTACAGTAAAAGAGATCTAGAACATTACCATAAATGATCGGTGATTTATTATGTAGAACCGTGTGTCATTTCGACATAAGTGACTTGGATTTTGTTAAGGACATCGGTTCGTAGACACTGCTTTATAAGGTAATCATTTTATGTCTTGTCCAAATGTGTCCGTGTACCATCGTTCATTAATTTTCAATGTTTCAGCATGTACTTTCGTATATTACTTTTCCTTTGTATGACCGTGCCATACAACTCATTACTTTTCTATGTATCAATGTGTAACGTCGTTCATTACTTTTCTGTTAATCAATGTGTACAGGCGTTCATTACTTTTTTATGTATTAATTTGTAATGTCGCTCATTACTTTTCTGTTAATCAATGTGTACAGGTGTTCATTCCTTTTCTATGTATCAATGTGTAATGTCGTTCATTACTTTTCTGTTAATCAATGTGTATAGGCGTTATGTGTATATGCAATCATTACTTTTCTGTTAATCAATGTGATAGGCGTTATGTGTATAGGCAATCATTATGTTTCTATGTATCAATGAATACTGTCTTGCATTACTTTTCAAAATGTTCCCGTGAGCTCTCGTGCATTACCTTTCTTTGTTTGAACGTGTACAATCAGTTATGACTTTTCTTTTACTGACCATGTACTGTCGTTTACTATTTCTGATGTATAATCGTGCATTGTTAGTCATTAATTGTATCTGTGTGACCGTACACAACCATTCATCACGTTCCTATGTAAGAACAGTGTGATGTCGTTCATTCCCTTTTCTATGTCTGGACGTGTGATGTCGTACATTCCTTTTTCTATGTATGGACGTGTGATGTCGTTCATTCCCTTTTCTATGTATGGACGTGTGATGTCGTTCATTCCTTTTTCTATGTCTGGACGTGTGATGTCGTTCATTCCCTTTTCTATGTCTGGACGTGTGATGTCGTTCATTCCCTTTTCTATGTCTGGACGTGTGATGTCGTTCATTCCCTTTTCTATGTATGGACGTGTGATGTCGTTCATTCCTTTTTCTATGTCTGGACGTGTGATGTCGTTCATTCCCTTTTCTATGTCTGGACGTGTGATGTCGTTCATTCCTTTGTTTATGTCTGGACGTGTGATGTCGTTCATTCCTTTTTCTATGGCTGGACGCGTGATGTCGTTCATTCCCTTTTCTATGTCTGGACGTGTGATGTCGTTCATTCCTTTTTCTATGTCTGGACGTGTGATGACGTGTGATGTCGTTCATGACTTATCGATACATAAACGTATACTGTTGTTCATTTTAATAGTAATATTCTATTTCGTCGCTCAATACTAGTTTAGGTATGGCTGTTTGCTGTTGTTTTAAACTTTACCGTAGGACCGCTTACGTTTATTGCATAAACTATTACGTTTGCACCAGGGGGTCAAACTTAAAAAGTTTTTAAGTTTTACACGTGTTAATAAAGCTATACATTTATTTGATTGGAAAAGGAAACTTTAAAAGATAACAGAAAAACAAACAAACAAAAATAAATAAAAACATGCACTTTTTTATTTGTAATACGAATATAAATCTATATCAGAAGTTAAGAGTGGTTTTGTAACATATATCTTACAATTGTCCAGCTTTCTTTATCTGATTCGGCTTGTGTTGTGGAATTGTAAATGTTCGAGGCTAAACGTAGTCGATTTAATAGGCCATTATTTGAAGGTGTAATTAGTTTTGTTTTACATGAGTATATATAACGTTTTATTTCTAAAAAATAAGATGTCCAGTTTAAACCCTAAGAGTATGTCTGAGCTTATTATTTGTATAGTTGGATTTAGTTCCCTAATTTTATGTAAAATCGTTTGTGCAGTTTTCTTCAATACCTTTCTATATATTTGTATTCTATATAGATGAGTCTGTTTTCTACATTCCCTTTCTATGTATGAACATGTATAAGTACATCAAGATAATGGTTACATTATCAATATCATTATCTTCAGAATAATTCGCATCTACGGTTCGTCAAAAAAATCATTTTAAATGATAACTATTGAGATGTAAGCACGTTCCTCTCCAAATTGTGTTATGAACTGAACATTGTTTATTTCCTTTGACTTGTACATGGTTCATCGTCATACAATCAAATACAAAATGCTAAATGTACAAAACATCACATGAACACATGAAACGAACGGAAAATAAAAAAATAAAATGGTGTTAATAACTTAATACCAAGTTATTGAGGACAAACAAATCACTTAACGTTATTATAAAAAAAATATGAAAAAAAGGTGCTAATGTGACAATTAAATTAAGGTAATTTTAGATCTTTCTTCGAAGGCATCCTTAACAAACTTAGCTACGCTGCATAATGTTAGGACTACTTTGTTTTTACATTTGAGCATCTCGAGAAATGACATGGTTAACATTTCATGCCATCCTGACCGCCATTGTTTATTTTTATGTTTTGATAATGCATGAAAAAGCGAATTCTATCTTTATTATCGTTATTTTGTGTTCTTTAAGATATAACCGTTTACGTCTTTTCAAAGTAAGCTCGTTAACTGTCGTCCATTTTATCTTCACGCATGACCGTATATTGTCTACATTTCATTTCTAATGCCGAATTGTTTAAATTAGACTCTTTCATGTTCAAAATCGGGCGTCTCCATTTCTCATGGACTTTTTTGATAACTAAAAGGCAAACAATGCTGATTTCATGTGAGACAGCTCGTTACGAGCTGACTCGCCTGAATCAGTATTGTTTGGAAAAACCTGAATATTGCCTTTGGCGCTGATAGAGTTAATGAATAATGTTTTATCATACATATCAATTCCATATATGACCGCGTACGGTAGTTGTTCATGTTTCAATGTTTGATTCAGAACGGTGTTTCAAATTACATGGCTATTAAGCAAACACTTTTGGATATAACTATGCATGCGTTGTAGACGGATTGAAAATAGTTAACTACAATGCACCTTACAACCACATATTAAAGCATAAAACATATTGATATACCGAATAAACACATAAAAGACATAAATAGTCTAAATTAAGTGGGGTTTTTGTGTGATTTTTCAAAATAATTGAGAAAATAAAAACCACAACACAAAGGGACATTGATAGGATTTTTTTGTTATCAATGTGGGGTAATATTATGATATAATCGGGTATCTGAGCTGATTGATGCGTTTGGGTATCGGGTATACCCGGGGTTTTACCCGGTAATTTAAACGTTGTTTCATTGGTTAGTTTAATTTTATTTAGAAAACCCCTGGATTCTGGTATCTATAAATAGAACGCAGCCGCGCGTCTTGCAATTGTTGGTCTTTTTATCGATGAGTCCAATGATTAAATGGTTGGTGTTTATAACCCTTTCCCTCATACGACAATTCTGCAGCAGACGACTTTGAACATATTTTGTCAAAAAATAGAAATTCTCCATAATTGAATGGATAACCTATGACTAAAAGTGGAAAACATTGTGGCAAAAGGATAAATTGCTCGTTTTTAGCAATTTCTTTTTGTTGCTATGTTTTCAAAAAGCCGTCTGCTGCAGAGGCGTCAGAAAGCGTCTATATGAGGGAAAGGGTTTAACGCCATTTTTTTCAACAATGTTTCATCAGTCATACCACGGCGGCCAGCCCTATTACTCATGTGTTTCCTGGCTCTCTCCCACCAGTACTCCACAAAACATTCTTTCCAATCAACTGGCTGTTTCTCCACATGTTATTGATAGCCCATTGGTGGTAGACGATTGATGCTTGTCAGCGTGACTTTTCGTAAAACGTCGGTAAGAATGTTGGCCCAGCTGGGGTTACTGTAGATGGGTCCAATAATGAAACGGGAATGGGGTATATGTACAAATACCACTTCTACGGCCGGCTTTTATAGCGACGTTGGTAGAGTTGTTGGCTTTTTCACGGAGTTAAGCAACTACATCGCGGTTAATGCCTGGATGGGTGATCCGTGGTAGCTTGTTTCTGTGAAGGATCCGGTAAACGAAACAAATTGTAGCAGCGATGAAATTCCTGTTACAATGGCAAAAATACCCAAACTCATTAGATGCGTTCGAGATATAGTGTACAGATACATAATGTTATGGTCTGACTTGACAAAGGACTCGAGAAGCGACGGACGGTATGTTTGTTATAAGCATGTACCATCGTTGGAATATTGTCATTGAATCGTTAATAAATTAAAAGCATCTTTAAAAAAAAAGCTAAATATTTCTCTATGAATATAACTAATGTAAGAACCTTAGGTAGAGCATCCATCTCTGTGTTGCGGGATGGCGCGGTTTCTATCCCCCGCCTCTAATAACACTTTGAAAGATGGAAGTAATTACATTCCCTCTTAATTGGCTCGGTGGTGAAGTGAAATAGCGTCCGACTCGGGTGCGGGAGGTCGCGGGTTCAATACCCGGCCGGGTCATGCCAAAGACTTAAAAATGTGTAGTAATTGCTGTCCTCCTTGGCGCCCAGAGTGGCAGGGTTAGCATTACGACTGTCTCAGTGGTGTCAAAGAAGGCGGCGTAGAACACCAAACAATCAATCAATCCTCAGGAGTGTTGGGGTTTATCATTACGACTGACTCGCTGGGGTCCGGATACATGAATGCTGCATACAACACCCAACAATCAATCATACGTTGATTCAATAAGAGCCCCTTTGTCTAGACGCGGTCCATTTGATTGTTATTTACAATTGGACTCGTTTGGTGCCATTGATGTTGATTTAGCCTGTGTTTCAGGGAAATCGTGTGCGACGCAACCCTATATCACGTTTAGATGCATTTTGCCTCATCTTTGAGCAGACGACTTTTGAAAACATTTCGGCAAAAGGAGAACTTGTTCGTTCATAAAGAGAAACTTCTTCTGTTGCCACAAGGTGCTCTTCTCCATTCAATAATTTTTACTTTTATTCATAAACGTTGTTAAAATGTTTTCCATTTTGTAATCAAAGCCGTCTGCTGTTAATTTGTTGTTTGTTGAAGATCAATAACGTTAATGTTCTGTGTTTGATAACAAAATAGAAGGGAAATGAACAAATATAATTAAAAAACCATTTTAAAAAACTCACGACTATGACCTTAAAGATATATTAATTAATTTGTGATATCGTTTTTAACTCTTTCAGCGCCAAATTAGACTTTTCCCATGTTCGAAATTGGGCGATTCCCTTTTTCATTTAAAAAAAAAAATAAAAAAAAAAAAAATTGTTTTGGAATATTGTGAGAACTAAAAAGGAAGCAATACTGATTTCAGGTGAGACAGCTCGTTACAAACTGACTCACTTGAATCTTTGTTGTTTGCAGAAACCTCCATATTGCTATGTCGCTTAACCCTTTCCCTCATATAGACGCTTTCTGACACCTCTGCAGCAGACGGCTTTTTGAAAACATAGTGACAAAAGAAATTGATCAAAACGAGCAATTTCTCCTTTTGACACAATGTTTTCCACTTTAAGTCATAGGTTATCCATTCAATTATAGAGATTTTCTATGTTTTGACAAAATATGTTCAAAGTCGTCTGCTGCAGAATTGTCGTATGAGGGGAAGGGCTAAAGAGTTCAACAGATTGTAGTTATATAACGGCTATTATTTCACCTGAGTACAACGTCGGGTATCCCCTTGAATTTAAATTTTAATATAAAAGTATTTATCTTTCTGTCTACAAAGAATTTCATCCTTTTATTAGGGGGGGGGGGGGGGGGGGGGGGGGGGGGGGGGGGGGGGGGGGGGGGGGGGTCAAAAGGAGACATTGATCATAATTGAAATAATTTTTTAATTTTGCCATACTGTTTTAAAACTACTCTTATATAAAAAAGATATATAACATATATCCAGGATATTCTACAGAAGTCTGCTGCATCTTTCTTTTGTATGTGGGAAAGGGTTAATAAACGAAGACGTCTTCCTGTATATTTAACAATGGGTGTATACAGATTGTTCTCACAAAAACGTTGATATGATATTGCAAGTTAACCCTTTTTCAAATACACAAATTTGCAGCAGACGACTTTGAAATAATTCAGTAAAAAGTATGGAAATTTTCTTAGAGAAAAACAATTTTGACTATATTTGAAACATTGTTGCAAAAGAAGAAATTGTTCACGATGAGCAATTTCTCCTTTTTCCACAACGTTATCAAAAGTCGCTAGAGGCATCAGAGAGCGTCTGTTTGAGTGAAAAGGGTTAACAGTTATACGTTGATTGGTGCACTATTAGTCTAACAACCTCGCTACAGATTTTATATTTTATAAATCTGAAATCCAAAGGTCTCAATAGTGTAACGATAGAAGGTCACTTCCGCCTCGGTGCTGGGAGATCCGGTTTCGACCATATACGTTGTTGTAACTTCTGCAAATATTGCTCATAGTGACAACAAAGTAGGTACATAAATAGTTCAGAACTATCTTGGCAGTAAATGTTGAAAAACAGTTAACTGAAAGTCTTGAAAATATACAAAACTTGGCTGAATGGGTATGTCTACCCAGTAAAAAACGTAGCATCAACGATCAATATTTAGATGTTTATTGTACTAAAAAGTGAAATTACTCTACTTTTATCCCAGAATTATGATTCTAATATTTCAAGACAACTTTTGAATAGTTTGAAAACTTTGACTAAACTATCCATACTCTGGAGTTCAGCACCTTTAAGAACTGGCATACGTAATCATTTATCTTCTTTCTTCATGTTTCCTGCTCTTCTAAATCAGATGAGCAAGGGATACGAATAGAGATCTCATCTAGACCCAAGTTACCAATGTCCTGTTTTGAAGGTTTATTAGCAAGAGCTTTGTCAGGTCGTCTGTTTCTTACCTAGTACATGTCTCAGAATGACAATGAAGCAGATCCTGCGAAGACCGAAGTTATAAAGAACTAGCCGAAGTCTACGAATGTTAAGGCGGTGCGTTCTTTTCTTGTCTTTGAGGGGTATTCCCGTCGTTTTTGTACAAGGCTTCGTGAACAGTGTTCACCCTACATGTACTTTAGTTACAGTAGTAATGGCTTTATTCCCTTTTGGCTTTGCGTTTCGATTGACTGGCTTGTGTCTTGATAGTTGGTTACAGTAGTAATGGCTTTGTTCCCTTTTGGCTTTGCGTTTCGATTGACTGGCTGGTGTCTGGATAATTGGACCGGACGTAGTACTGGTAACTTACCAAGGAAGCGCCGTAATATAACCGAACAATTGTTTAAATCGGCGTAAAGCACCATATAAACTAACGGACTAATAAACCGGAATGCACTTCATGTGTGGGTAGTCCCAAATGTTGACCCTACTTCCCACATACGATTAATCTGCAATACATGACATTTAAAATGTTTTTGGGTAAAATACGGAACATCTTTATGAATTAAAACGGTAGTAATCGCTTCCCTTATTGGCGCTCAGAGTTGCGGGGTTAGGACTGACTGGCCGGTGTCAGGAGGAGTGGACAAGTGGTACTAGTAACTTACCCAGGAAACACCGTGATATCAATGAAAAGGTGTTGAAAGTGGCGTAAAACACCAATAAATTAATCATTTTTTATGAATAAAAGTACAGTCCAACTGTTGTCTAGAGTTGAAAACACCGTTTTACAAATGTAAGGAAAGGGTTACCCTTTCCATCATATATACGCTTTTTGACGCCTCTGCAGCAGACGGCTTTTTGAAAACATAGTGACAAAACAAGAAATTGCTCAAAACGAGCAATTTCTCCTTTTGCCACAATGTTTTACTCTTTTAGTCATAGGTTATCCATTCAATTAAAGAGATTTTCCATTTTTGACAAAACATGTTCCCTCATACGGGATATTGCAACATGCGACTTTGAAAGGGTTAAGCTACAGATAAAACTGTAAGGTCATGACTGTTTTGAAGGACCCGGATTGAATAACGACTAATTTACGCTCGTCATTTAATCCGATCACATTCCGCTCATCAAAACAAACACCAGTTATATAACTGATCCACCTCGACCCCCCTCAGTTGTGTTGTCCTTAGTCGAATTTAGGGTCGCCAGGGGGCGTACTTGAGTGAAACTCGAGTATTGATTGTTAGGTGCTTAACGCCACTTTCAATAATAGTTCATTTATTTCACGGCGTTTCCTGGGTAAGTTACCAGTATTAATGGTCTCCTGACACCTGCAAGTCTGTCCTGATGCTAACCCCGCAACCTGATCGCCCATGAGGGCAGCTACTACCATTTTTAAGTCTTTGGTATGACCAGACCGGGTTTCGAAACCGCGTCATCCCGCAACCGAGGCGGATGCACTATCACCACAACACCGAGGCCTTGGAATGATTGTGTGTTGTTTACCGGTGCGAGAAAGCCTGGAAACGCACAGTTAGTTAATAACAATGATACATTGCTATTATATTGTTCCCCATACTTAAACATGTTATTTTATTATGGGTAATAAAAGGTTGAAATCCAAAATGATAAATGAATTGAAACAGGCCGCCGATACATAACTGAAATAACGTTAAAAATGGCCTTTTACTCCTCACAAAGTCAAAGCTTTGCAAACAGCGAATGTGAAGGCTGATCCCTGGGGACCGCCCTATGCCTTTGAGACAACCCTGTGCCTGGGGGACGCTCAATAAGAATCGCGGTCACAGTCTGACACTTGCTTGAACCGTAAGAATCGGCTTTATGGAGCCACAACAATTGGATTCAATGCAACTCTTGAGCTCGAGCAAGTAGGTTGGTATTTGTTTCATACCATTTGCAAACAGTGGATGTGCAGGCTGATCTGGTTATAAAATAACGGTCGCAACTGCCTTAATTTAGAGTGGTTTTCGCTGCGAACGGGTTTCCATTCTTACCTTTCACTATGTTAAAAAAGAAATACTTATAATTAAATTCGCAACTCTTCACTTTTGATTTGTAAGTGTCCTTTTTTATTCAACGGCAAAAAAACCTCCTGTTTTCTCTGCACATAATGGCCGACGTTTTCTGATTAATAAATTAAGTCGGGCATCAACGTGTTTTAACCTTGCTCAATCTGCCAGTGCATTCTATGCTTTTGTTCACGCCTAGCTCATGACAGTTCAGCCGTTCCGACATACAGACGCGTTCTGACGCTTTGTTATTTGGTCATATTGTTTTATTTCGACTTTTTCAACATTATTCCAGTTATATCACGGCGACAGTTAACTTATTCATAATCCCTCTTTTTGACGCAACTGCAGACGACGACCTTTGAAAACATTGTGGGAAAAGGAGAAATTACTCGGTATGCCCTTCTTATTTTGTGACAGTGTTTTCTCTTCTTTTCAATAATTATACTTTCATTCAAAGAGAATTTCCATAGTTTGGATGTCCGACGTTTGACAAAAGTCATTGCGACATGCGTCATTCGTCTTCTACCAATGGGCTAAGTCTATGTGGAAAAGCAGCCAGTTGCTTGGGAAGATTGTTGTGTGGAGTACTGGTGTGCGAAAACCGGGAAACATATGAGTAAGTGAACTGGCCGCCGTGATATGACTGAGAAATTGTTAAAAACGGCGTTAAACCCCAATCAATCAATCAATCAATCAATCAATCAATAGTTTGCCGCATGTGTTTTAAGAATCGTCTGCTGCAGATTTGCTGTATGGGGAACGGGGGTTTAGATAGGTAAACACTCATGAAAAAAGAAGTAGATAAAACATAGAACCCATTCAGTTTTTAACACGGCACATTCATTGAGTCACCCACCACTTGAAGTTTAAGCGCAGGTAGCTAACGGCTTTGTTTACCGACAAGTCTAATACATAAATAAGTACGTTCCTTTACGCGGATTGTAAAACCCAGCGATACAAAACTTACCAATAAACACAATCTCACAAATAAGGGATGATAGATTCGGTTTGTGTTATGCCGTTTTCTCCAATTTTCAGTTATATCACTGCGTTTTGAATGGTAAGTTACAAGTACAACTGGTCCATTTATCTTGACATCAGCCAGTCCGTCGTAATGCTAACCCCGCAACCCTGAGCGCCATGTAGGGCAGCCAATGTCAAATATAGGAAATGGTGTTCACCGTTTGCGAAATGCAGACGACAATCAACGCATTTGCAGCAGACGACTTTTAAAAAGTTTGTGCAAAAGGAGGAATTCCTCAGCAATTCCAACAATGTTTTCAACTCTATTCGAAAAGTGAGCTGTCCGGCGAGAAAACCAACATGATGGACTCTGCGTAAAGTATCGACCCGGATCAGCCTAAGCAAGCCGCACGAACTAACCCGGACACACACTTTTCGCCTCCTGTGGATTTTCTGTTTCAGAAATCATTACTCTATACCTCTATCCCCCTGAGACGGAATGTGTCCGTCCGGATCAGTCTGCGCGGACTGGGTCGATACATTACGCAGAGGCCATAACGTTAGTATTCTCACGCGACGACTAAAGTGAATTGTCATTTAGAGATATGTCCCACATAATCACCTGGATGTTCTCCAAGTAGTCTGCTGGAGATTTGTTATTTTTTGGAAACAGTTATTTATGTGTTTTTGTGTTCTTATATGTGACCGTCTCGGTTGTAATGAGGGGAAAGCCATGATACCCATGTACGATTAACTGAGTCCGTTCTATAATATACATAATGTTGAGAGTGGTGTTAATTCAAATGAAATTAAACCGTAATCAGAGAGATGTCGATCGTCTTAAATAAGTATCATGTCAAATAAGATGTTAGCCCTTTCCTATATACACAAACAGTATATACTCGCCGACTTTGAAATCACGTAGACAAAAAGTTGACACTCTTTATAAATGGGAATATTATTTATTGTACAGCGTTGAAATCATAGTTTTGAAGGTAGAAATTGTTCATTATGATCCACTTCTTAAAAAGCAGTATCTTACAAATGCATTAAATTCAATCTTCAATGGGAAAGGATCGACCTCTTTAAAAACAAGACATCCGATACAGTAGCAAACATACATATATATACGCACAGCGAAGTATTTTGGTCTTATTTGAACTATTTTCCACATTTGAACACTTTCTGACGCCTCTGCAAACCTGACGAAAGAAGAAATTGCTCATAAAGAACAATTTCTCCTTTTCCCACAATGTTTCCGACTTTTATTCTATAATTGTTCTTTCATTTTATAGAGAGTTTAATTATTTTGATTGAATGTTTTGAAATAAGTCTTCTGCATATTTGTTATACGTAAGAAAGGGTTAATGACATTAGGAAAGGGTCACACAGAAGATATGTAAATAATCACGTTCCATCCTTTTTTATTCACGACGTAAAACCGTTTTTATGTTTATATACACGGGTATATTATGTATAATGTCTATTCTTATTATTACGTAAATTTTATAGTTTTCACACAGTCACGCACCTGAGATTTTCAATAAAGAAAAGTTCAAAAATCAATACATCACGGTCATTAATCACGGAGTTTCAATTAATCACGCTTTTAACATATCACGGCGTATAGGGTAGATAGATAGCACCGTTCAATAAAACGTATTTGGTTTTGATTTCTCACTCTCTGTTCTA
>JASEVX010000013.1:26107972-26155359 GCA_031761405.1 Serripes groenlandicus | reverse complement strand
TATTTTATCATGCGTTTGTTCTGTTTTATGTTTTCAGGTTTTTGTAACAAGCGGAGCTGTATGACAGGTATATCTCTACAAGGTCACATGCGCCGCAAGATCGATCACTGATCATTTACAGAGAGAATGATACTATGACGTCACCACAACATGTGTACATTTGTGAACCACTCGTGAGGGTATTAGATTTCTAAAATGGTATTATAATGACTTGTGCACCAAATAAAAGATATTCTTTAGACACACCGCCAAACGTTGACAATGTCAAAACCAATAACGAACTCCATATACCCGGTTTAAAAATCGATATCGATCCAAGTCTTTTATCAACGCTCCAACCAATCAAAATGAAGCAGCCTGAGCGCATGCGCACTGACGATTTTACAGTTAATACGAAGTCGTCTGCAATTGAATCTCATTTAATCGTGTCAGATTACGTTGAGCCTTCTCATAGACAAGGTAGAGGCGTTAAACGGAACTTATTTGTGTCTTCAAGATATAACAGACGTGCTAGTTCACACTCAGTGACATTCACATTACCGGAAAGTGACAAAACTAACGGAAAGGATTTTAATGAGAACGGGGAATTCACTAACGGTTCACAGGATAAAAGTAACAGCAATGAAGAAACAAGCGAAAAGGAGTTTGATCATTGGGCGTTAAGGAGAATGAGCGCTCCGGAACTGCCACCTATCTCTCCTAATGGGAAAACATCAAATTTAGTAAATAACGGATTTTTAACGACGCGTAGCAACACTTTTCATAATTACCGTTTTAACGCAGAATCCAGAAAGAACCGTAGGAGTATACATAGTGATTCCTCTATACTTGGGTACGGGCTTAACTCCCAGAGTCGGACATCCTCCTCGTCTAGTCAAAAGAGTCGAGCACGCGTTCTCTCTGCAGGAGCGGACAGACGGACACAGAATCCTGTTGTGTCTGAAGGGAATCATCTGGTAGATATACCACCATGTACGTATGCCATTTGATACATATATATATTTATTACATGCTTTTCAGGGGATATTGAGATTTATCAGAGGATATTATATACCCTGATAAATCCATTGGATCAAACAGTAAGTATGTTTTACTGAACTCTGGAGAACATGCTTTTCAGGGGAACATTGGTATTATATCCTGATAAACTCATTGTTTACCCTGGAGTACATGCTTTTCAGGGGATATTGAGATTTATCCATGAATATTATACCCTGATAAACTCATAGGTTCAAACAGTAAGTATGTTTCACTGTTTACCCTGGAATACATGCGTTTTAGGGGTTATTGAGATTTATCCATGAATATTATACCCTGATAAACTCATCGGTTGAAACAATAAGTATGTTTCACTGTTTACCCTGGATTAGATGATTTTCAGGGAATATTGAGATTTATCCATGAATATTATACCCTGATAAACTCATAGGTTCAAACAGTATGTATGTTTCACTGTTTACCCTGGATAACATGCGTTTTAGGGGATATTGAGATTTATCCATGGATAGTATGTCCTGATAAACTCATTGGTTCTAGCAGTATGTCGGTCTCTATACTTATGTCGTCTGTAATTGAAAACATAAAATTAACAGATCGCGTGTTTGTGTATGTGTAAGATCGATGTAGATGTTTATATGTCCATTTGTGAATACCGAAACCGGCTCGAAATTGGGAGGTCGCGGGTTCGATCTACGGTTGGGTCATACCAAATACATTGTACTTCATAATGCTATTAATGGCTATCTTTTCTCGGCGCCTAGGGTTGCGGGGTTTTGCATTACGACATACTCGCTGGTGTAAGAATAAGAGGACCAGTAGTACTGGTAACTTTCACAGGAAACGCCATGATATAATGAATGAAATGTTGAAAGCGGCGAAGAACACAATTATAACAAACGTAAACACTATTAGACGTTATTCTTTGCTCGCGGGTTGTATCTGCGATGCTAGATATTGGCTTTAATTTGGCGATATCTTAAATTGGCGGTTTGCACAAATAGATACAGAAAAGAATGTCCTAAGTGATTTACACGATAGCTTATAAGGAAGATATTGTGGTGTTTAAATTTGGCAATGTTTTGAATTGGCGACAAAAGATGCAAAAATAAAAGAATCAACGTGATTTACACGCTGGTTTATAAATTGTGGTGTTTAACTTTGGCGATGTCTTAAATTGGCAGCAAATACAAATAAATGCAAAATAGAATAATATACGTGGTTTTAGATGTTGTTTTATAGATGGCGGTGTCTATATTTGCACAAATTAATACTCATACAGTGATAGCCTGGTCATATTGCTATCCTCAAAATCCTTAACGCTAGGAAGGAAGCATCAACTACAACCATTGTTGTGGTCTTTGGTATGACCTAAGCCGGGAACGAACCTGGGGTGTCCCGCTTATGAGGTGAACATTCGCTAAACGTCTTTACTGATTCGGCCAAGTGTGCATATAGAAGTATGGAAGTACGTCTGTTTTGGAGAGAATAGAATCGGAGAAATTATTTGCATTTAACTCTTTCAGCGCCAAAGGCAATATTAATCTTTTTTGCAAACAATACATATTCAGGTGAGGCAGCTCGTAACGAGCTGTCTCACCTGAAATCTGCATTGTTTGGCTGTAAGTTATAAAGATATTCCAAAAATCCGATAACATGAAAATAGTTTCGTCCGAGTTTGAACATGGAAGAGTCTACTTTAAACAATTCGGCGCTGAAAGGGTTAAGTGTTCATACAAAATCTAGTAAAGGTTTATCAGTTAAAAACAAAAACGTATACTGTTATCAATAAAAAGCCTACTATACGTATTCCAATGGAAAACGTAGAAGAAAAAAAAAGAGTTTGACAGAAAGATAAAAAAACGAAAAATGAAGAGAAGAACATTCATCTAGAAATAAAATGTATATTAGCTAATGCATAATGAATTGAATCCCATTATAATATTTTACCATATCTCTTCAAAAGCACAGTGACCCTGACACAGTATTCTTATGTTTGAATATCCTTTAACCTTTCCCACATACAACATTTCGACAGTATACGAAAAAGCATGTTTACTAAGACAAAAATATATATCTATGGAAGAACAATTTCTCATTTTTCTAAAATGTTTTCAAAAATCGTCTGCTGCGGACGAGTCGACAGTCATCTGCATCTGGGTAAGGATCTAGACCCATTTTTGCCGCTGAGCACAGACCAATGTAGAGTTGTTGATATGGAAGACAACTGGGTCACATGTTCGGTTCATCAATAAATATTTGAAGAATCGTTAAACATATCACTCTGTACTAACCAAAGATATATTTACAATACTGATAGTCATTGATTTACCCTTTACCGCCTTCATGCTGTAGTCGTAGAGCGTCAACCTTTGGTATGGGGAGGTCGCGGGTTCAAATCCCCGACAGGGTCATATAAGATACTTTTAAACACGGAAGTAAAGGATGTTTCTCCTTTGCGCTCATTATTGTGGTGTTAGCATTACGACTGACTTGCTGATGGCAGGATAAAATCAAATGGATCAGTAGTACTGGTAACTTATCCAGGAAAAGCTGTGATATAACTGCAAAATTACTGAAAGCGACGTCAGACACCATACAAATGAATCAATTGTGAAGAAGTGGATCACATGTTCGTTTCGTCAATTACTGTCTGCAGCAGAGGACTTTGAAAACATTTATTCAAAAAATAGTCAATTTTCTAATGAAAGAACAATTATTAAATAAAGTTGAAATCATTGTGACATAAGGAGAAATTGCTCCTTATGAGCGATTTCTCCTTTTGTCAAAATGTTTTCAAAAGTCGCTTGATGCAGATTCGTCAACATGCGTCTATATATTGGATAAAGTTAACAGGTCATTGTGTACTTAGCCAAGATCTAAGTACTATACTGATACTCATCGATTGACCCTTTCCCACATACAACAAATCTGCAACAGACGCCATTGATCAAATAAAGGCAAAATTATAGAAAATCTCTAAAAATGAAATTTTAATTATGGAATAAATTTAAATCATTGTAGCACTGGGATAAGTTGGTTCATTTTTCAGCTCTTTCTTGTTATGCCGTAACACATTCTAAAGCCGCCAGAAGAAGTCTATTTAAGATGAAAGGTTACTTCAGTTGGGTATTTCCCCCCTCACCATTATCTATCAATTCACATGAATGTATTATCTATGAGTTCATTCCGTTTTGTATTTTAAATAGATCATTTCAAATTTAAAACCGAATCAGCGCTATGCGACTTTAACTGTTAACTTGATATGGTCTATTTTTATAACCGTATGATTTGAAAAGAAACAATGAAAATATAAACCGAAGAAATAAATATAAACACATTTTGAAATTCGTAAGTAGTTGATTGATTGATTGTTTGGTGTTTTACGCCGCTTTCAACAATTCTTCAGTTATATCAGGGCGTTACCTGCGTAAGTTACCAGCACTACTTGTCCATTTATCCTTACACCAGTCAGTCAGTCGTAACCCTGAGCGCCAAGGAGGGCAGCTATTACTTCCTTTTTTAAAGTCTTTGGTACGGCCCAGCCGGGAATCGAACCGGTCGTTTGAAGTATTATTGACCAAAGGGGCTCGGTCTGAGCAATTTCTTTTCTCCTCCATAATATGTTTCACGATTGGCATAACATGATCAAAGGAAGGTTCTCAGCAGAGATGTAGATACGCGGCGTTTTGCATGTTCTAAAATCCTTATTTGACCCTTAAACCCTATGTTGTTGGTACTCAAAATAATCGTCTCAGTTAGACGATTCTTTTGAGTATCCACATCATAGGGATTAGTTGTATAATAAGAGAGAAATTGTTGGAAAAAGAGCTGAATGCCCCTCTTTATCTGGACGTCTGGAACTTCTGTATTGTGACTTACAAGGTGCCGTCAATACTTTAACTCTTTCAGCGCAACAGGCAACTCTATTGAGGTTTTTACAAACAATGCAGATTCAGGTGAGTCAGCTCGTAACGAGCTGTCTCACCTGAAATCAGCATTGTTTGCCCTTTAGTTACCAAATTGTCCAAATCTTTCATAACATGAGAAAATGGACACACCCGATTTTGAATATGGAAGAGTCTAGTTTAAACAATTCGGCGCTGAAAGAGTTAAACCAAAGTAACGATGTGTTTTAAATTAACCCAGATGCAGTTCTTTTCGGAATGTGCCGCCTCGGTGGTGGTAGTGGTAGAGCTTCCACCTTAGGTGGGGAGGTCTAGGGTTCGATCGCCGACCGGGTCATACAGCATAAAGTAGTGGTAACTTTCCCTCCTTGACCTCTAGGTTTTTTTGGTTGGCACTGATGTCAGGATAAGTGGACCGATCGTATTGGTAGCATTCCCTGGAAAGGCCGTGATATAAATGGAGAAATGTTGAAAACGGCGTAAAGTACCATACAAACACTCAAATAAATATTTTCTTAATACAATTAATCCGAATATGATATAACTTATGCTTTGGATTTCGATAAGTCCTATTTATCTTAATAATATTACTTGACAATCAGCAATATTAACCTAATATTAACCTAATACATGTATTAACCTAATTCTGATCTTAGTTAATCCGCTTACACATGAAGACGACTTAAGTCTTTCAGCGCCGAATGGTAAAAAATAGACTCTTCCATTTTCAAACTTGGGCCTCTTTATTTTCATGTGTTAAGAGCTTTCGAATATTTTGATAACTGACTGGCGAACGATGCTGATTTGGGGTGAGATAGCTGTTTACGAGCGGACTCACCTGAATATATATTGTGTGCATAACCTGAATATTTTCAATTAAGCTTAAAGATTTAAAAAGCATTAAGTCAACATATAGAAAGTTCCATAAATGAATGAACAATTATCGAATACAATTGAAAATTATTGTGGTAAAAGGAGAAATTGCTCATTATAAGCAATGTCCCTTTTTGCCACAATGTAATATCCTGAAGAATGTCTAAGGCCGAACTATCAAATAAAACAGTGTTGTTATTTTCATTCACGGATTAACCCTTTACAACATACAACACATCTGTAGCTGACGACTTTGAAAACATCTAGACACGATTGTGAAACGTTTCTATAAGGTAAAGTTGAATCATTGAAGATACTTTTAAAACATCGTGGCAAAAGGATAAATTGCTCATTTTGAGCAATTTTCTCCTTTTGCCGCAATGTTTACAAAACTCGCCTGATGCAAAAGCGTCGGAATGCGTTTGTATGTGGGAAAGGGTTCAAAGTTTTCCCAATGACTTAAGTTACGAGGAATGTAGAACCCGAAGGTCCGCTCTGCTTAACACAGTTCCTTTTTTGAATTGAATTCAATTCAATTTCTTTATTTTACATTTTTACATGTTGTTGCAACAACATTATCAATTGTTAAGGTAATACATATAGTATAGTTTAAATGAATGAAATAAACATTTGAGAAAAGGGTTATATTAGTAAACCTTAGATTAGTATATTGTGTGAATTTAAAACTATTCGGATTTCTATCCGTCTACGGATCTTTTTTAGATGCGCGTTTTGTATTGGTCATATTAGTATATAGTCAACCCGAATTGCTTGTGTGCGTACTGTCAATGGTTTATTCTGTTTGTATGGTATATTACGCCTCTTTAAACAATTCCTTAGTTATGTCACTTCATTTCCTGGGTAAGTTACCAGTTCTAATGGTCCATTTACACTGACCCAAGCGAGTCAGTCCATGATTTTAAAAGCACTACCTCGCGTTTCAGTCCGGGAAAAACCCAAGTTTTGAAATGAGCGTGTCATTGCAAAAAGGCACAAGTGCTTTAAAGATATTCATCGTTCACGTATTACTTACACAAACGCGTTAGAAGCTTCTATCAACTTGTGAGTAATCTGATAAGACGGAACAGATGTACATGCTGATCTAGACATACACTATTCATGAATTCCAACTTGTACCTGTTGCCTGGCACCGCCTCGCGTGCGGGAGGTCGTAGGTAAGATCCCCGGGCGGGTCATACCGACGACTTTAAAGGTGGAACAGTAATGGCTGCCCGTTTTCGGCGCTCAGGGTTGCGGGGTTAGCATTACGGCTGTTGTCGGGATAATTGGACCAGAAGTAACACAGGAAACGCCGTGAAATAACTGAACAATTGTTGTAAGCGGTGTAAATCACCAAACAATCACCTTTTACCATGTAAGGCCCCACGTATGTATTAGCAATCACACACACGTGTATTTTCCGTGATTTGTCCAACAATTAAAACACTCTACAAGAACGTGTCTACTATAAGATATAATCTCATTAACCCGTCCCCACATAAAGGCCCATTCTCGATAGATCTTCGGCAGATGGTTTTCTAAAAAGAACCGTGTCAAAAGGAGAAATTGCTCATATTGAGCTGTCGTAATGCATGTAAAGCTTTCCACCATAAATGCTTGCTGTCAATACAATGGCGGTGCGTTCGAACCCTAACTTGGTCAACATTATTTCCGACGTTTAACTAATGTCAATGCGACAAGCGTCTTTGCTCTTTTAAACCAATGGACTTAAAGTATATGTGTAAAGCAGCCAGTTGTTTGGTGGAAATACTGTTGAGTGGAGTACTGGTGTAATAATACCCATGAAATACATGGGTATGTGATCTGGCCGCCATAATATGAGTAACATTGTTGAAAAGGGCGTTTTAGCGCAATCATAAATTCTTACTAGTATTTCACAATTTCACAGTTTCACAATTTCACTAGTATTAATAAACATTGGTGCATGAAATACACTAGCTACATTTATAATCATGGAATGTCAAACATTGCATTAACCTGAAGAAGAAACGGTGATCTTTTATTTTAACAAAAACAAAAACAAATGTAATTACATATACATATTACTATCGCAATTTAAACACTTCTTTGACAAATAATGTTATTGTTATATATTTTTAATTTCCTAGGGAATAGAGTGCATGTATACCTAGATCTACATATACATGTACGTAGCAATACAATTCACAATACATATAAAAAGGATTGCGCATAAAGCATTAGGTTTACTGACGTATCTATCATCTTTGACATGTCAAGAAGACATCATTCCCCTTTGTATGCCTTTACAAGGACACACAAAAAACGCTTAATATACAAGTCTTTAATGACGATATGTAAATGGTTAAACATCTCTCACATGCAGGCGTTTTAACGCATCTGTAGAAGACGACTTTTGAAAACGTTGCAAAATGCAAAACACGGGTAACATCCCACTACGAATACTTTCTCCGTTTGCCACACAACTTTCAACTAAATCTATTCAGGAACTAATTGTCTTTGCATTCATTAAGAGTTTCTATATTCATGCGTTGTAATTGTCTTCTAATGCAGAATCGTTTTATGTGGGAATAGGGATGACATGTTGAAGGTCATCACTGACTTAGTTCGTTAATGAAAAAATAAAATGCACTGCCAAACGATTTGAGATATTGTTACATGTAGGGTAAAAATGTCTTCTACTGCAGAATCGTTTTATTAGGGAATGGGATAAAATGTTGAAGGTCATCACTGACGTAGTTCGTTAATGAAAAAATAAAATGCACTGCCAAACGATTTAAGATATTGTTACATGTAGGGTAAAATTGTCTTCTACTGCAGAATCGTTTTTATTAGGGAATGGGATAAAATGTTGAAGGTCACCACTGACGTAGTTCGTTAATGAAAAACCAAAAAAAAATGCACTGCCAAACGATTTGAGATATTGTTACATGTACGGTCAGTAACGACTCAGTAAAGAATCAGACGAGCCTGTGTATCTGCACTATCTCACTGTTGCTCTTGCAATATTACAATACAATACAATAATTTATTTGTAAATATAGACCACCGGCCCAAAATACATCTACTATACATACACAATTCACATAGAGTTGAGTATTAATATATATGAGCCGTTCCACGAGAAAACCAACATTATTGGATCTGTGTAATGTATCGACCCAGATCAGCCTGCGCAATCCGCGCAGGCTAATCAGGGCCGACACATTCCGTCTCAGGTGGATAGAAGTGTAAAGTAAAGATTCCTGAAACAGACAATCCACAGGAGGCGAAAAGTGTCTGTCCGGGTTAGCCAGCGCGGCATGCTTAGGCTGATCCGGATCAATACTTTACGCGGAGTCAATAATGTTGGGTTTCTCGTGGAACGGCTCATATATATATATACTTATTAACTTATACAATCTTAATCAAGCAATGATGTTTGTAATGGAATGGATGAATCTTAACGTTCAATTAAACTGAAATATATGTTGCGATATTCTTTATAACAATTGTTCTTTCGCTTTTCAGCAGATTGTAAAAACGCACATATCATCTCGGCCGTTATACCATATATACAGTATATTTCTTTTTAACTGTTAAAATGCATGTAGTATAGTCCTAGATTCAACTTTAACAAAAAAAACACTAGGAGTGTTCTCCCAGTCATGTCACTTCAATGTAACTATATATGACAATTTGTGAGGACAGGGGTAAAACGCAAGAAGAACGGGGCGTGTAAAATAGGAAATGTGTGATCTGAAATTACACTACAAGAAAGCGGAGATTGAAGACTCTGATGAGACTGTGCTCATCCGAATCCTCACTGTGAGCAGTTTTAGGAAGACACCTGAATCACCTAAATCACCAGACGATAACCAAAATCGTCTAGTGGAATCTGAAAATGAAAAATAGTGTGACAAAATATTGTTAACTAGTTTCAAATATATAACTTTAATGTGTAGAAACTTAACATATTTATGCTGACATGTTTTTCAAAATCTTCTGCTGTGAATTGGTTGTATGGGGAGGAAAACGCTTTAACGTTCGCGGGATTTGTTTTTCCGTGTCGCTTCGGATCAAGTTGAACGCTGGCCAAAGTTAATTGGGCGAAACAAATGATCGATTGTTTCATTGTTTCATGACATAGAACAAAATGGTAGCGTCCTCAAACTGTGACTATGTCAAAAGTATCATATTTCAAAATCACTTCTAAATTTAGGACAATCACTGTCGAGCCTACATAATACATGTACTGTAACAATGACACTCTTTAGAATTCCCCTGAAATAATCATTATTGGAGAATATTTTTAGCATACGAGGGACTTTTTTCTTCATGGGTCATGATTAAGAAAGTTTCATAATAAAACAATTTATAATTTAGGATATCGATTATAGAATGATTCGTGGTGTAAGTGGAATAATTGTATTAATCAGGTAAATCTCTTTTTCTAAAATATGAATGTTCTGAATGATTATTTTTATGAGATAAACTTGTTTTAGCTGTATTGGGGTTTTACGCCGTTTACAACATATGTTAAGTCGTATCACGGCTACAGTTCACGTATGGCTAGGCACTCCATCATGACCGCTGCGACTGGAGTTCGAACCCAGGACGCCCGGTTCTAAGTCACCGACGCCAATCACTCGATCAGGGCCGGACTTCCTTTATGAAATAAGACGAGACGAGATAAGATAATTGTTTATTAATGTGACATGTTAGAATCCATTGACGTAACTGGCCTATAAGCCTCATAAACCGCGGCTTACAAGTTATTTGTAAAAGTATCCGTAATTTATATTATTAATCCTTTCCCACGTACAACTAATTTGCAACACACAACTTACAAAATATTAAGGCAAAAATGTTAAAAATGTCTTTAGATAAAAGTATACCTTTTGAATAGAATTGACAACATTTTTTAAGCAATTTCTCCTTTTGTCACAATGTTTTCAAATGTCGTCTGCTGCAGAGGCGTTATAAAGCGTCGGTATCTGGGAAATGGGTTAAACGAATGAGACAACAAAAGCCTTTCAAATCCACTCAGTAGATGATATATCTCTGGATCAGATAAAGCATTTCGAGGGCTTGGCGTGAAACGGTTGTAACTAAAAACCTATTTTGAAAATCATAGTTTAGGGGCCATTTTGACCATTTTGTAAACAATGCAAATGTAGGTGCCATTGCTCAGAACGAGCAATGGCACCTAAATTTCCATTGTATACCAAGAAAAAAATATTTAACGTTTATAAAGACTTTATTGCGAGGTGATTAACCTTGGTAAAAAAAATAACAATTTTAGTTACAACCGTTTCACGCCAAGCCCTCGATTGATATGTTCGTAAAGGTCGTAGGGTATAATGACGTGATAGTGTAACTTTAAATTAATGGGTTTAATATAATACATTTCATCTTAGTGGTGTAGTAGTTAGGGTGTTAGCATTGCAAGCGGGACAACACAGTTCGATCCCCGTCTAGATCATACCAAAATGATTTTTAAAATGGTAGTTATAATGGATTCCCAACTTGATGATCAAGGTTATAGCACTGATACATCGTTGCAGGATCAATGATACCGGTTATACCTGTGGGTAATTTATCCAGAAAACGCCATAATACCTGAAATACTTATGAAAGCGGGATACATATATACATGTATATACTGTATTCACATAAATGGCTTGAAAACAGTGATTCGTCGCCCTAATTGCATACATGTCATGCAAGGCAATACAATACAAAATACTTTTAACAAGAACAAAGGAAAACATAATTACTAAAGTTATCAACATATGTTTCAATAATATCCAACATTAATATGATAATATCATATGATATTTTCAAGTATTAATGACGAATACTAATATCAAATGTAGCAGTTTTATTAAAAAGGTAAGCGCCATCCAACAAGCCAATAATTAGCTTAAATCCATAAAGGCTTCTCGAGGGTCAAGCTGAGGATCGGTATTCCTTTAACCCTTACCCTCATATGACAATTCTGCAGCAGACGACTTTGAACATATTTTGTCAAAAAATAGAAAATCTCTATAATTGAATGGATAACCAATGTCTTAAAGTGGACAACATTGTGACAAAAGAAGAAATTGCTCGTTTTGAGCAATTTCTTCTTTTGTCACTATATTTTCAAAAAGCCGTCTGCTGCAGAGGCGTCAGAAAGTGTTCGCACATACAACAAATCTGCAGCAGACGACTTTGAACATATTTTGTTAAAAAATTGAAAATCTCTATAATTTTAATGGATAACCATTGACTAAAGGTGGAAAACATTGTGGCGAAAGGAGAAATTGCTCATCATGAGCAATTCCTTCTTTTGCCACAAGGTTTTCTAAAAGTGTTCTGCCTCAGAGACGTCAGTCAGCGCCTGTATGAGGGACAGGGTTAATGTATGCGATTGATGTACTTACCGTGACTGAGTCGGGAAGTCACATGATGCTTGTAGTATATACCACAGAAATTTACATGTTTATGTATTATTTATCTTTTTGTTTATTTTAGTGTTTAGTTTTTATAAGCTTGTCTGGGGGGGTTTTCGAAGAAAACATGTCGGGGTATTGCGATACTCTTGGCGTCGTCGTCGGCGTCTGCGACTGCTGCGTCGTCACAAAACTTTAACCTTACCTCATAACTCAAAAAACGTTCAACATGTTTTAAACGCAACTTGTTACACATGTTCCTAGGAACTATACGCATGTCTATACTATGTCGCATAACTCCGGCTTTATATTATTCATGAATGACCCTTTAACCCTTTCCCTCATACAGCAATTCTGCAGCGGATGACTTTGAAAGTATTTTGTCAAAACATAGAAAATCTCCATAATTGAATGGATAACCTATGACTAAAAGTGGAAAACATTGTGGCAAAAGGAGAAATTGCACGTTTTGTGCAATTTCTTCTTTTGTCACTATGTTTTCAAAAAGCCGTCTGCTGCAGAGGCGTCCGAAAGCGTCTATATGAGGGGAAAAGGTTAATGCAGACGAGCGTTGGCGTTCGCTTGCTTGCGCTCATGTTTACTTCATCGAGATCATGCTCGCCATATCGTCGGAAAAATTAATATTTTGATTAAACAAATAAAGTAGTGTCCTAAATAACATAAATACTCGAGGGAATTCCCGTGGGGGGTCCCGTCCTATAGTAATGACGACATTCGCACTAATGTACATAAGTACATGATGGGACGACTTATTTACATTCTTGGTCATTCATTGACAAATCGGATTATAATTTCTGTTTTGTTCTTCCATTGTTTGACTTTCTGTCATTATTTACGGGTGGAATAAATATTTGCCGCGTCTAGCGGTTTGGGGGGTCCTAATACATCTGGGTACAGTGAAGACTCAGGCGAGCCTGAATGCCATTAAGACTCCCCAACAGTGCTTAATTGTTAATTCCTAGGTTGCAAAACAGCTAAACATGTCTTTACGGGAGAGTCTAGCAGTCATAGCTCAGGCGAAACCGACGTGGACGTTCATTCAAGCGTTCGTGATATCCATTTTTGAATACATTCATTCCGACGTTTGCCGAAAGCCAACTAGCATCATCTGTGTTAACCTAAATACATGATTGATTTATTGTTTGGTGTTTTACGCCGCTTTCAACAATGGTCCATTTATCCTGACACCAGCCAGTCAGTCAGTCGTGATGCTAACCCCGCAACCCTGATCGCTCGCCAAAGCCGTTACTACAATTTGTATGATTCGGCTGGGGATCGAACCCACGACCTCCCGCATCCGAGGCGGACGCTCTTACACTACACCACCAAGGCGGACTAATGTCATAAACATTATACGTCTTATTGAAAATGATGTATTGAGTACTGGTGCGAAAATACTAGGCAACACGTAGGTAGCAGTGTTAGACACTGTAATATAACTAAAATAGTGTTAAAAACAGCACACATTGGAGGCACTGGTTGCATACCTTTTATTTTTATCTAGTTGTCAATATACGGTGTGATTCCTATATATCATCTTACCTGTACGCCGCGAGATGACCTTAGATGTTTAAAGCGCCATAAAAAAAAATCACCAAAGGCCATTAGGATACTTAAATATACGGTGTGAGACCAATATCATCTTACCTGTACCCCTCGATATGACCTAAAATGTTTAAAGCGGCATAACACCCCAAAGAATCAACCTAAGACCATTCAGATACTTAAAAATGGTAGTGATGGTTTTACTTCCTTTGCGCTCAGGACGACTGACTCGCTTGTATGGGGATAAACGGCTCAGTAGTACTGGTAACTTACCCAGAACACGCCGTGGTATAAGTGCAATGCTGTTGAAATGCGGCGTTAAACACCATACAAACAGACAAACAAACAAAACCAAAGCCATTTAACTCCAGGATCACGTGAGCCACAGGAATGATAAGCTATAGGCTTAATTGTGTTTACATTTTACGGTACATTTAAATACATTTATTTATGTTTTCAATTCAATACATAAGTATATAACCCTTTTCCATCATAGGACACTTCTGCAGCAGACGACTTTGAACATATTTTTTCAAAAAATAGAAAATCTCAATAATTGAATGGATAAACTATGACTAAAAGTGGAAAACATTGTGTCAAAAGGAGAAATTGCTAGTTTTGAGCAATTTCTTCTTTTGTCACTATGTTTTCAAAAAGCCGTCTACTGCATGGGCGTCAGAAAGCGTCTATATGAGGGAAAGGGTTAACATGAATTGTGGCGAAACTGGTGCTAAATATTTTGTCAATATACATTTAACCCTATCCCCACATACAGCACATCTGTAGCAGACGACTTTGAAATTAGTTTTTCGAATACATATGGAAACGAAAATATCTATAAATGAAAGTATAAGTAGTACACATTGTGGCAAAAGGAAAACATACTCATTATGAGGAATTTTCCCTTTTGCCTCAGCGTTTTCAAAAGTCGTCGGCAGCAGGGTCGTCAAAACTGAGTCTGTACGAGTGAAAAGGTACAGCCTGGTCAAGCGATGGAGGGTTTGTTGTCACTCCAATACGGTTCATTGTCCGGATATTAGTTGAGCAAGAATTATATATTTTTGTCAAACATTGCGAATGTGCCTATAATACACGTAGACGAACAGTAGATGTTTACCAGAGTCTTCACAAATCGCAGTGACATTAAGTGCACGCACCAAGATCCCCAAATCGTATGCCGCGGCTCAATTTTGAAAATATCGTATAAATTGGTGTAAAATAGGCCAATAGTATAATATCGTTACCGTCCATAAACAAGTCACCGAGGACGTTCTTTTATACTCGTCGAACTTTGATTTATATCTGTTATGTCAGACCCGGGTATAAAAAGGTGGAATAATAACTAGTTCTCAAACGAACGATGAATAATGAATACATTCACTATAGCGATGTCAACACGAAAACCCTTTTTGTAAAAAAGACAAAGAGTGCAGGGGGATCAGTGCGGTGCAATAACCGAATGACGGCTTAATTTTGTATGCTGTTTTACGCCGCTTTTAACAGTTTCTCAGTTATATCACTGCGCGTCCTGGGTTAGTTACAAGTACTCCATGTCCATGCAGCCTGACACCAGCTTACCCAATAATCTTGAGTGTCACGGAGAGAAAGCCATTACCTTTTCATTTTTAAAGTCTCTGATATGACCCGATTGGGGATCGAACCCGCGACCTCCGGGACCTGAGGGCGGCCGTTCATTATGCTTGAAAGCTCCTAAATTTATAGTATCGTGTCGAAGAATACACAACATGAACCCTTTCCCACAAAGAAACGCTTTCTGACGCCTCTTCAGCCGAAGACCTTTAAATAGATTTAAAAAAGGAGAAATGTCTCCTTGTGCTACCCTGTGTTCAAACCCTTACTTATAGAGATATTCCCTATTTTTGCTGATATTTGTTTCAAACGTCGTCTGCTGTATATTTCGAGGGCTTGGTGTGAAACAGTTGTAACTTAAAACCTATTTTGAAAACCCTGGTTTAGGGGCAATTTTGACCCTTTTGTAAACAATGCAAATTTAGGTGCCATTGCTCAGAACGAGCAATGACACCTAAATTTCCATTGTTTACCAAGACAAATGATTTAACGCTTATAAAGATTTTATGGCGAGGTGATTAACCATGGTAAAAAATTACCAATTTTAGTTAGAACCGTTTAACGCCGAGCCCTCGATTTGTTGTATGTGGGAAGGGATTAAGAATGTGTTCTAAACTCTCGACAGTAGCTTTGTTACCCAGTCATCCAGTCGAAAGTAATAAATTATAATCTTATAATATTATATAATTTATTACTTTCCAGATAATACCCCTCTTATGATGAAATTAAACCAAATACAGACGATTTCTGACGCTTATTGACGCCTCAGACGACATTTAAAAACATTCTAGAAAACGTAGAAATTTCTCATTATCAGCAAATTCTCCTTTAGCCACAATGTTTTCAACTTATTTTAATAATTAAACTCTCATTTATGGAGACATTTTCAAGTTTTTGCAAGTGGGTATTCAAAGTCGTCTGCTGCGGGATGCTTGTATGTGGGAAAGGGTTAAACCCCAGATTAGATTACGATTGGAGGTATTATTGTCGAGTACCCAGACTAGTGTTTGTCGGAGAACATCGGAAGATTAAAACATCTCTTAGCAAGTGTGTTATGCCGTTCTTCAATATTATATGACGACATCAGTTCACTTACTTCATAATCCTGTGTTTACAATCCAGTACTAGTTGGCTGTAAAATGTGCCTTTGCGCAATTGCGCTCCGCCACGACCGTCGCGGTTGGGGATCGAACCCAAGATGCCCGGTTCCAAATCACCCAGGCGAACCTCTCGGCCCCGGCGGATTTCGACCTGTTATTTGTTCTTGGCTAAGAAGATAGCGAACGGGAATTGAGACGAGGCGTACATGGTTCGATTCATGTTTGCGCCGGTAAGGGTGGGTAACCCTTGGGCGAGTCACATCTCCAAGCCAGTCTAGTACTGGTCGGATACTAAGGAATCACGAATATGTTTACTGGCACCGTAATATAACTGAACTAGTGTCGCAAGCGGATATAAAACCCCAATGTAATCAACCGATAAAAACTATTTGCTCTGTAGTGTTAGTAAAATGCTCAACATTGAAGAAATCGACAGCAGACGAACAATATGAACACTCTGTGTAAATAAACATATGCTAATTGACTTCGGTTGAAAACATTTTGGGAAAAGAAGAAATTACTCTTTATGCTGCATAGGTGACCAAATACGTCTATTTAAGGGAAAGCGTTAACCATTTCTTCTATCAGGCCGTTTTTATCAGACTTTTGCCACATACATATATATAGTATGTAGCGTATCTATATTTAAAGAGATCATCAATATTTTATCTTCAGTGTTTTCAAATTAGAATAGTGCAGAGTTTGTATATGGGGGAGGGGAAGGATTCGATGATTGAATTCAGGTGGATGTAATGGGCCGAACGTTAGTTTTCATAGCTGTGGAATGATCAACACTTACACTCATGAAGTAAAGACACATTTCAATCGATTACCGTCTGCTAATAGGTTTTTCTGTAGGGCCCATTTAGTACGTTTAAACAAACCGACAAGAAGCCGGGTCACACCAAATACTTTAAAACTGGTTGTAATGACCTTTTTCTCTCCTTGACGCTCAAAACAACTGACTGGCTGGTGTCAAGATAAATGTACCAGTAGTACTGGTAACTCACTTACCCTGAAATCGCCGTGATATAACGGAAGAATTGTTGAGAGTGGCGTAAATCACAATATAAACATACACACATTGTTGACAGATGTTTACAAAGTGGACCATTTATCCGAGTTAAAAAAAAAACATTTCGGAAAACGGAGAAATTGCTCATCTTTAGAAATTTCTACTTTTATCACAATGTTTTCAAAAATCCTCTTCTGCAGATCTCTTTAAAATGTGCCGATAAGAGTTAAAGGATGACTCACGTTTAACCATTTCCCACATACAGACGCTTTTTGACACCTCTGCAGCAGGAGATTATTGAAAACGTTGTGGCGAAAGGAGACATTTTTCTTTTTGCCACAATGTATTCAACTTTATTCAAAAATTGTTTTTTTTAAAACTTATAAAGAGTTTCTATAAGTTTGCCTAGACGTATCTGCAGCAGACACGATTTTTGAAAAAAAAAAACGCACATAAGGAGAAAGTGCTCGTCATGAGCATTTTGTTTTTTATCTGTTTTCATAAATTGTTCTTTCACTCATTTACATAGAGGTTCAATATTAATGCATTTATGTATGTCTGTTAACCCTGTCCCACCTGTAGACGTATTTAGATGCAATAGCAGCAGACGACTTTTGAAAACATTGTGGCCAAAGGTGAAATTGCTCATGATGAGCAATTTCTCCGTTGGCCACAATGTTTTCAACTTTATTTAACAATTAAGCTAGCTTTTATGGAGATTTTTCATGTTTTTGTCACCATGTTTTCAAAGTCGTCTGCTGTGCGTACATGTTGTATGTGGGAAAGGATTAAGTCGTCTGCTTCAGATGTGTCTTATGTGGGGAAGGGCTAACTAGCAAACCCAGAACGTTATTGATCTCTTTGTATGTAACAAACGGTGTTGACGTCAACAAAAATTCCGGTAAAGTAAACGCGTTAAGGGGTGGGGATTTTATTGAACAACGAATGTAAACAAACATGTCGGGCTGGAGATCGAAAATTTCTTTGATAAACCTTTTTAGTATCGGATACCTTTCTAATCGATGAGAGAATGGCTAACAAAACATTTTTTTCCAATGGGACAATAACAAGTCATTGAGTAGGCCCCTTTTTCCTGCGAGAAATAGCTTTCCTCATTGTTGCTCTTACCACATACTTAAAACAAACGAGGGGATGGCTTTCCCTGCTTTGTAATTGGGATTGTGGTGTTATTATTTCGACTTACACGCTTGTGTCAGGATAAATGCACCAGTAGTACTGGTACGTCACCCACACAACACCGTGATATGAGGCGTCCCGCGAGAAAACACATTATGGTATCTGCGTAATGTATCGACCCAGATCAGCATGCGCAATCCGCGCATACTGATCCGGGCCGACACATTCCGTCTCATGGGAATAGAGGTATAGAGTAATGGTTCCTGATACAGAAAATCCACAGGAGGTGAAACGTGTCTATCCGGGTAAGCCTGCACGGCATGCTTAGGCTGATATGGGTGGATACTTTACGCAGAGTCCACAATGTTAGTTTTTTCGCGGGAATGCTCATATATCTTCAACACCATACAAGCAAACAAACAAACACTCATTTGTGTCTGGGTTTATCTGGTACAGATCTACCCTTTTTAACGATCAAGGACATTGACCCACGAAAGAGGTCCAGATAAGGAGGGGTATACAAACCCTTTTCCTCACAATATCTCTCTTATCATCCAAACAAACCCTATGTTGTGGGTACTCAAATAAATCGTCCCACAACGTAGGGTTACATGGTCAAATACTGATTTAAGGACAAGCAAAACGTCCATTATCTAAAGATCTGATGCTCTATATGACAAGATTATGTAAACATTGTGTTATCGTGCAAACGTGAGTACCATTCAAGGGCATGCCGGGATTAATTGATATATCCTATGCCTGATACAGACGACATATTGACGCGTTTGCTTTTATTTGATTTGTATTATTGTTTACACTGTCATCAACATGTCTTCAGTTATATCACGACATTTCACGAGTGAGCTACTAGGCACTACTGGTCCATTGTTCTGGACACCGGCGAGCCAGTCGTCATGCTTGCCCAACAATACTGATCGCCTAGAAGTAAAGGTCATCATACTTATCATAACAATTGTTAAAGTCTTAAGTATCAACCGACCGAGGACCGAATCCACTGAGCCAAATCAAAAGAGAGCATTGAGCATCTCTATTCAAGTTGGCTTCATATCGATGGTTTCGTGCAAAACGGTTGTAACTACATATTGAACAAGATGAAGTTACAACCGGTTTGAGGAAGCCTTCCATATTCAGTTATCTATTGCTAGACAGTGTCAATCCGAATTAAACATGTGTTTAAAGATCACCCATCGGAAGAGAACAATCTGGTATTTGTTCATAGGTGGTCTTTAATTACAGGGTCATTTATGCAGAAAATGAGTAATTTAGATATTAAAAGCGTGGTTTGCTATAGACAGGGAATTGCTTAACAAATGTGGTATTGATCACATGTTTGACTGTACATTTGAGCACAAGGATCAGGGTAAGGTAAATATTGAAATGAGAAATAGTTTGCTATGAAGTAAGAAAAGGATCCTTATCCACCACGAGTAACATAAACGGTGTTCAAACGTCTCCGGCTGCATACACATTGAAGCACGATCCTCGGTCGGATCACACCTAATACTTTCAAATGTAAGTAACGGATTTCCCTTCTTGGCGCTCAGGGTTCTAAGCTAAGCATTACAACTTACTCGCTGGTGTCGAGATAAATGGACCAGTAGTTCTCGTAATTAACATAGGAAGCGCCGTGATTTACCTTATCAGTTGTTGAAAGCGGCGTACATCACTGTAAAGACAAACAAATATAACAGGAACAGTTCTAATAACGTATTTCTCTTTTTTCAGCGGTAAACAAGAAGACCGATAAAAAGGCAAGCGGGGGAATGCCAACCATGGTTCACCCGAACCGAAGTCCATCAGTGAATATAATCAGACGTGCCAACTCCAAACTCAGTCTTGTGAACCAGTCGCAGAAAACGAACAACAATCCACGTGGAACTAGTCTAAAACATTCAAACAGTGACGGACACTTGAATCGCGGCCTAACCGAGATCGTGCCGACGCCAAGACAACAGCAAATTATAGACACGAAAAAACCAATCAAACGTATCAGTTCAGATAAAAGTCTGACTGATCAGAAGAACTCGAAAAATTCCACCGGAAGCGGAAATGGATATACACGCAATGCGCCGAAAGGCACACCAACAATAAAAAGTGCGAACGGGATTAAAAAAGCGTTGACGTCATCACGATTGTCGTCAAAGGCGGACGAAAAGAAAAGTGACTCCGGGTCTCTGGAGAGGCTTGACTATGATTCAGATTCGGACGGTGATCGTGATAGACGCGTTCAAGACTGGATTCTCGGCGTCTCGAACGCCGAACCGCCCGAGGAACCGCAAATAGAGTATGTGGACGAACCACCGCAAAGGGACACTGCAATACGTATTGTGTATGACGGGGATTCCTGAGTATTGCTCCAACACGTGTAAACAAGGGAACCAATACTTTCAAACTATTTTTAGAATGAAGTCCCGTCCAATTGGATCGCTTCGTTTAAAAACCAAAATAGAAAGTTCTATTTCACGTCGGATATTTCTATTTGATGTAGAACGTTCTGTTGTGGAGATCTCGCGATCATTGACGGTCACTTGAAAGAAAATGTCAGAGACAAAGCTTGTGACATCAGTTTAAACTATTTCACAAAATCGTAGCTAACTAAAAATAGATTAGGTCGCCGACGAGGGCTCATTTTGTAAACAACAGAAACTGATGACGTCACAACAGGAAGTGTTTACATATGGACAAGTCGGTATGTGTTCAGACTGTTCGCTCATACTAAGAGTGCTTCAACAAGCTATTCTATCTATGTTACAACGTTAAAAACAGGTCTCTACGCTCCTGTTTCTGTTAAAAGAAGGTGAAATTGATTTATATTTTCATGGCGACTTTTCTTACGTTGAAAGGTGTTATATAATCCGTGCAGACGCATTTTGTCGCATTCGACGACATTCGAAAACACAATGTTGTCAACTCTATTCACTAGTTATATATTTTATTTAATTATAGAGATTTTCCATAATTTTTCGTAGACGCTTTCAAAATCGTCTGCTGCAGGTTTATTGTAAATGGGAAAGATTTAATGGACGGCATTTAAAGGGACAACCGGAAGTGACAATATGCACACCTACTTAAAGTAATATTCCTAAATGTATGGGAAATTATTCTAACGTGATTTCCGAAATGTAGAAAAAGCCGCCGGTAAAATCTGAAACCTATTTCACTTAATTATGATGGAGATCTGATTTTGACGGTGTAACGGTGTTATTTTTGTTATTGTTAATATGGTTGTATATATGATGGAAAAGTCAAGAAAAAGAACAAAAATGGGTCACTGAAAATGCGCACAGTCTACGGTTTAGATTGTAATTATATTTCCTCTACGACTGCAAAGCTATAGATAAGGTGCGTTTTGCATCTTCTAAATTTCTAATTTGACCCTCTAAACCTATGTTGATGCGTATTGTAAAGAAGTTCCCACATCATCGAGTCTGGTCGGATAATAAGAGAGATATGTTTGGGAATAGAGCTGAACTCAGCAGGACCTTTTCGACTGTTCCTACCATATATAGCATCATAGGTAATTTGTTCATGCAATCATCACGATATAATGAGCCTGTTTATGAAAAATTGTACACGTTGGCATTTCTGAACAGTGTAGGTTCAGATCAGCCTTTCCATTGCCTCATGTGTATCGTAATCGACACAGTTTGACGTAAGCTTCTTATAAGCTTGTGTAAATAATATGGGAGCTGGGTAGATCATGATCACATTGTGGTGATGCTCAGGCTGATCTTCATTTACAATGGTCACAAAAGTCAACTTGTTCCTTTTATCATAGACGAATCTCATACAGTGTACAGTTTATATTGAAGACTAGATTTGCAGAACTCCATTGGCTGAATTCATCGGTCCCAGTTTAACTACGCAACATCCGGGGCTTTTAATTACCGTAAAGCATTATAATTTCATATCAGTTATTGCATTAACATACTATGATAAATGTTTAAGTTGATATTATACCAGAAATGTTATAACAGCCAGCTCATACAGTTAGAATGGTGGGTAAATATGAGTTCTGCATCATAAAATAAACATACATTGCGCTGAGAACTCCGTCCTAACTCTGCCAGATTTAATTTTTTGAAGACTTTCAATCCTTTGAATTCCAATTTATCTCATTGAAACCAGCCTCTAAAAATATAAAAGTGTAATCTGTACTCAGAAATTGTGCTCAAGTGGCCGATTGGTTAGAAGCAAATTCATCCTCGAAATTATCCAATCAGAAGTCTTATTTGGAGCATGGATTCAACTGATTGGTCAACTTGGAGAATGAATTGACTTCTGACCAATCAGAAACTTGAGCACAAATTCTGAATACAGATTAAACGTTTATAGTTTTAGAGCGTGATTATTTTTTAAATTCTACTTCGACGCTACATAAGGTTACAGGCTGGATATACGATGAAGTTCTCACTCAACTTGTGTTTGTTGACAATCAAGTAGATGTCACCATGCTTGTAGTTAACGCATACCATTTAACCACAATCATTCCTCGGATTATTCGACACATCAGTGAAGGAGATTGTTACAGATCTCTGTATGTCAATGTTTGACGGTCATTTACGAATACAATCCGAATAAACTTTCGTAATGATTCGTGCAATTTCGGGTTTCGATTACGAGTGATTTTAACTGACTGCCTTCGTAAAAGCATGTTTTACGTATAAACCGATAGTTTAGAATAAACATCGATTGATAAGCGCACGAAACAGTTGTAACTGCTTCTAAAACAACACATATTTACACTCTTTTTGAACTGAGTCATCAAGATAAACGTATCCAGCTCTCCATTGCAGGTCAAATAATCTAGAGATTAGAGGAACGATAGCTCTAAAGCATTACCATTAAACAAATATGTTCAAAATCACGCGGTTCATTTAAGTTTTCCAAATTAAGACTGTGATATGTTGATTCAGTATACATGTATTACCATGTATCATTGTCATCTACATTGTTATACCAATGCATATACATTATTGATTTAAGGATCTAAAAATCAGATCTGAGATATAATACATATACATGTACATATTGGAATTCAGGATCTGAAAACCAGACCAGAGATCGTATACATATATCTGTACATATTGGAAATTGGAATCTAAAAAAAAAAATCATATCTGAGATATAATACCTATGTACATATTGGAATTTAGGATCTGAACATCAGACCTGAGATCTAAAATCTATATATGTATGAATTGGAATTAAATATCTGCATGTATATAGGAATTAAGGATCTGAAAACAATATCTGAGATCTATGATTCTTTCTGTATTGTCTGGAAATGAATAATATCATCAGACTTCTGAGTAATAAAAGAATTAAACCCATCTGAAGGTAAAAGTCACACGTTGAATTTTGTGAAAAAGTATACACTGATCATTCTAAATATCATTATAATTACAATTTATTTAATTAACACTAAGTAGCACAATTTCTGATATGGTTAAGCCAATTAGAAATCGTATTACTTAGAAAATTAAAAATATTTTACATATTTAGAATTAAGATGAATTTAGAATGGTTAGCGAGTACGAGCACGTTCAGAGGACACAAAGACGCAACCTGGTATTGATCTTCGTTTGTAATAAATCCCCATTGGTCGATCGATGATCACGTGACATGTCTCATTCCATGACGTATGTAATTTATGTAAATGAGTGTATGTTTGTTCTGTATTATTATTTTTGCTGGTTCGATAAAATATTGACATTAAAAACAATTGTTTCCTGTTCAACGCATTCAGCTGTTATGATCTAAACCCTTTCCCGTTTAAAACTTACACACGTCGTCTTCCAACAATTTGCTAACAGTCTAAGCGGAAAAGGAGCCAGTTGCTTGGCAATAATGATGTGTGGAGTACTAGTGTGAGAAAGCCGTGAAACATATATGAAGGTGAAATGGCCACGGTGACATACTGGAAATTGTTAGAAACGGCGTAAAATCAATCAACCAATCAGCAAATCATTGGTACAGACAAGCTTTGATATTGGGCAGCAGATGACAAGTTGACAAGAGACCTTTCCCACATACAACAATTCTTAAAAAGTACACCTTTGAAATCGTCTAGACAAAGATATATATGATAATATAAATGATAGAAGGAATCCGCTGTGGTCGAGTGGTTAGCGTCGGGGATTTCGAAACCGGGTGTCCCGGAATCGATCCCCAGTCGCGGCACCTCGGTCATGGTGGAGTGCCTTGGGCAAGGCACATTTTCTAGCCTAGTACTGGTTTGTTTACCCAGGGATCATGAATAAGTGAACTGTCGCCGTGATATAACTGAAATAATGTTGAAAGCGGCGTAAAACCCCAATAAATAAATAAATAAATGATAGAATACATGTTTTAGTCGAGTTGAAATCATCATTGTTGCAAAAGGAGAAAATTCTTATTATGAGCAATTCTTCCTATTCGTTCAAACGTGGTCTGCTGCAGATGGCTTAAAAATATGTCTGCTAATGGGAATGGATTTTAATAAAAAACATTGATTTCAAGTCGACTAAAAATATGATACTATCATTTAACCCTTTCCCTCATACGACAATTCTGCAGCAGACGACTTTGAACATATTTTGTCAAATAATGGAAAATCTCTATACTAAAAGTGGAAAACATTGTGACAAAAGGAGAAATTGCACGTTTTGTGCAATTTCTTCTTTTGTTACTATGTTTTCAAAAAGCCGTCTGCTGCAGAGGCGTCAGAAAGCGTCTATATGAGGGACAGGGTTAAGCAAAGGTAAAGGTTCTCCTCATCTACCGATGTCAATCCAGGGGTTGTGAGTTAGAATCCCAGCACGGCCAACATTCTTTCCGACGTTTCACAAAGGTCACTGTGACAAGTGGGTAAGTTACCAGTACTACTGGTTCATTCATCCTGACACAAGCCAGTCAGTCGTGATGATAACCCAACAACACAGATCGCCAAGGAGGGCAGTCATTAATACCAGTTTTAAAGTCTTGGGTTTGACCCGAGACGGACGCTTTACCACCCATCAAGAAGGTTTTACCTCGCAGATGTTTTCGATTGTTTGTTTGGTGTTTTTCGCCGCTTTCAACAATTGTGCAGCTATATCACGGCATTTCCGGGGTAAGAGTTAACCAGTAGTACTGGTCCATTTATCCTGACACCAGCCAGTCAGTCGTCATGCTAACCCCACAACACAGACCGCAAAAGGAGGGCAACCAGTACTACTTTGTTTTGAAGTCCTTTGGTTTGACCCCGGCGAGATGGACGCACTAGCCGCTCTACCATTCCACCGAGTCTTAACTAATTTTTATATCAGATAAAACTGTTGATACTCTATTTGGGAAATAGACGGGTTTTCTCTCCTTTTTATATGGATTCACCCAAGACTGTGCGTAGACGGGTTGCTGGTCTGAGTTTGATTTTGCCGTCTTTTTCAACAGTGTTTCTAGTTTCTACATATATATGTATATAGGGGTTGTGAGTTCGAACACCTACACGACCAATATTCTTTCTGACGTTTGACAAAAGTCGCTATGAAAAGCTATTAATAGTCAGTTGCTTAAAAAGCTGCTGTGTTGAGTACTTGTGCCAGAAACCCAGGCATTACATGAGCAGGTGAACTGGTCTTAGTTATATGACGAAAATTTTAACTCTGTCAGCGCTTAAGGCAATATTGAAGTTGTTGCAAACAATGCAGATTCAGGTGAGTCAGTTCGTAACGAGCTGTCTCTCCTGAAATCAGCATTATTTGCCTTTTATTCATTAAAATAGTCCAAAACTTTTATAACATGAGAAATGGAGACACTCGTTTCTGAACATGGAAGAGTCTACTTTATACAATTTGGCGCTGAAAGAGTTAAACTCCAATTAATCCGTATGGAAATTTTACATTTTCTAGGGAATTGCTAAGTTTATTAATTAAGATATGCATTGGTACTTTGCCTGAAAAATATTATAGCAACATTCTGTGTCCAATTGTTGGCTCTAGCCTTTCTTTAGAAATATGAATAAGCTAAGATTAAACTATGTGGAAAGGCAGCCAGTTTCCAGACGAACTTGGTGGACCATGGCTTTCCTTGCATTTTCGCACCAGTACTCCACCTCTCTCTACCTATCAGCACTTTACATTCAAGTTCATGAAAGTGAGTGTAAGGAACGACAACTCTGTGAAGGAGAATGGTACTCCACATGTCATCTTTCCCAGAGAGCTGGCTACCATCCCACAAATACACTATGTTTAGCCCATTTGATTAAAAAAAGTACGGCGGAAGTCACGATGACCTTCGTCAATCATCCGAAATGATCAACGGCCCAGGCAAGTTCGAACTCATGACCCCTTGATTGATACTTACCGTCGTTACCCTCTGGGCTAAAACGACTCGAGTAAAGCATGTGCGAGGATTAACTGTCAATTGCGGATATTCCAAAAGAAATTCCCCCATTTTCATATTTGGATTAAAGGCTTGTTGTAATTAGGTTGGAGTGGTTTATCTTATGAGATTTAGGTTAATCTGGGGATTATCATAACCATGTATAATACATATATGAAATCTTGTAACACAAACCCTCTAAGTGACAATCGACTTATTTACATATTCCTGTATTGTAATTAAGCTGCGTAAGGCGTTAGACGGCTTTGTTGCACATGGTTGTTTGTTTGTTTTTATTGTATTAATTCACCCAAGCCGTCTTCAACAGTATTTACATAATAACAACTACAATAATAATCTAATCCATGATCCGGCGATCACAGACCAGTTCCTGGGTAGGGCAGGAGCTTTTCCCAACAACAAATTAAACCTTTTCCACCTACAGACCAGTTCCTGGGTAGGGCAGGAGCTTTTCCCAACAACACATTAAACCTTTTCCACCTACAGACGCCCTCAGATGCCTCTGAAGCTTATGAACATGTTCAAAACATTGTGACAATAGGAGATATTGCTAAAAACAACCAATTTCTCCGTTTGCCATAAAGCGTTCAACTCGTTTCAATAAGTGTACATTCATTTAGTGTGAATTTCGTGTATTGCTCCTACATGCTTGTTAAGTCATCTGCTGCAGATATATTGTATGTTCGGAAAGGGTTAAAGAAAAACAAAGAACAAACCAAGATATATATTTTTTAAAGTCGTCAACCTGTGGTGTTGGAGGTCCGATCTTCGAACGACTCATACCAAATACTTTTTGAATGGTAGTAATGAGTTATTCTCATTGGCGCGCAACATTGTGGGGTTAGCATTACGACTGAAACGCTGGTGTCAGGACGAAAGCACCGATGCTGCTTAAAACATATCTAGGAAACTACAAATTTCTGAATTCTGTGGAAAAGAACCATACAATCAAAATCACGGGTCTTGCCAAATCTAGATAGAATATTGAGCATCAAAGACAGTTATGTATAACTCAACAATATCTTCCCACATACAGACGCTTTATGACGCCTCTCAAACATTTGAAATCATTGCGACAAAAAAGGGAAATTGCTCATAATGGGCCATTTCTTCCTAGATTTTCATTTTTTTGTAACTCTTTCCAGTATTGAGACCTTCATTTGAAAATATATGAGCCATCCCGCGAGAAAAACCAACATTATTGCCTCTGCGTAATGTATTGACCCAGGTCAGCGCAGACTGATCCGGGCCGACACATTCCGTCTCAGGGGTAAAGAGGTATAGAGTAATGATTCCTGAACAGAAAATCCACAGGAGTCGAAAAGTGTCTATCCGGGTAAGCCTGCGCGGCATGCTTAAGCTGATTCGGGTCGATACTTTACGCAAAGTCCACAATGTTGGTTTTAGCGCGGGACGGCTCATATTCTATATTTTACCTAGATGTAGTCTAAGCCCTCGGCTGCAGAGTTGTTGTTTGTGGAAAAGGGTAAACATGACGCTGAGGTGAGTTGACAAAATATTGAAAGCGGCGTAAAACACAAATAAATAAAGAAATCAAAGACAATACAGTGAATCTTCCTTCGTCAAATGGAGCTCTTAAGCTCCAAAGTATGCACTGTAAATGTTCCTAAATGTCCCGAAGGGTGGTTTAGGTCAAATTACCCAAATAGTCCCTAAAAAAACTTTGTTTGTGCAGAAATGAGTTTATACCATCACCAGAATGCATTGAATATATGACATTGAGTTTAAAATAATTGTAAATGTGTATAGGATGCACTGGAAATTATTTATTTGATCACTTCTAGTATGTTGACCTTTTGGAAGTGAAAGTAGAGAGTTTTTGTCGGGGCCCGATTAGGTCCAACATGACGGTAACCATTTTCGCCTGGTGAAATGCATGACCCCATCCCCTACCTCACTATCTTTGGATTGTTTTAAAGCTTAGAGGTAACTATTGTCATTGATATATAGTTTGAAACGCTTAGAAAGTGTGACAATTGAGGACTGAACTTTGTCGATTTACAAGAAAACAAAGAAGGAATTTATTTGGTTTATTCAAACTTTATTGTAACCTTCACGTATGGCGTGATTTGGCCCATATTGCTAATCCAAATTGGACGTGTTAATCCCTTCTCTCAATCAGCGACATGACTCGTCTAATTTCCAGCTGTAACAGTACTTGACAGTATTACAATAATTCAATCTTTTATGCTGCAAACTTACGGCTTACGGGGTAATTTAACACAGAGCTCTAGATTAGGTGCATATTGCATGCCCTCGTCGGTTTAATTTTGCCGAGCTCCGGTAGCTCAGTCGGTAACAATGCGGGCTGTCAATCCAGGGATTGGGAGCCCGATCCCCAGCCCGGCCAACATGCTTTCTGACGTTTGACAAAAGTCATTGTGACAAGCGTCATTTGCCTTTCACCAATGGGCTTACTCTATGTAGAAAAGCAGCCGGTTGCTTGGAAAGGCTGTTGTGAGGAGTACATGTGTGAGAAAGTCAGGACACACATGGGTAGGTAAACTTGACTGAAGCATTGTTGAAATCGGCGTTAAACCCAATCAATCATGTTCTCAGATCGTTATTTGACTCTTACATCCTATGTTGTGCGTACTCAAAAGAGTTGTCTCATCATAAGGTTCGATTGGATAATAAGAGAGATTATGTGAGGTAAAAAGCCGTATACCCCTCTGAGTTACATCACCCTCGACAATTGTTCAAGCTACGGTCAACACCATGTTACATGTTGTCGAGTGATACATCGAGTAACTGTGTATGATGCCACAACAGATATGCTCAATACTCTCCTTTCTGTGTTTATGGCTCAGCCGTGGCCTAGTGGTTAGCGTCGGGGATTTGGAACCGGGCGTCTTTGGTTCGATCCCCAGTCGTGGCGCTCTTGGTATGGTTGAATGCTCTTTGACAAAGCACATTTCATAGTGCTGGTTGGTTTACACAGGGATCATGAATAAGTGAACAGTTGCCGTGATATAACTGCTATAGTGTTGAAAACGGCATAAAACCCTAAGAAAACAAAACAAACATTGATTGGGCAAGATCCGCGCTTAATTTTTTTATTTTTCTTATTTAGCCATCTGCTTTGCAGGGAAATGTAATTCTAATTTGTTTGACTTTCTGTTTGTATGGTGTATTGCGCAGCTTTCAGTATTGTTTTTAATTATATCACGGCATTTCCTGGGTAAGTTACCTGTACTAGTGGTCCGTTTATCCTCCCACAAGCGTCCCAGGTTCGATCCCCAGTCGCGGCGCTACGGTTATGGTGGAGTGCTCTTGGCCAAGGCACATTTCTTAGCCTAGTACTAGTTTGTTTACCCAGGGATCATGAATAAGTGATCTTTCGCTGTGACATAACAGAACTAATGTTCTACATCTTATGAGTAAATGAATTAAAAAATGCGACATTCTTTCGGGCGATGTTTTCCATTGGCTCTCACCTCTGATCTATGTGAGAAAGTAGTCAGTGGCTTCGAAAGAATGTTGTGTAAGTACTGGTGTGGGAAAGCCAGGAAAACATGGGTAGGTGCACTGACCGCCGTGATATGACCAAAGCTGTTGAAAGCGGCGTTAAACTCCAAACAAACAAAGAATTAAAAAATAAAGGAGTGGACCGAACACTGTAACCCGAGTTGTCGGTCAAATAATGTTCGCAATAAAACCGAGAATCAGAAAGAGTTCAATACGCAGCTCGTATGTGAATAGTCGAGCCCTGTTAGCTAAGTCGATAGTAACGCGGGCTGTCAATCCAGGGGTAGTAAATTCGAATTCAACCTTTATCCAACATTTTTTCCAACGTTTTACAAAAAAAGTTATTATTATTGCTTCATTTGGGATAACAGTCTATGTGGAAAAAACAGTTCGAGGGCTTGGCGTGAAACGGTTGTAACTAAAAACCTATCTTGAAAACCCTGGTTTAGGGGCAATTTTGACCCCTTTGTAAACAATGCGAATTTAGGTGTCATTGCCCAGAACGAGCAATGGCACCTAGATTTCCATTGTTTACCAAGAAAAATGAATTAACGCTTATAAAGACTTTATGGCGAGGTGATTAACCTTGGTAAAAAAAATACTAATTTAAGTTACAACCGTTTCACGCCAAGCCCTCGAGTTGCTTGAAAATAATTTGGAGTACCGGTGCCCAAAAGTCAGGATACTCACGGGTGGGTGAACTGGCCGCGCCTTGATATGACTGGAAAAAATGTTGGGGAAAAAACCAGGTCAATAAATTGGGGATAAGACCGTTGACCGTAGTGCACTAGTTATTATATTAGTATTCATCGAGTTTTCGCTTATCGTGGATTTACCCTTTAGTTTAAACATATTTAGTTTACATCGATTGCGAAAATAGCTTTAAGCTTATATTAATCACGCTCGACGTCTGCTTCCTTGAGTCATAACCAGTACTCCCGCCGTTTGTGTTGAAAAATCCGAAAGGCAGAACCCGGTACCTTTGGTACGAGATGTCGACGCTTTACCTCTGCACCTCTGTCTACCACTTTACCCTTTGACTGCTGGAACGGATTGTGTGTAGTCATTCATAATAGTACGAACTTATATTGACTTTTAATATAGATCTACATTATCTGTCCTTTGGAGAAAAAGTCGCTAGCCTTGAATGGATGTTTTGGAATGGTACTGCCCATATCTCTCTTTCTTATAGTGTCGTTATGAAGTAGAACACTTTTCAAAATTTATTATAATTTTTTTTTTTTTTTGCTTTCTTAATTATATTCTTTTTGTTAAAGTGACTTATATGCCCATGGGGCCGGGCGTTATTTATTATTATTTGTACTAGTGTTTTGTTGATGTTCATACACATATCGCTATAATAAAATACTAACTTACTTACTGTAGCCTGTGCCACCAGTATAGAGCCAGGCTAGCAGGAGCATTCAAGCCGTATGTCAAGGCTCTATACTATTTGGTGCTCAGTTCAGCATTTATATCTTGATATTCCTAAAATTGACTATGGTCTTTTCCAAATTCAAAGTTCGAAAAGTCTATTTAAAAGAAGTAAGTGAATGCCTTATGGCCCTATTCCACTACGACCACGAATCCCACGAATCACCAAAAGTGGCTAAATTTTAGGATTCGGGAGGATTCGTGATATTTTGCAAATTTTCTGGTCTAATTCGTGACGATTCATTTACGATACATATATTTGGTTCGGCTGGAGTCCCGCGAGAATTGACTACGATGTATAAGAATCTATTACGAATACTGCCCGGACGTTAGGAATCAGTTACGACTACGCTAAGAACACACCGAATGCATGTACGCATCAGGTACGAATACATATTCTGTGGGATTACCTACGAATCGATTACGTTTCAGTTACGATGCCCAAGAACGCACTACGAAGTTGTTACGAATAAGCTACGATTTTTTTAATCGTGGAGTTCGGGGCCAAAACTTTGAACAGTTCAAAACTTTTGTCACGAATTCCCGATCGCTCAAGAATTGCAAGAACCGACTACGAATATATACGAATGAGTTAAGAACTTCGCGAAATGATTACGATCCATCTACGAATCCTAAAATTTAGCTATTTTTGGTGATTCGTGGGATTCGTTGTCGTAGTGGAATAGGGCCATTACAGTTGATCTATATTTAAGATTAGCTCCTAATCCTTTTATTGACAATTGGGCCACGAATTGTCCACGAATTGGACAACGAATTAGACCACGAATTGGACTTGGACCACGAATTGGACAACGAATTGTCACGAATTGGACAACGAATTAGACCACGAATTGGACAACGAATTAGACCACGAATTGGACTTGGACCACGAATTGGACAACGAATTGTCCACGAATTGTCCACGAATTGGACAACGAATTGGACAACGAATTGGACCACGAATTGTCCACGAATTGGACAACGAATTGGACCTAGAATTGGACCTTCTAGATTTGGCAGTCTATAAAGATACAGATTTATCCGCGCGTCCATGCAGGCTCATCTATCAGTGATTTTGTTTTACCGACTTATAACTGACTAGACCGCCTGGGTGGTGTTTTGGTAGAGTCTCCTTGGTGGTGTTTTGGTAGAGTCGCCTTGGTGGTGTTTTGGTAGAGTCGCCTTGGTGGTGTTTGTGGTAGAGTCTCGTTGGTGGTGTTTTGGTAGAGTCTCCTTGGTGGTGTTTTGGTAGAGTCGCCTTGGTGGTGTTTTGGTAGAGTCGCCTTGGTGGTGTTTTGGTAGAGTCGCCTTGGTGGTGTTTTGGTAGAGTCGCCTTGGTGGTCTTTTGGTAGAGTCGCCTCCTCGGTTGCGGGTGGTCGCGGGTTCGATCCGAGCGAGTTATGGCAAATACTTTAAAAATGGTTATAACATAACCGTTATGGTTGCCCTCTGTGGCACTCAGGGTTGCGGGGTTAGCATTACGACTGATTGGCTGATGTTAGTATACATGGACCGTAGAACTAGTAACTTACACAGGGAACGCCGTGATATAGCTAACAATTGTTGAAAGTGGCGTTAAACATCAAACAAACAATCAATCATTTAACTGACTCTCTTCCCCCTTTACATCATTTTAAGCAGATTTCAACGTTTCATTCAGTCACATCTCGACGTTTCCTTGGTTTGTAAAGCTACCAGTACCACTGGTTCGTTTATCTTGACACCAGCGTGTCATTCGTAATGTTAACACCATACTCCTGAGCTCCAAGGAAGTGAAGCTTTGACTACCATTTTACATTGTTTTTTATGACCCGGCCGGAGATCGAACGCATTGATAAGTCGTTAATGCTGGTAACTTATATATACCAAGGAAACACCGTGATATAACTGAAAACAATGTTGAAATCGAAGTAAATTACCATACAAACGAAGTTCCCATGACGTATAGGACAGCTACTGAATTATTGCTACATTAACCTCACAAACAATATGTATGCCTCTCGTATCAAAGGTCCCGGGTTTAAATCCCACGATGAGCAAGTTCTATCGTTGGGATCGATTGATTGATTGATTGTGCGGTGTTTCAAGCCGCTTTCAACATTTTCTCAATTATATCACGGCATTTCCTGGGTAAGTTACCAGTTACAACTGGTCCATTCATCCCGACACCAGCCAGTCAGTCGTAATGCAAACAACGCAACCCTGAGCGCAAAAGGGGCGCAGCCATTACTACCATTTTTAACGTTTTCGATCGAGCTGTGAAATAGAAATTCCAAATAATATTCCGTTAAAAGTGTTGTAATGATATGTACATTGTTCAAGTATTGGATAAAAAAAAAGGGGGTATGTCTGTCAAAGATAAAATTCGAATGTGGAAACTAGATATTGAACTCTGCAGCAGACGGCTTTTTTGAAAACATAGTGACAAAAGAAGAAATTGCTCAAAACGAGCAATTTCTCCTTTTGCCACAATGTTTTCCTCTTTTAGTCATAGGTTATCCATTCAATTATAGAGATTTTCTATTTTTTGACAAAATATGTTCAAAGTCGTCTGCTGCAGAATTGTCGTATGAGGTAAAGGGAAAAGGGTATATCTGTCAAAAATAGAATTCGAAATGTGGATACTAGATATTGAAGTGTCTTTTAACCCTTAATGCCTACATTCATCAAATCAATAGCAGACGACTTTGAACATATCTATGCAAAAATATGAAACATCTCTATAAATCAAAGTATGATTTTATATAGTGCTGAAAACATAGTGACAAAAGGAGAAATTCCTCGTTGTGAATAATGTCCCGTTTTGTCGCAATGTTTACAAAAGTCGTCTGCTGTAGATGTGTCAAATTGCGTCTGCAGGTTGAAAAGGGTACATGTAAATATGATAAAATAAATTCACCTAGCTCTAGATAAAGCTTCTCCAAACGAATATATATTAGCCGTTCCACGAAAAAAATACATATTGTGGTCTCTGCGTTATGTATCGACATAGATCAGCCTATGCTGTACGCACAGGATAATCCGGGCAGACACAATTCGTCTCCTGTGGATTTTCTCCTACAAGAATAATTACTCTATACCTATATCCTGCTGTGACGGAATATATCGGCCCGGATTAGTCTGAGCGTACTGCGCAAGCTGATCTGGGTCGATACATTACGTATAATCCACAATGTTGGTGTTCTCGTGGAACGGATGATACTTATTAATCTATAATCTTAAATTTAACCTATAAGATCAGATCGTTAAAGACAGACATAGGCTAAACATAAATGTATTCTGTAAATATAGGCTTCCGGCCCATAATACAATATGCAATGTTCATATATACGGTTAACATGAGTGGGGTAACTAGTATATTTTAGACATTAGAAACCAATCAGCAATGTCTCCTTTTGTTACGCAATGCTTTCAAACATCCACTGCTATGTAACATGATGTCTCGGTTAGTATGTTGCCTTAACACTTTGACTTCTATCACATTTCTGCCGAACCCAGGTAGCTCATTCAACGCCGTCTGATAATCGATGGATTGTGAGTTCGAAACCCTGCTCGGCCCAACATTCTTTCTGACGTTTGACAAACGTCTATACGGAAAAGCAGTCAGTGGTTGTAAATACTGTTATGTGGTGTACGGTTGTGAAAAGGCAAAAAATACATAGATATGTGAACTTGCCGCCGTGATATGACTGTTTGTTATTTATAAACGACGTTAAACCACAATCAATAAACGAATAAATCCATCATAATTACAGTTTTTATGATAAGTGTATCTTTTCTGAAAAGCCAAATCTCACTTATACCGAGTATGTTTAAATGCATAAGCCTTTTATTTAACAATCAAACCAAACAAATGGATGACTTGGCATTTGACTGGCATAATACTGTATTAAAGCCATTGAAGAGCGTAAAAACAGCTTTATCATGATCATTAAGCCGTTTCATAAAAAAAACGATATATGGAAACGAAAAACATTATTATTTATTTATTTATTTATTTAAGTCTCGCCTACATCTATTCAGACATATAGACTACATGTTATAACATATGTTGTGAACAGAATTTCGGATTCTTATGTCGTATTGAATTATAACGAAAGGCAAAGTAATTCGAAACCCCGATGTATACGCTGTGCTTTAACGCACAAATAAGAAATATCTTTCAGATATCAATAAGTGTCCTCCTTCAGATCGGAGAGAAACTTTCTATAAACAAGATAATCATGTAACTTAATATATAATGGTACTTTATTATGCACGAATCATTTGACTGTCATCGTTTTCGCAGTTTATGTGAAACAAGAATCTTTTCTTAAAGACTAAGACTCGATTCTGACTGCTACAGTAATCAAGAAGTTTTAGGCAATATACAATACAATACAATACAATACAATACAATACAATACAATACAATACAATATAATATAATACAATACAATACAACACTATACTATACTATACTATACAATACAATACTATGCAATATAATACAATACTATACTATACTATACTATACAATACTATACAATACAATACTATACGATACAATTCAATACAATACAATACAATACTATACAACGCATTGTATTACTTTCATGCAAATTTACCCATAGTCAGTTACAGAAAATAATGTACAAAGAACAAACGTAATCATTTTACTATAAGCAAAACAGGATAATTATCTGTTTAAATATTAGATACAGAACGCAACAATTTCAAAGGCAAGTAATACTAATTAATGAACTGATTGATTGGGGTTTAACGCTCTTTTCAACAATTGTTCAGTCATATCACGGCGGCCAGTTAACCTACGCATGCTTTTCCTGGCTTTTCCCTCACCAGTACTTCAGAAAACAGATTTTCCAAGCAACAGGATGCTTTTCCACATATACTATTAGCCATATTGGTGGAAGACAAAGGACGTCACAGTGACTTTTGCAAAACGTCGGAAGGAATGTTGGCCAAGCTGGGGTTCGAATCAACCACCCCTGCAGATACCGGGGCTCGGCTTAAGTAATACACATCTCTCTAAAAGTTGTTTAATCAAGTGTTTATCATGACCAGACTGCACAATTATGCACACTTCAACTTCTCTTTTGGTTGCTATTAAGACTGACATGTAGTTTGTGTGGATCGAGGTAAGATACAGTAAAATGAAAATTATTTTGCTATAATACATGTAGACTCAAATGTTTTAGATGTATTTTGACGCATCTGTAGCAGTAGACTTTTAGAAACATGCGAAAGCGAAATTGCCACCGTTTGCCTCAATTTACTCAATAACGTTTTGTTCTACTGCACAAACTGATTTCCAAAACCTTAAACATAAATCAATGTAAGAGTTCAAAACTGTTTACGTACTTTACGTAATTTTCCTATACTTCGGTGGCTTTGTGTTGGGCGCTACAAATTTATCTTGCTTTTGGATGTGGTTACTCTAGTCGACCCTGGAAATGCTTCCTTTATAACCGGAATATATTTGTCTCCAATAATCTAAATATAAACTTTTATAAAGTTGAGGTTGCATCTATAAAGCAAAATAAAATGCAAATCTGTATTTTATTATGTTTGTATATTGTGTGGGCAATAACATATGTTTAAAGTATCTAATACTATGGACACATACAAGTTTTCTTTCAAGATGAAACATGGAATGAGCGGAAATGGATTGTTTAAATGAAGCAGATTTTTAATTAACATAAAGGCCGTGTTTAATCGAAATAAAATATTAGATAGTTCAATGCGTGTTCTTCCCAAGATATACACATTTGTCATTTGATAACTAATTACTTTTTATACATATATGTATTATTAATGCCATACAATTTTTGAAAAAGATATATAGGATCATTTCATACATATTTTTATTAAACGAGTTCAAGAAATGTGTTATTAAGCGAGACTAAGGCGAGCGAATGATTGTAAAACAATCCTCATTTCTCGAAAATCTATAATATATATCTTATTATGTTTTGTGCAAATACTTGTTATACTTTTATTTCTGTATTTTTAATATATATATAAGTAAGTTAGTAAGTAAGTAAGTATTTTATTATAGTGACATGTGTATGAACATCAACAAAAACAATAGTACAAAAAGTAATAAATAACACCCGGCCCCATGAGTCTATGAGTCAATTTCAAAAGAAATATAATTAAGAAAACAAACAAAAACAATAATAATATGGAAAACGTGTTGTGTTGGTTGGTATCGTCCTACTTCATAACGACACTATTAGACAGACAGATACAGGCATTACTATTCGAAAACATATATTCTAGCGACTTTTTCTCCAAAAGACAAATAAGGGAGATATTACAAGTCAATATATAACGGGGTCGCTGGGGGTTTCCGTACGAACATAACCTTTTATTGTGTAAAATGTTAAGCTGTTTAGTAGCTTTAGTAGCTATAAAAATATGTACTATTTAGTGCCGAATTACGATATATTATGTTGTATGTTCTAATTATATTTTTCTTCTATGGAGAGTTTCAATGTGTTTGCGTTCATGTTTTCAAAGATACAATACACCCAAAAAAAAGATCCTTCTTTGTTTTCATGTCAATCGACCAGTTTCGGTCCTCAATTGTCACACTTTCTAAGCGTTTCTCATGTAGAACATCATATATCATTGAAAAGAGTTACCTCCTAGCTTTAAAACAATCGAAAGAAAATGTAGGGTCATGCATTATGCAAGAAATAATTCACCAGGCGAAAATGGTAACCGTCATTTCGGACCAAATCGTGCCCGGTCAAACTACTAAAAGTGATCAAATCAATCATTTCCAGTGCATCCTATACACATTCACAATGCATTTAAACTCAATGTAATATATTCAATACATTCTGGTGATGGTATACACTCACTTCTATGCAAACAAAGATTAGTTGTCAGTTGGGGGAAATATAGAAGAAACTGAACAAAACACAACATACTTGCTTTATTGTAGTTGTAAACATTTTCAACTTAATATTAGTTATATCACAACGACAGCTAAATTAGTCATGATCCCTGGATTAACACACCGGTATACAGGTCTGGGAATTGTGCCTTGCCCAATGGTATTCCACCATGACTGCCGCGACTGGGGATCGAACCCAAGACGCCTGACGGTAGCGACTTGGCCAGGGCGGATTCCTCAGCCCAACAGACTAGTCATGTCTGATTACATCATAAACTTTTTCAAAGTTAACCCTCTCAAGCTAAAAAGACAAATCTGCAGCTGACTACTTTTAAAACATATTAAACTTAAATATGACTAATCTCTGTCTATGAAAGTTTAATAATATAATGTTATTAATTAGGTGATTTCATATTGGCCGAGTTATTTGTCCGAGGTATGCAGTATTGGCCTGAGCCCGAAGGGCGAAGGACAATACTGCTGACAGAGGACAAATAACTCGGCCAATATGAAATCACCTAATTAATAAGTATTTTATTAATCAACTTTTTTATAAATACATGAGTCTTTAGTTATAATCTTAAATAAACAATTAATGGTTAATATGGCGGAAAATATAAGTTAAAATCGGTTACTTTGTCAATTCAATGCGTTGATCTTTAAAAAAGACGGCTACCTAATTCATTTTTGTGTTCCACCATTCTCGTATAAGGCGAGTTTCGACAGCCAATGAAAATGGTCCATTCCTCAGATTTCGTATTTGGCGAGTTTTGTAGCCAATGAAAACGGCAGAAATTCATATTGGCCGACTTGGTCCATATTAGGCGAGTTTTAGCAAATATTGTCTTCTTTTGTTCTGTATTAGCTCTACGGTTGTTCTAGTATCGCGTCAAATACGCAATAGTTAATTAATAATTGATTGATTGTTAGGTGTTTTACGCCGCTTTCAACATATTATATCACGGCCTTTCTATGTTAAGTTACCTGTAGTACTGGTCCATTTATCTTGACACCAGCCAGTCAGTCGTAATGCTAACCCCCGCAACCCTGAGCGCCAAGCAAGCAGGGCAGCAATAACCATTGTTTAAAATGTTTGGTATGATACGGCCAGGGATCAGTCTTAACTCTTTCAGCGCCGAATTGTTTAAAGTAGACTCTTCCATGTTCAAAGTCCGGCGACTCTATTTTTCATATGTTACAAGAGTTTCGGAACATTTGGGCAACTACAAGGCAAACAATGCTGATTTCAGGTGAGACAGCTCGTTACGAGCTGACTCACCTGAATCAGTATTGTTTGCAAAAAGCTCAGTATTGCCTTTAGCGCTGAAAGAGTTAATATTTGAAAAAAGAGTTTTATAAACAGTTTGGAAAATTGCTCATTATGTGCAATTTCTCCTTTTGACACACTGTTTTCAAAAGTCGTCCACTGCAGAGGTAGGTGTTAGGAATCGTATATATGTTTGAAAGAATAAACATAGCTGTGAATGGTAAAATTACATTTTTCAGAAATAAAATCATGTTAATATCCGGCGAAGCATTGTGCAGGGTCGACTTCGTAATCCATATAAGCTCTTTAAAACCATATATATTAAACCCTGTTCCGACTGTTGACACCGGATTCACAACGGGTCGATGATCTGAGCACGTTTTGGAAGGTGGAGGAATTACTTGTAATAAGCAATTTCTCGTTGTGTCACAAAACAATTTATAATCTGTCATATTTTATATTTTTATTCTTTGATGTTTATATCTTATATATATATATATATATATGTACGTGTATGTGTATATGCATGTATATGTGAGAATATATGTGTATGTATTTATGTGTGTGTATATTTATGTGTGTGTATTTATATGTAAGTGTATATGTATGTATATAAATATATGAAAGCATGTATATTTGTAGATAAGTTTTGTGTATAAGTATATATTTTGTCTCAATTCTAACTCCATAACAGAATTTACTACTTGGATGTTAGGCAACAAATGAATTATAAATGAGTTAAAATAATGTAAACAATCTACAATCAAAAGTCGTCTGTCGTAAGTGATCAGTTCGTTAACTACGGACAATAAAAAGGGCTACTCTTCCAAGTCAGTTAGTATCTCATTACATAAGACTAGATTAGTCCATTTCGATTAAGAATATCATTATGTAACATTTTTTTTATGTTCTTTTTATGTGTGTGTGTGTTAATTGTAATTTGTGTATATATTGTCAAAATGACAACACCTGTACAGTTTATGGTCTTTTCTCCGTCACTGAAATCTCATAATACTTGTACATAAGTTTCTCCCATTTATTACAGAGGTTTTTAATTAACCCTTTTCCTGCATGCAGAACATCTGCAGCGGACGACTTTGAAAGTATCTAGGCAAACACAGAGAAAAGTGTTATATATATATATATATATAGGTATAATTACTGAAAAGAGTTGAAAACATTGTGGCAAAAAGGAGAAATTGCTCGATTTGAGCAATTTCTCCTTTTTGTCACAATGTTTTCAAAAGTCGTTTGCTTGAGAGGCGTTGAAAAGCGTCTATATAAGGAAAATAGGGTTAAAGAGGAAAGAGTTTATTAAACGATATATCCGGTTAAGGGTTAAAAATCAATCGTATGATCGAACTCGGGGAAATACCCTCGCATACTTCTACCCCGTGAACTATAACCGTGGCATGTAGAAACATGGTATGACTAGTGGATGACTACTAGATATGATTTTTAACGCCGTTTAAATAACCCTTTCCCTCATATAGACGCTTTCTGACGCCTCTGCAGCAGACAGCTTTTTGAAACATAGTGACAAAAGAAGAAATTGCTCAAAACGAGCAATTTCTCCTTTGGCCACTATGTTTTCCCCTTTTAGTCATAGGTTATCCATTCAATTATAGAGAATTTCTATTTTTTAACAAAATATGTCCAAAGTCGTCTGCTGCAGAATTGTTGTATGAGGGAAAGGGTTAACGTCGTTTTCAGAAGTACTATAGAATCACCACGGCGACAATTTAAACTATCTCTTTAAAAAAAAGTGGATAGGTATACACATGTGCTTCGTAACACGTAATGTTTGAACGTTTTCTAATCATTACATCGTCATTTTAACAATTTTTCATTCTGGATAAGTAAGAAGTAAGTAAGTAAGTAAGTAAATAAGTAAGTAAGTAAGTAAGTAAGTAAGTAAGTAAGTAAGTAAGTAAGTAAGTAAGTAAGTAAGTAAGTAAGTAAGTAAGTAAGTAAGTAAGTAAGTAAGTAAGTAAGTAAGTAAGTAAGTAAGTAAGTAAGTAAGTAAGTAAGAAAGAAATTAAGTAAGTAAGTAAGTAAGTAAGTAAGTAAGTAAGTTAGTAAGTAAGTAAGTAAGTAAGTAAGTAAGTAAGTAAGTCAGTCAGTAAGTCAGTAAATAAGTAAGTAAGTAAGTAAGTAAGTAAGTAAGTAAGTAAGTAAGTAAATAAGTAAGTAAGTAAGTAAGTAAGTAAGTAAGTGAGTAAGTAAGTAAGTAAGTAAGTAAGTAAGTAAGTAAGTAAGTAAGTAAGTAAATAAGTAAATAAGTAAGTAAGTAAGTAAGTAAGTAAGTAAGTAAGTAAGTAAGTAAGTAAGTAAGTAAGTAAGTAAGTAAGTAAGTAAGTAAGTAAGTAAGTAAGTAAGTAAGTAAGTAAGTAAGTAAGTAAGTAAGTAAGTAAGTAAGTAAGTAAGTAAGAAAGTAAGTAAGTAAGTAAGTAAGTAAGTAAGTAAGTAAGTAAGTAAGTAAGTAAGTAAGTAAGTAAGTAAGTAAGTAAGTAAGTAAGTAAGTAAGTAAGTAAGTAAGTAAGTAAGTAAGTAAGTAAGTAAGTAAGTGAGTAAGTAAGTAAGTGAGTGAGTAAGTGAGTAAGTAAGAAAGTAAATTTTCAACAGTATTTCTTATATAACCCTTTCCCACTTGGAGACGACTTTTGACCACATCGTGGCTAAAGGAGAAATTGCACGTGATGATTTCAATTGTATTTGAGTTATAGCATGGCGTTATCCGAGTAAATTACCGGTAATGTTGGTGAGTTTGTGAATCCACCACTTCCATAGTTAATGTCTTTGGTAGGTTTGTGGTCAATCCACATGCCTTTGATTAAAAATAAAAAGGAATGGCAAGTCACCGCTATGTTTAACTCTTTCGCTGCCAAGGGCAATTCAATGCTCTTGCAAACAAAGCAGATTCAGGTAAGACAGCTCTTAACGAGCTGTCTCTCCTGAATTCGGCATTGTTTGCTACTTAGACATTGAATTTTACCAAGATTCCTGTTGGTAAAAAAAATGGAGAGGTCCAATTTTCAACATTTTGTGAAATTCAGCATTGAAAGAGTAAGATTATTTTGATTGACAAGACCAAGACAATTACAGTCTGAAGAGAATATCATTAGCACGCTAAATTACGCTTTTTAACAAGCAAGTTCATCAGATATGACCCACGATAGTACAGTTTGTAGGCACAGTGACTAAATATTATGATTGGGTTTTTATGTTCATGTATATATGTGTTAGCAAATATTCTTATTTGTGTTGAGAACAGCGAGGTCAGCATGTACTGTCTTATTGGCCGAGCTGGGATTCGAACTCACAACCCCAGGATTGACAGCCCGCGTAAATTCATATTATATAAGAGAGAGAGAGAGAGAGAGAGAGAGAGAGAGAGAGAGAGAGAGAGAGAGAGAGAGAGAGAGAGAGAGAGAGAGAGAGAGAGAGAGAGAGAGAGAGAGAGAGAAATAGAAACAGAGAGAGAGAGAGAGATAGAGAGAGATAGAGAAATAGAAACAGAGAGACAGACACAGAGAGACAGAGACAGCCAGACAGAGATAGAGACAGAGACAGACATACAGACAGACACAGAGAGCGACAGACAGAGACAGAGACAGAGAGAGACAGAGACATAGAGACAGAGGTAGAGAGAGAGAGAGAGGAGAGAGAAAGAGACAGAAAGAGACAGAGAGAGAGTAGAGAGACAGAGAGAGAGAGAGAGAGAGAGAGAAAGAGAGTGTGAGAGAGAGAAAGAGAGAGAGAGGGGTGAGATACAGAGAGCGAGAGAGGGAGAGAGCGATAGAGAGAGAGGGGGAGATACATAGAGAGACGAAAATAGAAGAGAGAGAGAGAAAAAGTAAGAGATAAAAGAGAGGGAGAGAGAGAAAGAGCTAGAAAAAGACAGAGAGAGAAAGAGGGAGAGACAGGGAGAGACAAAGAGAAGAATAAAGAGTTAGAAAAAGACAAAGAGAAGAAGAAAGTGGGAGAGAGAAACAGACAGACAAAGAGATAGAGAGATACTAAACGAGAGAGAGAGAGAGAGAGAGAGAGAGAGAGAGAGAGAGAGAGAGAGAGAGAGAGAGAGAGAGAGAGAGAGAGAGAGAGAGAGAGAGAGACAGAGAGAGAGAGAGAGAGAGAGAGAGAGAGAGAGAGAGAGAGAGAGAGAGAGAAAGAAATAGGGAGAGAGAGAGAGACAAATATAGAGATAGAGAGAAAGCGAGAGCGAGACAAAAAGACAGAGAAAGAGAAACTACTAGAGAGAAAGAGGGAGAAAGAACGAGAGAGAGAGACAGACAGAGAGACAGATACAGAGAATGAGAGGGAGAGAGAGAAATAGAGAGACTTATGGACAGACAGACAGAGAATTAAACCAAAATCAAAAAAATATTTTTCAAATGGCAATACTTCGTCACGCAAATGGTTTACAACCAATTTTACCACTCTAAATAATTGTGTATCTACAGTGAATACATGATGCCACTCCCACTTTTGTTTGTCGTGCTCTCAAAATCATATTACATAAGTATCGTATTAAAGTGGTTAAGCTTCTGTATATTCCTCTTTTAAACTGAGTGTGTGGCTCCAACCCTTTTCAACCGTATTTTCGGGCAGTACATCAATAGCCTATTGTCGCTATAGGGCACAACGCGAATGGCCTCTGGTCACTGTAGGTCACAACGCGAATGCCTCTGGTCGCTGTAGGGCACAACGCGAATTGCCTCTGGTCCCTGTAGAGCACAACGCGAATGGCCTCTGGTCGCTGAAGGGCACAACACGAATTGCCTCTGGTCGCTGAAGAGCACAGCGCGAATTGCCTCTGGTCGCAGAAGAGCACGAAATCAAAAGTGTTGTCTCTAGTCGCTGTAAAGCACCTTATGAAGGGTATAAGGCACAACGCGAATAGCCTCTGGTCGATTTAGGGCACATCGCGATAACCTCTGGTGGCTGTAGGGCACAACGCGAATTGCATCTCGTCGCTGTTTGCACCTTGTGAAGGGCCTATGACCGCTGTAAAGCACCCCACGAAGCCTCTGGTCACTGTAGGGCAGCACACGAATGGCCTCTGGTTGCTGTAAGGCACCACGCGAATAACCTCTGGTTGGTGTATGTCATCATATGAATAACCTCTGATCACTGTAAGGCACCACACGGATGGCCTCTGGTAGCTGTAAGGCACCCTATGAAGCCTCTGGTCGCTGTAGGGCACCACACGAATGGCCTCTGGTCGCTGTAAGGCACAACACGAATGGCCTTTGGTTGCTGTAGGGCACCACACGAATGGCCTTTGGTTGTTGTAAGGCATCACACGAGGCCCCTGGTCAATAAAGGGTACCACAAAAAAGTCCCTGTAGGACAGCACACGGATTGTCTCTAGTAACTGTAGGGTACCACAAGAATGGTCTCTGGTCACTGTAGAGCACCACACGAAGGGTCTCTGTTCAATGTAGGGAACCACATGAAGGGTCTCTGGTCACTGTATGGCACCACACGAAGGGTATCTGGTCACTGTAGGGCACCACACGAAGGTCTCTGGTCGCTGTAGGACAGCACACGGATTGTCGTTGGTCACTGTAGGGCATCACATGAATGGTCTCTGGTCAATGTAGGGCACCACACGAAGAGTCTCTGGTCACTGTAGGGAACCACATGAAGGGTCTCTGATTACTGTAGGGCACCACAAAGGATCTCTGGTCACTGTAGGTCACCACCTGAATGGTCTCTGGTCACTGTCGGGCACCAAGCGAAGGGTCTCCTCTGATCACTGTAGGGCCACACACGAATGGCCCCTGGTCAGCCCTGGTCACTGTAGGGCACCACACGCATTGTCTCTGGTTGAGGTAAGGCACAACAGGAATAGCCTCTGGTCGCTGTAGGGAACCACACGAATGGCATATGGTCACTGTATGACACCACACGAATGGCCCCTGGTTGCTGTAGGGCACCATACGAATGGTCTCTGGTCGCTGTAGGGCACGACACGAATGACCTCTGGTCACAGTAGGACACCACACGAAGAGCCACTCGCTATAGGGCACCACACGAATGGCCTCTAGTTGTTTTAGGACACCACACGAATTGCCTCTCGCTGTAGGGCACCCCACACAATGGCCTCTAGTTGTTTTATAACACCACACGAAGAGCCTCTCGCTGTAGGGCACCACACGAATGGCCTCTTGTTGTTTTAGGACACCACACGAATGGACTCTAGTTGTTTTAGGACACCACACGAATTGCCTCTCGATGTAGGGTACCCCACACGAATTGCCTCTAGTTGTTTTAGGACACCACACGAAGAGCCTCTCGCTGTAGGACTCCACACGAATGGCCTCTAGTTGTTTTAGGACACCACACGAATGGCCTCTAGTTGTTTTAGGACACCACACGAAGAGCCTCTCGCTGTAGGGCACCACACGAAGAGCCTCTTGCTGTAGGGCACCACACGAATGGCCTTTAGTTGTTTTAGGACACCACACGAAGAGCCTCTCGCTGTAGGACACCACACGAATGGCCTCTCGCTGTAGGGCACCACACGAATGGCCTCTGTTCACTCTAGGGCACCACACGAATGGCATCTGGTCGCTGCAGTGTACCGCACGAATTGCCTCTAGATGTTGTAGGACATCACACGAATGACCTCTGGTCACTGTAGGGCACCACACGAATGATCTCTGGTCACTGTAGTGCATCACACGAATGGCATCTGGTCGCTGCAGTGCCCCGCACGAATGGCCACTAGTTGTTGTAGGACACCACACGAATGACGTCTGGTCACTGTAGGGCACCACACGAAAGATCTCTGGTCACTGTTAAACACCAGTCGAATGGCTTCTTCTTGCTGTAGGGCACCACATGATTGGCATCTGGTCGCTGTTGGGCACCACGCAAAATGCTTCTGGTCGCTGTAAGGAACCACACGAAGGCCCCTGGTCACTGTAGGGCACCCATATATCTGTGTTGTTTGCTACAAGACGCAAAAACACATCTTTGTGTGTGTTTTTTGCTACACGACGTTAAAACATCTTTCTGTGTGGGAGAGGGGTCACTCCCTTTGTATGAGATAACGGTATACATGATATGCCTTTAACGAGGCGCTTTTGAAAGTCCTAATGGAGATATAAGGTTCAAACCACTTCAACCCTTTCCCACATGCAGATGGTCTGGAATGTTGACCAATATGTAGAAGAAAATCTTCGAAAACATCGAGGTAAAAGGACACATTGTTCGTAATTAGCAATTTCACATTTTGCCAGAGTGTTTTCAACTCTATCCAATAATGTAGGTAACCTTTGAATAGATTTTCCATATGT
>JASEVX010000013.1:26024725-26107772 GCA_031761405.1 Serripes groenlandicus | reverse complement strand
TTATGTGTTTATAGTTTTTTGTTGTGGTTAGTGGTTTGTGGTTGTGGTGAGTTGTTGTGTTGGTTGATTTGGTTTAGTTTTGGTGGTGTGTTGGTTGGATGTAGGGTGGAGTTTGGTTATTGTTGGGATTGGGGTTTGGTTTTGGTATGGTTGATGGGAAGTATTTGTTAGAGGAAGGTAAAGGGGTATGATTAGGGGAGTTTGTTGATAGAGTGGATGGATATGTGAATGGTAGAGGGGGGAGTAGGTATATGTGGTAGTTAGTTGGGTGGGATAGGTAGGGGTTGATGTGTTGTTGGTTTTGTGTTGAGGGTGAGAGGTGTTAGTGGAGTTGTTGGTGGGTATGGTGAGTGTGTTAGTATGATAGTTATTAGGTAGTAGGTTAGTGTGGTTTGGGTTGTTGTTATGTAAATAGTGGTTGTTGTAGTGAGTAGTTGATAATAGATGAATTGTGGGGGGTTTGAGGTGTGGTGTGTTATTGGGATTTGTGTGGATGATGTGATGTGGATTTGGTAGTTAATGGGAGGGGAGGGGGGGAGATTTAGTGTTGGATTATTTGGGGGGATTTAGTTGGTGTAGGGGGGATGTGTGTGGGTTGATTGGGGTTTTGTAGAGGGGAAGGTTGGGGTGATTTAGTTTGGGGTAAGGTGAGGGGGGTTATTTTATAGGTTGGTATTGTATATATGGGTTTGATTGTGTTGTATAGTGTTGGGAGTGTATGTATGGGATTTTTGAGGTAGTTTATTGTTTGTGGATGAGATTGTTGGGGTTGTGGTGAGGTGGGTTGGGTGGAGAGTGTTGATATGGGGGAGGAATGAAATGTGTGGTTAAAGATATGTTGGTTAATAATATTTGTGAGATGGTTTGGTTAGGGGATGTTGAGTGTGATGGGTTATAGTGTGTGTGAATGGTTAGGTAAGGGTTTTGGTTGTAGGATAATATTGGGGTGGGTATATTTTAAAATGTTTTATATATTGGGTGGTTTTAGGAGGGTGGGGGGTGGGGGGTTGGGTGAGGTGTAATGGGTTATGTGAGATGGTGGATAGAGTATTTTGAGTTTGATGTTAAAGGTGGAAGGATGGTGAGTAGAGGGGTATTTGAAATTTTGATTTATAGAGGGTAGATTGGGAGTGGGTAGGAGGTTGATGAGTTTAGTGGGGGGTATGGATGGTTGGGAGATTGGGATATTAAGGGGATGGTTGTTGAGGAATTGGGGATGAGGGGGGGGGTGATTAAGGGAGGGGAGGAGTGATTTAGAAGAGGGGATGATTGGAAGGGAGAGAGTTGTTAGAAGGGGGTAGTAATTAGTAAGGTGAGGGAGTAATTAGAAGGGAGGGGTTAATTAGGAAGTGTGGGATAATTAGAAGGGGTGGAGTAATTATGAAGGGGGTAGTAATTAGAAGGGTTGGATAATTATAAGGGGTGTGGATGATTTGGAAGGGGTGGGATAATTAGAAGGGTGGAGTAATTATGAAGGGGGTAGTATTAGTAAGGGGTGGATTGATGTAGAAGAGGTGGAGTAATGTATGAAGGGGGGTAGTAATTAGATGGGTAGGGATAGTGTAAAAGGGTTGAGTAATTATGGAGTGGTGGGAGTAATTATAAAGGTGGGTGGTAATTATGAAGTGAGGAGTAATTATGGAGGGGTGGAGTAATTATAAAGGGTGGGGTAATTATGAAGTGGGGAGTAATTATGAAGGGGGGAGTAGGTAGGAATGGGGGGGTGGGAAGTGTAAGTGTAGTGTAGGATAGATTGTGTGGATAGGAGGGTAGAAGTGTTGTTAGTTTTGGGGTGGTGAGATTTTATGAGTGTGTTTTAGTTGTTTTATTTAGTTGTAGTTATTTGAGTTATTTTTGTGTATTAATTATTGAGTTGTATGTTAGTATTTATGATTATTATAATCTTGTTGTTGTTATTTATAATTGGGTTATTGCATTTGCATTGTTGGTGATGTCTGTTCATGGTAGCTAACATCAGCTGTAGAATGACCGTGACCTCTACGTGATAAACGTGTGATCTACATTTGGCACTGGGTTGATATCTCCCGGGAAGTGTTATAGGTATGACCCGGTGCCGTATTTTTCCGATAAGTTCTATAGACCAAGTATTATTACCGGCCACGTCATACGAAAAAATCAAACAGCTGAAGACTTTTTGAAGAACAGAGAAGATCCGCCAACGCGTAGTCTGATCAGGTACGTCCCCGTTCGCCCATCTTCTCGCACTAGCAAGGAGAATGGTTATGACAAACAAACACATATTAACGACGTATGAAATGTGATAATGCTCTATTATCCCTTATCCCCGATGCAAGTGAGTTTTTTAGCAACAGTTTCTTGTCCTCTTATGCAATACTTTTAACCCTTTCCCTCATACGACATTTCTGCAGCAGACGACTTTGAACATATTTTGTCAAAACATAGAAAATCTCTATAATTGAATGGATAACCTATGACTAAAAGTGGAAAACATAGTGACAAAAGGAGAAATTGCTCGTTCTGAGCAATTTCTTCTTTTGTCACTATGTTTTCAAAAAGCCGTCTGCTGCAGAGGCGTCAGAAAGCTTCTATATGAGGGAAAGGGTTAAATCAGTTCACACATATACACGCATTTTGACACCTCTGCAGCGGGGGAATTTTGAAAGTGTTGTGACAAAAGGATAATGTGTTCCTGTATCATGATGTATCAAATCTATTTATTGGTTGAACCTTATTATATTTATATATTTTATTACTTCATGTTAGCATACATTCTTTCAAAGTCGGTTGCTCCAGATATGTTGTATTTGAGAAATGGTTAATCAAAATGTTCCTGTCCTTCAATGCAATGCTTTTAACAACTACGATTGAAAACAACATTGACTCAGATCAGTCTACATTTTTATGAAGGCTAATCTTGGAATCAATTGTTCGCTGCAGTGTACGCTCTTGATGTCGACATCGGAAATCGAGAGTATCCTGTTATATCGATACAGTGCTTCTTTTATGTCAGAAATGTCAAAAGAGTTTCTATTTCTATATCGAACTTTGTTTAGGTCGATTGTTTTTAAATGGCGCGAATAGTTTTTGAGTAGTTGAACCTCTATTTCTATCTCGAACGTTGTTTAGGTCGATTGCTTTTAAATGTCGCGAAGAGTTTTTGAGTTATTGATCTTCTATTTCTATATCAAACTTTGTTTAGGTCGATTGTTTTTAAGTGTCTCGAAGAGTTCTAAAAAGTTGATCCTCTTTTTCTGTATCAAATGTCGATTGTTTTGAAATGTCTTGAAGAGTTTTTGAGAAGTTGATCCTCTATTTCTATCTCCAACTTTGCTTATGTCGATTGTTATTAAATGACCCCCAAGAGATTTTGAGAAAGTGACCCTCTTTTTCTATCTCGAACTTTGCTTATGTCGATTGTTTTTAAATGTCCCCAAGAGTTCAACGTAACGAAAACCGACAGTATATCTAACATTAAATGATCATTTCCCATTTACAACAAATATAAAACAGACGACTTTAAAAACATCTGCGCGCAAACATGGTAATTATCAATTAATGAAAGTATAATTATAAATAAAGTTGAAAACATTGTGGCAAATGGTGAAATTTCACATAATAGCAATATTTGCAGTTGCGCACAATATTTTCAAAAGTCGTTTGCTTCAGATGCGTCAAAAATGAGTCTACACATTGGGAAAAGTTAATAAGACAAACCCGTAAATATATAAGAACTAAGAACTAGGAATCCAGTGTGATAAAAGTTTTAAAATCAAGGAACATAATTAATAAAAGCATAATTAGCTAGTCTTTACTCAATTAAGTTTTTCTGTAACTTTTCCTACTTGAATTAAACCCTTTCCCACATATAGACGCTTTCTGACGCCTTGCCGCAGACGACATTTTGACAAAAGGAGAAATTTCTCAACTTCTCCCTTCATCACAATGTCTTCAATTTTATTCAATAACCGGACTTTCATTTATAGATATTGTCTTTATTTTTACCCAGATGTTTTCAAAATCGTCTGCTGCAGAAGTGTTGTACGCGGGAAAGGATTAAATTGTAATTTGCTTTATCTGAAATAATTATGTTTAAGCCATAAAGGGTTAACGATTAATTTGGAAAACTACGAATGCCGTCTTTGGCCGCCGTGCCAAAGCCGTCCCATTACAGTGTTTAATCATACCAAATCTTGTAACGGTTCCAAAGTCCATTTTTATGCAAATAAGACCTGACCCACTGCCATTGAAATGTTGGCATTTTTTGTGTAGGTCGTCTAAGGGTATTTCAACAGTTTGAGATTTACTCCAGTAATTGATTGGGGTTTAAATCTATTTCAACGATTTTCAGACATATCACGACGGCCAGTTTTCCCAGTCATATGCATCCTGGCTTTCTCATAACATTTCTCCACACAATTCTTTCGAAACAACTAGATGTTTTTTTTCCACAGAGAATGTAAGCCTATTGATAAAAGACGAATGAAGCGTGGTCACATCGACTTTTGTCAAACGTCGGAACGAATGCTAACCGAACTAGTGGGTTTCGAACTTACAACCCCTGGAGTGATACCATGTGTCACTATCTACTGAGCTACAGGGGCTCGGCTGTATCTCGGGATGTCAATAACAACATGGGTCGTGGGTTCGAATTGGAGCTTGGTCACATTTCCCTTCCGATGTTTGGTAAAAGTCATTGCGACCAGGTCCAATGATCTTTAACCAATAGGCGAAACAATATTGTGGGAAAAGGTAGCTAGTAGCATAGGAAGAGTGTTGTATAGAAAACTGGGCGTGAGAAAGCCAGAAAATAACACGGATTAGTGAACTCACCACCGTGATATAAATAGAATACTGTTGAAAGATGCATTAAACTCAAACGAATAAAGGAATTTCATAATAATCTGGTTACAACAATGAGACCGTATCACGTTCATACATGTACATGTACCCACCTATAGGAAAATAAACGTCATACATTAAAATCTGCTGATTGCTTTAAAAGACAATACAGGCACTGATCCATTTACCTGTTCGCTGCCAAAGGCGATTAATAAGGCTTTGGAAAACAATGCAGATTCAGGTGAGACAGCTCGTGACGAGCTGTCTCTCCTGAAATCTGCATTGTTTGCCACTTAGACATAACATTTTACCATATTTCCTGTTTGACGAGAAATAGAGTGGTCCAATTGTAAACATCGAAGAGTCGACTTTGTGAAATTCGACAGTGAGAGAGTTAACGCTTTGGAAAAGAGGCTCAGCATACGTAGATCGGTCCTTCGGAATAGCTAGTTTGATGTGTTTGTTTATACATTTTTACGCCGCTATTAACCATCTTTCATTTATATCAATTTCGGGGATATTACAAATTATACTAGTTCATTTATCCTGACACCAGTGAGTCGGTAGTGAAGCCAGCACAACAATTCTGAGCGCCATGGATGGAGAGTTATTACTACCATTTTTGAAGAATTGCGTTTGACTCGGTCGGGGTTCGAACTCGCGACCTCCAGCAACAGAGGCGGACGCTCTACCACTGCACCACCGAGGCGGTCTCGATCAGCTGTTTGTGCCAGTGACCGTTCTCAATTTGCTTCTATCTTCCACTTATCGGCGTAAACAGTAGATGTGAGGAGAAGGTAGCCAGTTGCACGAAAGGAATACTGTGTGAAGAGCAGGTGTCGCAATTTACATGTAAGTGAACTGTCCGCGCCGTGATATAACAGAAAGTTAAGTCAAAAACGGCGTTCAGTTCAAATTAATCTCCCGATTTCTTCTAAGTTGCTTGTATGATTTGACGGCGTACTATCCTAGAATTCGAGGGGGCGTGGCAAATTGGGCAAATTGGGCTTACATGTTACATGTACATTTCTTGTTTTGTTTTATTTGGTTTTCACAGGGATTCGACATTACTATACAGGAATTTGCACTCTAAAAAATACTTTTTTATAGTATTTTATGTATATATGCTTATGTCCAATCACTGTGGTTTCAATTATATCGCGGCGACAGTTCACTTAAGCATGATCCCTGAGTAAACAAACCAGTACTATGTTAGAAAAAGTGCCTTGCCAAACGTTTCCAACTCCCCGACCCAAACCAATAGGCAACGGTGGATTCCTATAACACAAGAAAATGAGTTGTAAGTCTTAAAAGATGTTTTAGGATGTTATGTCATGTTTTATAAGTATAGATACAACTCAGGATTGCTTGCAGGATCAAAACCTGTATTGATTGATTGGTTTGGGTTCAACACTTGTTAAATCCTATCACGGCGGCTATATAGTTCATCTACCGATAGGTTTCCTGACTTTCTCACACAACTATTCCAGGCAACATTCTTCCAAGCATTTAGCTGTTAGCCCATTGGTGCAAGACGAATGACGCCTACATATCATTGACTTCTTTCAAACGTCGGAAAAAATGTTGGCCGAACTAGGGTTCGAACTCCCAACAACAGGCTTTACAGTGTGCATGGTTACCGACTGAGCTATCGGGACTCGGTTATTAAAACATGACAAATAACAGTGAGAGAAATTCGGCATAAAATGTGAGCCTAACATAAAATGTGAGCCTAAACTCGACAGAGGAGCGACAGGAAAAATAGATATTTAAAATAAATCATTCGATCTCAAAAGTTTGTCATAAAAGTCGTCTTTGTTATGTACTGAAGATAATGACTGATAATGACTATCAATTTACCCTAGTTTATTCATACTCCAACCCTTTCCCACGTACAACAAATCTGCTGCAAAATAGCGAGGCTAAAATATCGAAAATCTCTATAATCTATTGTATAGTTATCAAATATAGTTGAAAATAATAAATAGTGGCAAAAAGGAGAAATTGTTCATTATGTTTTTAGAAGTTGTCTGCTGCAGATGGTGTGTCAAAGTTCGTCTAAATGTAGGGAAGGGTTAATTATATATGTGCCCGTCCATGAGAAAACCAGCATTATGGACCCGGATAACCCGGACAGAAACGTTTCGCCTCCTGTGTATTTTCTGTTTCAGGAATCATTACTCTATATCTCTATCCCCTGATACGGAATGTGTCGGCCTGGATTAGCCTGCGTTGACTGCGCAAGCTGATCTGTGTCGATATATTACGCGGAGTCCATAATGTTGGTTTTCTCATGGAACGGCTCATATATATCACGATACTCAGTTCACTTGTCCTCATGTTTCCGTTATTTCACGCACCTGTTCCCAACATGCAATACTCATGATATTTCACAGATCATTCGCTGATCTCAAAGATCATTCACACTGTATCAACTCTACAACGATAGACGGAAGTTTTAAAATTGCCATCATGACTGTTATATCTTTTTGTGAGTTGTTACGGTATATATACTCACTGTATCCAATATACAACGGTAGACGGAAGTTTGAAAATTCCCAAGATGACAAGTTACACATGTTCGTGAGTTGTTACAGTATGGATACACTGTATCCAATCTACAACGGAAGACGGAAGTTTGGAAATGGCCAACATAAATTTAAAACATGTTCGTGAGTTGTTACGGTATGGGTACACTGTATTCAATCTACAACGGTAGACTGAGGTTTGGAACTGTCCAACACGAGTGTTACACATTTTCGTATAGTGTTATGGTATATATACACTGTATTTAATCTACAATGATAGACGGGTTTTGTTAAGTGTCCAACATACCCTTACACCTTTTCGTCAGTTGTTTCGTATATATACACTCTATCCAATCTACAACGGTAGACGGATGTTTGAAAAGTTAGGAGACGGATTTGGAACCAGCTTGTGTTTTGTGTGTGGTTTTTGTCTTCATATCACTTAATAAGCTACGTCCATGTGAAGGTCGTGGCCATGCTCCATCATACCTTACAATATATATGAGCGTTCCACGAGAAAACCATCATTTTGGACTCTGCGTAATATATCGACCCAGATTAGCCCCCGATTATTTCTTATGATAACCCATCTGAAATAAGTAAAACACACTCTAATAAATTGAAATTGCCTTTTTCATTTATTGTTCGTTTTGTATTTTGTTGTTTCCAATACTTCTTTAAATATGAGACTTTGCTACTTTAATCAGAAGCAGATACCATATATACCAGTGTACATGTCTTTATAACAATGTGAGCATCTTTATATCATTTTTTCGTTTTCGGAACCAGCTGGTTTGACTTTTGCTCTCAACAATTGTTCAGTTATACCACGCTCCCCTACTACACCGCCGAGGCTTACAGGAACCGGGTTGTATATTGATAAGTTGTTAAGTTCCAAACCAGTCGCCTACTGTCTTTAACTCTTTCACTGCCGAATTTCACAAGGTCGACTCTTCCATGTTGAAAATTGGTCCAACAGGAAAGTTGCTAAAATGTAATGTCTAAGTGACAAACAATGCAGATTTCAGGATGGACATTTCGTTACGAGCTGTCTGACCTGAATCAGCATTGTTTGCAAAGGCTGCTGATTATTCGTGAATCCTGTTTTCAATGGTTCGATTCCCGGTCGGCTGATGCCCAGATCGCTAGATGACGTGAGGATTCCAAATTCCAAATTTCCTTATTTGAACCTCAAAACCTATATTGTGGGTACTCAAAATAATCGTCTCAGTGAGACGATTCTTTTGAGTACCCAGTTGATTAATAAGAGAAATTAAGATGGGAAGTTTACTACTCATTATCTCGTCCTCTGTATACAACATTATAACTGGTACTAGTGACGTTCCCTCCTCGGTGGAAAGGATTGTGGGGTAAGAATTGCGACTGATTAGCTCATACGCAGGAGATGTTTACATAACTTTTGAAAGCGGATGACAGGAGAAGTCGACCAGCAGTAGCCTACTGGTAACATACGCAGGAGACGCCATGGTATAAATGTTTACATAACTGTTGAAAGCGGATGTCAGGAGAAGTCGACCAGCAGTAGCCTACTGGTAACATACGCAGGAGACGCCATGGTATAAATGTTTACATAACTGTTGAAAGCGGATGTCAGGAGAAGTCGACCAGCAGTAGCCTACTGGTAACATACGCAGGAGACGCCATGGTATAAATGTTTACATAACTGTTGAAAGCGGATGACAGGAGAAGTCGACCAGCAGTAGCCTACTGGTAACATACGCAGGAGACGTCGTGGTATAAATGTTTACATAACTGTTGAAAGCGGATGTCAGGAGAAGTCGACCAGCAGTAGCGTACTGGTAACATACGCAGGAGACGTCGTGGTATAAATGTTTACATAACTGTTGAAAGCGGATGATAGGAGAAGTCGACCGGCAGTAGACTACTAGTAACATATGCAGGAGACCTCGTGGTATAAATGTTTACATAACTGTTGAACGGATGACAGGATATGTCGACCGGCAGTAGACTACTGGTAACATACGCAGGAGACGCCGTGGTATAAATGTTTACATAACTGTTGAAAACGGATGACAGGAGAAGTCGACCGGCAGTAGTCTACTGGTAACATACACAGGAGACGCCGTGGTATAAATGTTTACATAACTGTTGAAAACGGATGACAGGAGAAGTCGACCGGCAGTAGTCTACTGGTAACATACGCAGGAGACGCCGTGGTATAAATGTTTACATAACTGTTGTAAACGGATGATAGGAGAAGTCGACCAGCAGTAGTCTACTGGTAACATACGCAGGAGACGTCGTGGTATAAATGTTTACATAACTGTTGAAAACGGATGACAGGAGAATTCGACCGGCAGTGGCCTACTGGTTACATACCCAGGAGACGTCGTGGTATAAATGTTTACATAACTGTTGAACGGATGACAGGAGAATTCGACCGGCAGTAGCCTACTGGTAACAGACGCAGGAGATATAAATGTATAAATGGTATAAATGTTTACATAACTGTTGGAAGCGGATGATAGGAGAAGTCGACCAGCAGTAGTCTACTGGTAACATACACAGGAGACGTCGTGGTATAAATGTTTACATAACTGTTGAAAGCGGATGACAGGAGAAGTCGACCGGCAGTAGACTACTGGTAACATACCCAGGAGACCTCGTGGTATAAATGTTTACATAACTGTTGAAAGCGGATGACAGGAGAAGTCGACCGGCAGTAGCCTACTGGTAACATACGCAGGAGACGTCGTGGTATAAATGTTTACATAACTTTTGAAAGCGGATGATAGGAGAAGTCGACCAGCAGTAGCGTACTGGTAACATACGCAGGAGACGTCGTGGTATAAATGTTTACATAACTGTTGAAAGCGGATGATAGGAGAAGTCGACCGGCAGTAGACTACTAGTAACATATGCAGGAGACCTCGGGGTATAAATGTTTACATACCTGTTGAACGGATGACAGGGGAAGTCGACCGGCAGTAGCCTACTGGTAACATACGCAGGAGACGCAGTGGTATAAATGTTTACATAACTGTTGAAAACGGATGACAGGAGAAGTCGACCGGCAGTAGACTACTAGTAACATATGCAGGAGACCTCGGGGTATAAATGTTAACATAACTGTTGAACGGATGACAGGGGAAGTCGACCGGCAGTAGCCTACTGGTAATATACGCAGGAGACGCAGTGGTATAAATGTTTACATAACTGTTGAAAGCGGATGATAGGAGAAGTCGACCAGTAGTAGTCTACTGGTAACATACCCAGGAGACGTCGTGGTATAAATGTTTACATAACTGTTGAAAGTGGATGATAGGAGAAGTCGACCAGCAGTAGTCTACTAGTAACATACGCAGGAGACGTCGTGGTATAAATGTTTACATAACTGTTGAAAGCGGATGATAGGAGAAGTCGACCGGCAGTAGCTTACTGGTAACAGACGCAGGAGACACAGGAGACCTCGTGGTATAAATGTTTACATAACTGTTGAAAACGGATGACAGGAGAAGCCGACCGGCAGTAGTCTACTGGTAACATACGCAGGAGATATAAATGTATAAATGGTATAAATGTTTACATAACTGTTGAAAGCTGATGATAGGAGAAGTCGACCAGCAGTAGTCTACTGGTAACATACCCAGGAGACGTCGTGGTATAAATGTTTACATAGCTGTTGAAAGCGGATGACAGGAGAAGTCGACCAGCAGTAGTCTACTAGTAACATACGCAGGAGACGTCGTGGTATAAATGTAAGAATTGCGACTGATTAGCTCATACGCAGGAGATGTTTACATAACTGTTGAAAGCGGATGTCAGGAGAAGTCGACCAGCAGTAGTCTACTGGTAACATACCCAGGAGACGTCGTGGTATAAATGTTAACATAACTGTTGAAAGCGGATGACAGGAGAAGTCGACCGGCAGTAGACTACTGGTAACATACGCAGTTAACGTCGTGGTATAAATGTTTACATAACTGTTGAAAGCGGATGATAAGAGAAGTCAACCAGCAGTAGTCTACTGGTAACGTACGCACCGGCAGTAGTCTACTGGTAGCATACGCAGGAGATATAAATGTATAAATGGTATAAATGTCTACATAACTGTTGAAAGCGGATGATAGGAGAAGTCGACCAGCAGTAGTATACTGGTAACATACACAGGAGACGTCGTGGTATAAATGTTTACATAACTGTTGAAAGCGGATGTCAGGAGAAGTCGACCAGCAGTAGTCTACTGGTAACATACCCAGGAGACGTCGTGGTATAAATGTTAACATAACTGTTGAAAGCGGATGACAGGAGAAGTCGACCGGCAGTAGACTACTGGTAACATACGCAGGAAACGTCGTGGTATAAATGTTTACATAACTGTTGAAAGCGGATGATAAGAGAAGTCAACCAGCAGTAGTCTACTGGTAACGTACGCACCGGCAGTAGTCTACTGGTAGCATACGCAGGAGATATAAATGTATAAATGGTATAAATGTCTACATAACTGTTGAAAGCGGATGATAGGAGAAGTCGACCAGCAGTAGTATACTGGTAACATACACAGGAGACGTCGTGGTATAAATGTTTACATAACTGTTGAAAACGGATGACAGGAGAAGTCGACCGGCAGTAGACTACTAGTAACATATGCAGGAGACCTCGGGGTATAAATGTTAACATATCTGTTGAACGGATGACAGGGGAAGTCGACCGGCAGTAGCCTACTGGTAACATACGCAGGAGACGCAGTGGTATAAATGTTTACATAACTGTTGAAAGCGGATGATAGGAGAAGTCGACCAGTAGTAGTCTACTGGTAACATACCCAGGAGACGTCGTGGTATAAATGTTTACATAACTGTTGAAAGTGGATGATAGGAGAAGTCGACCAGCAGTAGTCTACTAGTAACATACGCAGGAGACGTCGTGGTATAAATGTTTACATAACTGTTGAAAGCGGATGATAGGAGAAGTCGACCGGCAGTAGCTTACTGGTAACAGACGCAGGAGACACAGGAGACCTCGTGGTATAAATGTTTACATAACTGTTGAAAACGGATGACAGGAGAAGCCGACCGGCAGTAGTCTACTGGTAACATACGCAGGAGATATAAATGTATAAATGGTATAAATGTTTACATAACTGTTGAAAGCTGATGATAGGAGAAGTCGACCAGCAGTAGTCTACTGGTAACATACCCAGGAGACGTCGTGGTATAAATGTTTACATAGCTGTTGAAAGCGGATGACAGGAGAAGTCGACCAGCAGTAGTCTACTAGTAACATACGCAGGAGACGTCGTGGTATAAATGTAAGAATTGCGACTGATTAGCTCATACGCAGGAGATGTTTACATAACTGTTGAAAGCGGATGTCAGGAGAAGTCGACCAGCAGTAGTCTACTGGTAACATACCCAGGAGACGTCGTGGTATAAATGTTAACATAACTGTTGAAAGCGGATGACAGGAGAAGTCGACCGGCAGTAGACTACTGGTAACATACGCAGGAAACGTCGTGGTATAAATGTTTACATAACTGTTGAAAGCGGATGGTAAGAGAAGTCAACCAGCAGTAGTCTACTGGTAACGTACGCACCGGCAGTAGTCTACTGGTAGCATACGCAGGAGATATAAATGTATAAATGGTATAAATGTCTACATAACTGTTGAAAGCGGATGATAGGAGAAGTCGACCAGCAGTAGTATACTGGTAACATACACAGGAGACGTCGTGGTATAAATGTTTACATAACTGTTGAAAGTGGATGATAGGAGAAGTCGACCGGCAGTAGTCTACTGGTAACATACGCAGGAGACGTCGTGGTATAAATGATTACATAACTGTTGAAAGCGGATGATAGGAGAAGTCGACCGGCAGTAGTCTACTGGTAACATACACAGGAGACGTCGTGGTATAAATGTTTACATAACTGTTGAAAGCGGATGATAGGAGAAGTCGACCAGCAGTAGTCTACTGGTAACATACACAGGAGACGTCGTGGTATAAATGATTACATAACTGTTGAAAGCGGATGACAAGGAGAAGTCGACCAGCAGTAGCGTACTGGTAACATACACAGGAGACGTCGTGGTATAAATGTTTACATAACTGTTGAAAGCGGATGATAGGAGAAGTCGACCAGCAGTAGTCTACTGGTAACATACACAGGAGACGTCGTGGTATAAATGTTTACATAACTGTTGAAAGCGGATGATAGGAGAAGTCGACCAGCAGTAGCGTACTGGTAACATACCCAGGAGACGTCGTGGTATAAATGTTTACATAACTGTTGAAAGCGGACTACGACATAATAACAGTAACATTTGTTGATGAATAGATATAGGTGGTGAAAAGTAAAAAACCGTATCTGTTTGAAACCAAATAAATATGAAGCAGACGACTTTGAAAACCTCAAGGCAAAAACATGTTTAATATATCTGAATACAAGTTGAATTATTGATTACAGTTGAAAACAGTGTGGCAAAAGAAGAGATCGCACATTCAGAGCAAGTTCTCTTTTTTCCACATTTTTTAAAAAAAGCATTCTGCTGTTGAGGCGTTAAAATACGTTTTCAATTTGGGATAAAATAACGCGAAAATGCACGAGACACTACAACTCATTTGTTTAGTTGTCAGGATTTCAAATCTGCTAAAGAACCTTATAAATATTTATAATGTAATTTACAACTAGTCCAAGGCTATACCTTCCTGCGATGACATACTCTACCTATATCAGGCGTTCGATTGATAGGAAAGTATGCAGTTCACAGTTTCAGAAATGTATCAAAGCGTATAGATTACATACCCACGTGATTTCTGGCTCCCTCGCACATGTACTCTACACAGCATTTACACAACATTCGCCCCATGCAGCTGGTAACCTTCCCTGAAGGACATTTATTTGTAGGATTAATTGGAGATTAATTAACCCTTTCCCTCATATAGACGCATTTTGACGCATCTGCAGCAGACGACTTTTGAAAAACGTTGTGACAAAAGAAGAAATTGCTCAAAACGAGCAATTTCTCTTTTTGCCACAATGTTTTGAAAAGTTTTTTTCAATAAGTGTACCTTCAATTAAAGACATTTTCCATCTTTTTGAATAAAAACTTCGGCTGCAGATTTACTGTATGTCGGAAAGTGTTAATGCCGTTTCAACGTTATGACAGTTATATCACGCATGTCAGTTCATCTAACATCGGTACCAAAAGGTACCATTACTCACGATAATGAACCCCTTTCATGAATTCGGTTTTGTTTTCTTGAAACTCTTTAAGAATCTTGTTATGTTATATTTTATATGGTATGGATTTTTGACATATACATTAACTAACCTCCCATACGCTCTTTACCTCTTTCTCGATTTATCTCCCTCTCTATTCTGTATTATTTTCTAAATTTCATAAATTATACAGCTTGGAGTAAGCTGATATGTTCTGAACATGTATAATATTCACCGTGCTTCCCGTAAATCAATCTTTATTGCAGAGGACCTAAATAAGCTATGAGCTTTCAGTCGAATCCATTTATCCATTGTATATTTCTTGATGTGCCCTATTATGTAAAATATATGAGAATTAGATATGTTTAAACTAGCGTGTTTTTACAGGATTTCCTGCACCATTTGTGGGGCTAGCATTACGACTGACTGGCTGTTGTCAGGATAAATGGACCAGAAGTACTGGTAACTTACCTTGGAAACACCGTGATATAACTGAACAAGTGTTAAAGCGACGTGAAACACCAACCAATCAACCAATCAATTAATCAATGCACTATTACTTCAAAACAACATTTTACCCCCAGACAACTGACTCCTTTTACCACATAGATAATTTACATCATTGAAGGAGGATGAATGAGGGTTATCACAATGACTTGCATGAATCATCGGAAATAAAGAATGACCGAGCCTGGGTTCGAACCCACGAACCCATTTGATGGAAGACACAATGATGGTAGTCATAATGACCTTCGTCGTCGTTCTAGCAAGGGGATTTAAATGTTGTACGTTGACACCATAAACGCTAAAACACAGAGTGTGCTAGAGACTATTCTATAAGTCAATAAATATGAAACGGTACACGTTTGCATTTCTGACTAGTGTATATTCATATCATTTTGTCCATCTGCTCAGTATATCCAGAATATACACGAGTTGACAGAAGCTTCTAACGATCTTGTATAAGTATTATATATATGCGGATGTACAGGCTGATCTGAATCTATTCTGTTCACAAAGGCAAGCTAATCTGAATATATTCTGTTCACAAAAGCAAGCTGATCTGAATCTATTCTGTTCTCAAAAGCAAGCTAATCTGAATATATTCTGTTCACAAAAGCAAGCTGATCTGAATCTATTCTGTTCACAAAAGCAAGCTAATCTGAATATATTCTGTTCACAAAAGCAAGCTGATATGAATATATTCTGTTCACAAAAGCAAGCTGATCTCCAATAGCAAACCCTTTCCCCAGTAAGACATTTTAGACTCTGCTGATTTGAAAGTAATATATAAAGAGAAAAATTCTAGAATTTGGTAGTAATATTTAATAAAACAAATATGGTGGGAAAACGAGAAATCTCTTATATTTAGCAACTTCTCCTTTTTTCAGAAAGAAGTCATAGATCTTCAAAGAAAGCCTCAAATGATACCCTGTACCACATACAACACATCTGTTGCAAACGGTTTAGAAAACATCTCAGTAGTTGGATACCATATAATGTGTTGAAAACATTGTTGAAAAAGTAGAAATTTGAGTATCATGAGCAATTTCTCCCTTTTGCTACAATGTTTTCAAAAGTTGTCTGCTGCCAATGCATCAACATGCGTCTGCAAGTGAGAATGGGTTAAAACCAGTTACATGAACGTATATCTGTATGACATGTTCAGTTATTTATACACGAATTTCGGTCTGGAAAGTTTTCAATTCATACTGAAATAACGGCATTGCATTGTTTGGTTGAGTTTTGACGTCGTTTGTTCAGTCGCATCACGGTGGCCATTTTATCTATACATGTGTTTCCTGTATTTCTCGAACTAGTACTCCACATAACAGTCTTTCCAAGCTTTCCACGCTTTGCACATTGAGTTTTGTCAAACGTCGGAAAATTGTTGGCTGAGCCGGGATTCGAACTCACAACCCCTGGTTTGAGCGCCCTCGTCGCTACCGACTGACCTACGAGGGCTTGTTAAAACGACAAACTCTTCCTGACTCAGAAGATGTTTGAAGACTGTGGAGTTAACTTTGGCAAGGCGCGTTACATAGCCTAGTACTGGTGTGTTTGCCCAGAAATCATGAATAACTGCAAAATCGTCGTGATATAACTGAAATATCGTCGTGATATAACTAAACTATCGTCGTGATATAACTAAACTATCGTCGTGGTATAACTGAAATATCGTCGTGGTATAACTGAAATATCGCCGTGGTATAACTGAAATATTCTCGGGATATAACTGAAATATCCTCGTGGTCTAACTGAAATATCGTCGTGATATAACTGAAATATCGTCGTGATATAACTAAACTATCGTCGTGATATAACTAAATTATCGTCGTGGTATAACTGAAATATTGTCGTGATATAACTGAAATATCGTCGTGATATAACTAGACTATCGTCGTGATATAACTAAACTATGGTCGTGGTAAAACTGAAATATCGTCGTGATATAACTAAACTATCGGCGTGGTATAACTGAAATATCGTCTGATATAACTGAAGTATCGTCGTAATATAACGGAAATATCGTCGTGATATAACGGAAATATCGTCGTGATATAACTAAACTATCGTCGTAATATAACTGAAATATCGTCGTGATATAACTGAAATAATATTGAAAACGGGGTAAACCCCCAATAACACTAAAATTCATTAGACCTGCACGGTAACTGCCTCGGTGGTGTAGTTATCATAGCGTCCGCCTCGAGAGCGGGAGACATGTGTTCGGTCATACAAATGACTTTAAAACTGGTAGTAGTAGTAGTGTATCGTTTTCAAACTTAAGAGTTGCAGTGAAAGCATTACGACTAATACGCTGGTTTCGGGTAAAACCTCCCAACAGTAAATGTTATTTACCAAGAAAAGGTCGTGATAAAACAGAAATACCGTTGAAAGTGGCATAAACAAAAACCTGAATTGTACACATGTCAACTTAATGTTGTCACGGAGTACTTCATTTCTTTCTTTATGAATCCGCCGTCGCCAGATGATAAGTGTAAAAGGAATTGGATCCCTTTTCGCAATAATGACTTGAGTGAGTGTCCAAAATAATTTCTAACAGTTCTTTTCAAATGCTGGTCTGATTCAAGGTAATCTGCAAATCATATTTGGTATCGATCGCGATCGTTATTCCGAATTGTGATATATTCCAAGCGACACAACTCTAAACTTTTAAAATTCATTGTCAATAAAGAGTTGTTTCCCTTACACTGTATTCTGTAAATTGACACAATTCTCTGTTATGCACGCTTCTGGTGCCTCTGACGGAGATGTCTTCAACCCATTCCCACGAGCAGACGCATTATGATGCACCTGTGACTGATGACCTTTTGAAAACATTGTGGAAAAATTAGATATTGCTCATAATGAGCACTTTCTCAATTCGCCACGATGTATACACCTCTATTCAAAAAACACTTTTATCTTTAGAGGTTTTTCAGTCATATCACGACGGCCAGTTCAACTACCCATTTCCTATAAGGTTCCTGGCATTCTCACACCAGTTATCCACACAACAGTCTTTCCTAGCAACTTGGTACTTTTCCACATAGACTATACGATGAATGACGTTTGTCGCATTGACTTGTGTCAAACGTCAGATAGAATGTTGACGGATATCACTTCCTGCATTGACAGCCGACAGCCCGCGTCGCTGACAGAGCTACTAGGTATTCTCTGTGTTTTCTAGAGAATAACATTAAGTTAAACAAGAGGGCCATGATGATCCTGGAATCGCTCACATGAGTTATGTAATAAGAATGTGTTATGCCAACCACACAGTAGACAACAAAAACTCATTTTGCGGTCAGGTAAGTCAAAATAAGTCTCGAGAGCCACAATGCAAAATAACCCAAACCTATGTTGTCTGTCTTTTTTCTAATAAATATGACTTCAGATAACTGATAAGTCACCAAAGAAGAGTTAAGTTTCAGTATGAATTTCAAAATCAGACATTTTCTTAGGAGATAATGTTCTAAATCTTAAACTATATGCATAAAGGAAACACAGCTCCAAGTGTCTTTTGACAAATCAACATGGCTTGACGGAATCAGGTAGAGGGTCATCCAAGGAACATGTCTACAGAATAATTTTAAAATGAGTTTGATACTTGCGGAAGAGAATATTTTTAAAGCTTTCACAAAAGCCATTAGGTTAAAAAGAGCCCCGACCCCTGGAGGCCATGTTTTTTTTATCAATCAAGACTTGAAGAAATTTGAAAAGGGATCACTGAAGAACTATTTCTTAAAGATTATTTGAAAACAAGAGGGCCAAGATGGCCCTAAATCGATCACCTGAATGATAGGAAATTAGAAGCAAATATTTAACTGCAAATATCTGTGAAAATTTGATCAGGAGTTCAAATGAAATTGCAAAGAGTGGACACTCAGTTAAAGAAATAGTTTATCAGTAAAAGCCATTTGTATCTTGAAATCTAACAAGAACTTTAATAAGAATGGAATTATAAAGTTTTGTCAGTTTGCACCTTTCCTGATGCCGCTTTGCTGTCCTGTTTGTCAACAGTTTTTGTAGAGTCACCCAAATAACATTTCTGCCAAATTATCTTGGAATCTGACAAATGGATTATGGAGATGGAGGTTTTTAAAGTTTGGGTATTTTTCTCAATTTCTGATGCCGCAGCAACAAAAGTTCAACACAGAATGTAAGTCTGAACAATTTTGAAAGAGGACCATCAAAGGAACATTCCTGTGAAGTAACGTTGAAATTGGTCGAGTGGAATGGTAGAAGTTGACATTTGTAGCTAAAAGTTCAATTTAGCCCTTTTGTGATGACGCGAGGTTGCTATGATTTTGTAACCAATCAATACGGAATCAAGACTGATAGAAAACAGAAAAAAAGCTGAGCTGAACAAAAAACCTTAACCGGACGACGCCGCAGCCACAGAAAAAAAGCTGAGCTGAACAAAAAACCTTAACCGGACGACCACGCCGCCGCCGCCGACGCCAGGGTCATGACAATAGCTCTCGTTTTTTCAAAAGTCGAGCTAAAAATGGAATTTCCAAATGTTGTCGTTTTGCCCCTTTTCTGATGCCTCCTGACTGCCATGTTTTTCAACCAAACAGTATGTCTTGAACAATCTTTGTAGAGGGTCACTCAAGGAACATTTCTACCAAACTATATTGGAATCTGACATGCAGATTCAGAGGAGAAGGTTTTTAAAATTTGGACACTTTGCCCCCTTTCTGATGCCGCAGCAACTAAAGTTCTCAATGGAATTTAAATCTTTGAACACTTTCGAAAGAGGGCCACCAAAGAAACATTCCTATTAAGTTTGGATAAAATTGGTCCTGTGGTTTAGGAGGAGATAATGTTTAAAGCTAAAAGTTAACGACGGACGACGGACAACAGACGACGGACAAAAAGTGATCAGAATAGCTCACCATGAGCCCTTGGCTCTATGTGATCTAAAAAGCCATAACTCTAATCAGAGAAGATTTTTATATTTGTTTCTATAGCCATATTAGACAAAAACAAAGAGCCCCGACCTAGTTAGTTTTTTACCAGACATGACCTAAATTCAAATATAGCCTTGATATAAAACAAACACCAATTCAGACAAAGTCCCAACATGCTCAAGTTAGAAATACGGCTTCCAGAGTGTTAACTGGGTGTGTTTTCAATTTGGTCGTATGCCTTAGTTTCAACATGCTCAAGTTAAACAAGAGGGCCATGATGGCCCTGGAATCGCTCACCTGTTTTTTTTTTCACTTTAGCTATATAAGCCCCGCCCCCTGGCAGCCATAGTTTCCGACCAATCAACTTGGCTTGAAGGAATCTGATAAAGGGTCACCCTAGGAACATTTCTACAAAATTATTTAAAAATCAGCCTGACACTTTCGGAGGAGAAGATTTTTTAAGTTTTCACTTTGGCCATATAAGGCAAAAAAGCCCCGCCCCCTGGCTGCCATGTTTTTCGACCAATCAACATGGCTTGAAGGAATCTGATAGAGGGTCACCCAAGGAACATTTCAAGAAAATTATTTGAAAATCGGCCCGACACTTATGGAGAAGAAGATTTTTTAAGTTTTCACTATAGCCATAAAAGGCAAAATAGCCCCGCCCCCTGGCAGCCATGCTTTTTGACCAATCAACATGGCTTGAAGGAATCTGATAGAGGATCACCCAAGGAACATTTCTACAGAATTATTTGAAAATCGGCCTGACACTTTTGGAGGAGAAGATTTTTTAAGTTTGCACTATAGCCTAATAAGGCAAAATAGCCCCGCCCCCCTGGCGGCCATGTTTTTCGACCAATCAACATGGCTCGAAGGAATCTGATAGAGGGTCACCCAAGGAACATTTCTACAAAATTATTTGAAAATCGGCCTGACACTTTTGGAGGAGAAGATTTTTTAAGTTTGCACTATAGCCATATTGGCAAAATAGCCCCCCCCCCCCCTTGGGGCCATGTTTTTCGACCAATCAACATGGCTTGAAGGAATCTGATAGAGGGTCACCCAAGGATCATTTCTACAAAATAATTTGAAAATCGGCCTGACACTTTGGGAGGAGAAGATTTTTAAGAATTTTGAAGTTTTTTTCATTTTGTTGCCATGGAAACCAGAATTCTGCATGGATCCCAAAAATTTTAAGGAATTCTGGTGAGGACATTGCGAGGATGCTTTCTGTGAAGTTTCATCCCAGTTGACCCACTGGTTACAGAGGAGAAAATGTTGACGGACGACGGACGACGGACGCCGGACATAGGGCGATCACAATAACTCACCCTGAGCACTTCGTGCACAGGTGAGCTAAAAAGGGGCTTCCAGAGTGTAAATAATATTTTCCTTCAATTTGGCCTAGTGACCGAGTTTTTGAGCCATATTCGAACTTGGCCTAGCCTTCATCAAGACAAACATTCTGACAAAATTTCAAGCTGCTGATGCAAAATATGTGTTCCCTAGAGTGTTAACAATATAGTTCTCAAATTTGGCCTGGTGACCTAGTGTTTGACCAGGATCTATATTCGAACTTAGCCTAAATATCGCCAAGACAATTAGTCAATATTTCAATATGATCAATTTACAAGATTACGATTCAATTTGGCCTAGTGTCCTAGTTTTTCACCCGACATGACCCATACTTGAACTTGGTCTAGATATCACCAACGTTCTTCCAAAGTTTCAAGCTGCTGAAGTAAACAAGACGGCCAAGATGACCCTGAATCGATCACCTGAGTGAAAGCATAGTAGCAAGGTGAGTACACTGCTACTGAAATAGCTTTTCAGTAAAAGCCATTTGTAAAAACTAAAAAGGCATTACATCTTTGAACAATTTGAAAAAGGACCACCAAATGAACATTCCTGTCCAATGGCTTAGTAGATGTCGTTTGAAGCTCTTAAGTTTATTTACCCCTTTTCTGATGCCACATAACAGCTATCTTTTTTTACAGAATAAATTATTTTAAGGGTCAGTAAAGGAACATTTCTGCTAAATTATCTTGAAATCTGACAAGAACTTAAATAAGAATGGAAAGTTTTGTTATTATGCCCCTTTTTTGATGCCAATTTCTGCCATGTTTTTCATCAAATCAATATAGCTTGAACAGTTTTTGTAAAGGGTCACTCAGGGAACATTTAAATTTTGACATTTTGACCCTTTTCTGATGCTGCCTAGTTGCCAAGCTTTTCAACCAATCAGAATGGCTTGAACAATTTTTGTAGAGGGTAACCCAAGTACCAAATCATATTGGAATCGGACAAGCAGATTCAGAGAAGAAGAATATCAAAAATTGGTCCCTTTTCCCCTCTTTCTGATGACACAGCAACCAAAGTTCTACATATAATTTAAACCTTTTAACAACTTTGAAAGAGGACCACCAAATGAACATTTCTGTGAAGTAAGATTGAAATTGGTCCAGTTGTTTAGGAGGAAATGTTGTTTAAAGCTAAAAGTTAACGAAGACAGACGCAAAGCAGCCGCCGAAGGACAGACAGTGATCAGAATAGATCACCTTGCAGGTGATCTAAAAATGCAGTCCCTATAGTGTAAAAAAATATTTCTCAAATTTTGCCAATTGACCTAGTTTTTATAGACATAAGCTATATTTTCACTAAGCCTTGATATAAAGTTTCAAAATGCTCAAGTTTAAAATGCAGCCCCCAGAGAGTTAACAAGAAATTCCCTTGACTTTGTGCCCTAGCTTTTTGCTTGACATGACCCATATTCGAACTATGCCTAGATATCATCAAGACAAACATTCTGACAAAGTTTCCAGCTACTGGAGAAAAAAATGTAGTCTCTTGAGTGTTAACAAGATATTTCTTAAATTTTACATAATGACTTAGTTTTTGACTGGACATGACCTTTATTAAAACTTAGCCTAGATATCATTAAGACCTTTAATCTGACAATGTTTTAAAAAGTTCAAGATAAAAATGCAGGTTCTGGAGTGTAACAACTTTCCTTTATTTTGACCTTGTGACCTAGTTTTTCACCGGACATGACCAATATTCATCAAACTTGGCCTAGATATCATCAAGACAAACATTCTGAAAAAGTTTCAAACTGCTGAAGCAAACAATGCAGTCTCTAGAGTATTGAATAGATATTTCTCAAAACTTGCCTTGTGACCTAGTTTTTGACCTGACATGACCTTTATTTGAACTAAGCATAGATATCATCAAGACATTTATTCTGACAAAGTTTCAACATGCTAAATTTAAAAATGCTGCCTCTAGACTGTTAACAACATTTCCCTTCAATTTGGTCTAGTGACTTAGTTTTTGACCTGACAAGACCAATATTTGAACTTGGCTTAGAAATCAGTAAGATAAACAAACTGAAGTTTCATGAAGATTGAAGGATAAAAGTGGCCTCCAGAATGTTAACAAGCAAGTTGTTGACGACAGACGACGGACAAAAAGTGATCACAAAAACTCACCGTGAGCACTTTGTGTTCAGGTTAGCTGAAAATGCAGGAATTTTGGTGAGGACATTTAGAGTGTGCTTTCTGGGATGTTTCACCCCAAGTGACCCAATGGTTACAGAGGAGAAGATGTTGACAGATGATGGAAGCCTGCCAAAAGGCCATCACTATAACACACCTTGAGCACTTTGTCCTAAGGTAAACTAAAGAAGAGCACAATGGAGTGAACGCCAACACCAGCTGTTTTTTTCCCAAGTCAAAAAAGGGGCATAACTGAATAGACATGTGTATTGTTTAAAGGAACATGTATATCAAGTATCATTTAAAAATGTTGAATGCTTTTTGAGGTAACGTTAAAGTCGTGTGACGATGCAGGCGATGACGACAAGGGTATCGTAATACCCAGACTTTTGTTCTTAAAAAAACCAGACAAGCTAAAAACCACTTTCTCCTTTTAATACACAATGCACTAGTATTCCACCACCTGACATCACCTACTCTCTTTGTACCTATTGGCATAAAGGGCTGTGATAAAGAATTCAACTCTGTTTTATATTATTTAAACTATTTTTATTTGTTTTTTGTAATTTTAAAGACCTAGCTTACTTGAAAACTGTTTGATGTAAGTGTCAACAATATAAACGAAGCAATCCATTTATAAAGTAAATATGATTCCTTATTATGCTGACTGCCGCAAAACCAATATAAAACAGTCAAACTTGTGTTGGTTGTCACCTCTGTTGTATTAAGCAGTTACTTGAATAATAACAAAAAAAAACATTTTCACCTTTATTTGACCTATAGTCTAACTTTGGTGGCTGCTTAATGCAAGTTTGACAAAGCAGTTCTTTTTTTTAAAAGTCACAAGATTCCTAATTATGCTATTCAGTGTTAGTCTGAATCACTGTCTCGCTGTTTCATATTTTCTATTGCTTTCTTGTGGGCTTTAATGGCATCCTGAAAGTAGAAAAATAATGTCGTCAAATGTTAGCTTTCTCTTATCCATTCCCACAACATATCGAGGGCTTGGTGTGAAACCGTTGTAACTAAAAACCTATTTTGAAAACCCTGGTTTAGGGGAAGTTTTGACCCCTTTGTAAACAAAGAAAATTTAGGTGCCATTGCTCATTCTGGCACCTAAATTTCCATTGTTTACCAAGAACAAGAGGCCCAAGAGGGCCAGTATCGTTCCACGGCCATAAGGCAAAATAAAATCTCCAAACAGCCCTGCCCCGTGGTGGCTATTTTTTTTACCAACCACCATGGCTTAAAGGAATCTTGTAGAGTGTCACCAAAGGAATGTTTCTGCAAAATTATTTGAAAATATGCCTGACACTTTCGAAGAGAAGATTTTTTAAGTTTTCACTATGGTCATATAAGTCAAAATAGCCCCGCCCTCTGGTGGCCATGTTTTTCGACCAATCAACATGGCTTGAAGGAATCTGATAGAGGGTCACCCAATGAACATTTCTACAAAATTATTTGAAAATCGGCTGAACACTTTCGGAGAAGAAGATGTTTTAAGTTTTCACTATAGCTATATAACACAAAAAAGCCCCGCCCCCTGGCGGCCATGTTTTTCGCCCAATCAACATTTCTTGAAGGAATCTAATTAAGGTTCACACAAGGAACATTTCTACAAAATTATTTGAAAATCGGCCTGACACTTTTGGAGGAGAAGATTTTTTAAGTTTGCTCTTTAGCCATATATGCAAAATAGCCCCGCCCTGTGACGGCCATGTTTTTTTACCAATCAACATGGCTTGAAGGAATCTGATAGAGGGTCACCCACGGAACATTTCTACATAATTATTTGAAAATCTGCTGAACACTTTTTGAGAAGAAGATTATTTAAGTTTTCACTATAGCTATATAAGGCAAAAAAGCCCCGCCCCCTGGCGGCCATGTTTTTCGCCCAATCAAAATTTCTTGAAGGAATCTAATAAAGGGTCACCCAAGGAACATTTCTACAAAATTATTTGAAAATCGGCCTGACACTTTCGGAGAAGAAGATTTTTTAAGTTCTCACTATTTTTTTCTTTCGGTTGCCATGGAAACCAGAATTTTGAATGGATCAAAAAAAATTGAAGGAATTTAGTAGAGGACATTGAGAGGATGCTTCCCATGAAGTTTCAACCAAATTGGCCAAGTGGTTAGGGAGAAGAAGTCGTTTAAAGGAAAAAGTTAACGCACGCACGCACGCACGCACGCACGCACGCACGCACGCACGACGGACAATTCGCCATGACATAAGCTCGACTGGCTTTCAGCCAGTGGAGCTAAAAATGATTTAATGCTTATTAAGACTTTATGGCGAGGTGATTAACCTTGGTAAAAAAATACCTATTTTTATTTACAACAGTTTCACGCCAAGCCCTCGATATCTTCAGCAGAGGACATGGAGTCAAATTAGCCAAAAATATGGAAACTCTCTATCTATAAACGGAAGTGTAAGTGAATAAAGTTGAAAACATTATTTGAAAAAAGACAAAAACTCATTATGAGCAAATTCTCCTTTTGCCACAATGTTTTCAAAATTAGTCTGCCGAACAGGCATCAGAAAGTGTTTGCATGTGGTGAAGGGTTCAACTGCTTTAAAATGAACTTATTATTTTTCCAACAACACACAATTTGAAGCAGAATACTTTGAAAACATCTCGACAAAAATAAGAAAAATCTCTATCAAAGAAAGTACAATATTGAATATCTGCAAATATTGTGTCAAACGGAGAAATTGCTAAGACTTAATAAATTCAAAAGCTGTCTGCTGCAGATATTGGTACCTCAAATTGTGTATGTGCATGGGAGAGGCTTAAATATGCTTGTATTAAAAGTTCCATTTTCGTTAGAACTTGCTCCTGCCTCGGGCATTATCCGATAAAAACCAATCTCACCGAAGCCCAGAGCCCAAATAGCTCAGTTAGTTGATTGATGGTTTGGTGCTTTACGCCTTCAACAGTTTTTCAGTTATATCACTGTGTTTCCTCCTGGATAAGTAACCAGTACTACAGGTCACTTTATCCCGACACCAGCCAGTCAGTCGTAATGCTAACCCTGCAACCCTGAGCACCAAGGAGGGCAGCCATTACTACCTTTTTTAAAGTCTTTAGTATCACCTGGCCTGGCTCTACCACTACACCACAAAGACGGTCCTCGCCAATGAGCTCAGTTTGCAAATACAAAGGCTAGCAATCAAATGGCCTCATCTTAGGTCTAATAACATTGTTATAACTACCATTCTATAGGCGGCTATTCTTTCATCACATAAAGCAAATCTGCAGTAGATGACTTTGAAAAAAATCTTGAAATACTATAGAAAATCTCTTACATGAAGAAGTATAATCAATTTTTCTTTATGAGTTCAAAAATCTTCTCCTGAAGATATGTCACAATACATCTGCAAATGGGAAAGAGTTAACCCTTTCCCTCATATTGACGCTTTATGACGCCTCTGCAGCATACGGCTTTTTGAAAACATAGTGACAAAAGAAGAAATTGCTAAAAAATGAGCAATTTCTTCTTTTGCCACAATGTTTTCCACTTTTAGTCATAGGTTATCCATTCAATTATCGTTCTATTTTTTGACAAAATTTGTTCAAATTTGTCTGCTGCAGAATTTTCGTATGAGGGAAAGGGTTAATATAGGGATAATACACATTTTCGAGGGCGTGAACATCTGCGGACGCCCTTAAAATGTGTTTATGCCCTCGTGCGATAACGATTGACACATGTGACGTCATAAAGTAAACAAGTAATGTTTTACATATCCACAAACTGGTAGTACATCAAGGCTGCCATCGCTGACTCGACACGGGTCGAATTAAATAAATGGTTTTGGATTATTTTATGCTCTTTAACTGTGAGTCTATTGCATGTTACTGATTATCAAGTTAAAGAAGCTGATGTTATTGTTAACCCAACAATTGCTCCTACTCTAGGGGAGATGCAGCGTCCATGTTTTGTTTACTATCGGTGCCCGGGTAAAGCATATGTAAAACATCTAACCGGTCTGAAACGGCACGTACGCGCGAAAATCGCTTTGTTTATACACGTTTTCTCGCCGTTTACGCCCGGTTTTTGCAATGTTTCTGTATCCCTTAAGCGGGCGTAAAACATAGATTTTATGCAATAATTATCATTAATGATATAAGAGGTCCAAATTGGGTTACTTGTTTAACCCTTTACCTCATACGACAATTCTGCAGCAGACGACTTTGAACATATTTTATCAAAAAATAGAATAATCTCGTTTTGAGCAATTTCTTCTTTTGTCACTATGTTTTCAAAAAGCCCTCTGCTGCACAGAGGTGTCAGAAAGCGTCTATATGAGGGAAAGGGTTAAACAAAAATTTCACAATGTGTATTCAGGTATTGCTTGTTTTAATCTTTGTATAACATACCTTATGCACTTTAATCTGGTTTTCATGAAATTGCTCTTCAATTTTCTGATGATCCTTCAGTTGCTCGAACTGTTGCGCTCTCTGTAAATACATTATCATACAAACAGTTTGACCTTCACTTATTAAACCTTTCCAACAAACAGCATATATGTAGGCTAGCAGATGTCTATAACACATTTCCCTCATATAGACGCTTTCTGACGCCTCTGCAGCAGACAGCTTTTTGAAAACATAGTGACAAAAGAAGACATTTCTCAAAACAAGCAATTTCTCCTTTTGCCACAATGTTTTCCACTTTTAGTCATAGGTCATCCATTCAATTATAGAGATTTTCCATTTTTTGACAAAATATGTTCAAAGTTGTCTGCTGCAGAATTGTTTAATGAGGGAAAGGGTTAAAGACATCAAGGCAAAACTATAGAAAATCTCTATAAAAGAAAATATAATTATTGAATTGAGTTAAAAATCATTGTGGCTTATCAGGCAATGTCTGTTCCTGTTTGCGACCAGTTTAGAATCAGACCAACATAAATCTTGATCTGCACTTATCATCCTTTATTCAAAGAAGGTTTTAAGAAACTTATAATTTGTCATTGTTTGAACGATTTTCATTGGAACTTTCAACAATTTTTCAGTTAGTTACTGGTACAGTTAAGAACATCATATAATTGACAAATTTACCGCTCCGCTCCGTTCCGTTCCGTTCAGTTACGGTCATAAAGCGTTCAGTTGTTTAAATCATTGTGATTGCTTTTTTCCGTTCCGATCAAATTTCGTCAAATAATTATTAAGTAAATTGTTGCAATAATGAGCAAAGCATTCATTTGATTGGATTTTTTCATTCATGAATTATGATTGTTTTGTTCTGAGCGCAAAATTCCGTTCAGCTCTTAAAGCGTTCCAACTTCGTTCCAATCACGCTCACGATCCAATCACGTTCCACTCAGATTGTCAATTTCATGATGTTCTTAACCCTTTCCCTCATACGACAATTCTGCAGACAACTTTGAACATATTTTGTCAAAAAATGGAAAATCTCTATAATTGAATGGATAACCTATGACTAAAAGTGGAAAACATTGTGGCAAAAGGAGAAATTGCTCGTTTTGAGCAATTTCTTCTTTTGTCACTATGTTTTCAAATAACCATCTGCTGCAGAGGCGTCAGAAAGCGTCTATATGAGGGAAAGGGTTAACTGTACCACTGGGTCATTTATCCAGACACCAGCGAGACAAATGTAATGTTAACCTTGCAACCCAAGGAGGTAAAGCCATTAATACCACTGTTGGGACGGTTCTTGTCCAGAGTCTACACAATTAATAAACGATTTTTCAAAGTTACTAATAACACAGACAGCTCCGCCGAAACAAATATTTCTAAGTGGAGTCATTTTCACACCAAGATTATCTCACATTTAATACATTTAAACCCTATATTATGGGTACCAAAAAATTGTCTCACTGAGGTGATTCTTTTCAGTACCCACAACATAGGGTATGAAGTTTAAAGATAGATTTTTACCCTTTCCAACATACAACAAATCAGCAGCAGACGACTTTGGAAACATCTCAACAATAATATTGTAAATCCCTATAAATGAGGGTATATTTACTGAATAAAGTTGAAAGCATTGTGGCTAAAGGAAAAATTGCTTGTTTTGAGCAATTTCTTCTTTTGTCACACAATGTTTTCAAAAGTTATCTGATGCAGAGGCGTCAAAAAGCGTCTATATGGAGGAAAGGGTTAAGCAACTTACCAATTTCCTGAAATACTCCTCTTCATGAGCAGCTTCCATTTTACCGAAACTTCCACCGGCCTCTCTAATAGATCCACCAGATCCTCCGCCCTGTAATTACACACAATGAACAATAGAAATTACAAACAATGAGCAACAGATATTATGAACAATGAATAACAATAATTACAAACAATCAACAATCTCTATAAATGAATGGATAACCTATGACTATAAGTGGAAAACATTGTGACAAAAGGAGAAATTGCTTGTTTTGAGCAATTTCTTCTTTTGTCACTATGTTTTCAAAAAGCCATCTGCTGCAGAGGCGTCAGAAAGCGTCTATATGAGGGAAAGGGTTAAGGAAAATAAATTATCCTTTAACAGATATGCTATTTTAGTTTAACTTTATCTATTTTACATCGATTGGGAAACAAGCTTTAAATTAATATTATTCACGCTCGATGCCAGTTTCCTGGAGACATAAACTTTATTGCGTTGTTTCTTTGGAAAAATCCCAAAAGCAGAACCTGCTCATTACAAAATTCAAACCCGAGACCTGTGGTATGAGATCTAGATTGAGGCCCATACTCTACCACTGCAACACTGTCTTCCATGACTGATATATATGCTATTTTTAGAGCTGTCTACTTTCCAATTTTGTATACAAAAAGTGTAACATTTGGGAAATCTGGAATAAGTTTTTGAAACAGAGTAAAAATCATTGCAAGAAAAAGAAAATTGCTTGTTTTGAGAAAATTATCCCTTTCTCACAATGTTTATTTTGTTATATTCTGTTAAAGTTGTATTGAGCAAAGCTTTAGATGGTGAAAATTGTAATTTACCTTTCCTGCTCCAGAACCAAAATCCCCACCTGACATAGATCTTGTCCTGAAATAAGAAAGTTTTTAATTACCAAAAAATGAAGAAAAATAAAGATATGTTGCAAAATACATATTTTCTTATTATAATCTTCTAATGCCCCTATACATGTGCAAATTGGTAAATTTGGCTCCTACATTGGCTCCAAAATTATCAATTTGGCTACGAAGTAAAGTAGCCGAAGAACGACCTCTAATATACTATATAGTAGTTTGGTTACAGTCCTATCAAACAGTTCTCATTTTGACCTTTGACCTGTAAGTGTGACCTGGACCTTCCTATTACAGGCCTGGGTCTTGTGTGCGACATGGCACCTTATGATGGAGAACATGTGTGCAGCCTAGTAACTTGGGAATCCTATGATGCATGGTTGAGATGTGAGCCGGACAAGGTACAGTCCTATCAAACAGTATTCATTTTGACCTTTGACCTATAAGTGTGACCTTGACATTTGAGGTACAGGCCTGGGTCTTCTGCGCGACACACCGCCTCATCATGGTGAAGGTTTGTGCCAAGTTTCTTTGTAATCTAATGATGCATGGTTGAAATGTGGGCCGGACAAGGTAGTCCTATTAAACAGTACTCATTTTGACCTTTGACCTCTAAGTGTGACCTTGATATTTGAGGTACAGGCCTGGGTCTTGTTCGCCACACGTCGCCTCATCATGGTGAACGTTTGTGCCAAGTTTCTTGGAACTCCTATGATGCATGGATGAAATGTGGGCCGGACAAGGTACAGTCCTATCAAATAGTACTCATTTTGACCTTTGACCTCTAAGTGTGACCTTGACATATGAGGTACAGGCCTGGGTCTTAAGCATGACACGCCGCCTCATCATTGTGAACGTTTGTGCCAAGTTTCTTGGAAATCCTATGATGCATGGTGGAGATTTGGGCCGGGCAAGGTAATCCTATCAAATAGTACTCATTTTTACCTTTGACCTCTAAGTGTGACCTTGACATTTGAGGTACAGGCCTGGGTCTTGTCCGTGACACGCGGCTTCATTATGGTGAACGTTTGTGCTAAGATTTTTGAAATCCTATGATGCATGGTTAAGATGCGGGTCGAACAAGGTTATGTGGGACTGACAGACAGACAGACTGAAGGACAGACAGACGAACGGACGGACATATGGAATCGACCAAACCGGTAGTCCCCAATTCGATCTTCGATCGGTAGGGCACTAATAAGTGCATTCAAGATAATGATAAAAGCAACTGGAGAATGATTTTGACCTTTCTTCCCCACCCACTTTAAATAAGCCAGTAGGTTTGTAGCAATTTTCAGTTTGTACAACAAAGAGAAACTGACAATCACTGAAATACTAAATAAACGATTTAAGAAAGAAGTAAAATCTTACAAAACTACTCGAAATGGTCGAGAAATACTTTGGAAAAGTCTTATTGACATGTTTTCAAAATTGTGAGACCGTCTTGAAAGAAATGCGGAAGTGAACAAATACATCGACACCTAAAAAAAGTGTAAACATCCGCTTTTAGATGTGACAGGAGATGCAGACTACAAAAGTTGCTTTGAACAAGTACAATCCGATAGTATTTGTGTAAATATGTTAATAACAACCTATTTATTGGTGATCGTATGTTCATAAATACATGTAGTCGCTATTTAATTACATATTTGTAAACGGTGTTAAACATGATCATCACCCTAAAATGTAATCCTAGGATTAAAAAAGTTGTGTTTGTGGTAGAATTTAAAAAAACACTTATCTCAGCATGTTATGAGTAGGACTTAAGTTATGAATGTCAGTGTACATTACGATTAACCTGTACATCTGTTTATCGATTGGTTGTGACAGGGAGGTAATTTTATAAGACCTAGGGATTATCATAAAGTTACTTTGAGCGCATGGTTAGACTGTCAATCCACTCTGAGGTCTAGGTTCTGGTATTTTCTGAGGTGCTTTTAAGTGTATCCCATTCAACTAGAGGTCAAGTACTTGGCATTTCCAGGAAAAATGACCATAGGTGTATCAGGTGCTATCCATAGTCCAGAATTCTGTACTCGGAATATGATTTTAAATTTTGACTATGTATAACATCGATATATTGAGACTAGTGCTATACACTGCATGAGCATGTTAAAGAACCAAGGATTAATTTTACCAATGCTAGTGGAACATCTGACCTATTAAATTAACCTCAATTTCCTACATACAACAAATCGACAGCAGACGACTTTGAAAACATTTTAAGTATCATCTTTATCAAAATGGTAAAAGGAGCAATTTACCTGTAAGATACCTGTAAGATGCTTTTGGGCTCTGTAGTAAGGACGTCTGTACTTTTTAAGCCCCTCTTCTTATATAATTCTCATATTGCAACAGTGTCTTTAATAAAACACCTAAATTGTATGGCTTATGCTAAAATATGCATATATATAGGTAGGATAGAATTTTAAATGAGTCTAAGACTTTCAATGTTTACAGTATAGGGATTTCATTATTCATTAACCCTTTCCCTCATATGACAATTCTGCAGTAGATGAATTTGAACATATTTTGTCAAAACATAGAAAATCTCTATGATTGAATGGATAACCTATGACTAAAAGTGGAAAACATTTTGGCAAAAGGAGAAATTGCACGTTTTGTGTAATTTCTTCTTTTGTCACTATGTTTTCAAAAAGCTGTCTGCTGTAGAGGCGTCAGAAAGCATCTAAATGAGGGAAAGGGTTAAGAGGCGGCAGCTAGTTAGGCGACCAATTTGACTGCCTCAAACATATTTCTGGTCGGCTCAAATCAAGATTAGAATATTTACTGTGTCTAAACACTCTGCCTCTTAGTTTAACATTGAAGTTTTCTTAATGAAAACCCTTGATTTATAATATATTTATATACTGTACATGTTTTATGTGTCATGTAGGAGATGAACAGCTGAAGTTAGGAAAATATACCATAGACAATGTACGAATGACCAACCTAACTAATGGGTGTGCTCTACCCCCACCTGCACCCCCACCCCCTCCCATACCCAAACCATGCAGTCTGCCACCAGAACTGGATGATGACGATGATCCATTTAAAGGTAATTGATCCCTTTCCCACTTGTAGATGCCTTGAAACGCATCTGAAGACGTTTTTTGAATACATGTACATAGACTAGTGGCTAAAGATGAAATTGCTCATAATGTTTTCAACTCATTTCAATAGTTAAATAATTATATTTTCATTTAATGAGATTACAATATAAATTTGTCCACAGATGATTTTCAAGTCGTTTGCTGCAGATTTTCTGTATGTGTCACAGTGGGAGAGGGTAAAGTTTGACCTGAAGCTTGCTTGATAGAACTCCTTTTTGAAAATATTATTGAAAAAGAGGACAATTGCAATCATGATGATGTTCTGTCAAGGAAAAGGGTTAGAACAATTTGATAGATCTATGTACTACATAGTTTGTAGTATGTATTATTCCCTTCTTTTATATAGACAAATTTGAAAACTCAGTACGAAAAAGAGAGTGTTTGAAATGAGAAATTTTCGACTTCTATCATAATGTTTCAATTCTTTATCGAAATTATACATAAATTATACATAAGATTTTCACCATACAATGAAACCTGTGTATAAAGACCACCCATGGTAAGATATCAATCTGGTATTTTTTCACAAGTGGTCTTTATTTGCAGGGTCATTTATGCAGAAAATGAGTAATCAGGAATCTAAAAGTATGGTTGATATAGCCAGGCAATTGCTCTTCGAATGTGGTCTTTAGCACAGGTTTGACTCTCCATTGTATTACATTACTTTCTCAAGATGTCTTCAGACTTGATGATTCTAGTTTGAAACAGAGGACTAGATAAAGGGGAGTAAACTGGACTTTCCCCCACAATATCTCTCTTATTACTTAACCAATCCCTATGTAGTGGGTACTCAAGGGAATCTTCTTAGTGAGATGATTTTTTTGAGTACCCACAATACAGGGTTTGAGTGTCAAATAGGGATTTTAGAAAATGAAAAAAATGCCCCTTATCTTGTGCTCTGGGGTGTACATCCAACATGACTGCATATAAATTTCAGAGAAGCGGTTTCAAAAAGAGCTGCAGTTTAGAATGGTTGGAGCTATTGAGAAAGGGGACAAAACTCTCCTGCAAAGTTTGGTAAAATCTGGAGTAGACACGAATGCCAGAATCCAACTGGTGAAAACGCCACTCACACTTACCGTGGAACAAGAAGACCTACAGATTAATCTTATCTCAACACTGTTTGCCGGTGGGGCTGATCCTAATCTGCATGACTTTACACCCCGGAGCCTCGCAGCCCTTCACATAGTGGCTGAGAGAGGCCATATTGAGGCAGCTACAGCTATAATCAATCAGTCATGTGACCAGTCGTGTGATTTAGAGATACGTGATAAAGCTGGATGTACACCGTTACAGTTTGCAGCAAAATTTGGACAGTTAAAAATGGTGGAATATCTGTTAGATCTGTCGGCTGATATCCATGCTAGAGACTACAGTGGGTGTACTGCCCTTCACAGAGCGTGCGAAAGTCGACACTATGATACAGCGAAATATCTATTGGAACGCGGACATGGTGTAAATGTTACCGATGATTTCAAGTGGACGCCGATATTTTACAGCGCTTTCTTTTCTCATATAGATATGGTAAAACTGCTGGTTCAGTATGGAGCCGATCTGAACATTCTGGACATGCATAACAACTCTGTATTGAGTGCAGCTTGTTACTGCCAACATTCGGTGCTGGATTTCTATCCGGTGAAACGAATTGTTTCAACATCATTTGACTATTACGAGCGTACTTGGTCTATCCCGCCACAGGATTTGAAGAATTATCTTATCAATGAAGGCAACTACCTTTTGTGGGACTCGGACATACGTAGAATAGTGATGGTGAAGTTTCTAGTCAACTCGGGAGCTGATCCAAACCTATACGGTTCGGATGGAATGGCACTGCTAGAATATGGAGGTATGAAAAAATCTATGAATGACCTTATGGTCATCTGGTATGAACATAATTATCTGATGATGAATTTATATAATATGAAAAAATAGGAAAAACAATTTTGAGCTGAAAGAAAAATGTACTCGGCTTGGTGAATGTGAAATGACTAAAACCATTATTGAAAATGGAGTTAAATCCCAGGAATCATAATAAGTCATAGGTTAACCCTTTCCCTCAAACAACAATTCTGCTGCAGACGACTTTGAACATATTTTGTCAAAACATAGAAAATCTCTATAATCGAATGGATAACCTATGACTAAAAGTGGAAAACATTGTGGCAAAAGGAGAAATTGCTCATTTTGAGCAATTCCTTCTTTTGTCACTATGTTTTCAAATAGCCATCTGCTGCAGAGGTGTCAAAAAGCGTCTATATGAGGGAAAGGGTTAATAAATAATGAAGCTGAAGCGTCAAATGCTGGTGTATAAACATCCTGGGACAGATATTATGATATTATACTCAGGGACAGTCACACTATATTATATAATAGTGTCCCTGATATACTCTTTTAACTTTAAATCGTTTATAAGTTTAATCCAAACCCATATACATACGTTTTCTGCCACCACTGACACAGAAGACTTTTTAAGACATTGTGGCAAAAATAGACACTGCTCTTATTCTTAAAATTGCCTATTAATTTCAAATAATTGTTCTTTCATTTATAAATAGAGATTTTTTACATTTTGCCTAGATGTTGTCAAAGTTATCTGCTGCGGATTTGTTATTTGTGGGAAAGGGATGGATTGGAAAAAATTGAAATGCAGTGTTCGGAGGACTAGATAAGGAGGAGTAAATGGATCTATCTTATATGAATATCTCTCTCAGAACTCATTCAAACCTATGTTGTGGGTACTCAAAAGAATCGTCTCAGTGAGACGATTCTTTTGAGTACCCGCAACATAGGTTTTGGCGGTCAAATAAGGATTTTAGAGCATGAAAAACGCTCCCTACCCAGAGCTCTGTGTCATTTATTCTTTCACATCGAGCTATGTGACAGACAACTCTTATCTTACATTGAATGATCTACTTTTGAAAACAAGGTTCGAATAATGAGCAAATGTTTTCTTTTCCCTCAATGTTTTCTTTTCCCTCTTATGTTTTTTTTTTTTTTTTGCCGACTCGTAGTAGCTAAGTTGGTAGCAATGTGCGCTGTTAATTCATGTGTTGTAAGTTTGAACCCCAGCTTGACCAACATTCTTTTAATATGATGTTTGACAAAAGTCTCTGTGACAAACCGTCATCTGTACTCCACCAGCGTCCAGCGGGCTATCAGTCTATGTGAAAAACCAGTCACTTGTTTGGAAAGTCTGAAGTGTGGAGTACTGGTGTGAGATAACCAGGAGACACATGAGTAGATGTACTGGCTACCATGATATGACTGAAAAACTGTTGAAACCGGCGTTAAACCCTAATCAATCGTTCTTTCTTTTGTCAGAGCCTTGTATATAAACAACATCACCTAATAACCCTTTCCCATCTGCAGATGCATTTTGAAGCAATAGCAGCAGTTGCTCATGATGAGCAATTTCTCCTTTGGCCACAATGTTTTCAACTTTATTTAACAATTAATCTTTTATGAATATTTTTCAGGATTAGGTCACTATGTATTCAAAGTCATCTGCTGCAGATTTGTTGTATGTGGGAAAGGGTTAAAGTTATATTTCTGAGACTTTCAATTCAACTTCTGAATTTTATTTCTCTTTTACCTTCAGAATTTGCAAAGCGGAGGATGTTTCTGATACTAGCTGGTTCTAAGTTATTGCCAGATGACATATGGGTGAAGGGAGAGGACGGGGGAATTGTTGTCACAGAAACACTCCCAGACTGGTTATCATGGTTTCACATGCAGCTAACAGATCAGTACAATCTTAAGCGACAATGTCGTAACAGTATTCGGCGCAGTCTGGCACCTACCAGAGATATCAATGCTTCTATTTCACAACTCCCATTACCTGCTCCTTTGATAGCTTTCCTTAGGTTAAAAGAATTTGATGATTTGATGCTTAATTTTAAACACTTTCAACTTTAACCCTTTTCAACATACAGATGCTTTCTGACGCCTCTGCAGCAGACGTTTTTTTTAAAACATAGTGACAAAAGAAGAAATTGCGCAAAACAAACAATTTCTCCTTTTGCCACAATGTTTTCCACTTTTAGTCAAAGGTTATTCATTCAGTTATAGAGATTTTCTATTTTTTGGCAAAATATGTTTAAAGTCGTCTGCTGCAGATTTGTTGTATGTGTGAAAGGGTTAACTCTTTCCAACATATAGACACATTTTGTCGACCCTACAGCATACTTCTTTGGATAACATTGCAGTAAAAGGAGAAACTGCTCATAGTGAGAAATTTCTCCCTTTGAGAGAAAGTTTTCAGCACTATTAAAGAATTATACTTTCAGTTTTCTAATTCTTCAGTATTTTTGCCTATATGTTTTCAAAGATGTCTGATGCAGAATTGCTATCTGCAGTAAAGGGTTGATATTTACCCACATAACAACAAATAGACTGCAGGCAGCAGATAACAGGCAAAATAAGGAAAGCAAAGTAACATGTATTATATATAGATTTGAAGACATTGTGACCATGGAAGAAGCTCATTATGACTAAATTCTCCTCTTGCGGCAATGTTTTCAATTATTATCAACTCTAATCATCTATTAATGTAGAAGCATAACAAAGTTTCAAGTTACAAGCTTCTTTAACCCTTTCCCACCTATAGGCGCATTTTGACACATCTTCAGCACACGACTCTTGAAAACATTGTGACCAAAAAGGGGAAATTGCTCAAAACGAGCAATTTCTACTTTTGATACAATGTGTTCAACTTTTTTCAGTAATTATACCGGTACCTACAATTATAGAGATTTTCCATATTTTTTAGTAGACATTTTCAAAGTCGTCTGCTACAGATTTGTTGTATGTGGGAAAGGTATAAGATAAAGTGTTTGATGCTCATTTTTAAATACTTACAACTTTATTGCTTTCCCACATACAACAAATCTGCAGCAGAAGACTTATAAAACATCTGGGCAAAATATGCAAAATCAATAATTATTGACTAGTGTTGAAAACGTTGTGACAAGAGGAAAGATCTCTTCAAAATGTGTCTGCATGTGGGCAAGGGAGGGTAAAAAGGTGAAGTAGATTTGTTGTTCTAGATGTGGTATTTACCCTTTATCTGTCCCCTTGTGTCGCCCATCCAGTACACTTTTTTTGAAAACATTGTTGAAAAAGGAAAAAAATTGCTAAAATATGAATCGATCAACTAATTTTTGAAATTAATAGTAATTATATGCTTTCATTTAAACTTTTCCAAGTGGAAAACTGCAACTCATCTGATATTATACCATGTAAATGGTCAAACCAAGTTTAACCCTTTCCCTCATACGACAATTCTGCAGCAGACGACTTTGAACGTATTTTGTCAAAACATAGAAAATCTCCATAATTGAATGGATAACCTATGACGAAAAGTGGTAAACATTGTGGCAAAAGGAGAAATTGCACGTTTTGTGCAATTTCTTCTTTTGTCACTATGTTTTCAAAAGGCCATCTGCTGCAGAGGCGTCCGAAAGCGTCCATATGTGGGAAACGGTTAACTCTTTCTTACATACAACAAATCTGCAGCAAACGACTTTGAAAACATCCAAGCAAATATTGAAAATATCTACATATGTTATTATTGAATAAAGTTGAAAACATGGTGGCAAAAGGAGAAAATTGCTCATAGTCAGCAATTTCTCCTTTTGTCACAATAGCGTTTTTTAAAGTTGTATGCCTCTGTATGTAGGAAAGGGTTAACTGAAACTTTTTTTCCAAAAAGTGTGTTTTAATTTTTCTCATACTCCTATAATTTATTGTTTGAAAGGAATGTTATTTTGATATGTTTAGCATACATGTATCATAGTATGGGTTATTATTAAAATAGTATACAAATGTATGTGTAACTTCTTAATTAGTGTAAACATTAACCCTTTCCCTCATATAGACACATTCTGACGCCTCTACAGCAGACGGCTTTTTGAAAACATAGTGACAAAAGAAGAAATTGCACAAAACGTGCAATTTCTCCTTTTGTCACAATGTTTTCCACTTTTAGTCATAGGTTATCCATTCAATTATGGAGATTTTCTATGTTTTGACGAAATATGTTCAAAGTCGTCTGCTGCAGAATTGTCGTATGAGGGAAAGGGTTAATTAGATGAAATACCTGAAAGTCCCCGCCCCCGTTGATATTACATTTTAACCCTTTCCAACATACAGACGCTTTCTGAAGCCTCCGCAGCAGACGAATTTGGAAACATTGTGGCAAAAAAAGAAAGTGCTCATGAGCAATTTCTAATTTTGCCACAAGGTTTTCAACTTTATTCAATAATTCTTCTTTCATTTATAGAGCGTTTAAATATTTTAGGCTTAATGTTTGTAAATTCGTCTAAGGCAAATTTGCCGTATGTAGGAAAGTGTTAAGCTATGTTTGTCAATAATAAGATAAAATAAAGGACATGGTCTGAAACTATTAAAACTCTGGAAAAGTGCTCTGTGCTCAAAAGTGAACTCCATGCTACAAATAAGACTTCTGAACGAATTTGTTTCTGACTTATCCGAAACTTGACCACATAATAAAATTTAATAGTTTTAAAACCTGGTCGTGGCTCGAGCTTGCAGCCCCTGGATTGACAACCTGCTTCGCTACCTAATTACCTTCCAGGGCCCAGGCCGAGCCCCGGTAGCTCAGTCGGTAGCGACGTGGGCTGTAAATCCAGGGGTTGCGAGTTTGAATCCTTGCTCGGCCAACTTTCTTTCCGACGATTGACAAAAGTCAATGCGACATGCGTCATTCGTCTTCCACCACTGGGCTAAGTCTATGTGAAAAAGCAGCCAGTTGCTTGGGAAGATTGTTGTGTGGAGTACTGGTGTGAGAAAACCAGGAAATACATGATTATGTGAACTGGCCGCCGTGATATAACTGAGAAATTGTTAAAAACGGCGTTAAACCCCAATCAATCAATCAATCGATCCAGGGCCCAGCCATTAGCATTAAGTAAGTAGTTGGCAAATATTTACTGGGTTAAAATTGTTAAAAGAACGCAATCGATATTATGGTAATCCAACGCCTGGTTCAGCACTTCTTATCTCTCTGAAGGTAAACAGACGTTAATGTCAAACGATTTCATCAACTCCAATCATTCAACAAGCTGAGTCCCGGTAGCGATGCGCGCTGACAGTCCGTGGGTTATTATTTCAAACCACTGCTCGGCCAACATGCTCGTCGACGATTGACAAAAGTCGAGGCGACATGTGTCATTCGTCTTCCACCAACGGTTTAACAGATTTATGTGGGAAAAACAGCCAGTTGCTTAACTGCCGCAGACGACTTTTTAAAACATCGTAACGTGTTGTTTCCATTGTTTATAAACAAACAATAATACCATCATAGCATAACCGTAATGATTGTTGATAGATTAAGTAGTGCCATCAAACTGGTTTAGTTTATAGCTTTATTTGTTTGTTTTGTCGAGTACGGAACAGGCGTCAGAAAGGCAGGAAAGTGAAACTGGCCGCCGTTATATGACTTACAACCCCAAACCATCAATTGTACATACAACAAGCCTGCAGCAGATATCTGGAAATATTTAGGGGAAAATAGAGAAATTCTCTGTAAAAATTTGTTATTATTTATTTGAATTAAAAGTAATTTGACGCATCTGCAACAGAAGACTTTTGAAAAAGATGTTTTGAAAGTCGTTTGCAGCAGATTTGTTTTGTTTGGGAAAGGGCTGAAGTGGAGAATACATTATACACGTGAGTGGGAAGTCTTTACTGCTCTGACGTTGTAGCGTATAAAATGCGAGTGCCGTAAAAAATGCGAGTTTCACTTCCGGTCTTGTATATTTTACGCGTAGGGCTGTCAAAAATGCGAGTGCCGTAAAAAATGCGAGTCAAGTTTGTTCTCTCTATTTATCTCGGTCTGTCTGTCTTTCTCGCTGAGGGCTGTAAAAAATGCGGGTCAAGTCTGCTCTCTCTCTCTCTCTCTCTCTCGGTCTGTCTGTCTTTCTCTCTTTTGTTTCTCGCTGTGTGCGTGTATGTTTTTGTCTGTGTATACTGACCAGAGTACTTCATCTCTCTCTCTCCCTCTGACTGTCTCTCTTTCTCTCTCTCTCTCCGAATGACAGACGTTTCTCCCCCAAACCGTTTCATCCCAAGACGTCCCCCCCCCACCCCCCCCCCCCCACCCCCCCGGGGAAACGTCTGCAGTAGCATTATATATATAGAAAGTGAGAGGGGTCACTACACCTTATAGTAGTCTAGATAAACAAGTATGAATAGTTTTATATATTTAGTTTAAATGTAATTACACTTTGTTAAGGGTTTTGAATAAAAAATAATTTTCTTTAATGATGTTACTTAAATGTTGCTAAATCATATATAAAGGTAATTAGTATGTTTGCATTTAAAGTATGTGCCGGAACCTTGTTGGCTGAGTGTGCCAAGTACTTTTGACCTGTGTGTGATGATGTAGGTCCGAGTCAGCCAGTGGACCAGATCACACGGCTGTAGTGACTCTATAATCATGATGAAGACAGTAATACTATGTGATGTGTGTGACTGTGATTAGTTAAGGTGCAATTATTTTAGATATTTTTGTCATATTATGCATATATATATATAGATGCATATTTTTAATGTTCCTTAAAATACTTCAGAATTTTTTCTCTGTAAATATGTATATATTGTATATATTTAAAAGCAGATGCATTTTTAAGTTTCAACTTTTGTAATATTGCCATCTTTTAAATTAAAGTTTCAAGATAGACATTTTAAAGTTGGATTTTAACAACAACAGTGGACAGAAATTAAATTCATTTTTCTTCTTTGGTAACATATTATGACATTTTCAAACTTGACCTAAGGATTTATTTTTGCTGTTAATATGTATATATTGTATGATAAATATATAAAAAATTCATGTTTTATTTCTAAACTAAATAATAAAATGTTCTATATTTTGTACTTTTTTGCTTAAAGAAAATTGTGCAATATGGCCTGGAAACTCAGCTTCAGCAGGTCAATAAAATCTAGAAAAAGTGATACAACAGAAATCTATTCCCTATTTCAAAGGTGAATTTCTGAGGCCACATCCTTGATTGCTTACTGTATCAATCAATTATATAATTAAAGGTGCGGAAGACAGAACAATTATGAAAATAAGTGTTGATTGGATTAATACCTGGAAATGGAGAGTAGGACCACCTTTAAACATAATAAGGCAGAGTACTTTGCAAATTCCAAATTCTTTCATTTCAGTTTAATATTTATATATTGTCAGAATATTTACATTTAACTGAATTGAAGTTATTTGATAACTTTTACTTAGTAATCCTATTCTAGGATAATTTTCTCACATTACAAGTATTCACTGAAGACATAAAATACTTACAAACTCACAATATTTCATGTTTTATCTGATTGAAAAGTAATTTTAATCACAAACATAGGAATTATTTTATTCTTTAATTACAATTTAAAATTTACCTCATATTAAATAATTGTAATGAAACTATCAAATAATTCATTTAATAAACTGTTACATTCATACATGTGTCAAAATCATTTTGGGAGGGAACCGTCTACAGGTATATAACTTTGGGGGGGAAACGTCTTGGGAGGAAACGGTTTGGGGGGGGGGGGGAACGTCTACAGGGAGGAAACAGTTTGGGGGGGGGGGGAAAACGTCTGGTTTCCCTCTCTCCCTCTGACTGTCTCTCTCTTTTCTCTTTCTCTCTCCCTCCCTCTGACTTTCTCTCTCTCTCTCCATCTCTCTCTCTATCTCTCTATCTCTCTCCCTCTCTCTTTCTCTCTCACTGTCTCTCTCTCTCGTTCTCGTTACACAATTATTTGTCCCATAATGTTTTCAGAAGGAGTCTATTATATTAATTGGTAAACTGAATGGCAGAATCTGTGTAAAAATATAAAGTAAATGTCACTTTTTGTGTTAAACAGATAGCATAGGCTAAACAACATCAAGAGCAATAGACACACAGCATATTTGGTTAAAATGATTTTTTTTTCTCTATATTTCGAGGAAAGACAAGAACTAGCAGAAAGAAACACATAAACATGTATAGATCCTGTTAAGAAGGTGCATTTGTGCAAGCAAAATAATAACAGACTTATCATAATTAATTTTTAAATGCTGATGTAAGCTTACACTGTTTATTATTGTATATGTTGTATTTTCACAATGCATGTTTATAGTGACTTCATTTTCTACATTATAACATTTACTCGTAGTATTTTCAAAGTATTAAACTTTTAAAATTGTTATATAAACGATTTGTTTAAAGTTAAATACAAAATACAATGGCTACTTATGCCATTATTTTTTCAAAATATTATTAAAGTCCCTCTTCAGAACAATATGTCTAGATCTTGTCTTTCTTTATATAAAAACAAGGGGGCCATGATGGCCCTATTAACTCGCCAAATAGTTAATTCTGCACGACAAGGTAAGTTAAACAAAATATCGAAACAGAAACAGAATTGTTCGTCCTTTTCAGTAAAAAATAATAGTAAAAAATAATATCCGAGGCCAGTGTAACGAACGATAACTTCCGTTGAAATATTTACAATAATTTCAAGTGTTTATTGCTTCTCCATATTGCCAAGGTATAAAACCCATGAAATAATGATGACAGGTACACAAGAAAAGTCGACTTACCCTTCATGAAGTCCTTCCACTTCCATTGAATCAAATCCATGTGTGACGAGTCAAACTATATTTTCCTACCATTCCTGTCGTTTTTCTTTTGTTATTTATTTATTCCTTGCCTTACAATGACGTCCAAAGTTAGGACAGTAAGGCAATTATTTTCAAAGAAATTTAAATTTTCCTATACCGGCCGAAAACTCGGTTTTGCGGCTTGAGGATGGCCAGATTTGGGATATCGCGCATCATATAGGTCTTAGATGAAAACAATAAGAAACGCGTTATATATTAAGTTTAAACTGTGTCCATTGTTTATAGACATGAACAAACTTCATATATATGCATGATTTGGACCATGCAACAATAACAGAGAAGTCTTAATAGCTTGAAAACATAAATTTTCAGGGAGAAAAATGTAAAATTTGCAAGGATTTTTTTCCAGCAAAATTATGTTCTAAATGCTTTTTGATGTTTTTCAATAAACTTTTTGTTAAGAAACAAGCATTTATATATTTCAAACAATTTAATACCAATACTGGCCAGCCAGGTGCATAATTAAGTTTTGTTGACACCTTTACTTACCGGTGACTGCATTGATGAGTGAAATTTAACACTGCTTATTCATTATCACACATTTGTGGCATGTATATTTCATAAATATTTACTCATTAAGGGACTAGCTGGGGTTGAAGAGGGTTGTATTAGGAAGTAGGTTCCAATAAAATAACTTCCTTACACATTTTTATTATATTAGCTGTGTTCTGTTGCCTTTGTATTGTAATTGACGGGGAAATTGAGTTAAAATTAGATAGATAGATAGATAGATATTGAGTTAAAATTAGACATTGCGTGTCTGAGTACAAAGACTTATAGTCCCTCAATTAGACATGCCATTACGTGTCGGAGTACACAGACTTATAGTCCATCAATTAGACATGACATTGTGTGTCTGAGTACAAAGACTTGTAGTCCCCCAATTAGACATGACATTGCGTGTCTGAGTACAAAGACTCATAGTCCCTCATTTAGACAATGCGTGTCTGAGTTCAAAGAGTTATAGTCGCTGACGACATTTCGCGTCTGAGACTAAGGGCGTGATATTCTCTCAAATAGATACTCAATTAATTAAATGAGGTTAATCAATAATTACTTTTAATTCGCCATTTTAGTGTTTGTTTACTTGCACACGTGTATTCAAATGGCCGGTAATGGGTCAAAAATGTCAATTCCTAAAAAGTTACGGGTTGAAAAGTCCCACTTTTAATCCCCAATGTATGGTATTACAAGATGTTCGATAATGTTTGCGTCATATAAATAGTTGTTGATTTTTTTTTTGGCTATTTTTCTACAAGTTTCTCGTAATTCCTTTGTTAAACTTAATTAAAATAATACATGTTGTCTCATTTATTTGTCACTGTCATATAAGTTAAACCAGGGACGTATCTACGTCCCTGGTTAAAGTGGCAATTCTATCCAGAGGGTAGAAAACTCATGTAAAAAAAGTTCTAATCGATTTTTTTAAAATTAAGAAGCTGAATGGGTTTGGGCTTAACCACAAACATGTTTCTCAAGAGTCCACTCTCACAAATGATACTTTTCTCCAAGATTTCAGAATTTTAAAAACGGAGCCATTCATGGACATTTTCATTCCAGAATGTATTTAAAGGTTGGATGTCATATACAAACCGAGTTGAGATAAAATGTACATAACTGTTATAACAACACACTCAGTTCAATGAGGTATATACATTGTATACACAATAAGTATGTGTATCTGTGCTTCAATGAGTTATTTTTATAACAGTTGACTTGTTTACACTTTATTAAGAGTGCAACTTTAATAGTATTTCCTCGCGGTGAGACGTATAGAGAGAAAAAGTTGTCTTAGCGACATGTGATTTGAATTGAGGGTATGTTGTTTACGCACGGGTGAACCCGTGCGCAGTTTGTGTAAGCAAATCATTCTACCAGTCAGTCACGTACAGGCAAGACGTGTTCAATTTCGAAGAAGAGGACCACGTATTATCGGCATAATCCTGGTAACCATCGGGAAATTACTACTTTTTATTTGTTTTAAATATGCCCTTTTTCGTACCTTTTTGTCGAGCCTGTTTTGAATGACTGTTAAATATCAATAAAGGTATTGCTCATGATCATTCAGACGCTTGGAAAACAAATAAATGGGCCATTTAGGTTAAAGGGAAATAAATCGGATCGGCTTACCGGGCAGACAATTTTGTCCAGGGAATTTCAGATGAATATATAAGACTGAGGTTGGCTCCCATTGGACAATAATGATTTTGTTAAAAGTTGAAAGTGATTTTCATAAAGTTGAATAACCTCTGACTGATTTATAACCAAAATAGTGTTTGCTTTTAGCTATGTTGACACTCTAATAGCCATTTTCAGAACATGCTGTATTTTCTGAAATTGAAAGTAAAATTCAGTGCGGGATAAGGGTGACCTTTGATTTGACCTCCTAGCTCTGTCTAAAAACGGTAAACATGTGGGTTTGGTTTGCTTTTTTGGTAGTTCTAAGAATGAACTTTAGTTTGATATAGGAATATGTGTTAATTCATTTGCTAGTAACGAACCATAACCCATAACGCTATAATGGTCGCCTATGGAAAATGATTTACTTCCCTTTGACCTAAATGGTACTTACTGGATGATGCATGCACCGAACCTTCATTATCAAATATTTGCATGAGGTACCCTAGAGGGGTTTGCTCAATACCTCGGACGTCTCTACTGAAAACAAATATTTTCGGAAATTGGCGTAAAAGCCTTGTCAACAATTTCATTCCGAAACATTTCCCCAACACAGAAAACATTTTTCAGGGATTTTTTCTCTTAATAGCATCTTTTAAACTAGACACAGTTCTCATAAACACTAGCTGTCGCTCTCTCTATATGCTCATGGCTTCTGCCCCGGGGCAGTTGCCAGGAGCATATATAGAGAGCGTCTATTATAGTTTGTGCCTAGAAACTGTAATTCAAAATTGCATATAAGGGGAAGATTTCCCGGGAAAAGGGTTTCTTTTGGGGAGAGACCATATAAAGAAAACGGGGCTTGGAAGTATTTTGGGGAATCTGTCTGAAATGCTTTTTAAACGGAATGAAGAGCAATAAATGCTGATACGCAAGTGCCCCGGGGCAGAAGCCAGGAGCATATATAGAGAGCGTCTATTATAGTTTGTGCCTATAAACTGTAATTTAAAATTGCATATAAGGGGAAGATTTTCCGGGAAAAGGGTTTCTTTGGGGGAGAGACAATATAAAGAAAACGGGGCTTGGAAGTATTTTGGGGAAACTGTCTGAAATGTATTTTAAACGGAATGAAGAGCAATAAATGCTGATACGCAAGTGCCCCGGGGCAGAAGCCAGGAGCATATATAGAGAGCGACTATTATAGTTTGTGCCTAGAAACTGTAATTTAAAATTGCATATAAGGGGAAGATTTCCTGGGAAAAGGGTTTCTTTGGGGGAGAGACAATATAAAGAAAACGGGGCTTGGAAGTATTTTGGGGAAACTGTCTGAAATGTATTTTAAACGGAATGAAGAGCAATAAATGCTGATACGCAAGTGCCCCGGGGCAGAAGCCAGGAGCATATATAGAGAGCGACTATTATAGTTTGTGCCTAGAAACTGTAATTTAAAATTGCATATAAGGGGAAGATTTCCCGGGAAAAGGGTTTCTTTGGGGGAGAGACAATATAAAGAAAACGGGGCTTGGAAGTATTTTGGGGAAACTGTCTGAAATGCATTTTAAACGGAATGAAGAGCAATAATTGCTTGTACGCAAGTGCCCCGGGGCAGAAGCCAGGACCATATTTGGACAGCGACAGCTACTGTTTGTTATAAACATGTGTTGTTTATTAAGGGACAAATTCCTTTGAAAATGTTTGTTTTGTGGGTAAATGCTTGAAATGAAATTTTACTGAATGAACATATTTCAGTTCAACTTTATATGTCGCTCTCTATATATGCTCCTGGCAACTGCCCCGGTGAAGTTGCGTAAAAGTATTGCTCTTCATTCCGTTTAAAATGCAATTATCAATTTGGCATTATGTGGAAATGTTTGAAATGCATCTTTTACGGAATGGACTTGATGATTCAAAGGTCGTTTTGAGTGCACTGTACGTACGGAGTTTTAGGCTGTTTTCAATAGCATTTATGTGCAATCACCCTCACAGTTCACAAACTCATGGGACCTGGGTGAATTAACCCAGCTACGCGATAACACTGAAAACAGTGTGGAAAGAGGAGCCATTGTTTTGATATTGGAAGCGAGTTGTTGCATGACTAAATAAGTGTGGAAATTGGCATAAAGTATCTGCATGTGGGAAAGCGTTAGTAAGTGTTCACTGGTCTTCGCACCTCTGCAGGTTAAAACCCTTTCGGCGGTACAGTGAACGATTTTCCCATAACCCCTTTCCCACATACATATATTCCCTATAAAATGAACTATCGAAAACATTGTGATAAAAACAGCCATTGCTCATCATGTTGTCAAAGGTCGTTTTGCTTGCATTGTTGGGGTTTTAGGCCGTTTTCAACAGCATGTATGCCCAATCGCCATCACAGTCCACATACTCCTGTTTTCTGGGTGATAATACTGAAAACAGCGTGGTAGAAGGAGCCATTGCTCATCATGTTTTCAAAGGTCGTTTTGAGTGCACTGTACGGAGATTTAGGCTGCTTTCAGTAGCATGTATGTGCGATCACCCTCACAGTTCACAAACTCATGGGACCTGGGTGAATCAACCCAGCTTTGCGTTAGGACTGAAAACAGTGTGGACAGCGGATCCATTGCTTATCAAGTTTACAAAGGTCACATACTCATGTTTTCTGGGTTATTCTACCCAGCTAGGCAATAGGACTGAAAACAGTGTGGTAAGAGTAGCCATTGCTCATCATGTTTACAAAGGTCGTTTTGATTGCGTTGTTGGATTTTTTAGGCCGTTTACAACAGCATTTATGTTAAATAACCCTCACTGCTCGAACATACATGATGCCTGGGTGAATCAACCCATCTACGCGATAAGACTGAAAACAGTGTGGTATAAGGAGCCAGTGTAGATCATGTTTTCAAAGGTCGTTTTGAGTGCACTGTACGTACGGAGTTTTAGGCTGTTTTCAATAGCATTTATGTGCAATCACCCTCACAGTTCACAAACTCATGGGACCTGGGTGAATTAACCCAGCTACGCGATAACACTGAAAACAGTGTGGAAAGAGGAGCCATTGTTTTGATATTGGAAGCGAGTTGTTGCATGACTAAATAAGTGTGGAAATTGGCATAAAGTATCTGCATGTGGGAAAGCGTTAGTAAGTGTTCACTGGTCTTCGCACCTCTGCAGGTTAAAACCCTTTCGGCGGTACAGTGAACGATTTTCCCATAACCCCTTTCCCACATACATATATTCCCTATAAAATGAACTATCGAAAACATTGTGATAAAAACAGCCATTGCTCATCATGTTGTCAAAGGTCGTTTTGCTTGCATTGTTGGGGTTTTAGGCCGTTTTCAACAGCATGTATGCCCAATCGCCATCACAGTCCACATACTCCTGTTTTCTGGGTGATAATACTGAAAACAGCGTGGTAGAAGGAGCCATTGCTCATCATGTTTTCAAAGGTCGTTTTGAGTGCACTGTACGGAGATTTAGGCTGCTTTCAGTAGCATGTATGTGCGATCACCCTCACAGTTCACAAACTCATGGGACCTGGGTGAATCAACCCAGCTTTGCGTTAGGACTGAAAACAGTGTGGACAGCGGATCCATTGCTTATCAAGTTTACAAAGGTCACATACTCATGTTTTCTGGGTTATTCTACCCAGCTAGGCAATAGGACTGAAAACAGTGTGGTAAGAGTAGCCATTGCTCATCATGTTTACAAAGGTCGTTTTGATTGCGTTGTTGGATTTTTTAGGCCGTTTACAACAGCATTTATGTTAAATAACCCTCACTGCTCGAACATACATGATGCCTGGGTGAATCAACCCATCTACGCGATAAGACTGAAAACAGTGTGGTATAAGGAGCCAGTGTAGATCATGTTTTCAAAGGTCGTTTTGAGTGCACTGTACGTACGGAGTTTTAGGCTGTTTTCAATAGCATTTATGTGCAATCACCCTCACAGTTCACAAACTCATGGGACCTGGGTGAATTAACCCAGCTACGCGATAACACTGAAAACAGTGTGGAAAGAGGAGCCATTGTTTTGATATTGGAAGCGAGTTGTTGCATGACTAAATAAGTGTGGAAATTGGCATAAAGTATCTGCATGTGGGAAAGCGTTAGTAAGTGTTCACTGGTCTTCGCACCTCTGCAGGTTAAAACCCTTTCGGCGGTACAGTGAACGATTTTCCCATAACCCCTTTCCCACATACATATATTCCCTATAAAATGAACTATCGAAAACATTGTGATAAAAACAGCCATTGCTCATCATGTTGTCAAAGGTCGTTTTGCTTGCATTGTTGGGGTTTTAGGCCGTTTTCAACAGCATGTATGCCCAATCGCCATCACAGTCCACATACTCCTGTTTTCTGGGTGATAATACTGAAAACAGCGTGGTAGAAGGAGCCATTGCTCATCATGTTTTCAAAGGTCGTTTTGAGTGCACTGTACGGAGATTTAGGCTGCTTTCAGTAGCATGTATGTGCGATCACCCTCACAGTTCACAAACTCATGGGACCTGGGTGAATCAACCCAGCTTTGCGTTAGGACTGAAAACAGTGTGGACAGCGGATCCATTGCTTATCAAGTTTACAAAGGTCACATACTCATGTTTTCTGGGTTATTCTACCCAGCTAGGCAATAGGACTGAAAACAGTGTGGTAAGAGTAGCCATTGCTCATCATGTTTACAAAGGTCGTTTTGATTGCGTTGTTGGATTTTTTAGGCCGTTTACAACAGCATTTATGTTAAATAACCCTCACTGCTCGAACATACATGATGCCTGGGTGAATCAACCCATCTACGCGATAAGACTGAAAACAGTGTGGTATAAGGAGCCAGTGTAGATCATGTTTTCAAAGGTCGTTTTGAGTGCACTGTACGTACGGAGTTTTAGGCTGTTTTCAATAGCATTTATGTGCAATCACCCTCACAGTTCACAAACTCATGGGACCTGGGTGAATTAACCCAGCTACGCGATAACACTGAAAACAGTGTGGAAAGAGGAGCCATTGTTTTGATATTGGAAGCGAGTTGTTGCATGACTAAATAAGTGTGGAAATTGGCATAAAGTATCTGCATGTGGGAAAGCGTTAGTAAGTGTTCACTGGTCTTCGCACCTCTGCAGGTTAAAACCCTTTCGGCGGTACAGTGAACGATTTTCCCATAACCCCTTTCCCACATACATATATTCCCTATAAAATGAACTATCGAAAACATTGTGATAAAAACAGCCATTGCTCATCATGTTGTCAAAGGTCGTTTTGCTTGCATTGTTGGGGTTTTAGGCCGTTTTCAACAGCATGTATGCCCAATCGCCATCACAGTCCACATACTCCTGTTTTCTGGGTGATAATACTGAAAACAGCGTGGTAGAAGGAGCCATTGCTCATCATGTTTTCAAAGGTCGTTTTGAGTGCACTGTACGGAGATTTAGGCTGCTTTCAGTAGCATGTATGTGCGATCACCCTCACAGTTCACAAACTCATGGGACCTGGGTGAATCAACCCAGCTTTGCGTTAGGACTGAAAACAGTGTGGACAGCGGATCCATTGCTTATCAAGTTTACAAAGGTCACATACTCATGTTTTCTGGGTTATTCTACCCAGCTAGGCAATAGGACTGAAAACAGTGTGGTAAGAGTAGCCATTGCTCATCATGTTTACAAAGGTCGTTTTGATTGCGTTGTTGGATTTTTTAGGCCGTTTACAACAGCATTTATGTTAAATAACCCTCACTGCTCGAACATACATGATGCCTGGGTGAATCAACCCATCTACGCGATAAGACTGAAAACAGTGTGGTATAAGGAGCCAGTGTAGATCATGTTTTCAAAGGTCGTTTTGAGTGCACTGTACGTACGGAGTTTTAGGCTGTTTTCAATAGCATTTATGTGCAATCACCCTCACAGTTCACAAACTCATGGGACCTGGGTGAATTAACCCAGCTACGCGATAACACTGAAAACAGTGTGGAAAGAGGAGCCATTGTTTTGATATTGGAAGCGAGTTGTTGCATGACTAAATAAGTGTGGAAATTGGCATAAAGTATCTGCATGTGGGAAAGCGTTAGTAAGTGTTCACTGGTCTTCGCACCTCTGCAGGTTAAAACCCTTTCGGCGGTACAGTGAACGATTTTCCCATAACCCCTTTCCCACATACATATATTCCCTATAAAATGAACTATCGAAAACATTGTGATAAAAACAGCCATTGCTCATCATGTTGTCAAAGGTCGTTTTGCTTGCATTGTTGGGGTTTTAGGCCGTTTTCAACAGCATGTATGCCCAATCGCCATCACAGTCCACATACTCCTGTTTTCTGGGTGATAATACTGAAAACAGCGTGGTAGAAGGAGCCATTGCTCATCATGTTTTCAAAGGTCGTTTTGAGTGCACTGTACGGAGATTTAGGCTGCTTTCAGTAGCATGTATGTGCGATCACCCTCACAGTTCACAAACTCATGGGACCTGGGTGAATCAACCCAGCTTTGCGTTAGGACTGAAAACAGTGTGGACAGCGGATCCATTGCTTATCAAGTTTACAAAGGTCACATACTCATGTTTTCTGGGTTATTCTACCCAGCTAGGCAATAGGACTGAAAACAGTGTGGTAAGAGTAGCCATTGCTCATCATGTTTACAAAGGTCGTTTTGATTGCGTTGTTGGATTTTTTAGGCCGTTTACAACAGCATTTATGTTAAATAACCCTCACTGCTCGAACATACATGATGCCTGGGTGAATCAACCCATCTACGCGATAAGACTGAAAACAGTGTGGTATAAGGAGCCAGTGTAGATCATGTTTTCAAAGGTCGTTTTGAGTGCACTGTACGTACGGAGTTTTAGGCTGTTTTCAATAGCATTTATGTGCAATCACCCTCACAGTTCACAAACTCATGGGACCTGGGTGAATTAACCCAGCTACGCGATAACACTGAAAACAGTGTGGAAAGAGGAGCCATTGTTTTGATATTGGAAGCGAGTTGTTGCATGACTAAATAAGTGTGGAAATTGGCATAAAGTATCTGCATGTGGGAAAGCGTTAGTAAGTGTTCACTGGTCTTCGCACCTCTGCAGGTTAAAACCCTTTCGGCGGTACAGTGAACGATTTTCCCATAACCCCTTTCCCACATACATATATTCCCTATAAAATGAACTATCGAAAACATTGTGATAAAAACAGCCATTGCTCATCATGTTGTCAAAGGTCGTTTTGCTTGCATTGTTGGGGTTTTAGGCCGTTTTCAACAGCATGTATGCCCAATCGCCATCACAGTCCACATACTCCTGTTTTCTGGGTGATAATACTGAAAACAGCGTGGTAGAAGGAGCCATTGCTCATCATGTTTTCAAAGGTCGTTTTGAGTGCACTGTACGGAGATTTAGGCTGCTTTCAGTAGCATGTATGTGCGATCACCCTCACAGTTCACAAACTCATGGGACCTGGGTGAATCAACCCAGCTTTGCGTTAGGACTGAAAACAGTGTGGACAGCGGATCCATTGCTTATCAAGTTTACAAAGGTCACATACTCATGTTTTCTGGGTTATTCTACCCAGCTAGGCAATAGGACTGAAAACAGTGTGGTAAGAGTAGCCATTGCTCATCATGTTTACAAAGGTCGTTTTGATTGCGTTGTTGGATTTTTTAGGCCGTTTACAACAGCATTTATGTTAAATAACCCTCACTGCTCGAACATACATGATGCCTGGGTGAATCAACCCATCTACGCGATAAGACTGAAAACAGTGTGGTATAAGGAGCCAGTGTAGATCATGTTTTCAAAGGTCGTTTTGAGTGCACTGTACGTACGGAGTTTTAGGCTGTTTTCAATAGCATTTATGTGCAATCACCCTCACAGTTCACAAACTCATGGGACCTGGGTGAATTAACCCAGCTACGCGATAACACTGAAAACAGTGTGGAAAGAGGAGCCATTGTTTTGATATTGGAAGCGAGTTGTTGCATGACTAAATAAGTGTGGAAATTGGCATAAAGTATCTGCATGTGGGAAAGCGTTAGTAAGTGTTCACTGGTCTTCGCACCTCTGCAGGTTAAAACCCTTTCGGCGGTACAGTGAACGATTTTCCCATAACCCCTTTCCCACATACATATATTCCCTATAAAATGAACTATCGAAAACATTGTGATAAAAACAGCCATTGCTCATCATGTTGTCAAAGGTCGTTTTGCTTGCATTGTTGGGGTTTTAGGCCGTTTTCAACAGCATGTATGCCCAATCGCCATCACAGTCCACATACTCCTGTTTTCTGGGTGATAATACTGAAAACAGCGTGGTAGAAGGAGCCATTGCTCATCATGTTTTCAAAGGTCGTTTTGAGTGCACTGTACGGAGATTTAGGCTGCTTTCAGTAGCATGTATGTGCGATCACCCTCACAGTTCACAAACTCATGGGACCTGGGTGAATCAACCCAGCTTTGCGTTAGGACTGAAAACAGTGTGGACAGCGGATCCATTGCTTATCAAGTTTACAAAGGTCACATACTCATGTTTTCTGGGTTATTCTACCCAGCTAGGCAATAGGACTGAAAACAGTGTGGTAAGAGTAGCCATTGCTCATCATGTTTACAAAGGTCGTTTTGATTGCGTTGTTGGATTTTTTAGGCCGTTTACAACAGCATTTATGTTAAATAACCCTCACTGCTCGAACATACATGATGCCTGGGTGAATCAACCCATCTACGCGATAAGACTGAAAACAGTGTGGTATAAGGAGCCAGTGTAGATCATGTTTTCAAAGGTCGTTTTGAGTGCACTGTACGTACGGAGTTTTAGGCTGTTTTCAATAGCATTTATGTGCAATCACCCTCACAGTTCACAAACTCATGGGACCTGGGTGAATTAACCCAGCTACGCGATAACACTGAAAACAGTGTGGAAAGAGGAGCCATTGTTTTGATATTGGAAGCGAGTTGTTGCATGACTAAATAAGTGTGGAAATTGGCATAAAGTATCTGCATGTGGGAAAGCGTTAGTAAGTGTTCACTGGTCTTCGCACCTCTGCAGGTTAAAACCCTTTCGGCGGTACAGTGAACGATTTTCCCATAACCCCTTTCCCACATACATATATTCCCTATAAAATGAACTATCGAAAACATTGTGATAAAAACAGCCATTGCTCATCATGTTGTCAAAGGTCGTTTTGCTTGCATTGTTGGGGTTTTAGGCCGTTTTCAACAGCATGTATGCCCAATCGCCATCACAGTCCACATACTCCTGTTTTCTGGGTGATAATACTGAAAACAGCGTGGTAGAAGGAGCCATTGCTCATCATGTTTTCAAAGGTCGTTTTGAGTGCACTGTACGGAGATTTAGGCTGCTTTCAGTAGCATGTATGTGCGATCACCCTCACAGTTCACAAACTCATGGGACCTGGGTGAATCAACCCAGCTTTGCGTTAGGACTGAAAACAGTGTGGACAGCGGATCCATTGCTTATCAAGTTTACAAAGGTCACATACTCATGTTTTCTGGGTTATTCTACCCAGCTAGGCAATAGGACTGAAAACAGTGTGGTAAGAGTAGCCATTGCTCATCATGTTTACAAAGGTCGTTTTGATTGCGTTGTTGGATTTTTTAGGCCGTTTACAACAGCATTTATGTTAAATAACCCTCACTGCTCGAACATACATGATGCCTGGGTGAATCAACCCATCTACGCGATAAGACTGAAAACAGTGTGGTATAAGGAGCCAGTGTAGATCATGTTTTCAAAGGTCGTTTTGAGTGCACTGTACGTACGGAGTTTTAGGCTGTTTTCAATAGCATTTATGTGCAATCACCCTCACAGTTCACAAACTCATGGGACCTGGGTGAATTAACCCAGCTACGCGATAACACTGAAAACAGTGTGGAAAGAGGAGCCATTGTTTTGATATTGGAAGCGAGTTGTTGCATGACTAAATAAGTGTGGAAATTGGCATAAAGTATCTGCATGTGGGAAAGCGTTAGTAAGTGTTCACTGGTCTTCGCACCTCTGCAGGTTAAAACCCTTTCGGCGGTACAGTGAACGATTTTCCCATAACCCCTTTCCCACATACATATATTCCCTATAAAATGAACTATCGAAAACATTGTGATAAAAACAGCCATTGCTCATCATGTTGTCAAAGGTCGTTTTGCTTGCATTGTTGGGGTTTTAGGCCGTTTTCAACAGCATGTATGCCCAATCGCCATCACAGTCCACATACTCCTGTTTTCTGGGTGATAATACTGAAAACAGCGTGGTAGAAGGAGCCATTGCTCATCATGTTTTCAAAGGTCGTTTTGAGTGCACTGTACGGAGATTTAGGCTGCTTTCAGTAGCATGTATGTGCGATCACCCTCACAGTTCACAAACTCATGGGACCTGGGTGAATCAACCCAGCTTTGCGTTAGGACTGAAAACAGTGTGGACAGCGGATCCATTGCTTATCAAGTTTACAAAGGTCACATACTCATGTTTTCTGGGTTATTCTACCCAGCTAGGCAATAGGACTGAAAACAGTGTGGTAAGAGTAGCCATTGCTCATCATGTTTACAAAGGTCGTTTTGATTGCGTTGTTGGATTTTTTAGGCCGTTTACAACAGCATTTATGTTAAATAACCCTCACTGCTCGAACATACATGATGCCTGGGTGAATCAACCCATCTACGCGATAAGACTGAAAACAGTGTGGTATAAGGAGCCAGTGTAGATCATGTTTTCAAAGGTCGTTTTGAGTGCACTGTACGTACGGAGTTTTAGGCTGTTTTCAATAGCATTTATGTGCAATCACCCTCACAGTTCACAAACTCATGGGACCTGGGTGAATTAACCCAGCTACGCGATAACACTGAAAACAGTGTGGAAAGAGGAGCCATTGTTTTGATATTGGAAGCGAGTTGTTGCATGACTAAATAAGTGTGGAAATTGGCATAAAGTATCTGCATGTGGGAAAGCGTTAGTAAGTGTTCACTGGTCTTCGCACCTCTGCAGGTTAAAACCCTTTCGGCGGTACAGTGAACGATTTTCCCATAACCCCTTTCCCACATACATATATTCCCTATAAAATGAACTATCGAAAACATTGTGATAAAAACAGCCATTGCTCATCATGTTGTCAAAGGTCGTTTTGCTTGCATTGTTGGGGTTTTAGGCCGTTTTCAACAGCATGTATGCCCAATCGCCATCACAGTCCACATACTCCTGTTTTCTGGGTGATAATACTGAAAACAGCGTGGTAGAAGGAGCCATTGCTCATCATGTTTTCAAAGGTCGTTTTGAGTGCACTGTACGGAGATTTAGGCTGCTTTCAGTAGCATGTATGTGCGATCACCCTCACAGTTCACAAACTCATGGGACCTGGGTGAATCAACCCAGCTTTGCGTTAGGACTGAAAACAGTGTGGACAGCGGATCCATTGCTTATCAAGTTTACAAAGGTCACATACTCATGTTTTCTGGGTTATTCTACCCAGCTAGGCAATAGGACTGAAAACAGTGTGGTAAGAGTAGCCATTGCTCATCATGTTTACAAAGGTCGTTTTGATTGCGTTGTTGGATTTTTTAGGCCGTTTACAACAGCATTTATGTTAAATAACCCTCACTGCTCGAACATACATGATGCCTGGGTGAATCAACCCATCTACGCGATAAGACTGAAAACAGTGTGGTATAAGGAGCCAGTGTAGATCATGTTTTCAAAGGTCGTTTTGAGTGCACTGTACGTACGGAGTTTTAGGCTGTTTTCAATAGCATTTATGTGCAATCACCCTCACAGTTCACAAACTCATGGGACCTGGGTGAATTAACCCAGCTACGCGATAACACTGAAAACAGTGTGGAAAGAGGAGCCATTGTTTTGATATTGGAAGCGAGTTGTTGCATGACTAAATAAGTGTGGAAATTGGCATAAAGTATCTGCATGTGGGAAAGCGTTAGTAAGTGTTCACTGGTCTTCGCACCTCTGCAGGTTAAAACCCTTTCGGCGGTACAGTGAACGATTTTCCCATAACCCCTTTCCCACATACATATATTCCCTATAAAATGAACTATCGAAAACATTGTGATAAAAACAGCCATTGCTCATCATGTTGTCAAAGGTCGTTTTGCTTGCATTGTTGGGGTTTTAGGCCGTTTTCAACAGCATGTATGCCCAATCGCCATCACAGTCCACATACTCCTGTTTTCTGGGTGATAATACTGAAAACAGCGTGGTAGAAGGAGCCATTGCTCATCATGTTTTCAAAGGTCGTTTTGAGTGCACTGTACGGAGATTTAGGCTGCTTTCAGTAGCATGTATGTGCGATCACCCTCACAGTTCACAAACTCATGGGACCTGGGTGAATCAACCCAGCTTTGCGTTAGGACTGAAAACAGTGTGGACAGCGGATCCATTGCTTATCAAGTTTACAAAGGTCACATACTCATGTTTTCTGGGTTATTCTACCCAGCTAGGCAATAGGACTGAAAACAGTGTGGTAAGAGTAGCCATTGCTCATCATGTTTACAAAGGTCGTTTTGATTGCGTTGTTGGATTTTTTAGGCCGTTTACAACAGCATTTATGTTAAATAACCCTCACTGCTCGAACATACATGATGCCTGGGTGAATCAACCCATCTACGCGATAAGACTGAAAACAGTGTGGTATAAGGAGCCAGTGTAGATCATGTTTTCAAAGGTCGTTTTGAGTGCACTGTACGTACGGAGTTTTAGGCTGTTTTCAATAGCATTTATGTGCAATCACCCTCACAGTTCACAAACTCATGGGACCTGGGTGAATTAACCCAGCTACGCGATAACACTGAAAACAGTGTGGAAAGAGGAGCCATTGTTTTGATATTGGAAGCGAGTTGTTGCATGACTAAATAAGTGTGGAAATTGGCATAAAGTATCTGCATGTGGGAAAGCGTTAGTAAGTGTTCACTGGTCTTCGCACCTCTGCAGGTTAAAACCCTTTCGGCGGTACAGTGAACGATTTTCCCATAACCCCTTTCCCACATACATATATTCCCTATAAAATGAACTATCGAAAACATTGTGATAAAAACAGCCATTGCTCATCATGTTGTCAAAGGTCGTTTTGCTTGCATTGTTGGGGTTTTAGGCCGTTTTCAACAGCATGTATGCCCAATCGCCATCACAGTCCACATACTCCTGTTTTCTGGGTGATAATACTGAAAACAGCGTGGTAGAAGGAGCCATTGCTCATCATGTTTTCAAAGGTCGTTTTGAGTGCACTGTACGGAGATTTAGGCTGCTTTCAGTAGCATGTATGTGCGATCACCCTCACAGTTCACAAACTCATGGGACCTGGGTGAATCAACCCAGCTTTGCGTTAGGACTGAAAACAGTGTGGACAGCGGATCCATTGCTTATCAAGTTTACAAAGGTCACATACTCATGTTTTCTGGGTTATTCTACCCAGCTAGGCAATAGGACTGAAAACAGTGTGGTAAGAGTAGCCATTGCTCATCATGTTTACAAAGGTCGTTTTGATTGCGTTGTTGGATTTTTTAGGCCGTTTACAACAGCATTTATGTTAAATAACCCTCACTGCTCGAACATACATGATGCCTGGGTGAATCAACCCATCTACGCGATAAGACTGAAAACAGTGTGGTATAAGGAGCCAGTGTAGATCATGTTTTCAAAGGTCGTTTTGAGTGCACTGTACGTACGGAGTTTTAGGCTGTTTTCAATAGCATTTATGTGCAATCACCCTCACAGTTCACAAACTCATGGGACCTGGGTGAATTAACCCAGCTACGCGATAACACTGAAAACAGTGTGGAAAGAGGAGCCATTGTTTTGATATTGGAAGCGAGTTGTTGCATGACTAAATAAGTGTGGAAATTGGCATAAAGTATCTGCATGTGGGAAAGCGTTAGTAAGTGTTCACTGGTCTTCGCACCTCTGCAGGTTAAAACCCTTTCGGCGGTACAGTGAACGATTTTCCCATAACCCCTTTCCCACATACATATATTCCCTATAAAATGAACTATCGAAAACATTGTGATAAAAACAGCCATTGCTCATCATGTTGTCAAAGGTCGTTTTGCTTGCATTGTTGGGGTTTTAGGCCGTTTTCAACAGCATGTATGCCCAATCGCCATCACAGTCCACATACTCCTGTTTTCTGGGTGATAATACTGAAAACAGCGTGGTAGAAGGAGCCATTGCTCATCATGTTTTCAAAGGTCGTTTTGAGTGCACTGTACGGAGATTTAGGCTGCTTTCAGTAGCATGTATGTGCGATCACCCTCACAGTTCACAAACTCATGGGACCTGGGTGAATCAACCCAGCTTTGCGTTAGGACTGAAAACAGTGTGGACAGCGGATCCATTGCTTATCAAGTTTACAAAGGTCACATACTCATGTTTTCTGGGTTATTCTACCCAGCTAGGCAATAGGACTGAAAACAGTGTGGTAAGAGTAGCCATTGCTCATCATGTTTACAAAGGTCGTTTTGATTGCGTTGTTGGATTTTTTAGGCCGTTTACAACAGCATTTATGTTAAATAACCCTCACTGCTCGAACATACATGATGCCTGGGTGAATCAACCCATCTACGCGATAAGACTGAAAACAGTGTGGTATAAGGAGCCAGTGTAGATCATGTTTTCAAAGGTCGTTTTGAGTGCACTGTACGTACGGAGTTTTAGGCTGTTTTCAATAGCATTTATGTGCAATCACCCTCACAGTTCACAAACTCATGGGACCTGGGTGAATTAACCCAGCTACGCGATAACACTGAAAACAGTGTGGAAAGAGGAGCCATTGTTTTGATATTGGAAGCGAGTTGTTGCATGACTAAATAAGTGTGGAAATTGGCATAAAGTATCTGCATGTGGGAAAGCGTTAGTAAGTGTTCACTGGTCTTCGCACCTCTGCAGGTTAAAACCCTTTCGGCGGTACAGTGAACGATTTTCCCATAACCCCTTTCCCACATACATATATTCCCTATAAAATGAACTATCGAAAACATTGTGATAAAAACAGCCATTGCTCATCATGTTGTCAAAGGTCGTTTTGCTTGCATTGTTGGGGTTTTAGGCCGTTTTCAACAGCATGTATGCCCAATCGCCATCACAGTCCACATACTCCTGTTTTCTGGGTGATAATACTGAAAACAGCGTGGTAGAAGGAGCCATTGCTCATCATGTTTTCAAAGGTCGTTTTGAGTGCACTGTACGGAGATTTAGGCTGCTTTCAGTAGCATGTATGTGCGATCACCCTCACAGTTCACAAACTCATGGGACCTGGGTGAATCAACCCAGCTTTGCGTTAGGACTGAAAACAGTGTGGACAGCGGATCCATTGCTTATCAAGTTTACAAAGGTCACATACTCATGTTTTCTGGGTTATTCTACCCAGCTAGGCAATAGGACTGAAAACAGTGTGGTAAGAGTAGCCATTGCTCATCATGTTTACAAAGGTCGTTTTGATTGCGTTGTTGGATTTTTTAGGCCGTTTACAACAGCATTTATGTTAAATAACCCTCACTGCTCGAACATACATGATGCCTGGGTGAATCAACCCATCTACGCGATAAGACTGAAAACAGTGTGGTATAAGGAGCCAGTGTAGATCATGTTTTCAAAGGTCGTTTTGAGTGCACTGTACGTACGGAGTTTTAGGCTGTTTTCAATAGCATTTATGTGCAATCACCCTCACAGTTCACAAACTCATGGGACCTGGGTGAATTAACCCAGCTACGCGATAACACTGAAAACAGTGTGGAAAGAGGAGCCATTGTTTTGATATTGGAAGCGAGTTGTTGCATGACTAAATAAGTGTGGAAATTGGCATAAAGTATCTGCATGTGGGAAAGCGTTAGTAAGTGTTCACTGGTCTTCGCACCTCTGCAGGTTAAAACCCTTTCGGCGGTACAGTGAACGATTTTCCCATAACCCCTTTCCCACATACATATATTCCCTATAAAATGAACTATCGAAAACATTGTGATAAAAACAGCCATTGCTCATCATGTTGTCAAAGGTCGTTTTGCTTGCATTGTTGGGGTTTTAGGCCGTTTTCAACAGCATGTATGCCCAATCGCCATCACAGTCCACATACTCCTGTTTTCTGGGTGATAATACTGAAAACAGCGTGGTAGAAGGAGCCATTGCTCATCATGTTTTCAAAGGTCGTTTTGAGTGCACTGTACGGAGATTTAGGCTGCTTTCAGTAGCATGTATGTGCGATCACCCTCACAGTTCACAAACTCATGGGACCTGGGTGAATCAACCCAGCTTTGCGTTAGGACTGAAAACAGTGTGGACAGCGGATCCATTGCTTATCAAGTTTACAAAGGTCACATACTCATGTTTTCTGGGTTATTCTACCCAGCTAGGCAATAGGACTGAAAACAGTGTGGTAAGAGTAGCCATTGCTCATCATGTTTACAAAGGTCGTTTTGATTGCGTTGTTGGATTTTTTAGGCCGTTTACAACAGCATTTATGTTAAATAACCCTCACTGCTCGAACATACATGATGCCTGGGTGAATCAACCCATCTACGCGATAAGACTGAAAACAGTGTGGTATAAGGAGCCAGTGTAGATCATGTTTTCAAAGGTCGTTTTGAGTGCACTGTACGTACGGAGTTTTAGGCTGTTTTCAATAGCATTTATGTGCAATCACCCTCACAGTTCACAAACTCATGGGACCTGGGTGAATTAACCCAGCTACGCGATAACACTGAAAACAGTGTGGAAAGAGGAGCCATTGTTTTGATATTGGAAGCGAGTTGTTGCATGACTAAATAAGTGTGGAAATTGGCATAAAGTATCTGCATGTGGGAAAGCGTTAGTAAGTGTTCACTGGTCTTCGCACCTCTGCAGGTTAAAACCCTTTCGGCGGTACAGTGAACGATTTTCCCATAACCCCTTTCCCACATACATATATTCCCTATAAAATGAACTATCGAAAACATTGTGATAAAAACAGCCATTGCTCATCATGTTGTCAAAGGTCGTTTTGCTTGCATTGTTGGGGTTTTAGGCCGTTTTCAACAGCATGTATGCCCAATCGCCATCACAGTCCACATACTCCTGTTTTCTGGGTGATAATACTGAAAACAGCGTGGTAGAAGGAGCCATTGCTCATCATGTTTTCAAAGGTCGTTTTGAGTGCACTGTACGGAGATTTAGGCTGCTTTCAGTAGCATGTATGTGCGATCACCCTCACAGTTCACAAACTCATGGGACCTGGGTGAATCAACCCAGCTTTGCGTTAGGACTGAAAACAGTGTGGACAGCGGATCCATTGCTTATCAAGTTTACAAAGGTCACATACTCATGTTTTCTGGGTTATTCTACCCAGCTAGGCAATAGGACTGAAAACAGTGTGGTAAGAGTAGCCATTGCTCATCATGTTTACAAAGGTCGTTTTGATTGCGTTGTTGGATTTTTTAGGCCGTTTACAACAGCATTTATGTTAAATAACCCTCACTGCTCGAACATACATGATGCCTGGGTGAATCAACCCATCTACGCGATAAGACTGAAAACAGTGTGGTATAAGGAGCCAGTGTAGATCATGTTTTCAAAGGTCGTTTTGAGTGCACTGTACGTACGGAGTTTTAGGCTGTTTTCAATAGCATTTATGTGCAATCACCCTCACAGTTCACAAACTCATGGGACCTGGGTGAATTAACCCAGCTACGCGATAACACTGAAAACAGTGTGGAAAGAGGAGCCATTGTTTTGATATTGGAAGCGAGTTGTTGCATGACTAAATAAGTGTGGAAATTGGCATAAAGTATCTGCATGTGGGAAAGCGTTAGTAAGTGTTCACTGGTCTTCGCACCTCTGCAGGTTAAAACCCTTTCGGCGGTACAGTGAACGATTTTCCCATAACCCCTTTCCCACATACATATATTCCCTATAAAATGAACTATCGAAAACATTGTGATAAAAACAGCCATTGCTCATCATGTTGTCAAAGGTCGTTTTGCTTGCATTGTTGGGGTTTTAGGCCGTTTTCAACAGCATGTATGCCCAATCGCCATCACAGTCCACATACTCCTGTTTTCTGGGTGATAATACTGAAAACAGCGTGGTAGAAGGAGCCATTGCTCATCATGTTTTCAAAGGTCGTTTTGAGTGCACTGTACGGAGATTTAGGCTGCTTTCAGTAGCATGTATGTGCGATCACCCTCACAGTTCACAAACTCATGGGACCTGGGTGAATCAACCCAGCTTTGCGTTAGGACTGAAAACAGTGTGGACAGCGGATCCATTGCTTATCAAGTTTACAAAGGTCACATACTCATGTTTTCTGGGTTATTCTACCCAGCTAGGCAATAGGACTGAAAACAGTGTGGTAAGAGTAGCCATTGCTCATCATGTTTACAAAGGTCGTTTTGATTGCGTTGTTGGATTTTTTAGGCCGTTTACAACAGCATTTATGTTAAATAACCCTCACTGCTCGAACATACATGATGCCTGGGTGAATCAACCCATCTACGCGATAAGACTGAAAACAGTGTGGTATAAGGAGCCAGTGTAGATCATGTTTTCAAAGGTCGTTTTGAGTGCACTGTACGTACGGAGTTTTAGGCTGTTTTCAATAGCATTTATGTGCAATCACCCTCACAGTTCACAAACTCATGGGACCTGGGTGAATTAACCCAGCTACGCGATAACACTGAAAACAGTGTGGAAAGAGGAGCCATTGTTTTGATATTGGAAGCGAGTTGTTGCATGACTAAATAAGTGTGGAAATTGGCATAAAGTATCTGCATGTGGGAAAGCGTTAGTAAGTGTTCACTGGTCTTCGCACCTCTGCAGGTTAAAACCCTTTCGGCGGTACAGTGAACGATTTTCCCATAACCCCTTTCCCACATACATATATTCCCTATAAAATGAACTATCGAAAACATTGTGATAAAAACAGCCATTGCTCATCATGTTGTCAAAGGTCGTTTTGCTTGCATTGTTGGGGTTTTAGGCCGTTTTCAACAGCATGTATGCCCAATCGCCATCACAGTCCACATACTCCTGTTTTCTGGGTGATAATACTGAAAACAGCGTGGTAGAAGGAGCCATTGCTCATCATGTTTTCAAAGGTCGTTTTGAGTGCACTGTACGGAGATTTAGGCTGCTTTCAGTAGCATGTATGTGCGATCACCCTCACAGTTCACAAACTCATGGGACCTGGGTGAATCAACCCAGCTTTGCGTTAGGACTGAAAACAGTGTGGACAGCGGATCCATTGCTTATCAAGTTTACAAAGGTCACATACTCATGTTTTCTGGGTTATTCTACCCAGCTAGGCAATAGGACTGAAAACAGTGTGGTAAGAGTAGCCATTGCTCATCATGTTTACAAAGGTCGTTTTGATTGCGTTGTTGGATTTTTTAGGCCGTTTACAACAGCATTTATGTTAAATAACCCTCACTGCTCGAACATACATGATGCCTGGGTGAATCAACCCATCTACGCGATAAGACTGAAAACAGTGTGGTATAAGGAGCCAGTGTAGATCATGTTTTCAAAGGTCGTTTTGAGTGCACTGTACGTACGGAGTTTTAGGCTGTTTTCAATAGCATTTATGTGCAATCACCCTCACAGTTCACAAACTCATGGGACCTGGGTGAATTAACCCAGCTACGCGATAACACTGAAAACAGTGTGGAAAGAGGAGCCATTGTTTTGATATTGGAAGCGAGTTGTTGCATGACTAAATAAGTGTGGAAATTGGCATAAAGTATCTGCATGTGGGAAAGCGTTAGTAAGTGTTCACTGGTCTTCGCACCTCTGCAGGTTAAAACCCTTTCGGCGGTACAGTGAACGATTTTCCCATAACCCCTTTCCCACATACATATATTCCCTATAAAATGAACTATCGAAAACATTGTGATAAAAACAGCCATTGCTCATCATGTTGTCAAAGGTCGTTTTGCTTGCATTGTTGGGGTTTTAGGCCGTTTTCAACAGCATGTATGCCCAATCGCCATCACAGTCCACATACTCCTGTTTTCTGGGTGATAATACTGAAAACAGCGTGGTAGAAGGAGCCATTGCTCATCATGTTTTCAAAGGTCGTTTTGAGTGCACTGTACGGAGATTTAGGCTGCTTTCAGTAGCATGTATGTGCGATCACCCTCACAGTTCACAAACTCATGGGACCTGGGTGAATCAACCCAGCTTTGCGTTAGGACTGAAAACAGTGTGGACAGCGGATCCATTGCTTATCAAGTTTACAAAGGTCACATACTCATGTTTTCTGGGTTATTCTACCCAGCTAGGCAATAGGACTGAAAACAGTGTGGTAAGAGTAGCCATTGCTCATCATGTTTACAAAGGTCGTTTTGATTGCGTTGTTGGATTTTTTAGGCCGTTTACAACAGCATTTATGTTAAATAACCCTCACTGCTCGAACATACATGATGCCTGGGTGAATCAACCCATCTACGCGATAAGACTGAAAACAGTGTGGTATAAGGAGCCAGTGTAGATCATGTTTTCAAAGGTCGTTTTGAGTGCACTGTACGTACGGAGTTTTAGGCTGTTTTCAATAGCATTTATGTGCAATCACCCTCACAGTTCACAAACTCATGGGACCTGGGTGAATTAACCCAGCTACGCGATAACACTGAAAACAGTGTGGAAAGAGGAGCCATTGTTTTGATATTGGAAGCGAGTTGTTGCATGACTAAATAAGTGTGGAAATTGGCATAAAGTATCTGCATGTGGGAAAGCGTTAGTAAGTGTTCACTGGTCTTCGCACCTCTGCAGGTTAAAACCCTTTCGGCGGTACAGTGAACGATTTTCCCATAACCCCTTTCCCACATACATATATTCCCTATAAAATGAACTATCGAAAACATTGTGATAAAAACAGCCATTGCTCATCATGTTGTCAAAGGTCGTTTTGCTTGCATTGTTGGGGTTTTAGGCCGTTTTCAACAGCATGTATGCCCAATCGCCATCACAGTCCACATACTCCTGTTTTCTGGGTGATAATACTGAAAACAGCGTGGTAGAAGGAGCCATTGCTCATCATGTTTTCAAAGGTCGTTTTGAGTGCACTGTACGGAGATTTAGGCTGCTTTCAGTAGCATGTATGTGCGATCACCCTCACAGTTCACAAACTCATGGGACCTGGGTGAATCAACCCAGCTTTGCGTTAGGACTGAAAACAGTGTGGACAGCGGATCCATTGCTTATCAAGTTTACAAAGGTCACATACTCATGTTTTCTGGGTTATTCTACCCAGCTAGGCAATAGGACTGAAAACAGTGTGGTAAGAGTAGCCATTGCTCATCATGTTTACAAAGGTCGTTTTGATTGCGTTGTTGGATTTTTTAGGCCGTTTACAACAGCATTTATGTTAAATAACCCTCACTGCTCGAACATACATGATGCCTGGGTGAATCAACCCATCTACGCGATAAGACTGAAAACAGTGTGGTATAAGGAGCCAGTGTAGATCATGTTTTCAAAGGTCGTTTTGAGTGCACTGTACGTACGGAGTTTTAGGCTGTTTTCAATAGCATTTATGTGCAATCACCCTCACAGTTCACAAACTCATGGGACCTGGGTGAATTAACCCAGCTACGCGATAACACTGAAAACAGTGTGGAAAGAGGAGCCATTGTTTTGATATTGGAAGCGAGTTGTTGCATGACTAAATAAGTGTGGAAATTGGCATAAAGTATCTGCATGTGGGAAAGCGTTAGTAAGTGTTCACTGGTCTTCGCACCTCTGCAGGTTAAAACCCTTTCGGCGGTACAGTGAACGATTTTCCCATAACCCCTTTCCCACATACATATATTCCCTATAAAATGAACTATCGAAAACATTGTGATAAAAACAGCCATTGCTCATCATGTTGTCAAAGGTCGTTTTGCTTGCATTGTTGGGGTTTTAGGCCGTTTTCAACAGCATGTATGCCCAATCGCCATCACAGTCCACATACTCCTGTTTTCTGGGTGATAATACTGAAAACAGCGTGGTAGAAGGAGCCATTGCTCATCATGTTTTCAAAGGTCGTTTTGAGTGCACTGTACGGAGATTTAGGCTGCTTTCAGTAGCATGTATGTGCGATCACCCTCACAGTTCACAAACTCATGGGACCTGGGTGAATCAACCCAGCTTTGCGTTAGGACTGAAAACAGTGTGGACAGCGGATCCATTGCTTATCAAGTTTACAAAGGTCACATACTCATGTTTTCTGGGTTATTCTACCCAGCTAGGCAATAGGACTGAAAACAGTGTGGTAAGAGTAGCCATTGCTCATCATGTTTACAAAGGTCGTTTTGATTGCGTTGTTGGATTTTTTAGGCCGTTTACAACAGCATTTATGTTAAATAACCCTCACTGCTCGAACATACATGATGCCTGGGTGAATCAACCCATCTACGCGATAAGACTGAAAACAGTGTGGTATAAGGAGCCAGTGTAGATCATGTTTTCAAAGGTCGTTTTGAGTGCACTGTACGTACGGAGTTTTAGGCTGTTTTCAATAGCATTTATGTGCAATCACCCTCACAGTTCACAAACTCATGGGACCTGGGTGAATTAACCCAGCTACGCGATAACACTGAAAACAGTGTGGAAAGAGGAGCCATTGTTTTGATATTGGAAGCGAGTTGTTGCATGACTAAATAAGTGTGGAAATTGGCATAAAGTATCTGCATGTGGGAAAGCGTTAGTAAGTGTTCACTGGTCTTCGCACCTCTGCAGGTTAAAACCCTTTCGGCGGTACAGTGAACGATTTTCCCATAACCCCTTTCCCACATACATATATTCCCTATAAAATGAACTATCGAAAACATTGTGATAAAAACAGCCATTGCTCATCATGTTGTCAAAGGTCGTTTTGCTTGCATTGTTGGGGTTTTAGGCCGTTTTCAACAGCATGTATGCCCAATCGCCATCACAGTCCACATACCCCTGTTTTCTGGGTGATAATACTGAAAACAGCGTGGTAAAAGGAGCCATTGCTCATCATGTTTTCAAAGGTCGTTTTGAGTGCACTGTACGGAGATTTAGGCTGCTTTCAGTAGCATGTATGTGCGATCACCCTCACAGTTCACAAACTCATGGGACCTGGGTGAATCAACCCAGCTTTGCGTTAGGACTGAAAACAGTGTGGACAGCGGATCCATTGCTTATCAAGTTTACAAAGGTCACATACTCATGTTTTCTGGGTTATTCTACCCAGCTAGGCAATAGGACTGAAAACAGTGTGGTAAGAGTAGCCATTGCTCATCATGTTTACAAAGGTCGTTTTGATTGCGTTGTTGGATTTTTTAGGCCGTTTACAACAGCATTTATGTTAAATAACCCTCACTGCTCGAACATACATGATGCCTGGGTGAATCAACCCATCTACGCGATAAGACTGAAAACAGTGTGGTATAAGGAGCCAGTGTAGATCATGTTTTCAAAGGTCGTTTTGAGTGCACTGTACGTACGGAGTTTTAGGCTGTTTTCAATAGCATTTATGTGCAATCACCCTCACAGTTCACAAACTCATGGGACCTGGGTGAATTAACCCAGCTACGCGATAACACTGAAAACAGTGTGGAAAGAGGAGCCATTGTTTTGATATTGGAAGCGAGTTGTTGCATGACTAAATAAGTGTGGAAATTGGCATAAAGTATCTGCATGTGGGAAAGCGTTAGTAAGTGTTCACTGGTCTTCGCACCTCTGCAGGTTAAAACCCTTTCGGCGGTACAGTGAACGATTTTCCCATAACCCCTTTCCCACATACATATATTCCCTATAAAATGAACTATCGAAAACATTGTGATAAAAACAGCCATTGCTCATCATGTTGTCAAAGGTCGTTTTGCTTGCATTGTTGGGGTTTTAGGCCGTTTTCAACAGCATGTATGCCCAATCGCCATCACAGTCCACATACTCATGTTTTCTGGGTGATAATACTGAAAACAGTGTGGTAAAAGGAGCCATTGCTCATCATGTTTTCAAAGGTCGTTTTGAGTGCACTGAACGGAGATTTAGGCTGCTTTCAGTATGTGCGATCACCCTCACAGTTCACAAACTCATGGGACCTGGGTGAATCAACCCAGCTTTGCGTTAGGACTGAAAACAGTGTGGACAGCGGATCCATTGCTTATCAAGTTTACAAAGGTCACATACTCATGTTTTCTGGGTTATTCTACCCAGCTAGGCAATAGGACTGAAAACAGTGTGGTAAGAGTAGCCTTTGCTCATCATGTTTACAAAGGTCGTTTTGATTGCGTTGTGAATGAATGAAAGTCTTTATTTACAGAGGGTAACCCAATTAGTATAAACTAATCTTCCTTGGGGCCCTCTAAAGCAATATTTACATACATACAAATACATAATTATATAGCAATATAACAATCAGCATAACAAATTCAAAGTTAGCATTATTCATAAACATGATCAACATGATAACAATGTTACACAACAACATAATACATACATATGGCGGCAGAGGTTTAACTTACAGACTTACATATGGCCATATTTACAATTTTAGCTTTATGACTGTTGATTCGAATTTATCCACTTAGTATAATTTACTGTGAAACTTTTAATACTTTCGCTCTGTCTTATTTCATTTGGAATGTTATTCCATACTTTTACCCCAGAGTAAGACATACTCCCTTTAAAAAGTTCTATATTTGGTTTGGGTATTTAAAAATCCGATTTATTTGAAGAACGTAAAAGATTTGGACGCCTGACATTGTAATTGAACATATTTTGAATATATGACGGGACTGCATTTTGCGATACCCTGTACATAAATTTGGCTTTATGAAGTGAAACCCTCTGTTCAATATTAAGAGAATTAATTATATTTAAAGCCTCGCTTAAAGTGGTATATTGTTCACCTAGAATGATACGACATGCTCTTCGTTGTAATCGCACTAAAACCTGGATATTTGATTGTTTTGTACTACCCCAAATGATACTACAATAGTCAAGATGTGGTTGGACATAGGCTTTGTAAAACATTATTCTATAATTAACAGGAATAAATAATTTAATTCTTGATAATAGCCACAAATTACTAGATATTTTCTTCCTAAGAAATGTTATATGCGTATCCCATTTAAGGTTTTCATTTATATATATGCCAATAATTTTATCACCTGTTGTGATTTCCAGATTTAAGTCTTTATATTTCAAATTTAGAGGTTGATTAACTAATCTTGTCCGTTTCTGGGGTGTCGTTATCAATATTACTTTTGTTTTTGAAGCATTTAATACCATACCATTGTTTAGACACCATGTACTGACGTTATTCAAAGCAGCTTGTAAATTCATTTCAACTTCTAATTTAGATTTATTTATGTCATATATTGCAGTATCATCTGCATACATATCAACGTTTGAAACATTATCCTGTACATACATAGGCAAGTCATTTATGAATAAAATAAATAAAAGAGGCCCTAGAATAGACCCTTGCGGGACCCCGCATGTCGTAATTTGCTTATCAGAGAGAACACCGTTTAAGTTCACCGCTTGAGTTCTATTTGTAAGATAAGAGTTGAACCATTTAATAGTATTATCTCCACATTTGTAAATTTGTAATTTTTTTAATAGTATTTCGTGGGAACATAAATCGAATGCTTTAGAAAAATCTAACATAACAACGCCTACAAATTCTCCATCATTTAAAGCTGTTAACCATTTATCTATCATACATACTAATGCTGTTTCGCAGCTATGTTTTTTTCTAAACCCACTTTGGAATTTACATAATAATTTATAATGATTAAGGTAATTAACAAATGAATCATGCACATGTTTTTCAATCAATTTTGAAAGAGTAGGTAAAATTGATATTGGCCTATAGTTATTTACATCATTTGATGAACCTTTTTTAAATAAAGGATTAACTTTTGCGCATTTCCATTCATCTGGGAAAACACCTTGTTTTATACTACAATTTATAACATACGTAAGACTTTTTGATATAACATCGGCTGATAATTTTAAAAGTTTTGGCCCTATTTGCTCAAGTCCTGTAGCTTTGGATACATCTAAATTATTTAACATTTTACGCGTTTGGGATTCCGTAATCAGAGGAATGTGAAAATACATATGATCAGGAACTTTTGTTTTTACAAAATCATTTACTTTATCAAAATTTGAAGTTGGAATAGGTTCTTTTAAGTTAGCGGCTACGTTTACAAAAAAGTTATTAAAAGTATTTGCAATATCTTGGTTATCAGTAATATCTATTCCATCTTTATGAATGCTTTTATTAAATTACAGTTGTATGTCTTTTTTGTAGACGCACCATGTTCTTTAAATATTTTCCAAACTGTTTTAGGGTCTGATTTTCCTTCCTCAATTTTTCTTTCATAAGATTCTTTTTTAGAATTATCTATCAATGTACAAACTTTATTTCTTGAAGCTCTGTAGTTATCCATATCATTTTTAGCCTTAAATTTATCACGTTCTTTAATTTCATCTAAAATATCAGGTGTAAACCAATCTGGTTGTTTTAAGTGTTTAACTCTGTGAATTCTAATTGGGACGTGATTATCTACAACACTTGAAAAATTAGACACCCAAGTGTGAAGTACTTCATTAGTATCAGTGTTGTTTAGATTACCCCAGGGGATGCTGATAAGATCTGATAAAAATGACTCCTCTGAAAATGACCTAAATGATCTGTATTTTATAAAATTATGTGAATTGATTTTTTCTTTATAATTTAACTTTCTTGTACATAGGATCGGATAATGATCGCTAATTCCTATTTTGGGCACGCTTACATTACATATATTTTGATCACAATTAGTATAAATGTGGTCTATTAAAGTTTTTGAAGTTGAACATTCACGCGTCGGCTGCTTAATTAACTGTTTTAATCCTAGTGATAAAATATAGCTAGACCATTCATCATTTATTTTGGAATTTAATAAATCTCGATTTATATCGCCTAAAATTCTTTAATATTTCTTTTTCTTCAAGTTGAACCTTTTCTAAATGAGTGTCAAATATTTCTTTCCATGCAACTTTAGATTCTGGATGCCTGTAAAGAGAACCAATTAAAAAAGATTTACATTTAGTTGGCATAATTTCTAACCAAATTATTTCTATATCATCTCCTTCTAAATCTAATCGTCGTATGCAATTTATGTTTTGTTTTACATATACTGCCAAACCTCCACCACCATTGAATAAACGGTCGCGACGAAAAGGTACTTGATATCCATCTATATGAAATGTTTCAGTTTTATGGTTTTCATTGAATTTCGTTTCACATATACCCATTATATCTATTTTGTTTTTCTTAGATGTTAGCATTAATTGTAATTCATCAAATTTAGAAGACAGTCCAGCTACGTTTAAATGACCGATGGTTAAACCTTTTTTATTATTTAATCCTAAATTAGTTAAATTTATGTGTTCCAAAATATTTAAGATAGTAGCGTTAGAGTTTTCATAAGCATTTGGAAAATTGTCACAATTACACTCAATTTCTTGGCAAAGTGTGCATATATGATTTAAAACATCATAACTATTTTCATGAACAAATACATTTGGAATATAATGTTCCGCTTCATTGTTGGATTTTTTAGGCCGTTTACAACAGCATTTATGTTAAATAACCCTCACTGCTCGAACATACATGATTCCTGGGTGAATCAACCCATCTACGCGATAAGACTGAAAACAGTGTGGTATAAGGAGCCAGTGTAGATCATGTTTTCAAAGGTCGTATTGAGTGCACTGTACGTACGGAGTTTTAGGCTGTTTTCAATAGCATTTATGTGCAATCACCCTCACAGTTCACAAACTCATGGGACCTGGGTGAATCAACCCAGCTACGCGATAACACTGAAAACAGTGTGGTATAAGGAGCCAGTGTAGATCATGTTTTCAAAGGTCGTTTTGAGTGCACTGTACGTACGGAGTTTTAGGCTGTTTTCAATAGCATTTATGTGCAATCACCCTCACAGTTCACAAACTCATGGGACCTGGGTGAATCAACCAAGCTACGCGATAACACTGAAAACAGTGTGGAAAGAGGAGCCATTGTTTTGATATTGGAAGCGAGTTGTTGCATGACTAAATAAGTGTGGAAATTGGCATAAAGTATCTGCATGTGGGAAAGCGTTAGTAAGTGTTCACTGGTCTTCGCACCTCTGCAGGTTAAAACCCTTTCGGCGGTACAGTGAACGATTTTCCCATAACCCCTTTCCCACATACATATATTCCCTATAAAATGAACTATCGAAAACATTGTGATAAAAACAGCCATTGCTCATCATGTTGTCAAAGGTCGTTTTGCTTGCATTGTTGGGGTTTTAGGCTGTTTTCAACAGCATGTATGCCCAATCGCCATCACAGTCCACATACTCATGTTTTCTGGGTGATAATACTGAAAACAGTGTGGTAAAAGGAGCCATTGCTCATCATGTTTTCGAAGGTCGTTTTGAGTGCACTGTACGGAGATTTAGGCTGCTTTCAGTAGCATGTATGTGCGATCACCCTCACAGTTCACAAACTCATGGGACCTGGGTGAATCAACCCAGCTTTGCGTTAGGACTGAAAACAGTTTGGACAGCGGATCCATTGCTTATCAAGTTTACAAAGGTCACATACTCATGTTTTCTGGGTTATTCTACCCAGCTAGGCAATAGGACTGAAAACAGTGTGGTAAGAGTAGCCATTGCTCATCATGTTTACAAAGGTCGTTTTGATTGCGTTGTTGGATTTTTTAGGCCGTTTACAACAGCATTTATGTTAAATAACCCTCACTGCTCGAACATACATGATTCCTGGGTGAATCAACCCATCTACGCGATAAGACTGAAAACAGTGTGGTATAAGGAGCCAGTGTAGATCATGTTTTCAAAGGTCGTTTTGAGTGCACTGTATGTACGGAGTTTTAGGCTGTTTTCAATAGCATTTATGTGCAATCACCCTCACAGTTCACAAACTCATGGGACCTGGGTGAATCAACCCAGCTACGCGATAACACTGAAAACAGTGTGGAAAGAGGAGCCATTGTTTTGATATTGGAAGCGAGTTGTTGCATGACTAAATAAGTGTGGAAATTGGCATAAAGTATCTGCATGTGGGAAAGCGTTAGTAAGTGTTCACTGGTCTTCGCACCTCTGCAGTTTAAAACCCTTTCGGCGGTACAGTGAACGATTTTCCCATAACCCCTTTCCCACATACATATATTCCCTATAAAATGAACTATCGAAAACATTGTGATAAAAACAGCCATTGCTCATCATGTTGTCAAAGGTCGTTTTGCTTGCATTGTTGGGGTTTTAGGCCGTTTTCAACAGCATGTATGCCCAATCGCCATCACAGTCCACATACTCATGTTTTCTGGATGATAATACTGAAAACAGTGTGGTAAAAGGAGCCATTGCTCATCATGTTTTCAAAGGTCGTTTTGAGTGCACTGTACGGAGATTTAGGCTGCTTTCAGTAGCATGTATGTGCCATCACCCTCACAGTTCACAAACTCATGGGACCTGGGTGAATCAACCCAGCTTTGCGTTAGGACTGAAAACAGTGTGGACAGCGGATCCATTGCTTATCAAGTTTACAAAGGTCACATACTCATGTTTTCTGGGTTATTCTACCCAGCTAGGCAATAGGACTGAAAACAGTGTGGTAAGAGTAGCCATTGCTCATCATGTTTACAAAGGTCGTTTTGATTGCGTTGCTGGATTTTTTTAGGCCGTTTACAACAGCATTTATGTTAAATAACCCTCACTGCTCGAACATACATGATTCCTGGGTGAATCAACCCATCTACGCGATAAGACTGAAAACAGTGTGGTATAAGGAGCCAGTGTAGATCATGTTTTCAAAGGTCGTTTTGAGTGCATTGTACGTACGGAGTTTTAGGCTGTTTTCAATAGCATTTATGTGCAATCACCCTCACAGTTCACAAACTCATGGGACCTGGGTGAATCAACCCAGCTACGCGATAACACTGAAAACAGTGTGGAAAGAGGAGCCATTGTTTTGATATTGGAAGCGAGTTGTTGCATGACTAAATAAGTGTGGAAATTGGCATAAAGTATCTGCATGTGGGAAAGCGTTAGTAAGTGTTCACTGGTCTTCGCACCTCTGCAGGTTAAAACCCTTTCGGCGGTACAGTGAACGATTTTCCCATAACCCCTTTCCCACATACATATATCCCCTATAAAATGAACTATCGAAAACATTGTGATAAAAACAGCCATTGCTCATCATGTTGTCAAAGGTCGTTTTGCTTGCATTGTTGGGGTTTTAGGCCGTTTTCAACAGCATGTATGCCCAATCGCCATCACAGTCCACAAACTCATGTTTTCTGGGTGATAATACTGAAAACAATGTGGTAAAAGGAGCCATTGCTCATCATGTTTTCAAAGGTCGTTTTGAGTGCACTGTACGGAGATTTAGGCTCCTTTCAGTAGCATGTATGTGCGATCACCCTCACAGTTCACAAACTCATGGGACCTGGGTGAATCAACCCAGCTTTGCGTTAGGACTGAAAACAGTGTAGACAGCGGATCCATTGCTTATCAAGTTTACAAAGGTCACATACTCATGTTTTCTGGGTTATTCTACCCAGCTAGGCAATAGGACTGAAAACAGTGTGGTAAGAGTAGCCATTGCTCATCATGTTTACAAAGGTTGTTTTGATTGCGTTGTTGGATTTTTTAGGCCGTTTACAACAGCATTTATGTTAAATAACCCTCACTGCTCGAACATACATTATTCCTGGGTGAATCAACCCATCTACGCGATAAGACTGAAAACAGTGTGGTATAAGAAGCCAGTGTAGATCATGTTTTCAAAGGTCGTTTTGAGTGCACTGTACGTACGGAGTTTTAGGCTGTTTTCAATAGCATTTATGTGCAATCACCCTCACAGTTCACAAACTCATTAGACCTGGGTGAATCAACCCAGCTACGCGATAACACTGAAAACAGTGTGGAAAGAGGAGCCATTGTTTTGATAATAGAAGCGAGTTGTTGCATGATTAAATAAGTGTGGAAATTGGCATAAAGTATCTGCATGTGGGAAAGCGTTAGTAAGTGTTCACTGGTCTTCGCACCTCTGCAGTTTAAAACCCTTTCGGCGGTACAGTGAACGATTTTCCCATAACCCCTTTCCCACATACATATATTCCCTATAAAATGAACTATCGAAAACATTGTGATAAAAACAGCCATTGCTCATCATGTTGTCAAAGGTCGTTTTGCTTGCATTGTTGGGGTTTTAGGCCGTTTTCAACAGCATGTATGCCCAATCGCCATCACAGTCCACATACTCATGTTTTCTGGATGATAATACTGAAAACAGTGTGGTAAAAGGAGCCATTGCTCATCATGTTTTCAAAGGTCGTTTTGAGTGCACTGTACGGAGATTTAGGCTGCTTTCAGTATCATGTATGTGCCATCACCCTCACAGTTCACAAACTCATGGGACCTGGGTGAATCAACCCAGCTTTGCGTTAGGACTGAAAACAGTGTGGACAGCGGATCCATTGCTTATCAAGTTTACAAAGGTCACATACTCATGTTTTCTGGGTTATTCTACCCAGCTAGGCAATAGGACTGAAAACAGTGTGGTAAGAGTAGCCATTGCTCATCATGTTTACAAAGGTCGTTTTGATTGCGTTGCTGGATTTTTTTAGGCCGTTTACAACAGCATTTATGTTAAATAACCCTCACTGCTCGAACATACATGATTCCTGGGTGAATCAACCCATCTACGCGATAAGACTGAAAACAGTGTGGTATAAGGAGCCAGTGTAGATCATGTTTTCAAAGGTCGTTTTGAGTGCATTGTACGTACGGAGTTTTAGGCTGTTTTCAATAGCATTTATGTGCAATCACCCTCACAGTTCACAAACTCATGGGACCTGGGTGAATCAACCCAGCTACGCGATAACACTGAAAACAGTGTGGAAAGAGGAGCCATTGTTTTGATATTGGAAGCGAGTTGTTGCATGACTAAATAAGTGTGGAAATTGGCATAAAGTATCTGCATGTGGGAAAGCGTTAGTAAGTGTTCACTGGTCTTCGCACCTCTGCAGGTTAAAACCCTTTCGGCGGTACAGTGAACGATTTTCCCATAACCCCTTTCCCACATACATATATCCCCTATAAAATGAACTATCGAAAACATTGTGATAAAAACAGCCATTGCTCATCATGTTGTCAAAGGTCGTTTTGCTTGCATTGTTGGGGTTTTAGGCCGTTTTCAACAGCATGTATGCCCAATCGCCATCACAGTCCACAAACTCATGTTTTCTGGGTGATAATACTGAAAACAATGTGGTAAAAGGAGCCATTGCTCATCATGTTTTCAAAGGTCGTTTTGAGTGCACTGTACGGAGATTTAGGCTCCTTTCAGTAGCATGTATGTGCGATCACCCTCACAGTTCACAAACTCATGGGACCTGGGTGAATCAACCCAGCTTTGCGTTAGGACTGAAAACAGTGTAGACAGCGGATCTATTGCTTATCAAGTTTACAAAGGTCACATACTCATGTTTTCTGGGTTATTCTACCCAGCTAGGCAATAGGACTGAAAACAGTGTGGTAAGAGTAGCCATTGCTCATCATGTTTACAAAGGTTGTTTTGATTGCGTTGTTGGATTTTTTAGGCCGTTTACAACAGCATTTATGTTAAATAACCCTCACTGCTCGAACATACATTATTCCTGGGTGAATCAACCCATCTACGCGATAAGACTGAAAACAGTGTGGTATAAGAAGCCAGTGTAGATCATGTTTTCAAAGGTCGTTTTGAGTGCACTGTACGTACGGAGTTTTAGGCTGTTTTCAATAGCATTTATGTGCAATCACCCTCACAGTTCACAAACTCATTAGACCTGGGTGAATCAACCCAGCTACGCGATAACACTGAAAACAGTGTGGAAAGAGGAGCCATTGTTTTGATAATAGAAGCGATTTGTTGCATGATTAAATAAGTGTGGAAATTGGCATAAAGTATCTGCATGTGGGAAAGCGTTAGTAAGTGTTCACTGGTCTTCGCACCTCTGCAGTTTAAAACCCTTTCGGCGGTACAGTGAACGATTTTCCCATAACCCCTTTCCCACATACATATATTCCCTATAAAATGAACTATCGAAAACATTGTGATAAAAACAGCCATTGCTCATCATGTTGTCAAAGGTCGTTTTGCTTGCATTGTTGGGGTTTTAGGCCGTTTTCAACAGCATGTATGCCCAATCGCCATCACAGTCCACATACTCATGTTTTCTGGGTGATAATTCTGAAAACAGTGTGGTAAAAGGAGCCATTGCTCATCATGTTTTCAAAGGTCGTTTTGAGTGCACTGTACGGAGATTTAGGCTGCTTTCAGTAGCATGTATGTGCCATCACCCTCACAGTTCACAAACTCATGGGACCTGGGTGAATCAACCCAGCTTTGCGTTAGGACTGAAAACAATGTGGACAGCGGTTCCATTGCTTATCAAGTTTACAAAGGTCACATACTCATGTTTTCTGGGTTATTCTACCCAGCTAGGCAATAGGACTGAAAACAGTGTGGTAAGAGTAGCCATTGCTCATCATGTTTACAAAGGTCGTTTTGATTGCGTTGCTGGATTTTTTAGGCCGTTTACAACAGCATTTATGTTAAATAACCCTCACTGCTCGAACATACATGATTCCTGGGTGAATCAACCCATCTACGCGATAAGACTGAAAACAGTGTGGTATAAGGAGCCAGTGTAGATCATGTTTTCAAAGGTCGTTTTGAGTGCACTGTACGTACGGAGTTTTAGGCTGTTTTCAATAGCATTTATGTGCAATCACCCTCACAGTTCACAAACTCATGGGACCTGGGTGAATCAACCCAGCTACGCGATAACACTGAAAACAGTGTGGAAAGAGGAGCCATTGTTTTGATATTGGAAGCGAGTTGTTGCATGACTAAATAAGTGTGGAAATTGGCATAAAGTATCTGCATGTGGGAAAGCGTTAGTAAGTGTTCACTGGTCTTCGCACCTCCTCAGTTTAAAACCCTTTCGGCGGTACAGTGAACGATTTTCCCATAACCCCTTTCCCACATACATATATTCCCTATAAAATGAACTATCGAAAACATTGTGATAAAAACAGCCATTGCTCATCATGTTGTCAAAGGTCGTTTTGCTTGCATTGTTGGGGTTTTAGGCCGTTTTCAACAGCATGTATGCCCAATCGCCATCACAGTCCACATACTCATGTTTTCTGGGTGATAATACTGAAAACAGTGTGGTAAAAGGAGCCATTGCTCATCATGTTTTCAAAGGTCGTTTTGAGTGCACTGTACGGAGATTTAGGCTGCTTTCAGTAGCATGTATGTGCGATCACCCTCACAGTTCACAAACTCATGGGACCTGGGTGAATCAACCCAGCTTTGCGTTAGGACTGAAAACAGTGTGGACAGCGGATCCATTGCTTATTAAGTTTACAAAGGTCACATACTCATGTTTTCTGGGTTATTCTACCCAGCTAGGCAATAGGACTGAAAACAGTGTGGTAAGAGTAGCCATTGCTCATCATGTTTACAAAGGTCGTTTTGATTGCGTTGTTGGATTTTTTAGGCCGTTTACAACAGCATTTATGTTAAATAACCCTCACTGCTCGAACATACATGATTCCTGGGTGAATCAACCCATCTACGCGATAAGACTGAAAACAGTGTGGTATAAGGAGCCAGTGTAGATCATGTTTTCAAAGGTCGTTTTGAGTGCACTGTACGTACGGAGTTTTAGGCTGTTTTCAATAGCATTTATGTGCAATCACCCTCACAGTTCACAAACTCATGGGACCTGGGTGAATCAACCCAGCTACGCGATAACACTGAAAACAGTGTGGAAAGAGGAGCCATTGTTTTGATATTGGAAGCGAGTTGTTGCATGACTAAATAAGTGTGGAAATTGGCATAAAGTATCTGCATGTGGGAAAGCGTTAGTAAGTGTTCACTGGTCTTCGCACCTCTGCAGGTTAAAACCCTTTCGGCGGTACAGTGAACGATTTTCCCATAACCCCTTTCCCACATACATATATTCCCTATAAAATGAACTATCGAAAACATTGTGATAAAAACAGCCATTGCTCATCATGTTGTCAAAGGTCGTTTTGCTTGCATTGTTGGGGTTTTAGGCCGTTTTCAACAGCATGTATGCCCAATCGCCATCACAGTCCACATACTCATGTTTTCTGGGTGATAATACTGAAAACAGTGTGGTAAAAGGAGCCATTGCTCATCATGTTTTCAAAGGTCGTTTTGAGTGCACTGTACGGAGATTTAGACTGCTTTCAGTAGCATGTATGTGCGATCACCCTCACAGTTCACAAACTCATGGGACCTGGGTGAATCAACCCAGCTTTGCGTTAGGACTGAAAACAGTGTGGACAGCGGATCCATTGCTTATCAAGTTTACAAAGGTCACATACTCATGTTTTCTGGGTTATTCTACCCAGCTAGGCAATAGGACTGAAAACAGTGTGGTAAGAGTAGCCATTGCTCATCATGTTTACAAAGGTCGTTTTGATTACGTTGCTGGATTTTTTAGGCCGTTTACAACAGCATTTATGTTAAATAACCCTCACTGCTCGAACATACATGATTCCTGGGTGAATCAACCCATCTACGCGATAAGACTGAAAACAGTGTGGTATAAGGAGCCAGTGTAGATCATGTTTTCAAAGGTCGTTTTGAGTGCACTGTACGTACGGAGTTTTAGGCTGTTTTCAATAGCATTTATGTGCAATCACCCTCACAGTTCACAAACTCATGGGACCTGGGTGAATCAACCCAGCTACGCGATAACACTGAAAACAGTGTGGAAAGAGGAGCCATTGTTTTGATATTGGAAGCGAGTTGTTGCATGACTAAATAAGTGTGGAAATTGGCATAAAGTATCTGCATGTGGGAAAGCGTTAGTAAGTGTTCACTGGTCTTCGCACCTCTGCAGGTTAAAACCCTTTCGGCGGTACAGTGAACGATTTTCCCATAACCCCTTTCCCACATACATATATTCCCTATAAAATGAACTATCGAAAACATTGTGATAAAAACAGCCATTGCTCATCATGTTGTCAAGGTCGTTTTGCTTGCATTGTTGGGGTTTTAGGCCGTTTTCAACAGCATGTATGCCCAATCGCCATCACAGTCCACATACTCATGTTTTCTGGGTGATAATACTGAAAACAGTGTGGTAAAAGGAGCCATTGCTCATCATGTTTTCAAAGGTCGTTTTGAGTGCACTGTACGGATATTTAGGCTGCTTTCAGTAGCTTGTATGTGCGATCACCCTCACAGTTCACAAACTCATGGGACCTGGGTGAATCAACCCAGCTTTGCGTTAGGACTGAAAACAGTGTGAAAACGGAGCCATTGCTTATCAAGTTTACAAAGGTCACATACTCATGTTTTCTGGGTTATTCTACCCAGCTAGGCAATAGGACTGAAAACAGTGTGGTAAGAGTAGCCATTGCTCATCATGTTTACAAAGGTCGTTTTGATTGCGTTGTTGGATTTTTTAGGCCGTTTACAACAGCATTTATGTTAAATAACCCTCACTGCTCGAACATACATGATTCCTGGGTGAATCAACCCATCTACGCGATAAGACTGAAAACAGTGTGGTATAAGGAGCCATTGTAGATCATGTTTTCAAAGGTCGTTTTGAGTGCACTGTACGTACGGAGTTTTAGGCTGTTTTCAATAGCATTTATGTGCAATCACCCTCACAGTTCACAAACTCAT